>OZ038387.1:62840074-63440542 GCA_964036045.1 Eutreptiella sp. 'Long Island Sound 2002' | reverse complement strand
GTTGGTTGCTCTCGCATCTCTGTGTCGGCCATCTACAGCTTTTGCAACAATGTCTGCTGCTGGTGGTTGGGGCAAGGTCGTTCTGGGAGATGGTGAGCACAAGGACATCACCATCTACGGCGCCAACTGGTGCCCACACTGCCACAAAGAGATGGCGCATCTGGCCAACAGCGGGGCCACTTTCGTTGACTGTGCCGACCCCACCAACCAGGCGGAGTGCCAAGCCAAGGGTATCCAGGCCTTCCCGACGATCTTCAAAGGGGACAAATCTGTGATGGGTGAGGCCAGTTTGGAGAAGCTGTTGAAGCTTTGAAAGCCATGAGGGTAACCTAAAGGGTAGTCAGATAGGGTTGCCTTATAAAAGGCTGACATGTGTGACATGTCTTGGGCATTTGACCCAGAGCGTGATTTCATGCATTCCCTGCCTTTTATCACTAGGTTAGGGTTAGGGTTAGGTTGTATACCTGTGTCGGCCACAACTGGAGGAAAAAGCGTGGTCCACGTTCTGGTGTGACCTGCATCTTGGACACGGGTTTGTCGTATCGAAGGCCGAATTACGAATATCCTGCCAATCTGCACTGTGCATGCTTCGCTACGGCTCTGCTGCTTGTGCTTTGCAAGGGTCGTCTTGTGAGACTCATATCTCGAGATGTTGCACACGCCTCCTGGTCCTGAACAGCTTTGCACAATTCTTGAATGGAGTAGAGGGAAAACAGAAGCACAAGAGTGAATTTCTGGACTCCCTATCTGCGGACACAAAGAAGTGCTAACCCCCCCCCCCCCCTTGCATAGTAATCCTGCATAGTAGGCGGGGGGAGGGGAGCGAGGGAACCGCCACTTTCCGTTTTGCAAATTTACTCGGAAGGTCGGATATTGAGCTTCTCCTGTGCGTTTGCTGGCTGGACAAGGTAGTATTATTGGTGCATTGTTGTGCACTTCAGATTTCTGGCATCCAAGGCACTCCACTGTACCCTGTATTATGCAGAACACTTCAGTTTTTCGCAATTTCAGCCATGGATGTTGATTATATTGACGCGTACCTAGCTGGTGCTGTTGTCAATTTCAAACGTTCTGGTGGCAGTGTTGTGCCTGCCAAGATTCTGGGTCCCTCAGAGCGCAGTGTTGACTACCGGACCATCACATATGAGTGCTTTGGCACTGTGTTTCTCAGTAGAGGTGAACACGCATCCCAACAGGCAGTTCCCGGCTCATTTTGTTGTTCATACGCCTTTGTGTCTGCACGTCTTGTTTCGTGTCGCGCGTCCTTTGCATAGTGATCGGGGGTGTGAGGAAACCGTCACTTGGGGTATTTTGGGGTATGTTCCCTCGGGGGCAAGGGAACCGTTGTGCACCGACCGGTTACTATGCAGCGGGGGGGGGGGGAGTACAGACACACAAAGCAAGCAAGCAATTGCTTTTCAATCCAGTATGCTCACATGCAGTTTGCTCTTGTGGTGTTCAAAAAGGCTGTCATAGAGCTGGCTGAGGACTGACTGAGTTCAAGTTTAGAAGCTGGTGCTGGCCAGAGGGCAGTTTTACTACCTGAGAACCAAAAATCGGGATTGTTGCAGACCATGTTTTCTGGGGCTGGATGAACTGTCCTGGGCTTGCTGGGGTTGATTCCACTAATTCCACTAATGAGGTGCAGTGGGACCTCCCAACCGCAAGACTGAAGTGACAGGTCTGCTGCTGCACAAGAGGCGTGGCCCTAAATATAGAGCCCCTAAAGGAGACCACACCGAGCCCCCAGCCATGGAAATACCCAGGAACCCCCTGTGATTTTGGATGATCCCCCTGCATCACCACAAACCCTGTCAGATTGCTATGCCCAGAGCAAGCACACCCTGCTACCCTGCCCCCCGCTGCCCCCTCACTTACACCGGCGCCACGAATGAGGAGACCAAAAATGGCTCCACCAACCCTAGTTTGCGTTCACCGCCATCAGGATCAGCAGAGCAGCCATGCCTGCCCCACCGCCCCCCCCCCCCCCCCCAACCTCCTAGACGGTATGAGCTCAAGACTATGCCATCCCTGACGTTCTGGGTCCAGTCTGCACCACGTTCCAGTCCCCCTCCCATCCCCCGCCACTAACCCCACAGATGTCCATGAATCTTCTCTTGTCCCTGGACCTGGTGTATGATACCAGAGCGCTTAAACTTCGATCAGTCGAACCTGGGCAGTCCAGCCTTGACAGACGCTGCGACCACTATTTTGTGCAGCACAAACAAGTCTACAGACAACTTCAGGTGCTGTACCCCAGAGCCTTAAGACACACATCACCCCTCACAGCCACCACCCTTCCCTTGTATGACCTTCAACTCCCCGACCACACCCATGCAACATAGCCGGCTGAAGTTAAGGACATATGGCCGAATGGGGCCAGCAATATGTAGGTACGCCCCAGACAACAGGGTGAATAACCGAGGTAAGGTATGTACCGGACACCGTAAATCCAGTTGACCCAACGAACAAGCGCTGGTCCAGGCGCATCCGTCACCAGAGACAATGCTGTTCCCCAGCCAAGAAGGTCAGGGAGCGAACAACTGGTGCACAGTGGCGGGTCCACACCTGACCTTCTGAGACCCAACGGACACCTTTATTGGGGGTTTAGCTTCTACTTGACATACAGCTTGTTGAAGTGAGTCTCTTTTCCAAGATGATGTGCTCCCTCCACTCACCTGTGTTCTGCAGTTTCAAAAATGTCGAGTATGTCACAAAAAATGGGCCCTATGCACTGTGCTACGGTTTGTGCAGTGTCAATGCCGACAGTTGGTCCACATTTACTCACTGGTACTATCATAAAGCCCCCTGGGCCAGTCCTCATAGAAGTGTGTCCGTTGCAAGCAGAGATTCTTTTTGTTGCATTGCAGATAACAAAGGGAACCAGGGTTGTTGTTATGAGTATGTGAAATCTCTTTCAGCAAATATTTTCCTTGCTGTATTGTGAGTAACATGGAATCAATTCAGGTTTCTGGGAGCATTTTCCCCCCTAACAACTAATTGGCCTGTTTGCAAGTACTCCTTTCCAATAGGATCATTAATTATTTCTGAAAAAAATGTGCCTGCAATACAGCAAAAATATAATTCCTTGTAGGCACAGTGGAAAGCAAATTACTCACACATACAACAAGCAAATAGCACTTGCAAACTGCAGCAACTAAAAAAAAGATTGTATTCACAAGGGTTACTTGGCCATTGATTTCTTGTGTGTGGGGAGCCCACAGTCGCGTTACAAACCTACCACTTGGTTTAACAGACCTGATGCTAAAAATATTCAGTCCCGATGCCCGGTCTATGGCTTCGTGGACCCAAAGCCAAATTTAGCATCCCCAATACCAGTTTTAATGATTCAAATAGTTCCCAGCCAGATTGCATCTGTTGACCATCAACCACCGCCTTTGGTTTACCACATATAGCACCTGCAGCCACAAATGAAGCACACCCGGTTTGGTCACCAGTCAAGCCTATGCAGAACTATCCAATTATAGATCCTATATGGTGGGTGCAACACATTGCACTATGTCATATTTTGTACCCCCCTTCCCCCCTGGGCACAAAGGCCGCAGTGTGCAACGACTATCCTGTAGTCACACGGCCCTTTTTCTGAACCTACTTGGTAAAACCATGGTTTTTTCTGCGACCCCCAGACGTCGCTTTTTCTCCTCTGGACACTATTTATGGACCATCCTGTGGCCATCCGCTGACATGACACGCAGTGGGGCAGGCTACGCACATCCCACAAAAGTCGTTGCATGAGCAGCACATAATACACTCATGTGAAAAGGACAGAGAGATGAGACAACAATAAAACCTCCCTATTAGAAAAGGGGGCTCAGTTTGCAAGCAGTTGGTGATGTTCAAGTTGCGGCACTCACTCTGCACAATTTACCGAGCATGCGAAGCTGCAGCAAGGCAAGACCTGTGAAGAAGTGGGTATTGAATGTGGCACATGCTGCCACACCTGGCCGCCAATGCAAGGCGCCAATACAAAGTGGGGATGAGGAGCTATCTTGGAGTCCCCACAATCGGGAGACATAAAAATGGCTACAACCGTGCCAAATAAATTGTATTAGGAGCCATTTGCAAAGGTCCCCCCCCATTGCGCTGGCACGGCCTTGTCTAAGCGCAGGGTGTGCTGGACATGAGAACAGTGATTTCCTGCCGGTGGGATACCGGGGGTGACGGCCATCGTCGGTTTATGGCTAAGCGCAGGGTGGGCGCTGAACCGCTGTTTTTAGGACTTTTTTGGAGCGCTATCTTTGTGGTTCCTCATGTAAGTTTGGGCGTTTGTGAGGTGGTTGTGGAGGGGAAGAGGGGCTCATTCATGTCTGTGACTCTTTATTGCGTTCATGACAACATTGTGCCACACATTGCAACCCAATGCTATGCTGTTTGTTTTGATGTGATTCTCAGCCAAGGCTGACATTGTTGTTGCCAGCATGGCTGTCATGTACATCCAAAGCACCGGGGAACATGCACCTGCCACTAGGATCCCTCTCGTCATCGGGACTGCTACATCCATTTGCCGTACATGCAGGCTTTTTGGGGCCTGGGCCATGTTTTTGAGGGCAAGCAATACTTCACAAAGGGTAGTGTGGATGATAGCTTTGTGCCCAAGGATAGGCAGCCCAAACCCATTCCTAAACCTGCTGCAAAACCTGCTCCAAAGCCAGTCCCAAACATGGCCATGCTGCTTTCGCAAGAGGAGGAGGGTTACATGGGACAGAACAAAAAATCAGGAAGGAAGTGGCAATACAAGCAAAACACAACTATCTCAAAAGACCCATGTAGCCATCTTCAGAGTGCAAAGGGGGGGGGGTTACCTTAACATACTTGCTACATGTGTTCTGTCAAGGCCAGTCCCACTGCCAATGGTGGATTATTTTGTTGTCATCGATTTCGAGGCCACCTGCAGCGAGGAGGATGACTACATGACACGTGCCCAGAAAAACCAGAAGCGGGAGATCATCGAGTTCCCCGCCGTCCTCCTCAACGCCTGCACGCGGCAGGTCGACGCCGAGTTCCACTCGTATGTGCGGCCCACGGACGGCGCGCCCCCGGGCGAGTCCCGGCAGCTGGACCCCTTCTGCACGAAGCTGACGGGCATCACGCAGGCCCAGGTGGATGCAGCCCCACTGCTGCGCGAAGTACTGCCGCAGTTCCTGGAATGGATGGTGGCGCATGGGCTTGGGCTTGAGCCCCCCATGGCGCAGTCCCCACCACCTCCACCTCCACCTCCACCTCCACCTCCACCTCCACCTCCACCTCCACCTGGAAGGAAGACACAGGCACCTCCCCAGAGTGCACAGGCACCTCCACAGCAGATGCCTGCACCTTCCGAGGGGTGCCCCCGCACGTACACATTCCTGACGCACGGGGACTGGGACCTGGGGGAGATGCTGCCCCTGGAGTGCCGGCGCAAGCGCATTCCCCTGCCTCACCGCCTGACGGAGTTTGTGAATATCAAAACAGTTTTCAAGAGGCGCTTCGGCTGCAGAGAGTCCGGGATCTTGACGATGCTGCGGAAGCTGGGGCTGCCGGAGCAGGGCCGCCTGCACAGCGGGATCAGCGACTCCCGGAATATTGCGCGGGTTGCGGCGGCGCTCCTGGAGCTGGGGCAGCCGCTGGTCGTCAAGGACGGGGGGCCGCGGCGGAGGGCGGGGGACTTCGACTGCCCCACGTGCGGCCGGCTGGTGTTCGCCAGCAAGGGGAAGTGCATGTGGTGCCAACCGCACCGCCGGGCGGGCGACTGGGACTGCCCCGGCTGCGGCGCCGTGGTGTTCGGCACCAAGGCCGCCTGCTACAAGTGCAACACCCCGCACCCGCACGGCACGGGTGCGGCAAACGACGACGCAGTGTGAGAGACGAGGAGGCTGCCCGGGGACTGGGACTGCCCCGGATGTGGGCTGCTGGTGTTTGCATCCAAGAACAGCTGCCCCAAGTGCAACGCCGTCCGGCCACCCCCCTGAAGGCGGAGTGCGTGCGCCGAGAGGCACGTCCACAGAGGGCGCTCGGGTGTAGAGCATACCCCTCCTTCTTCCCGAAAACCTATGCACCTTATCGCTCTGTGGCGCGGTCTGGTAAGGTCCGCGAGAACGCTGGTGATGCTCCAACATGAGTTGAGGCCCCGTCCCGATTGGTACTGTGGTCAAACCCAAACCTGGCGCTGCCGGACCTCAAATCAGGGCGGTCCTTTGACAACAAGATTTGTTTTTTCTCTTCACTGGGGACCGCCCCTTAAGGGCCGTCCTCGGCACCGGGGGCCAACCGCCGGGTCCTGACTGCGGGTGAAGGATCGTATGTCTTCCCGTTGCGAACCTGAAACCTTCGATGGATGTATTCCTGGCGATTTGAGACTGTGCTGTGTGCCTGGTGCCTGGTGCCTGGCGGTGTGCGCACCGTGTGGTTTGTTGGGTAGGGCGTGAATCAACGGGATTCTCAAATATGCCGCTTTTGGGCTGAATTTTGGGTCGCCAACCCCCCACCCCCTTCCAGGAAGCCCAAAATATTGGTGGGCATGGGGTGTATACACACGAGTGTATACGTGATACACCTGAGTACTCCCCATGTGCCCGTCCAAAGGTGACGATTGGCTGGCGTCGCGCACTGTAGTGCGTGGGGCAGGTGCAGGAGATGCTGATGGGGCTTGGGTCGGGGGATGGGTTGGGGGGGGGGATAGAGCCAGCCCTTGTACCCTGTTGCCCTCTCGCACACCGCGGCACAGTACCTTGTGGTTCGGTCAGTGTCGCATGGCTTCTCCACAGGGCATTTGCGGGCATCGTTTTAGGTTGTGCGCTGGGCCGTCCGGGAGGGAAGTGTGGCACAGATTCTTTTTTCTGCAAGACCCTTCATTCGAACCACCAGAATGGTGCCTCGCGCCAGCAGAGCGTTGGATTCCCGCATCAGGCCCTAAGGACACGCATGCGGGGATTTACAGGGAGAAAAATCTTTATACCCAGAACGGCGGCACTGACTAAAGGGCAACCCGTAACCGCTAGAGGGTGGCCGACCGCGATTGGAATGTAACTGACGGCGGTTTGACAGTCCCAAAGGGCGGTCTTTAACTGAAAAAAAAATCAGCTAGGCGCCTGTGTGGTGATGCGATATTCAGTGAGCCTTCCCGTTCCCATGTGTATCCCGCGATTGCTGCGTTGCCTGCGTAGCCAACGTACCCCAGGCGAAAATACCGGCGTCAGCATCCCTTGTCAGTGGTCATCGGGGTATTCCAGCACTGCCCCGTGTATAAGATACGATTCCGAGTTCCCTGTTCCTTCATCGTATTGCCCAAATATTTGGGAGGTTTGTTGAGGGACCATGGACAAGGTCAACCCCCGGAGGGTTGCATCCGGCTCGCGACCTTCTCTGCCTGCCCTTGGCGGGTAGGAAGGTGTGTCTCGTTCAACACGTGGATCGCCCCTTCAATGCGCACGTGCGCTCGCCAAACAGGGAAACAGGTTGGCTGAACAACCCATGATCCCCCCTCTTCAGGTTGGCGGTCAGTAGGGGCATGCGCAGCGTCAACCGATAGGGCAGCTCAGCTTTATGTGTCCTTGCAGACAACTGGCAGCCCCTTTCGAACAAAACCCGATGATTGGCTGAACTGAGGAATCTTGGTGTAGTTTGGACAAGTGTGAGCAGGAGTTCAGGCGCGTATGTATCCCCCCCCCCCCCCCACCTTCCGCCTCGCGCACCGCCTGTCTGAGCACGGCGACCACTTCTGATCATCGGGTTTCCGACTGCTGTTTTTGTATTTCAGGATGTGAGTTGAAATTTCTGTGAGCTGGTTGTAGTGGGAAAGAGGGGATGGATCCGCCTGAGAGAGTTGATTCTGCTGATGGCAACACTGTGCCGAAGACCCAACCCACTTCTGGTTGTTTTGTTGTGATGTTCAGCTGTTGGCTAATGTTGCTATCCCCTGTCTGGCTGTCACATACATGCATTCCTGGGCGTAGTACACGTTTGTGCACGACCCTGTCTGAGCACTTGAGTCCTGTCTGACCGTTGTTTTGCCTGACTTTGGCAGTGCTTGCACAGGGGCTACTCTGGACTAATGAGCCTGCACTGTTTCCTGCGGAGTCCAATTGCAGGACCTCACCCTCCCGAGGTCCTGTACAGGTTTCACAGTTTGTGCTGCCACTCGCTGATTCCTGTCACCTATGATATTATGTTCTGATGGTTTTGCCCACAGTGACCAATCGGTTTGTGTGCTGCTGTGCGGGTGTGGGTGCAACGCGATGGACAATGTCACAAGCTGGAATATGTTGCTGGGATGGTGGGTAACCCTTGCCATGGGGGGGTCCCCAACGCTTCACAGCAGGGGACAAAATCAGAAGTGGCCGACAAGTGGCCATCCAAAGAGAGAGGGGGCAGGGTACCCATTCCAGCGCAAGCTGGGGGGGGGGGGTTGTATGTCATAAAATCATAAAGGTGAAACAGCAGGGGGTGAACCATAAAGGTGAACAGCAGAGGAGGGGGTGGGTTTGGATGAACTCTATCAATCTCCCCTTCGTGAGATTCCATGACTCCACAACCTTCATTGCTGCAGGATCTATGTAGCCAATCTGCCCACTTGTGGGCCACGTCTGATTTTGTCTCCCGCTTTGACGTGTTGTGGACCACCCAGATGGCAGGGGTTATGTAGCCAATTTTGATTTGCCCACTTTTGGGCCACTTCCGATTTTCTTCCCGCCCTGTGAAGCGTAGGGGACCCCCAGACAGCAAGGGTTATGTAGCCAAGTCTGCCCACTTGTGGGCCACTTCTGATTTTGTCCCCCGCTGTGACGCGTAGGGGACCCCTTGGATGGCATGGTGTAGGCAATCCGCCCACTTGTGTGTGTGTTAGGACTCTTTTCTTGAGCATGATTTTGTTTCTAGTGCCAATTACACCATTATACCATTTGATACTATGTTATATTGGTTGAATCCCAACTAATTGGTGGCCACATAGAGTACTTGGTGCTTTCCGGACTCGGCATCCCGTCGTTAAGGCCGCTATGAGGTGCCACATAGAACCCGCAAGTGTACATACAGCATATGTATTGCAAAATTTGCATCTTTTTCTTTTTCTTTTTCTTTCTTTCTTTTTCTTCTTCTTCTTCTTCCCTTAATTTTTTCAATTTTCCAATTTTTTTTTTATAATTGCGCAACCTACCGCAAAAAGAAAATTACACTCTTCTGGGCGAAGAACCCCTCCCCTCTTACCGTAGCACTCAGCCAACAGAATGCACCGTTTAATAGAAAGAAAGAAAACCTTGGAAAAGGAATTTTTTAAAAAGGGGGCAACCAATGGTCAACCAACAGCTGAATAGCTGTCCTGCATCGACAACAACCATGAAGAACCCAATTTTGTGGAAAAAAATCAGGCGTTCTGGATCTGTGCAATAAACAATACCCAAAAGTATGCACGGTGCACGCACAGTGCTCGCACGGATCAAGCAACACCCCCAAAGTCGTGTACAATTTTGTTGCAGTAAGTCTTGTAATTATAAAAAAAAACCGACCAACCAAAATAAAATCATCAGTGAGAGCGTGGTGGAGACTACACTGAAAATAAAGCCCTCTCTGTGCGTCTTGTCCCCTCCCGCTTGGGCACAACCCTTCACTGTGCGGGGGAAGGCTTTCATGCATCAGGCCAGGCATATTTCCCCGTTTCTGTACAACCAGATAAACTTAAAATGCTTGCAACCTGACCTTTGGAACGCCAGGTCTTCGTGGACAATTTCAGTTCAATTCTGGTATACTAGCAAGAGTTGCAAGGTGCAGAAATTAGGACCCTGGGACCTGTGACAAGCATCGGAACAAGAAATGAAAATTCCTGGTATGCCAGCAAGGGCTACAGGGTGCAGAAATTGGGACCTTGGGTGTGGTTCTGTGGGGACTGTTCAACGGGGTAGAAGCTGGGTGCATATTCCAAAAACATTGAACCGTGCGCGCACCGTGCACGCACCGTGCGACAACTCCCCCTATGTCCAAAAAACTACACCATTTGACAATTTTGTTTGTACACGAGTCACATTTTTCACCATTTTGGGTGTTTCCAAGGGGAGCCTTAAGCGCAGTGCGCGCGCAGTGCAACTATTTGGGTGTCTGGCCGTACTAGAGACCCATACTTTGAGATACTAGGGGCCCCTAGGGGCATCATGGTGACCCCTAGCGGAGGTTTTGCAAGGCGTAGCACGTTTGGGTCTAGGCATGGCAAGGCGTAGCATGGTTGTGCCAAGGCATGGCAAGGTGCAATGCTCGTGTGCACACATTGATCTATTGTGCTTGCACATATGCTACAGGACTTCATACCCCCCTCCTCCTTTCTTAGAAACACTTTCTTCATGGATTTGAGTCTTGGCGATCGGGTCTTCTACACCCGCTCCAACGGCGTGCGAGAATCGCCAATGCAAGATGGAGTCCATGTGTACTTAGTTGACAATGGAACCGAAAGACAGTTGTGTGCTCTTGAGGGTGGCGACCAATGCGCTGTTCATGGCTTTTCCAGTTGTGCATGATGTGTGTTATGTGAAGGGAAGGTAGTTTGCAACTTTCTTGAGCTGGGGGCAATTTGGGTCACCGAATTCTAAGGGCGTTTCCAAGGGGTTTGCTTGGGGGCTCTTCGGGGGGAACATAGTCTAAAAGTAGCGCGCAATGCGCGCGCAGTGCAAAGATTCCCCCCTAGCGTACTTTTTGACTTCTGATTTTGTCCCCCTTTGTTGGGGACCCCCGAGAATGCAGGGTTGGTAGACCTGAATGAAGTTCAGGTGGAGTTGTTCGCGAGTAAGGAGCAGCATATGATGCAGCTCTACTGTTCGCGATACCTCAATAACGCCTATCGCTTCTACTGGAGATCGATGGGGTTGTGCTATGCTAACCCCCCATTCTCCCAACTTGCTAAGGTGTTGACCAAGATCGCCCTTAAAGGAGCGAGAGTGGTACTGTGTACCCCAGTCTGCCACTTTCTTGAGCCAAGGCAGTTTGGGTCACCTAATTCTAAGGGCGTTTCCAAGGGGTGTGCTTGGGGGCTCTTCGGGGGGAACATAGTCTAAAAGTAGCGCGCAGTGCGCACGCAGTGCAAAGATTCCCCCCCAGGACCCTTTGTCCCTAAATCCACATCTCTTCACTCGCAAAAGGGCACACCCATATTTCAAGCCTGAAGAACAATGTGCATTCAGGGAGTAGGGACCGTTTTTGGTGTCCAAGAAGTTTCTTGGAATCTTTGCAAAAAGTCTTTTTTCACCAAACGATTTTACCGAATTTCCATGCCACAATGCCTTTTTTACAGCATTTTGCAACTTTGCACAAATCAAATGGACCAAATGTGGCTGGTGACGGTGTAAAAATGCCGGTTTTAGCATCCCAAGTGGGCACTGTTGAAACAAATCATGTCTGAGTGAGGGAATGGCAACCACCACGAACGCCTGTAGCATGGCGCATGCTGTTGCAGGGCTTCATGCTGAGCCGCAGAGCAGAACAGTCAATTACCATTTGCTGAGCTTCAGTTGAGGCTGGCAGTTGGTGCTCTGATGATCAATTCCTTTGGACGCACTGGACAGGTGTTTTTGTTGCCCCTGCATGTGGTGACACTGCCACTGAGACTCTGAGACCCAGAATCTTACCGAAAGCAACAACTCTTGACCTACACAGGGCCCAGTGCCCTCGCTTCGCGCTCACACAGGCTTCTGGCCTCGCTGACACTGCCCTTGAGCGGGGCCATACAATATGTCGCCCATCACGCTGGACGACAAAGCGCTACGAGGGCTGCGCGACATCATCCGCCAGGAGGTTCAGGCGGCCATGGGAGCGACCTCACAACAGCAGCCAAGTGCAGCGGCTGGAGAGCGAAACACACCCACATCTGCAAAGAGCACCAGCAAAGGTGCAAGCCGATCACAAAACCCCACCCAATCCCAGGGGGCAGCAGGATCCAAGGCCAAGGCCAGATCACAGTCCCCAGCCCGCCAGTCAACCACTGGTGCAGGGAGCAAAACGGTGCGAGAAGATCCCAAAGACAAGGAAATTCGAGAGCTCAAAGACATGATCAAAGAGCTCACCGCCACGATCAAGGAGCTTCGGGCCTCCATTCGACATCCCAAGAAGACGTCAGACAACGAAGATGCAGCGGAGCCAACACAGCTGGCTCAACGGCCACGCACGTATGCGGACGCAGCGGCCAAGGGGAAATCCTCCTCAGTGCAAAAGTCACAGGAAAGCAGCCAGTCCAGTGCTTATACGGTAGTCAAATCACGATCTGCTGTCAAAGTACTTGGCAAGCCAAAAGATGTAGGTATGCCAGTGCAACCAACGCATGGAGTAGCTGCGGAGGAAGCACGAACCTGGCAAGCCTCTGCCCTACTACCATTGCAACTCTGGAAAGAACCCGAGAACAAACAACTTGGCCTTCCGGTGCTGAATCCCAACAAACCACCAGCCGAATGGAAAGTCTCAAAGAGACCAGGCACCTTCCAAAGGGTGCTCATGCTAGGAGGCACAGCAGACTCATGTGCGGAACTCGCAGACATGGCTTTCACGTCCCATCCTCAGGTAGAACACATGGCTGCCATCGTCAACGTGCCAAATACAGCCGGAGTCAAAAAGGCAACTGTCGCGGACGCACTACGCATGAGACTCACGCGCGCCGATCTGGATGTTCAGGGCTGCTTGCTAACCCTGGCAACCCGAATCACGCGGGCCGAGTGGGTCCACTCCGAGGGTCCGCCCAGGCCCATAGCAGATCAGCAACTATGGATGCAGTGGGAAAGGACCACAATGGAACAAGACGACGAATCGGACCATCAGGAATCAGACACGGCGGAGCATGCCCCAGTGACGCCCTCGGAGAGGGAAAGTGGCTTCCACAAGATATCCTTGCAGATAGATCCTCTTATGTGCTCGGATTCCGAACTGCCTCCGAACAGAACCAAAGGCTCTGCACAACGCTGGGTGAGGCAGCAAACGATGGAGTACCTGAAAACGTGCATGCAAGAAATGACACAGGCACCGCCAATGGAGATTTTTCGCCGAGCAGAACATTACTCAGTCACGATGGAGCTCCCACTGGAGGCTGCCAAAAGGGTGCTCATTGGGTCGGGCAAGCTGCAAGGCATTGAGGCAAGGCCGTGGATGTCGAAAGGATCTCCTGGACCTGGACTGGAAGCACGCATTCTCTGGCTGAAAGCCCCCAACATGAAGAGCTCCAGCAACATATGGGAGATCCTTCACACCCAATACTGGTTTGCCGGTGTGCTGACAGGAGACACTGTCGGCAGATGGGGTGTCCGAATATGGGGAACAGAAGAACCAAGCGAGCAGCAATGGACAGGTATTGCGAACCTGCTTGGAGCAGAGGCCCCCACCAAACGAACACGCATACGGGTGTACGGATACCCGGCCGGTTTTGGCTACGGTACCACGTGGGCTCAAGAGGAGGCCGCACGTGTCTTTCCCTCAGGCAAGGTCCAAGTTCTTTCCTGCCAACACCTCGTCAGCACGTCCATAACCAAGCCGGTGTTCGACATTACCGCAACGGGGGTGCCAACGGAATGGCAGGCGCACAAGCTGGAGTCCACCGACACCAGAGCAAACCCATGAATTTGGAGGCGGTGCGTGTCGCACAAACTCCGACCAGCAGCGGAAAGAGTTGGACGCCAAGAGAGGCTACGTCTAGCCACACGGGCAGACGACGACCCAGAGACTACCTCTTTGCAAGACGTCGTGGAGGACAACCACGACATGGAGTTAGGACAATAATGCTGACCGTTCGGGCAGTGGCATTGCTGCGTCCAAGGGCATGCACGAGTCGGTACAAACAGCCGCCGTGCTACGCGAGCCGGACACGTCCGCCGCGCGGGAAATCTTCAGGATTCCTCTTGTGCATGCTGTGCCTTCTGCCACGGTGCTCTAACCGTAGACAATGTTGCCATACACCAGCCTTGAGTGCACGCAAGTGCCCCCCCACTGAGCTGACGAGAGAGGACGCAATGAGAACCGCTCGGGCACGCAGCCCTGAAATGATGCTCCCCCTACCAGGGCTCTTACCACCCAAGACATGCGACTGCCGCCTGGACTGCCTATTCCTTAGGCGTCACAAGTTGCCCACCCTCTAGGACCCCGTATACGCGCGATTTGACAATATTCTACATTTCTACTTTGAGTATGTTATTTGACGTATGTGACCAAAGTTGTTGGCAGAGCTGTGTGACACCCGTTGAAATACGTGTTGATGTGTTAGTCTTGTGTACCCCCGTCTTCTAGTGTGTTGTATTTTACGTTTTTCTGAAGCTGGCCAAAATTTCGGCCAGGTTTTGGGTAACATTGCAAACAACTATGTGTATATGCAGTTTTTGACCCTTCTGGCCGAAATTTCGGCCAGCTTTTTGGTTTCTTGGTGAATAGGCATGATTATTTTCATTTTTCTTAGGGCTGGCCGAAATTTCGGCCAGCTTTTTGGTCTGTTCACTGTTCAAGCACTTATATTCTGGTTTTTGGGTGGGCTGGCCGAAATTTCGGCCAGCTTTTCCTATTTTTGAACATGTAAGCAATTATTTCCCCTTTGAACACACCTGGCCGAAATTTCGGCCAGCTTGCAATTGTCGTTGTTCATGAGTATTACACCATACACTCCTACATAACTGTTTTCTTGTCTCAGCATTAATGTCTTCTGCTATTACTGTCAATGTTGTACATGCTGCAGTTACTGGTGCTTTTGCTACTACAGCCAAAGGGCTGTTGCGAAATGCATTACGTGGTGGGACTCTGCAAAAGCTTTTGCAATTCTGCCTCTTGTTGCGGAAGAATCGCAGGAGCCGGCACTCCCTGACACAGTTGAAGGCCGCCGCCACCGAGAAGAAGCCCCCACGATGGTACATGACATTTTTGTCACAGTTCCATGCCCTATACTGCTTGCTGCGCCGTATGGCCCTCCCATACTCTAACTCTGGGTCTGGTTACAACTGGGGTATTATGTCCTGCCGCCAACGCCGTAAGGTAGGAGTCCTTGGTCAGTGTAACACTAAGCAGGAGTCCATTCACCATCGTGCTGGACTAGCAGCACACAACTTGTGGAACACCATGCACCGTAGGCAAGTTTGTATATGGTTATGAAGTCAAACAGGACTGCCCCCTGCGGACTAGGCGCCGGCTTGCAGGCTTACATCAAATCCAGACCACTGCTGGCTCAGCATCCACCACATCGGAGCGAATGTCCCTACTCCTGGATAGGCTTTAGGATGAGGATGCCAATGAGTACACCCTGTACCATCACATTACTGTTATGCTTGAAGAGTGTGGTGTTACTGCCGAGGAAGGCACTGTGGTGTGTTTCATTTATTAATTCGGTTTTGTCGATCGACCTGGCCGAAATTTCGGCCAGCTTCTGTGTTCCACATGTTCTCCTGTGCAGAGTGCTGTTGCCAAACGGTGGGGTGGCGTTGGGCGTTTGGTGAAATTTGTGGGTTTTTCTTCAGTAGACGCCATGGCAGCCATGGAAAAGCGTGGACTACATCCCGCACTGGGTACGTTCAAGGAAGTGGAAGGCATCACGCCTGACCGACTTCGCGAGATCGTAGGTTACATGGATGGGACAAAAAGTACCCTACTTGGTCTCAAAAAAATTATAAAAGATGTTAAAAAGGCCCAGATGTGGTCCTGGCACATTCTTCATCCCGAGGCGGCTACCAATGGGCTTGTGAACAACACCAGAGGTATGTTTTGGTCAAACAGGGGTTTGTATTCGAATAAATCGACCGACCTGGCCGAAATTTCGGCCAGCTTGTGTGTCGTTCAATTAATGCACAATAGGAGCCCACCCTGTGCTACCACCTGTCTGCATCTACACTTGGTACTATCGAGATGGCCAAAAGGCAGTGCGCTATTGCATCACACCTGAAGGTAGCCTATGGCAGTTGGACCTGGACTGAAGAAAACCCCTGGCCCCCGTGGTCAGCAGTAATTAAGGCCCCTCTTTGGAAGGAACCCAAATATGAGGGGTTGCGGGGATTGTTGCAGAAGCCTGTTGCTAAGCCTGTTTGTGAAAAATCTGATACTGGTCTGGTCAGTATCCAGTGTGCTAGGGAGTCCCTCGTTGAGTCAAGCACAGGCAAACTCATTGCAGAGTCAGGCCGTGTGGAACTGATGGCAATGCGTTGTGGAGTCCCTGTTCCCAGTATCATTAGTTCACTGCCCTTTGCTGCTTGTGTCATTGAGGTGCCCCGCCTCTATACAGCTGGTTTGCATAACCTGGTTGCGCACCTGCTTTTGTCCGGTGTGCCTGTGTTCATTGCGGGTGAGTCTGCTGATGTGAAAGCCACTGTTGCTGCTTTGAAGGCCACTGTGGCTGAGGATATGTATCAGTGTGATGTTGCACTTTACAATTTGTCAAGCAAGACCCCGCTGTACACTTCTATGTCCCATCTGGTTTCCATTTGTTCTGCCACTGCCTTTGATAACAGGCTCCCCCGTTACGTGGCTTTTACTGAAGGACCCATGTCGTCTGTGATGCCTGTTGAAATATTCTCATTTCTTTTGAGCCTGGTTCCGGTCCCAGAACGGGCAGGCAACTGGTTTTTGCTGGGGACTCTGTCTGTGTATTTTGCAAGCATGATGTCTACCAGGTTTTCCAAGGACTGTAATGTTGTGTGTGCCCTTTTGGGTGAGGAGACTGTTGTGCCCGATGACTTTGTTCAGCTCATCAGAGCAGGTATCACCAACGCCGACACGTGCCCCCCCAAGTCATGGGAGGATGTGTACCACGACTTGGGGGCAGGTTTTCCTGTGGATTGTTCTGGGGTTAGGTATGTAGATGAGGATCCTGAGGAGCAAGATGGGGAGGCAGAGTCGCAACCAGAGACACAGACTCCAAAGAAGAAACCCAAAACTGCCCCTGCCCCCTCACCCAGTGGCACGCAGTGCGCTCAGGCCACCCCAGCTTCCTCCTCAGGCACTGTTGCCCCTATTGGCAAAGGTATGAATACTTTTGTGAATCATTTTTCACCATCCCAGGGTGGAAACACACAGTCACAGAACTCTGCCACTGCCAAGTCTGGTGCTGCAGCCCCTGCCAAGCAGCCTGCTAACACAGGTGCTAAGAAGCCCCGTGCATCTGGTCTGCGCAAGCGCTAATGCCAGTCCTGCTGCTTATATTGCCTGTCAGCATGAAGTCTGGCCGAAATTTCGGCCAGCATGCAGTCCTCAGCCTCTTCAGCCTTTTATTATTGTGTTTCCCCATAGGCACTGCAAAAGTCTGCTTTGATTCGTCAGGTGGCAAGTATTTGCTTGTAATTGAGTATATTATGTTGCACACCCTGTTCAAATGTCACTGCTCCTGTGTTCCTTGCTCATGTCTACTATCTTAGGTACCCATTTCAGTGATCATATTCGGAGTTTCGATGGACCTGGCCGAAATTTCGGCCAGCTTAGGCCTGTCTGTCAAATAGGACCATGTGTTTGGACTTTTTCGAAGAGCTGGCCGAAATTTCGGCCAGGTTGGTTAAAATAGGAAATACAAGTACATGCTTTGGGATAGTTTTTTGTGTGCTTCAATGAAAGGTATGTTTGGGGTTCCCTCATCTGTGGTGTATAGGGGGGTTCTGTGATCAACCTCGAACAAAGGGGAGAGAAAAATAGGCAGCCCCCCCCCCCCCCCCACACACTGGAATGCAGTGGTCTAAATGTAAAACAACACTATATTTTGGTGATTGAATGTCTTTATTTTGAAAATCTGTGTGTTTCCAGAAATGCAAATAATGGCATATATTTGAAATACACACCTTGTTTTTGCATGTTGCCACCAGGGGGGTTTGGGTACCCAAAAAATAACACCCCTTTTCACATACTTTCCCCCTCATTACAACATGGACTTCCGTGGGCCATAGCGCCAGGTGGGGGGTGGGCAACTTGTGACGCCTAAGTATTCCTGATGACAGGTACTATGTTTTATTCCATGGGACGGTCGCACAGAAGGCGAAGGTCGGACTCCAGCAGCGAGGAAGGTGAATGCCAACATCGAAGGCGGCAGCAGCCGCAACAACACACCCACATCCATGTCCACGTCCACCAGCCCCAACAGCGGCACCCAGATCGGTCGAAACGCCGCAGTGCACACCGAGAACGATGCAGGATTCAAGGCGAGACCAGACGGATGGAAAGCGCGCTGCGAGAGCTCGATGCCCAACAGGCAACTGAAGTCCAAGCAGCCCGGGAGGAGCAGCAGTCGGCCGCGCAGTACTCTGACAGGGCCCCTCTGATCCCGTTCCAGGCCAACCTGCCGAGACAAAGGCCACGGACACCCAGCTACGAGCAGGTGATGGCCCGCCCACCTCTACCCAGCTATGATGAGGTAGTGGGGATGACAACAGACGAGGAAGAAGCAGAGCATGGCCCCAGCAGATCCGGACTCGCCAACCCGTACTCCCTGGAGCAGCTGAGGGACATCTCGGCAGCGGTGCAGATGCAACCGGAACGGCCCACGGTGATCACCGACGTCCTGTACAAAACAGGCTCATACACAGCCTTGGCGCTGGAGCCCCATCTTGCGCTGCATCATCGCGATGATTGGGTCAGAGACTGGGCCACGGATGTCGGACACCAGCTGGGCTGTGACGACGCGCCAGAGCCCGACACGGTCAAGCAAGGGACCCATGCGGCGCCACGAAACTGGAGGCTGCGGCTGCGGGGAAGGAAACCCCAGGGACTTACTTTCGGCATCAGCTCCAACGCCAAATATGGAGTGTCCCAGTACGCATGGGCCTCGGGCGCGGAATGGCTGATCAGCCGCATCCAAGCCCAAACAACAGCAGTGAGGCCGCCGTCACCGCCACCGGAGGACGAAGATGCCCAGCCGCCGGCATACGCGCCACGCCAAGAGTTTGTGGACCAGGTATGTGCAGACCTTGCTTGGCAGGTGCCTGAACGTGCGGTCCTCTCAGCAAGCGCTGATACATGCAGATACAGTACCCCCCTGCTCACACAAACTTGTCTTCTCACTTCCAGTGGCTCGACCCGGAATGGAAGCTGCAGCGAGGCTACCGAGACGGCAGATGACCGTGACCTGAAAATCCGTCAAGGCGCACCATCACCGCGGCCCATGCACACTCTCAACCCTGCCAGTGACGAGCAGGCCAGCATAGCTAAGACGGAGAGCTCCGCTAACCACCCAGCTAAGCCGTGCGCGAGATGGGAACGCCCGCCGCGTCACAGTGCCGAGAGACGGTCTGTGATGGCGAGAGCCGCCAGACTATTATGGACGAGTCGGGTAAGCCCGCCGTCCTCAGCAGCGGTGCCTGATGCACACCGCAATGCCAGTATTCACTGTCACTGTAACCTCAGAGCTTCTCTTCCTGACCCCTCCAGCATGCCTAACCGCCTGGCCTGCCTTGTTCCTTTTCCCCCCTTGCTCCTGCTCCTGGATCAGTCAGATCAGAATCCCACCCCAACGCAGTCGGCCCACAACTTGGCACAGCTGGTGCCACCTGACCAGTGGGCCGCGCTGCATGTGCGCGCACACACACGCGCACACACGCATCCACACTGGAAGCGTGACCAGATCCTACGCTGTGGTGACGTGCACCCCAACCCAGGACCCACCTCTCTGGCACTCATCAACGTGACGGCCTTGCGAGCACACCACCATGAAGTGCTGGATTTGCAAGAGGACATCGTAGCACTCACGGAAACACGGCTCACGCAAGGGGCCCAGAATGCAATGGCCTTCATGGCAAGACAGAAGGGGTGGCAACCCTTTTGGGGAGCCCCCCTACTATCCAAGACAGGTGGCATTTGGGGAGCTGCCCCAGGAGGGGCGGCCCTTCTGGTACGGGAAAAGTGGCCGGCAAAGCAAGCTCAGCGGGACCCGGGATGCACACTAAGTGAGGAACTGTGGAATTCAGGCAGGTGGCTGCACGTCATCGTGACCCCAGCGGATGGTAAACGCCCCCTAAACGTGATTGTGGTGTATGGGATCCCAGGAGACCACAAGCTAAATGGCAAGCTATGGGAGGCAGTGCTGACCCAAGTTGCAAAGCTGGGGAACTCCCCCTTTCTGATAGCCACGGATGCCAATGTCCAACTAGATCACTACCGCTGCATGCCCAACCTCATGATGACGGAGCTGCTGTCGGGGCGCATTGTGGATGTCGACCTCTTACATGCACGGACCACGGGACAGGACTGCCAGTGCTCGTACCACAATGGCTCCATCAAACAGAAACCAACCAGAATTGATGGTATTTTGGCAGATGCCAAGACGGCCAGTGCCATCATGAAAGTCTTGCCAACCGAAAGATGTCCCGTGCCTGGACACAAGCCGGTCACCTTCACCTTCAATTTCAAGCAGTCTGCCCAGCGGGTTCTGAAGTTTGTGCGGTTACCACCCATGATACCAGCCCACCTGCAGAAACGCAAGCGGGACCAAATAGTGAAAGACGTCACCGAGCCATACGTGGCGATATGGGAGAAAGTCCTAGACAATGAGGCGTCCACGGCAGATCAACTGTGGGACCTCTGGACATGGCTGGCTGAAGAAACCATGCTGGTCCTGACCATGGCACCGCCGCCAGCGGTCAGGACAGGAATATGCCAACTACCACTGGCTCCCCAAGAGTTGCCGAGAGGACGGGGAACCAAGAAGATGCTCAAGACGGTGGAGCTCACGCCGAAGCGCATGACGTCGTCAGGACTCCCGTGCACTGCACCAACTAAGGAGATGTCCGCCCTGCTGAGCGCCCTAGTGCCAGTGATGAAGTGGGCGGCAAGCAGGGAACAAGCCGTGGTCCCTGTTATGGGCCCCGTACCGCGAGAGGTCCTCAACAATTGGAAGGCGATACGCAGGAGAGCCCACCGCATTCTTCAGCTCATCTCCAAAGGGCAATGTGTAGCAGAGCACCAAGAACTACTGCGCACGGTGATGGAGGCTCCAGAAAGTGCACCCATGACCATCACCGACTTGGTCCGGCTCAGTGATAAGATTAAAATGCTGAGTAGGCGGCAACTGGCTCAAGAAGAGAAGAAGAGGCACCAAGATTGGAGAGAATGGATTGAGGAGACCTGGACCACATCACCTGGGAAGGTGTACCAATGGATCAAAGAGGACAAGTACACGCCCACGGTCCTGATCCAGAAAGAGGACGGCACCTTGACTGGCAATGTGCCCGAAATGGACCTCGTGATACACCAGAAATGGGACCCGATAATGAGGCAGCACGCGGATCCGACGCTGCCGGAGCCGGAAACTGAACCCTTCTGGCGCAAGTTCGGCAAATATGTGGAGCATCACCAGATGGAATGTCAGCCCATCACCGCGGAGCGCCTCTGCCGTCCGTTCAAGGACATGAAACGCGGCCGGGCCACAGGTCTAGACGGATGGACTGTTGTAGACATGCGGAACATGCCATGGCCGCTACTGCACATGCTGGCTCAGCTGTTAAACTGGGTTGAATCCCATGGCGTATGGCCTGAGCAACTTGCCACAGGGTACATTCCGCTGATCCCCAAAGGCGAGGGCAGTGAGCCGCTACAGCTCAGGCCGCTGTCGGTGCTGTCTGCGATTTATGGCGCCTGGTCCGGTATCCGACTCCGTGACTGCCTCATCTGGCAGGAGAAGTGGGTGCACCGAAATGCATTTGCCTTCAGGCCGCAGAAGAGCGCCCTGGACGCAGCAACTCTGCTGGCCGCCCTCATTGAGCGAGCACACCTACTGGAGCAGGCATTATCTGGCGCTGGCACTGACTATGTGAAGTGTTTTGATTTGATACCACAACAAATCTCCTTCCGAATGGCACGAGAGTTCGGCCTGGACCCCAAACCGCAGGCGGCATTGGAGGCCATGTATCAACAACTACACAGGGCGTTCAAAATAAACGGGGCGCTGGGCTCCTTTTTTCACGCCACGAACGGCGTACTGCAAGGGTGCGCCATGAGCGTACTCATGATCAACATGCTCACCACAGTCTGGATGCGTGCCGTGGACGAGCTGGAAGGAGCTATCTCAGTGACGGTACACAGCCTGCCGCCCATACCGCCCAAGCTGGAAGAGCCCAAGGAGCTGAAATACAGACGTAAACCCTCCCCGTCCACCGCGGTGTCCCGCCTTCGGCCACTACCGGCCCCGAGCAGGTGCGTTATGAAGACCTTCGGCTCGGGGATTGACCAGTTTGAATATTGGGAACACTCCAACCCCTGCACATGTGGCCATGGACCTCCACCTCCGCCTCAGCAATCGCAGCCGCCACACCCCTCCTCCGAACCTGAGCCCGAACGCGATGGGCTGGTGGAAGAAGAAATGGCAGCATCGGGGGAGTCCCCGCCCCACAGCCCAGTGAAGCTCAGGGGTGCTCAACCCCAGCCACAAGAGGCGGGCACGATCCAGGTCGGGTCCATGGGCTACGCAGATGACACGTATCCGCTGCGATCTGAGGGCCAATACATGGCGCCGGTGATGCAGCTCACTGATGAGTGGCTGGCTCTCACCCTGCAAAAAGTGAACCCCAAGAAGTCACTATCCATACAAGTACGACAATCCAAGGAAATTGCCCGCAAACACACGGTACTCCAAGGGATCTCACTCCCCCTCCAAGCTGAATTCCGCTCGCTGGGGGTGGGTATTCGTACCAGCCTGACCAGGGGGACTGGCCCGCTCCTGAAAAAGAGGACATCCAAGGGGATACACCTGCTGTCCAGAGTGAGGGGTGCACAAGGGGGCTTCAGCCGGCGAACGCACATCATTGCCACTCTGGTACAAGCCGCAGCCCTATGGGGGACCCCGGGGGCGGAGGTATCCCGGAGGGATTTACAGAGTCTGGAGACGGCAGTGCTCCACAGTTTGTGGGGCACCTCGAGGCCAGGTAGGGCGAAGGAGATCATCTTCGTGCTGCTAGTACAGGGACACCGGGTGTCTCCTCACATGAAAACCACGTATGACAGGGTATGTTGGCTCCTCGCGGTGGCGCGCACGCCAGGCACCCTTCAGGTTGTGGTGCAGTCGTGCATTGAAGCTCGGCAAGCACAGGTACGACCCACTACATCAGGACCGGTTCAACGAGCCCTCCTGGAGTTGGAGAGCCTTGGCTGGAGGCAGGCGGATCGTTGGTGGGTCTGGAATGTGCCCGGGGTGCCCGAAGAAATAGACATGACGCTCATAAATGAGGACAAATTCAAGCATATCCTGCGGGACTCCATCAGGCGGCGGGCCCTGCTCTCGCTGGAAGATCGTCGACCGCGACAATTTCAAGGCATCTTAGGGGCCCTCGACAGGGAGGCATGTCAAGTCCTTCTATCAGAGGGCACAGAATTTGATAAGGCGCTGCTGCGGGGCTGGCTCACAAGGGCGTTATGGACGGCTGCCAGGGCGCATGCGAGGGGCCTCAGGGCGACACCGCTATGCCCATACTGCTCGCGGCAACAAGAAGAAGACGACGAACACATCTTGTGGGCCTGCCCAGCCTGGGGCATACATCGATCCGGTGCCTGGCGCTCGCTTATGAGAACGGCGAGGGCACTGGGGCTATCAGACCAGATCAGTAGTTGGCCCACGTGCTTACGGATCTGTGGCTTGATGCCGGAACACCTGTCGCACGGCATCCCCAAAGGTCAGGTGCACGACTTCATGTACGGTTTTCATAGTATGGTGCTGCAAATTCTGCGGGCGCGGGCACACCGGGAAGATGTGCAGCTCTTTGACCAGCCTAAGACGAAACAAGGCAGAGGGTACCCATTCTGGCAGTTCATCGGGCCGCTACCGCGGCCGGAGCACAGGGAGAAGCTGCGGATTCGCCAACCCACAGCTCAAGAGTGGCGGTGGGACTCCGACTTTCGTGACGATCTGCTACGATGGGTCAACGAGCTGGTCTGGATACCAGGGAAAGGGCAAGTCTCCTTCATGGAGCTGGCAATGGACTTTGAGTGCTTTGCGGCGCGCACCCTGCCGGCCTCACCCCAGGCTGTGTATCGGGCGACTGCCCTCCCGCTACCAGAAAGGGCAAGGGTCCTAAAGCTTGCCCTAGCGACCTTGCAAAAGCTGAGCGTGGCTGGGGCCGTGCTACCAGGTGGTGTGCTTACCAAATGCTCCTCCCTAGTCCCACTGGGGGCCCCCACAGTAGTGGGTGTGTCTGCGAGACCATACTTCACACGGCGCCTGGACATGCTGAAACTTCTACAAAACCTGCAAGAGTACTGTGAGCTGCGCTGGACGGCTGTGCTACAGGCACCGCCCCCCTCACCGGACACGAGACGGAGAAATGCCCAGCGGGCCAAGGAACGGCGGGAAGCGATGGAGTCCAGCCCCAGCATCAGGGAGCGCATTCCCAAGCTCAAGTACACATCGTCTCTGCTGCCTGCTATGCACACCCCCAGGCATCTCACCGGCAGAGGAGGAGGTAAGAAGAGCACCACTTTGTTTGCGGCTGACTACTTTCCAGCACACCGCAACCCTGGAGCTCCCCCTACGCGGCCCTACCGGTTGCTCCGACCTGCCAAGCAGGCGGTCCCGCCTCCACCTGATGTAGCTGCAGTGGGCTCGAGTCCACAAGCGGCACTGCCGGCGGGGCGAGCGGCAGCGCCCAGCGATTTGTCTCAGCGCGTAGATGCGCTAACTCTCCCGGATGCACCTCTAGGATGGGCTCCGCCGTCGCCGTCGCCCCCGGTGCAGATGGAATACACCTCGGAGGAAGGGCCCTCTACCCCGGAGGTCTTCTCCTCGTCGTCCTCGTGGGAATCTGAGCCCATCAACACCGGGGGAAGCTACCAACGAGCGACAGCGGGGCCCAGAAGCGGCCCAGCGCGGTCCTCACCGCCACACGCCGTGCCCCGCACACGCGCTCCCAGGGCCCGATCCGTTCACCGGCCAGGGAACCCGGCGCTGAGGAAGTCACGGCGTAGGGCACCACCTGCGCGGGTGCCCCGAGGGGTCAAAAGGCGGCAGTCGGTCACAGCACAGCCGGGGAGCCCACGGCGCAAGCGACCCCAGCTACAGCAAGGGGATGCGCGGTCACACACGGCCCTGGAGGCCCCAGACCGCCACGGGAGCCCATCCAGAGCCCCCCTCCCCATGTCCAGGCATGCGCTCTCATACCTACAGCTCACAGGAGCTATCACTCCTGAGCGTGCGTCACGCATAGTGGTGGTAAGCACCCCAGAGGGGCAGCGCACCCCACTACCGACACGCAGCTCGGAGCAGCCTCCACACGAAAAGGGACGCGACATCCCCCCGGGGATAGCAAGGATGTTGCAGCAGATCCGGATGCCCCCAGCAAGGCCACAACCGCTACAGCCCCGAAGGGAACCACGGCCCAACGAGCGGACTTCACGCACCGCCGTCCTGCCCCCCGGCCCTCCGATGGGGTTCAACGTAACCAGCACCCCGTCTCCGCGGGTGCTGAGCAGGCCAGGGCAATTCTCGCCATCTCCGGCATGGTCGCCGGCGGTGACTTCCAGTTGGCACTCCGTGCGGCACGTGACCCCGGAGCATTGGTCGCCCGCATGCACACCAGGGGGGGGGGTCTAACCGACAGCAGGATTCACCTCACCTGCCCCCTGTCCTGCTGGCGCCCCTATTTGAGAGCGCAATGTCTACCCCGCGAAGGGACAGCACTCGGAGTGCGTCTGATGAGGACGTGCAACAGTATGCCGTCCGGTGTTCTACCCCCCCCGATCTGCCCCCCACCCTGCTGGCTCCACTTTTTGAGAGCGTGATGTCTGCCTCGCGAGCGGGCAGCACTCATCGTGAGTGCGATGAGGACATGGGTCAGTATGAAGTCCAGTACTCTACCCCACCCTCCGTGGGGGAGTGGCCCCCTAACCCCTTTACCTTTCCCTCTCTTCGCGGAGCACAACGTCTCTGCACGGAATTGCCTGGCATGGCCCGACAGGGCCAGGGATGGGTTCGTGACCCCCATGCACGACACTCCACCATGCTGTACAGCATGCAGGAAGGTGCTCTGTCTTCCAACAGCGCGGAGGGGCTCATGAAGCATGGACGGGCCTCACGTGAGGCAACCTAAAGGACGGAGGGGGGAGCCTCTTGTCATACAGGGCGGCAGCTCTCCAGAAACCCGCGCGACTTGCCCCTTGGGTGAGTCTGGGGGCTGGAATGGGTAGAAGCCCCATGGACTATTGCTCCTTAATATGATTTCCTAACCCCTTCCTTTGGACGCACTGGACACAGTCCGGTGCGGAAATTCAAGCGCAAGGGTGTCGGGCAGAGGCTTACATTGGACCGACTGCTCGTGAACGACACGACTCTCATTTGCAAACACACAACAACAAAACAGGGTGGCAAAGTTTGCCTAGCACGCCTGGCATGCACCTGGGGGGAGAAAGCGGCTCCCTCAGGGGAGGCACTTGCACTGCACACATGCATCCGTTGTTTTTGTAACCTGTGGGACCCGTGGGAACCCCTTGTAATATGAGTGGAATGGGCACACTGAGAAATATGAACTACCAGTGCTGGAGCACCGTGTGTTTCATTGTTTGTGCCTGCCTCTGCGGCTCTTCCCATGCATTGGGGAAATGAGGCCACTTCCCGATGCAAGAGTCCAAAAGGTGTGCGTGGTGCGCACTGTTTCACTGCGTGCGGTGGTAGTCCCCCCCTGAGCCAGCTGTCGTGGTCCACAAAACACGGCAGCCACTTGAACACAAGCGGCCTCACGAGTATACATATGGCAAGGTGGCGTGGCAAAGAAATGTCATCGAGGTGGGCGCCAAGCACATCGCCGAGCTAACCCACAGCCTTATGCCTCCTCTCTGCGAGGAAGGTAGGCAGGTAACAGGGAACGGTAATGTACCGTCTCACACCATGTGACTGAAGCGCCGGACGATCTTGAACACTTGTCGATGGTTCCGGACAGTCAAAAAAAAAAAGGAAAACAAGTGTCATTGAGAACTGCCGAACGTTGCTGCATATGCAGACCAGGACGTGTATACGTGGAGCACTTGCTGAACTGTGTGCGGCCCTGAAGCAGCTTTGGCCCACGGCCGTCCGCCAGGCGCGTGCTGGGCGCGCCGGGCGGACCTGGCCAACCCATTTTGTTGTTGTTTGTAACAACAGTTGTGTCGTTCACGAGCGCTCGTTCCAAAGGGGAGCGCCGTATCGTCTGGGGCTGGCAGGGCGCGTAATTTCTGGCTCGACAATTTCTGGGGTTCCGAGGGCCTAACGGCTAGGGAATGGGTTTGAATTACGGGCGCGCCGGGCACACACTTCCCCATGGCTCTTCGCTTCCAGAGTTCTCTCCTTTCGCCCTTTCTCGCACCCTCGCGATGAACTTCTTGTCCGCGGAGTACACCCAGCCCACCTTCACGCCGCAGGGCGCGCACGAGGTTCCCACCCTGGCGCCCTCCGAGTACGACATGTACGACATGTCCAGAGTCTCGCCGGAGCCGTCCCCAATGAAGGCCGCGCGGCCCACTGCGCCGAGCGGCGCGCTGACCGGCGTCGGCCACGGCACCGCCTTGCCCCATGGGCACGTGGTGGCCGGCCCCCCCGTGGCCACCCCCGCATTCCAGCAGCTGTCCATGCACGGGGTTGCAGCAGCCGCGCCCCGGACCCCGCAAAAGGTGGCCCCCCTGCCGCAGGAGGTTGCGCTCGCCGCGCCCGTGATCGCCGTCCAGCCCGCCGACGAGGCCCCGTCCGCACTGCCGACGTCCTACGCCTCGTGCGCGCAGCCCGCGATGGCGCAGCACGCCAGCCCTGCGGTCACGCAGCTGCTGGCCGGGCTCCAGCCCCCGGCGCCCACGTACTCCCAGGCCACGCTCTCGGCCGTTGCGCTGCCCGCCGGCTACGGCCAGGTGTCGTCCCGGCCGCAGTCCCCGGCGGGGTCGGTCACTCACGTGTCGGTCTCCGCCTCGGCCTCTCCCGCCGCGTCGCTCACCAATGCGCAGCTGCCGATGTACGGCGCCCACACTGCCGTTCCGCAGTCGGTGGTACCAGCCCCAACTTACACTGGCCAGAGCACCATCTCCGGTTCCCAGCTGCCGGCCACCGTTCTCGCAAATCAGGTGGCTGTGATGTGGCGCAATCATCATTCAAACTGCAACTGTTCTTGTGTTCGAGAGGAATTTTTTAAAATCAGAGGCTGGGCCTCCGGCCCCCTCACACCAACTACGCAACTCCAGCCATACGTAATGTCAACAGCACCATGACACAGCAACAGCAATTGAACACACAGACACACGGCAGAACACACCATAGGACTACCACAGCAACTGAGAGCCGAAGGAGTGCTTGATCACGGTAGCAGTGGGAGATAAGACACACAGTATGTAGCATGCAGGCAGCACTTGCCGCTATATAAGTCATCAGGTGAACACGCATAAATGTTGCCGTTTGATTGTAGATATGGATGTAGTTTTATGACGGATGAATACATTGTGCTTCATCTAGATTGTCCATAGCATATCCTGGCTGTGATGTGGCGTGTGGGGGGGGGGGGGGGGGCTGGCCTCCCCTGATGGGGTGGCGGAGGAGGGGGGTGCAGTCCTTAGGGGGCGTACCGTGCGCTGTGCGTGCGCTGTGCGAAAAGTTGGCCGTTCTCCACCAATGGGAGTTCGGTAAGTTCAGAAGATTGGAAGGATGTCATTGAATGGCTGCTGCAGTGGACGGGGCTATAGGGGGCAGGACTTAGGTCCCTGGGACCCATGGCAAGCATCAGATGTTTGAATTTTTGAGATTTGAATTGGTTGTGCATGATTCCGCAGGTGGGTGGTTTTCGGGGTTGTTACCCGGATAATCACCGTAATAATTGGCGCTGTGCCCGCGCTGTGCGCGCGCTGTGCGAAAACGCCCCCTTAGCCTGCACCGCCACAGAAACACTTGGCTGATCAAGTGCCTGAAACAGACCCAAGGCGCCTTGCAAACAGGTCCGATGAAGATGGAGCACAGGAAATCGGTTTACGTGCGATGGAGGGCAAGAACAAGTGGACGACTGCAATCATGCGAAGATGTGTTGACTTCGTCGCTGCACGCGCGACGCAGGCATGCGTCACCATACGGCGCGTATGCGCTGGGCTGGGCCGTGATATGGTGTGGTGTGGTGCGGTGCGGTGCGGTGCGGTGCGGTGCGGTGCGGTCCGGTTGTGGTGTGATGGCGTCGGTGTAGTGTAGCTGTATGTATTTGGGTAGCGTGATGTGCGGTGGGGGGGGCTGGGTGGGATGGGCTTGTTGGGGGAACGGCGTTTTCAAACGAGCAACTCATCACCGGTGATCATGGGCGGTCGATGACGAGCCAACCCTGAGGGATTCCCCTACGTGCTGCGTGTATTGGGGTTGTCCCACGGAGTCAGCCAAGGGTACAAAGCGGAAGGCTCCTGCAAGATCTGTACCTCCTCCGGAGGCCCCGCCTGCAGCATCTGAAGAGGCGTGCCAAAAGCAGACAGTTTGCGCAGGGTTTGCACAGCGGTCCAAAAGTGCTCGTTACCTCTGCGACAGTCTCGTCGCGATTTGCTCAGTTAGAGCCAAGAAGTAGACGAGTTGAAGCTTTTCTGTTGGAAGTGCAGCGTTTCAGACGCCGTTTCAGGATTTTGGGAGTTTTCAAAGTCAACTGAAATCATTTATGTAACTTGTCTGTGAAAAGTGGATCACACATGTGTGGGATTGCTATGTTATGTGTGTGCTTGTGCCAGTACCGCTTTACCACAAAAACGGCAATTTCGGGCGGCTAAACATGTGTACCTCTTCGCAACGAGATGTGGTGTAATGAATGCAAGTAGTGCTCTCCAGCTCATGAGCACAGCCTACCACCTGCTCGCTGCCAACGATTCCAATTCACAATAACGTGCCACTTCATGGCACCAACATAGGAAATAGGTACCGACAGTTACCCAAGTGGATCGTGGGTGGGGAATAGGGGGGTTATCAAGGGAATGGGTGAATGAACGGGGTCAAAACAGGGAGGTTCAGAAGGCACTACATGGCACCTTTCATTTTCGCTGGACGGGCGTGAGGAGGCGGATTGGGAGGAAACAAAAATTGGTCAAAAGCTAGTTTAGACATAATGTATGCATGTGCAAGGCCTTTTCCCCTCAAGGTTTCAGCAACATGGAGCTCTGATTTCTGTCATTTGTGCGGAACCTAATTGGGGGCTTCAGACTCGTGTGATTTCCAACCTTACGCGGTGTGCGCACGCTGCAGGTTCACCCTCCCAGCCAATGGTGTCGATTCACACACCACCGTCTGCCAAACGCAGAGTGCGGCTGGCCAGTGGTCACTGCCCCCGGGAAAAGGCCAACTGCTGTCGATTATCGGGCCAACCGGGTCGATTGACAGCTGCCCCCTGTGCCTTTGCATGTTGCAAGACTCCGCCCAGCCTCCGTGCCTCTGCTTGTCATCCGCGACTGTCTCGCGCGCGTACCTCTGCCATGCCTCCATACGCCCCTCCGCAGGCCCCTGCCACGCGTCGCTACAGCGGCGCCTCCGCCTCCGGCTACCCACAGCAGTTGCCCCCCGCCGCTTATGCGGCCTCTGCCGCGTTGCCTCCCTCTCCGGCCGGAGCCCTCGTCGCCGCCAACGCACAGCCTGGCCCCGCGCCGGTGCCACAGTACCGAGACTACCCGCAAAGCCCGTTCCCCGCGGGGCAAGAGGCGGACTACATCGTCCCCACGCGCTTCGCGGGGCAGGAAGCGGACTACGTCGTCCCCACGCGCTTCGAGAGCGACGAGCAGGTCATGCGCCGCCTGTCCAACGGCTCCGGCTTCTCGGACTCCCGGCCCTCGACGCCCCTGCGCCAGCCGCTGTACCAGGCGTTCCCTGAAGACTACGGCGCCGCGTACAAGATCGCGGGCGCGGCCCCGGTCCGCTCCAAGAGCCCCGGCGTCGCGACCGCGTACCAGACCCCCGGCTATCAAGGCCCGACGTACCAGGCCGCGGCCTATCAGACCCCGACGTATCAGAGCCCGGGATCGCCGGCGTATCAGGGGTACGGCGCCCCGGAGCTGCGGTCCCGCAGCCCCTTCGTGGGCCGCGAGCTCCCCTTCGACGCCAGCCCGCAGGTGCCGCAGGTGCCAGTGCAGCCGCCGGTGCAGCAGGGCCCGCCCCCCGCGGCGCCGTACGGGCAGCAGCCCCCCGCGGCGCCGTACGGGCAGCAGCCCCCGGCTGCGCCGTACGGGCAGCAGCCCGCGCAGTACGGCCCGCCGGGCGCGGCACCGCCGGCCGCGTTTGGCGCGCCGCCGCCGCCAGCCCCCGCGGAGTGGGAGTACGCCCCGCCGGCCCTGCAGCCGCAGAGGAAGTCCGGGTTGATCAGCCGGGCCGGGCGGCTCTTCCACAGGGACAAGGGGGACACGATGGCCAACGGGCTGGCGCTGAGGCGGTTTGCGCCGGTTGCCGGGGACTGCCTGGCGGTGTCCTCCAAGGCGAACCCCCGGGACGCCGCGCACTTCGTGCCCCCCTTCACGCTGACGGTCCCGGCGGAGGACGCCAATCGCCGGATCATCCAGATCCTCATGACGCAGAGCCAGTCCCGCACCCTCGTCAACGAGGGGCCGTACATCCGGTTCGAGATCCAGCTCCCGGGTCTCGACGCCTGCGACGACATGGAGTACGAGTTCGACAAGCGGCACGGCGTCGTCCACGTGCGGTGCGAGCAGCGCGGGGGGCCCAGCGACATCAACGGCCTCGTGGCCCGCGTCACCAGCATCTTCACGATGCTGGAGGAGGACATCCACAAGTTCCCCCATCCGGGGGAGGCGCCGGGCGTGTACTATCAGTAAGGCCCCTTGTTGGCGGCAGCAGGAAGGGCCGGGGAGCAGAGCAGGGGCCGGTGGCAGAGGGCTCTTCGGGCCTCCTTAAGTGGTCTGGCCCGGAGGTTTGAACAGCGTGTCCCCTCGTGCGGTCCCTGTCTGAACCGGTGTGCAATGTGCCGAGCCGTCTCACGTTGGGGCCATTCCCCTCAACGTGCTGACCAGCCGACGCAGTGGGCAGGGCTGCTTGCAAGGCAAGGGCCCTCTAGTTTTCAGGCCCGTGCCGGTGGGTGTCGCAAATGTTCTTTTCTCTTACCTCCCCGAGGTAAGGCACCCGCGGGGCCCTCACTTTGGGGCATGCGTCTTGCAGAGGATCTTGCTTCTCCCTGCATGCCTGCCTGCGTTCTGTACCGGGGCATGCCCGATTGCAGGCGCAGAGAAAGGTAGCGTAACTTGCCCTGCACATTGGGCATTTGGACTCCCTCTTTCTCTCTCTCTCTGGGTACCATTTGCATGGCTACGGCTGTCATATTCTCAGAGGCCACTGGCAGCCTGCTGGCAGATCCTAACCATGTGACAGAACCAACAAGGGGCATCCGCATGCATGCACCCACGTATGCCTCCGTTCTCTCGGTTGTAAGCGCATGCATGCGTGCATGCCGGTGTACCGCTTTGGTGTGCCCATCAGAATGTCTCCTGCTCAACTCCGCCTCGTTTTTTTTAGTCTGCTCCTGATGGGCGGACGACAGCCGTAATCAGGACATAGCATTCGCTGCCCCGTAGCTATGGAAGTCATGGGCCTGCGGTGCTGACCTGCAAAGTTTAGTGTATATTCCTCTGTTTCGTCTCACAAACACTGTGTCGTGCTGCATGCGCCCTCACTCGTTGGTTCATGCCGTCTGCCCTCCATTCTGATGTAAAGCCCACTGCTCTGTGGGAATGATGGGGTCATGGCACTCTGCATTCCTCACCCCACTCCCTTGCATCGAGGCTGCCAGCAACCTTTCCAAACCTTCAACAAGCATACAACTCAAGCAATTGTAGGCGTGGCCTCATTCTGTGCCCCCCCTGCCGTGCTTGGCGCTTCGAGGTTTTGCTGTTCTCACAGCAACAAGGCTGCTCCCTCTTACAATGGCGGGGCTGATGCACCGTCCTCAGTCGTATGCGTTGCTAGCAGCTGGCAATGGCAAGTCTGCTTGTTCGTCCTGTGCCGATTTCGATGAGCCTTCACGGCTGCTGTCCAGCACTCGATCTGACACAGGATCAGCAACTGCAACTTCTGCTTTCCCCTTAGACCCTGCAATTGCAGTTCTGACTCTTGCATTGCAGAGCGATTCTCCAGTCGCCAGTGCCTGGTTGGTCAGGGCAATCCTGTTTGCACGACCTTCGGCAAGCGCCACGGGGGCTTGCCGAACCCATGCGCGCGATATGTAGTATCCAGGATTCCAAGCGGACTTCGAAATGTACTTACATGCCCGCCTGTCTTGTGCATGCTCTGCTGCTGTTCTTGGGCTTTTGCTAGAGGTCCACACACGCTGTGCTGGCCGGAAGCTTACACAAGGTGTCAGCGGGTGCACTGTACTGAAGCTAGGGCCCATTTCATGTCATGAACTGTTTTGACCCACCACAGTTAAGAAACATGTGGCTGGAGTGTGGGTATCGGGGGAGGAAGGGGGTTGTTGGGAAGAGCACACCAAACTCTTTGCCGTTCTCTTCCCAACAAAGTTGGTAAGTAATCGGGATGCAGGGGCAGTATACTAAGTAGGTCACATGAAAAATTGCCCTAGTTATACTGGACACACTAAACCTAGCACTGTGTGAAGCGTCAACCCAATTAAACACCACCACATATAAGGGTAATATCAAAAGCGACACATGGCTTTGGCTTTGTGATTCACAAAGCCAAAGCCAAAGCCAAAATGTGGGGAGGGCTCAGGGACACGGAGCCAATCCACTCAGCTCAACCCAGCGAATCACCAACTATTTATAAGCTCCTCCTTACATCATCCTGGGCAATCAATGTCATTTGGTTTGGCAGTGAGAGTGCCCCTCCCTTTTTTTGCTGCCCCTTTGGATTTGACAGCTCTTGGTGGCGCCGCTTGTGTCGCTGCTGTAGTGCGCACACAGGTAGCAGATTGCTGGGGGCTCCATTGGTTGGTGAAGCAAAGTAAGATTCTTGTGTCAAAAGCATACAAATTGTCCCACATTTGGCCTATGATGGCAGGGCTGGATGTTGTGTTGTCTTTGCTTCTGCCATGAATTCTGGGACCTCCAAAAAATGACAACATCCGTTCACAGATGTCTAAGAAGTCACAGTGTTATCATAGAGCAGTGGCATTGGTCGCAAAAATTTTTGGGTGTCCACCGAAGCCGCCCTGTCTCAGAACAGTTCATCAAGGGGTGGGGGGTTCCGTTCTTACGGGGGGGGGGGGAGAGGGAACCATGAGATGGGACCCCCCCCCGGCCAAATTAAAGCGGTGGATGGCCAAGAATGGCACTTTTTCCTCTAAAATAGCGATTCCAACCCGTGAATACACCCCAGACATGAAATAGAGATTGTTTCCTATATTGTCCATCATTGTTCCCTTGAAAAATTTGGTATTGGGGATGGAATATGCTCTTTTTATACAATTTGGCCCAATTTAGGTCATTTTTGGTAATTCAGCTAGGACCCTGCAAACAGTGATGTCATACCCTGGTCTTAGCCATGGTGAGACCTTAGTAGGGGCAAATACCAACTGAAAACCATCCATTTCACTTCTAAAACATTTTTTTTTCACAGTTTTTTTTTTGTGTAGACTAATGCGCGATGAAATGTTCATTAGCTGCTTGTAGAGGCAAATAGGGGCTTGGTCATGTCTGTGGCAGTTGTTTATGCACATAACAGCACTTTGCTAGAGACTGCAGCCTGTCTGTGTTTGTTTTAATCTAGCTTTCAGAGAACGTTGCAGAAATGCCAACCCCTCCTTCCTTGTACGGCGCAAAAGTTTCCACTGTACGCGGCCACTGTACTGGTCGTAGCCTTTTGGGATACAGTGCTTCTACAGTGCTTCTACTACAGTGCTGACGCAAACTTTTGTTAACAATTTTGGTTTATATGTTGCTTGTTGAGTAGAAATATCCCCACACCCACATGTGGGTGAGCAGCTCAATGCGCGACACATTTTCCCATTTGGCTTGTCTCTCCATACCAAAGCAAAAAGAAGAAGATTTCCGACTTGGGAAGCCCTTCAGTGATCTGCAGGCAGAGGCACGCATGGCATCAAGTTCAAGGTCCAGCAAAAGCATGCCAAGTGTTTCTCTCAAAAACCAGCTGCAGCAGCAGCAGAGAAATAACAATTCTTCTTTGACTGTATGCTTGGTATTGCCTCGGTTTTGATGCCTTTTTTTTGGTCACAAGAGGTGGACCATGCCAAGCCCGTGCAGAGTACAACGCATGCATCCAACCTCCCCCCCCCCCCCTTGGCCTTCCTGTACCCACTGGGTTTTTCAACCTACGGTCCCGTTAAAGCCCAACCATGTGTAGCCGAATGGGGCCAGCAGTCCAAGCAGCACAGGAAGGGAGTGACCACTGACCAAGATGCACGCATAACCCGGTAGAGGCCAACAGTTAGCACGGATAGCAGGAGCAGGAGCGAGGGCTGACCTCTGGACACAACTCGCACTGTGGAAGCGCCGAGCGTCGGCAGATGGACAGAAGGCGATGACAGCCGCGGGGCAGGCGCGGCCAGAGCCTAATGCGGACAATGCAACCTGACCATTTGAGGCCCCCTTGGCCGCGACACCCCCCAGGAGTCTTCTCCAGCCGGCAAGCGGCGGGTTGCTCTTTTCGGCCATGACGGTAATGCATGGTGTCTTTATCCGACACTGATTGCTGATGTCTGACTGACAGCTACTGACTGTGATTGTCTGACTAATGTAGTCAGACATGATGTTCTGTTTTCTGTTTCAGACACACTGTGTGTCTTGAGGTTTAACCAGGTTTGGCACAGAGAATAAAGATGCACTTATGCCTGACTGTGGAGTGCACTACCTCTGGTTTGCATTTGTCTGTTTTTTAATTAGGTCACACCCCCCTGGCTGCATCGGATGGGCCTGGACAGGGGGCCTCCACCACCGGGTTTCGCTTCAGCGGATACCCCTCCTCGGGAAGGTGCCATCCGGATGGGGCAGCGGTACCACTGCCATAACAAGTGCTACACACTTGGAGCTGCGGTGGGTGTGATGTCCTCTGGCAAACCTCACCAGTCTCAAGACCTGCCGACCTGGTCCAGTGGTCTAGTGGCTCGGCCTTGACGTTGTGCATCATGTCTCGGACTTTGCACCACTCTCCGTGTGCCTCTGGCGCTGTGGCACAGTGTGGGACCTGCAGTACTGCCACTGCTTGCGGGTGAGCGCAAGAACTCCACTGACTGCTAAGCGTAGGGCACACAGTGCCCCCGGTCAGTACCATGAAATAACATGGTGTGTGTGTGTGTGTGTGTGTAAGTGTGTGTGAAGGACACGAGTGTAGTGTGGGTTGGGATTCACTGCGCCTGGGTCGCCCAGGGTCTGTGGTGTCCTGTGGTGTCCTGTAGCCCCGAGTCCAACGCGGGGGAGCCAGAGACGTCCTGACAGGTCAGCCCAAGGGTCCCTAGGGATCGGCGCTTGAGGATCCGTCAATCCTGGTGCTGGACACTATCCCATCCCATCCCATCCCCCCCCTTGGCATGCAAGAAACATTCGATAGCCGTGGTGCACGGCGAACTCAAGGCAACATTCGGCACTGATCTGGTTTGTGCTGCAGTGCAGCCAGTCAAAACACTGAACTGCGATTTCTGGCTATGACCATATCCGTTGCTCATGGCCCTTGCATTGAGATTGGGAGGGGATCAATGGTTGGTAACGATCGACTGAATGTCCCAGCCATTCAGTCAATCGTTACCGACCATTGATCCCCATTGAGATTGGGATAAATAACATATAAATGTCAGCTTTTCAGACAATGTCTGCACTTGAGAACTGGATTGTCCTCTGACCGTTTCGCCCATGACACGGGGTGTTCGGTAGCTGAGTATCTGTTGCTTCATCCCCGCCGCCCCCTGCAGAGGCCCTCCGGGGGGGGGGGCGGGGGCGGGGATGGCAGTGGGTGGGCACCATCACTTGCACAGCTTGCCCCCAAAGTGGCAAGCCTCGATAAGCCCCAAGAAGCCTCCACGAATTGCGAGCAAGCATCTAGAAGCACAGTGCGGGTCCTGGTGCATAGTCCCCATCCAGTGGGGCGGGGGGGGGGGGGGGACTAGGACACCGTCCTCTTGTGGCAGCTCCCCTCAGAGGTGGGGGACAGAGGTGGGGGACATGGGCGCGCAAAGTGGGGCAACTGTTGAAGGGGGCAGGGGGGATATACGATCAGATAGCTATAGGCTACGGCCCAAGTGGATCATGAGCGCTCTGGACCGACTCTGCAGCAGCGGACCCCACATCCAAAGCATCGTCATTGTTTGCGATTGCAGTGTCCATCTTTCCCCATTTTTGTGGTCCCACGCCGCGGGTCTGGCGTGGTCATGGCTACGGAATGAGCACATGTTTTCTTTTCTTCCTTGTGGCCGTGCTCCTGTCCAAACGGGTGGCATCGGACCTCGTGACCTATGACTACCACATCAGCGACACACTCGATCCATGGGCGCGCGATGCCCGGCCATGGGTGCGGTCGTCAGTCACCGACGTTGACGACGCCCCTTTCGAGGAGATCCCCTTCTGTTTCCAGTTCTATGGTGCGAACCTCTCCTCCGTCTTCCTCTCCGCCAACGGCTTCATTGCCCTGACCCCCACGCCGCTGTGCTTGGGCTTCTGTGACGGCCCAGTGCCCGAGGCCCTGCACCGGCGGTCCTACCGGCCCCAAGCCGGCGACTTGGATCCGTTCCCGTTGATCGGGGCGTTCGTGGCGGACCTGGACCCCGTCAGTGCGCCGCAATCGCAGATCCGGTACCATATTTCGCAGGGGGTAGACGGTCGGTCGCTGCTTGTGGAGTGGGACAGTGTCATGGTGCGGCACAAGTTGGGGCAGAGCTGGGCCACTGTGCAGGTGTGCTAGTTGAAAGGTGTTCAGGCCTCACTTCATCTCTCTCCAAGCCGCAACGACGGTCAGGTCGGATTTGTTTTTCCAGCACTCATTTTGGAGAACTCCCGGTCGGAACTGGAAAACACGGGGTAAACGAGACGAGGCTGAGAGAAGGCTCATGGGCAATGGACCAGCCCTGACACACTTTGGAATGGCAAATTTTCAAAGAGCCCCCCCCCCCCCGGCAGGTCTGGGGCAGGAGGGAGCAGAATGAGCTGGACATTTGCCGGACATTTGTGAACACTTGCCAGTGCAGCGAACACAAGGCGATGAAGGTTGCAATGGCAGGCCCAACAGGAGGTTTGGCGGAATACCAGACCGGTTTGTGGGCCCGGTTGATCCAACAGCGCATTCCTCATGCGAAAAACCAAGCTTTTTGACAGGAAAGAATTTCGGGCCATTTTGGGTACACAAACCCTTGGGTCTCAGGAAGCCCCCCCCCCCCCTTCACTGCTCTAAAGCGTCCCTGACCTGGACCTCTCCGCAAATGCATTTTTTGCCTCCCTGTTGCCTCATTTCCCCCAGACACACACACCCTGCCCCCCCCCCCCCCAACACATAATTTGTCTTCCCGGCCATGTGTCTGTCTTACTGGTGGTATCATTTTATTGGGGTGAACCACCGCAATATGTGGGGCTGATGGGGTTCCCGCATGTGTGTTGCTTGTTTGGGTCTAGGATGGTGTGCATAGCATATTTCTTGTTTGATCATAGCACGTTTGGCTGATTTCTTTATGCCATGAGGGCTCAAAGTAGCCAAGGGGGAGCACCTAACGCAGCGAGGGCAGTGCAGCCCGGAGATTTAGGCGTCTGACCAGACTGAGCACCCATGGTCCGGCTGGTAGCCAAGCCAAACAAGCTGTAGTTTGCTCCAAGAGTAGGACAAAGTGAACACAAGGAGGACTTACAGGTTCCCTTGCCAACCATGCAGGTCAGAGAATTGGGAGCTCATCTTGTCCACCAAACCACATCTCACACGGGAATAGATGTGGTTGGTTACAAAGTGAACAGAACCTGAAAGAGGGTAGAAGCTTCCCTTTCAAGATTTGACAATCCAGTAGGGAGACCATGGTACCTGGACCCCATACCAAGGTGGTGGTTGCTCCCAAAGGGCCATCTTGAATATGTTCACTTTGGGAGGTGCCGCATGGGGCAAGGTGGGGCACTCTGTAAATACCATTTGTTTCCCATCTAAACACAATGCTGCTGCAGCCAAACTGTTGCCCATCGTCATGCCAATTGGCCTACATTTGACATAGACGTGCCCGCTTTGCATCATGCACGAGCAGCAGGGTACTTGATCATGTGGCCCTCTTGATTGTGGGAAGCCAGGTTGTTCACACAAGTCTTGTGACCAATGGGCTTGCTCTCCTTAGGGGCCATTTTGGGTGCGGGAAAAAATCGCGGCGTTCCGGTTGTGCTCGCCACAAAAGTAGCACGTGGTGCGCACGAGGCGCAAGTACTCTCCCTAAGGTGGGGTACGCCTCCACATGCCATGCCGTGATGGCTGTTCATACCTCTACTGGGGATCCAGGGCATGTTTGGTAAAACACCCTGGACTGACCAGCATGTAGGACCAGTACGACCCATGGCATTGCCAGGATTCTGCTCCCCACCTCGGGGCCAAACTCAGGACTGGCGGATGCACAAACTAAAAAACATGAAAGTGGCGACAGGGGGGGAATTCAGTCCATCAGTGCCGACCTTCCATTGTGCCATTTGTTTTCCCCATTCCTCGTAGTTGTGCAGTATTTGCGTCCCCTGCCCAGGCTGAGCTCAACGAGTCGGGCGCCATCACCTTCCGCTACCTGAACCTGATGAACCCACCAGAGAGTCCCTTCGTGGGGCTGGTCTGGACCGGGAAGCAGAAGCTCTCCATCCCTGTCACCCGCAATGGTACGCAGGTTCGCCTGTTCCCCAGGCCGCCGTCTCTGTCGCGGTGCCGGGGTCTCCAGGGGTGCGAGAGCTGTCTGGACGGCGGCTGCCTGTGGTGCGGCAGCACTGGGTCGTGCCTGGACCAGCCCGATGAGGTGGACTGGGGCTGGAGCCCCCAGAGCGAGCACTGCGATGTCCCCGACGTGTACGTCCTGGGCGTCAACGAGACCAGCCAGGGTGTGTGCCGCGGCGACCTCCGCGCCGGCCTGCAGAAGTGGAATGCCCCGCCGACCAATGGCGACGGGTTTGCCGGCGCGGGCTACGAACAGCGGTTGCGCTATGGCGCTGTGGCCGAGTTTGAGGTCTCCTCACCGCTCCTTTGCCCGAAAGACCGGTGTCCGAGGGCTGTGCACCCTCCCTCAGGCCCGCGCTTAAAGGGGCGGCAGGCCTGCGTTTGAAGAAGAGTGAAGCCACAGGGCAGTGAGCGCCTGTGTGACCTGCTGGTGACAGTTGTGAGACCGGTTGGGAACAGGAGCTGACGGCCACTAAACCGTTGGTGCTGCAGTTGGAGTTGGAAGTTGGTTGGGTTGATGGGCTGAGGACTCGTTCCAGGGGGATACCCCCCCCTCCCAGCCCCCCCTCCTTCCCCCTTCTCCCTTCGCTTCAAACCGCATCTGGACCCAACCGATCGATCATTTGAGGCTTGTATGCGGCTGGTCCAGATCGAGTCAAAGTTTCTTTGCTCTGGGCTACTTTGCAGTGCGGGCAGCCTGAGGAGGATGCACTAATTCCTAGATCATTTTTGTTGGGGGGGGGGGACGGCAAGGCGGGGTCTGAGCCCCAAGATTTGTGTACCAAAACTAGCCCAAAAAATTACATCTGGAAAATTCTTCTGTAGAGTCTGGGAAGGTTTGACGCCTGAGGGGGAGGGGGTGGGGTCCTCCTTACAAAAATTCTGTTCTGAAGTATCTCTTGTGCAGATGGGGAAAGGCCATGATCATTCATTCACTCATCACTGGGGTTCAGCTTTTTTTTTTTTCACATGGGCTGTCTGCATATCGGACTCCTGACGGGCTTCTATGGTGCCAAACGTAGCCTTGAGTTCGCCTGCACATGTATCGCATGTTCCTTGGTCATAGGTCAGAACGTGAGCTCTGCAAACCTGTTGCAACCTGCTGTAGCTCTGCAGCTCTGTGTCACGGTCAGCCCAGGGGAACTGTCGGAAGTGGCTGGAAAGGGGCTGGTCGGGAGCCTTCCCAGGGAGGCTCGATATTCATACCTCAAGGTGATTGCCCCTTTACGCAGCAGGTGCAGCAGGGGGGGGGGAGGGATGCGGTCCGCATTTTCCCGCATTTTCCGCATTTTTTTCGCATTTTCCGGGCAGGTCCTTTAGTGTAATGTTCAAGAGGAAACATTCTAGTGGCATTGTCTTGTAGTCAGTTAGTTGTGAGGAACAATCGGTTTTTTGGGCGCCACAGGCGCCGGAGATTTTTCTTTAGGCAGACAGCAGGGGGAAATTTTTTTGTTTGACCCTATGTGCCTATGCTCAAAATGCTCAGAATTTTGTGGAGAATTCAAAAATGGATGAAAAACACAAAAAAGGATATTGACCCCGACCCGACCTCCGGGTCGGACCTTTGCTGATGGGAGCCTGAGTTGATGGGCAAATTTTTTTTGAAAAAAATTTCCCCGGTTGTGTATATTCAAACTGAACAGTGTGTCATGGGGATCATTTTGAGGTATGTATGTTGGGGTATCCCCCCCCCCCCCCCCTGGGGAGCCGGGCGGTTTGGGTCAATGGGGGAGCACCTGATGCCGCGCGGAGATTTAGCGGTCTGGCCTGACCAAGCAGGTGCAGCTTCTGCCCCTAGCGAGTCTGTGGTATTCTTGAGTTGAACTACTGCACTAAGTTGTTCCATTAAACCGTCCATGCTTTGAGCGCCCGATTGTGCAAGACGAGACGAAACATAGGGGTTTTGAGGGGCAAACACCATTCTAACAAAACCGCATTTTCTATCGCATTTTTTTTGCAGCATTTTCCGCATTTTTCCGCATTTTTTGCCAATCCCGGCGACTGCACCCCCCCCCCCCCTGCAGGTGCTAGTGCAGCTGCCTCAGTATTGTGGAATGTAGGCTAGAGGTCTTGGCCGACAAAACACGGCCAAACAGGAAACCAGGCAGAGAAGGTTGGTCAGCCTGTACATACATCAAGCCCGTCGATGGACAGTATGTCAAAGGAACTGCCGAACATTGCTGCATATGCATACTAGGACATGCATGTGTGGAGCGCTTTGATGACCTGTTGCGGCCTGCAGGTGAAAACTTGGACCATGGGTGAAAATTGGGGAGGGATTTTTTTCTCCACCCCCCCCCCCCCCATATTCTTGGGAGGTGTCCACGAAGAACTCCACGGATGACCGGTGTTGCTTGTCTCTTATGAGTGTGCCATCGAAGGGCTTCAAGGGCCAGCCTTGTATTCCCAGCCAGAGTGCTGCAGAACTGGATCGTAAGGGCAATGGCATCACCCGGTAACAATTGGAACAGGAAGGCACCGACCATACGCCTTTGGGGCCTTCTCGCACCACAGTAATGCCCCCCTTCCCCTCCCATTGCCCTGAAGTGGCAGGCAAACGGTTGGGTCACAGCCCAAGGGCCCGTCGCCAACGTAGATCTCTGGGAAGAGATGATTAAGGCCTTGCACAGTAGTACATGCACCTTTGAGTGGGTGCAGGTACCCAGCCATGTGGCACCGAAGGGTATCAAAAAGGTTGATCAACTTGTGGGAAGGGGCAGGAAACCGTCACCACTTTACTTGGCGGTACGTTTCCTGGTTCGACCACTAGTCACTCATCCCTGTTTGCCGCCCCCATGCTTGAGTCTGGTGTGCAGCACGGGACTCAGAGGGCGAATGGAGCTCACGCCACTAGTCCCCTCAGATGATATCACTCCTATTCTTTTGCGTTCTTTGGAGGGTGCACGAGACACCCAAGACAAAACATGTGAGTTGTTACCCTTGGTCACGTGGCCGGACCTGGAAGACCCCGCACAAGAGAGAGCATCTGAACAATCCTCAATTGAATCTCCGCTGCCCGACCCTGATCTTGATTATCTATGGGAAGGTACTCAATCAATGAAAGGGAGCAGCTATGATGAATCTAGCACAGATGTCAACTTGGAACCACAAGTGAGACCTTGCGCTGTGACGCACTACCTCCCCCCCCCCCTTCTTCCCCAAGCCCTCACTGCCAAACTTGCCCTTTTAGACTTGAGGGTGAGCACCGCAAGTTGGCCGATGAAGTGCCAGCACCACACAAGCTTGTAGTGCCAACCAGAAGGGTCTACCCAACTGCCACATAGTTATATGCAGGCCAGAGTTTTGGTTGACAAAACACGACTAATTGATGCTCATTCTACCCCTCCCCCACCCACAAATAGTGTGGGACAGCGCCAGTGAGTACGTGTCTGCATAGGCCCGAGACAACAAAGAAGACCTTTCTTCCACCCTCTACCCCGCTACATCCGCACATACCCGCTACAACCCCCAGCCTTCACCCCCCCCCCCCCCAAAGCACATAACTCCCCAGGACCCACTGCAGGGCCTGAGGGGAATAAACGCCCCACATGCATCACCACCTAGACCCTCCCCTTCCCTCCCGTTGATCCCTGCCGTTTCAGGCCCCCTCTCACTTCCTCTCACTACGCTTCCCTCCCATTCGCTCGCGCCTGCTCCCTCCCATATCCCCACTCCCACGCCCACCTACACCCCGTCTCAGCCCCCCCCCCCCCCCAAAGCCTTGAATTAATTGCTGGCCAGGTCGCTGGCCAAATGGCAAATTTACGCGTATATGCGTAAATTTTACGAAAACGGCCACTTTTTGGGCCACCGCGGTGTTTACAGGTGTAAATTCGGTGTAAATTGATGTATATTGCTATGTTTGCACTATTTCATGATGCAATTGACCTTCTTTGTCTTGCAAGTTGCGTACTTTTTGTCATTTTTTTCACATTGTTGCCATTCTCATATGGTTGTCAAGGCAAGTTTCTCGCGCGTGGTGGGGTAGGGTAATCTATGCATAGGAGAATGGTTAAGAGCAAAGCTTGGGGGTAGAAGAGGGTTGGTGACAGGGAGTGGCCTCCTCCCCAAACTTGGTGGCACAACAACGTTGGTATCAACGGGTGGGGTAGGGTAATGAAAAATGGATGGAAAGAAGAGAAGACAAAATTTAAAGTAGGAAAACGTCGGTGCTAGGGGCGGCCTCCTCCCCAAACTTGGGGGCACAACAAGGTTGCTTACAAGAGTGTCCTTCCTTCCCCTGTTCTATCATTGCACCCCTCCCTCTTTCTTTTGATTAGTCTTGACATGGGTTCTGACATATGGGTGCGGCTGCTTGGCCCCATTGCGCCCCAAGGTGCCGCTTGGATGCATTTCCCCAACGTTGCTGAGGCCCTCCGCTATTTACGTTCGAAGGAGGGAGGGTCTCTGCACATCCAGCACTTCTTGGTCTGGACCAAAACCAATCAATGAGGTAAGGTATGGATCAGGAATAACCAGCACACATCCAGAGTTGTAAAAAAAACAGCATTCAACCAGAGTGGTGTCTAGGTCATATGCATGAATGACTAATTGTTTCTTATGAAACATTTGGGGAAGGGGTAGGAAGAAAGAGGCATAAAGCACGAAAAATGGTAGAATTTTTTTTTTGCATTTCTCGCAAAAAAAAAGGTTGAAAACACAAAAATTTACACCAAAACATACAATCTACTGGCCACTGGCCAAAAAGCTTCGGGCCAGTGTTTATTTAAAGGCTGCCCCCCCCCCCCCCTCCCGCCGTCCCACACCCATTCCGTCCAACCCCCTCCCACACACAACCTCACTCCCTCTCTCTCGCCCCTGCCCCCCCCCCCCCCACTCCCAACCTCCGCTCCCTCACAGGACCTGCGCGTGAGCGGCGGGATCCTCTCTGCTGCCAGCCACGTGGACGATGTCGTGCACCCCGAGACCCGGTGGGTGCCGGGGTACGCGTATGACGCGGTCCGCAAGGAGGGCTTCACGTTCCCATGGTACTACAACCCTCCGCACCGCGACGGGCGCAGCCAGGCGATGATCCGCACGTTCTACATCAACCCAAACGGTTTCCTGTCGATGGACCAGGGCTACCCGTTGTGCGGCCTCTCCGGCATCCATGAGCTGCCCACGTTCTGCAGCGACATCATGAAGTACACGAATTTCATCGGCGTCTTCACCACCGACTTCAACCCCGGCGCCCGCGCCACGGCCAGCATCCATTACAAGTTCTTGCCCCACCTCCACCCCCCGCCCTTCAACACCTCTTCACCTCTTCACACCCCTATTGCGGGGAGCCGTGGGGCAGGGCGCAGGGCTATGGATCGGGGCGCATGGCCATGGGGCGTCCCTCAGCGTAGTGCGGGCGCGCATAGGGCTGGAAAACTGTCCGTCCACGCAGTGCCGATGGGCGCAGGGGTGGGGACATCGTCCCTTGACCGTGAGCTGGCTGCACGCAGAGGTGGGGATGCTGGTGCTCTGTGAGGAAGAGTGACAAGGTGGGGTAGCAAAGCTGTGCATCCATATAAATCGGCGTGCAGGGCATGTCGGGAAGCGGTGCATTGTTCTGTTGGCATGCCTGTCGGGCGGCTGGGGGGGCAATCCGAACAATGGACACCCACCGCCACCGCGTCTTTCAAGGCAAATGGTCGCACTGTTTCAGCACCGGACCATTTGGATATGCGCTACGGTTTGCCCCTCTGTCTTAGCGACGGGTCCTTCATAGCTCTTTCTCTAGTTACGTCGTCCTGTTCTGTCCAGGTTCCTGCCAGGGATGTGTTGGAAAGGGGGGAGGTAACCCCCCCTACCCCTCCAGGCCGCCCAGCCTAAGCCCAGCCACCGTCTCCCTGACGCCAAGTGCCAGGCTCAATGGCATTTGTAACCGACAGTAACCGCCCCCAACCGCGTTGGCAACCTCCTCCATCCGCTTCTCTAATGGCTTCTGGGGCTGCTTTTGAGGTCCTTTCCCTTCTAATGCATCCCTGGTTCCCGCTTTTGACAAGCTTCGGTTGGGCGTGGAACCGAGGGGTTAGACGGAGTACTATGCCCGGTGCGCGCGCGGTGCGTGTAATGGGGTGATTTCGTAGACATACCCACCTATTCGACAGTGAAGTGCACGTGTTTCCAAGCTGTAAAAAGTATTGCCATTGCACATACTGCACCGTGTCCCCTTAGAGTTTCACCCGTGTCTCTCACATGGCTTCCTGCGGGCATCACTGTCACCTACAATCCGATCAAATGGTGATAGGGTGCCTGCCACCGTCATCTCCGCCTCGGAGTCTTGGCAGAACCAAGGAATGACCTTTTCCCCATGGTTTGTTCCAACGCGTTGCGCGGTGCGCGCGGTGTGCGCACGGTGCAAGTAATGCCCCTCAGAGCCTTGTGTATTGTGCCCATCGGTTAGGGCCCAGCCCATCCCACCCCCGTCCCGTCCCGTCCCGTCCCATCCCACTCCTCGACTCATTCCATTCCAGCGACCCACATTCCGCAGGTTCAAGGGGCTCGAGTCGCTCATTGTGCAGTGGAGCGACATGCCGCTGTGGTGGAACGAGACGAACGCGGCGGAGGCGGCGCTCCACCAAGAGGGATACACGTTCCAAGCCGAGCTGTTCACCTCCGGTGAGGTCGCGCTGCGATATTTCTCCGCGTTCCAGAGCCCGGCCACCTCGTCAGAGATGTGTCCGCGGGGGTCCAGCTCCGCTTTCTGGGCCAATCCGACGGTGTCCATCGGCCTAGTGAAGGACTGGTGGGCGCACTCGATGGTGCACTGGTCGATGCTGCGGTCCGGTCTCGAGGTTCGGTTCGTACCGCTGCCGGAATGTGCCGAGGACTGCCGGGGCGTCTGCAACCGGACGTCGCGGGAGTGCCTCTGCCCCAACGTGACCAGCGGCAAAACGTGCGGCACTTGCCCTGGCGGGTCGGGCTGCGCGGACTGCAGCCAGCCCTGCGACCCCCCCTGCAATGCGCTGGGCGGCAAGTGCGCCTGCGGCAGGTGCGTGGGATGCGCCGCGGGTTGTTCGGATGCGTTGTGCATTCGCCGGTGCCTTGGTCGCAGTATTGCGTTCACGTGCTGCGCACGCGTCAACCACCCGTCATCCACCCGTCATCCACCTGTCACCTGTCAACCACGTGTTGAGCATGCGTCCGTTGTGCATCTGCTGTGCGTCGCGCACCTGGTGTGCATGTGTTGAGTATGCGGTGTGCATGTGCGTGTGCTGCGCAAGGATTCTGAATATGCTGCGCAGAGAGTCTCACAATGTTCGCGAGCCAACGTGGTGACGTGCGCGCCAAACCTGTCAGTGCAAGGTGTGCGGTGCAGGGCACGTTTGCCCCCCCGGCCCCCTTCCCACCACCGGCGCCCCTCTCGCAGCTTTTTGAGCCCGCTCTATCCACCCAGTGGGCGGGCCCCCATCCACAAGTGGAGGATTCCCTCCTCAAAAGGCGAACACGTACGTACACCCGGCAGTACCGACCCGCATACTCTGTCAGCTCTTATGGCACCGCCCCCCCCCCCCTTTCGCTTGCGCCAACAGATTTGTGTGCGTTGGCGTAGTCATCGCTCCTGTCGGACATTTTTTGTTGTGCACGTGTTGTGTCTGTAGTGCAGTGCCCGCGCCAGGGCCTGCGCCACGCGTCCCTCGCGCACGCGTCGCGCCCACCGCGTCCAGGTGCCTCTGCTACGCCCACTGGCACGGCGACCGCTGCGACCAGCCCGAGAACCTGCTGCCCAGCACCGTGCGCTCCACCATCAACACCACCATCGAGGCCCTCATCGTGTCCATCATCTGCCTCCTCTCGAGCCTCTGCCTGTGCCTGTTCACCGCCATCCTCTGCAACTTCCGCCGCCACGAGCCCTTCAACAACGTCATTTGGCTGCTGGAGCGCGGCATCCGGGGGGAGCGCGAGGCCATCCGGATCCACCGCATCCCGGTCCAGGCCCTCCCCGTCCAGGGCATCCCGCTGCAGCAGGTCCCGCTGTCGGAGCTGCGCTGCGAGAACCTGCAGCGGATGCTGTCGCAGGGGCGGACCGTGTCGTTCTGGGACCGGCACACCGCGAACTCGATGCCGCTCGGGCCGGACGGGGAGCCGCTGGATCCGGCGCAGCCCCTCGAACTGCAGGCGGTCCCGATGCAGTCCACCCCGCTCAACCCGCAAGGCACAGGCGACGGGCAGGTCTGTACTGCGTTGTCTGGGAGAGTGTGTGTGTGGGGGGGGGGGGGGGCAGGGTGCACAGGCACCACGCGGCGCGGTGGAGTAATTGGGCCTCACGCACGGGGAAACGCGGCGAGGCATGTAGTGGTCGACCTGGACGCTGGGGGGGAATGGGCAGCAAACACCGCACAACAACCCCCGCAACAACCAGCGCCACCCTCGGTGTGCCAACTGCTGGGCCCCGCTAACGCGCAAACGACACCACAAGGGACACCGGCTGCAGCGGCCGTCAGAAAGCGTTGACCCGACGCAGCTCGCGAAGGGAAGAACGGGTGACTGTCCAGGGCCCCGTACAGAAACTGCAACCCGCTCTCGTGCTCGCGTGGCCGTGTTTGAGCACGGCCACCCCGCTCGATTGGTTTATTGGCCGCAGTTTACAGTGGCAGTCCGACACGGTTTATATCAACCCTCAACTGCACACATCCTGACAGAATGTCCGATGCAATGTTTGCAAATGTGGTACTTGTATGTGAAGATCAATTTATTGATTCCATCACTTCATCCATCATGGCATCGGTGTATTCCCACCCCCTGAGGTGTGTTGATTGCAACAGAAAAGGGTCTCTTGCTCATATCAGCGTGCACGACGCCGTGCATACACATGCCACATGAAGAAATTCTTGTTTCTTTGACTGGTGAGGTGTCTACATAGCACAAGAGCATTGAGCGCCAACAGCCCTGATGCCTCATCTTCTGGGATCGATATTGACCACATGGCATAATGTACACACTATGAACAGAGTCCCTGTGTTGCCAGTGCGCCCAGAGTATGAAGTTCCTCGACATCCATACGGATTGACAGCCCACATTCTTACTCATCCCAGTGAATTGCGCGATGCCAGGAATCTGTGGATGGCTAACCGTTTCATGTTTCCATCCCATATCTTTACCTACCATCCCCAGACCTATCCTCTTTTCTCTATTGGTATATACCAAGCAATTTGGGAAGGTGGCCCCACAAGCCAGTGGGGATCACGTCAGTGGCATTCCTGGGCACACCAAATTCGCTACAACTAGAGGGTATTTTTGTAGGTATCAGGTATTGGGAGCTAGAGTATGGTCGGTATTTCCTGACGTATATAAATAAAGACCAGACACAATCCTTCCTGTCTCAAACTCGAGTATTTCTCTCAGTTTTGAGATCACTCTTTGCGGCAGTGCGATACTGTGTGACGTGCGGTATCAGGACTATCGTATCTCTCTTCAAACTCGAGCACTCAAGTGGGCAGTGAATTGGCATAATTGGCATACCTTTGTTGTTTTGGTGTCTTTGTTCCCTTGTGTTTCCACAAAGCGGTCAGTAGGGCACGCGACAGCATATCAAAACGCAACGGTGACCTGGGACAGCCGCTTACTCTAGCTGGGATACTGGTGGAATCACCATGGCTTGCAGTTCGGACACGCGTGTGTGGACCAAGCCTTTTTTTAGTGGCGCGCACACCCTCCCCCAGGGGGGGGGTGCCTGCCTGCCCTTTTGGAAATTCTGGGTGCCCTCAGCGGAAACACCCTCCCCCCCCCCCGGGGTGGGGGTAGGCCAAGAGTGGGTTGGCCTTTTTGGGGGACAATATTTGTAAGCAAAATTTTCATTCTGCCCCTGAGCAGTGGGTGACCAGATCTGGTCAGTACCCTAGCGGTACTACACTGCACCTGCGTTCTACAGGTCGTTGGTTCGAATCCTGGCGCTCTGGTAATTAATGCGCTGGTGTTAGCAGGCTGCGCCAGGCTGAGATTCTTTGAGGGAATAGATTCAAAGTAAAATATCTATACCACTCCTGAGATATATCTAACAAAGGTGACAGGTGTGTTAGTGGTAAGATGCTGTGCTTGCAACTGCTGTGACCCTGGTTCAATTCCCAGGGTGTGTCAGCAGGGGGCTGGGGTGTGTGCCATGGTAGTCAAAATTTTTCTGTCTTTTTATTTTGACAGCTCATCATGAAAGTACTTTGCAAATGTGGTATGAGGGTGGATGACCACCCAAATGCCATGCGTGAGCATCTGAAGTCCCCGGCACATGGCGATCGGCTGAGTAATGCCGCACAAGGCTCCAAGCTGGCTGCCCTTCTGGTTAGGAAGCCTGCTCCGCCAACACCCAGGCAGCATCTTGAAGCAGCAGCAGCAGCTGCACAAGCATCAAGCAGCAGCTCTGCCGGGAACCAGGCACCCCTTGCTCCGGCAGCTTGCGTTCCCTGTGATGATGTTGATGCGTCGCCTGTGGGTTCTTCTGCTGCTACGGCTGATGTTGCGCTTTCCCAAGGCAGCGGTGCTTCTGCCTCTGCCTCTGCCGATGCAGCTATGTCCGGGATACATTTATCTCAGACTTGCTCCCTGGGGTCGACGACTGCCACCAGTTAGAACGTGCTGCAGTGCATGCTTTTCGAAGTGATCCTTTTGTTAAAGAGGTGTTGGGCATGGTTTCTGCCGTTGTCAAAGTTTTTCGCAAAAAGGAGTTAATGGAGATGAATGTTTCAGCTGACAATCCAGGGTACAAGGTGTTAAAAAAGATTTACAAAGGTCGTTGGATGCAAGGCACTTTTGCTGCCTTGAAGGCTTTTTTCAATGCTTACCACATGATTAGTGGTGGCGTGAAGATTCTCATGAAGACCAGAACAACACCCGAGTGGCAGTCAGTGGCAAGGCTATGGAGTGATTTGCGTTTTCTGCAGATGGTGGTTGGCTTGATGGACATAGCACATGCATTGAAGGTGGCTGAACAAAGGTTGCAGCCACATGACATCAGTTTTGTTGAGCGCGGTCCCATTGTCTCAGATCTGTTGCAAGTCTTGAGGCATGATGTAAAACAAGGGGAGCACTTTTCTGCACTTGAGAAGAGCTTGAGGCAGGAGGGTGGCAGTTGCACCTTTCGTGGTATCACTCTAACCAAGGGAGGGACTGTGCTTGAATCCTTGAAGAAAATCAGAGCTGCCTTGGTGGACGAAATTGAGAAACGGTTGTTTAACCGTGAGATTCTGGACAGATTGGGATGGTTGGATGTCAATGAATGGCCTCAAGATGACAACCTGACCAGCCATGGGAAAGCAGACCTAGAGGCCATCTTTGAGCATTGGAAAAGGCGCTTTTCCCAACTGACATGGGAGACTATTTGTACCGAGTTTGAGCAGATAAAGGTCATTTTTCGAACCCACCTGAAACCCCTGAATTCCAGGCAGTTTTGGAGTTCCATTGTGTGCCAAAAAGGCCAATTCCCTCAGTTCCATATTCTCCTTCGAGCTACTTTGGCTTTGACACCATCTGATGCTGCTGTGGAGCAAGCTTTCTCGCGCTTCACTGCTCTCTTGGCCCCTCAACGATTGTCTTTGTCCACCACGCTTGTTGAACAATTCATGATTTTGGCATTGGATGCCCTGCCTTGGGGCAAGTATGACTACCAGCCAGTTTGGAGTTTGGTTTCTAACAACGAGCGAAGGGCACGATTCCGCAAAGCACGGGTGGATCAGGGTGGCAAGCATGCTTCCCATAAGCGCAAGACAACACAAGAAGTGGTTGGAGCCAAAAGGAAGAGGGATGTGGTTGTGTGCGAGGGAGAGTCTAGTGATGATGCTTCCTCAATTTCTGATTGCAACAGCTCCAGCGACAGTGAGTGAGTAACATACACCTCTTCAGCAAGCAGTGGTGAGCCCTTCACGACTTGATGCATTGCGTGTGGTTTGATATTGGGTAGGTACTGTGGACAAGGCGGTGAGTGGGTGCCTGCCTCCTTGACTGGACCCCCCCCCCCCCCTAGGGTAGGGGTAGGACAAAAGCAGTGCCTGCCCTGAAAAAGTGCCTGCCTCCTCCAAGATTTCACCCCCCCCCTCCCCCCCCCGTAGCTAAAAAAAGGCATGGTGTGGACGAACGCCCCATGGTACTCCACTAGGCTCCTGGCTTCTGGCTAGGGCGCCCAGGGACCAGCTTCATGGGGCACAGTTGGCTGGGCGGTCTCCCGGGGGCTGTGTCGTGAACCCATGTAAGCACAGAGTATGCGGAGGTAGAGCGCAGAGGATGAGTCAAAGGTCCGTCCCGTGACCAGCCTTTGATGCCGTGGGCGGCTGTTACTGTGCACACCTCCTCCTCCTCCTCCTCCTCCTCCCGTGCTCGCGGGGTGGTGTCTGAGCACTGCCACCCCGCTCATCGGTCTATTGGCCACAGCTTTGGTGATCCAGCGCGCACAATGGAGCACTGATGGATTCACGGAACATTGCATGCTGCGAGGGCACGGGGGGCTCTGCTACAGAGGGCTGATGGGTGCAGGGGATTGGGGGTGGGGTTGGGGTGGCGCTTTTTTGGAGGGGTTATGCACTGTTTGGGGAGGGGGGGGGGGGGTTGGTGTGCTGTTGGTGCATGGGGCTCTTTCTAAGCGTCCATTTTGTTGGAATTTTTTTTTTGGCAAAAGGTGACCAGACTCACCCGTGCCCTGCCACAGGCCCCCAACTCCTTCTTTTTTTGGCGACAGAAAGGTGCTTATGGTCCACTGACGAGCTGCTCTCTGTTTCATGCATTGCCGACGCCTGCGTGCAATTTGCATGGAACAGACTCCTCCCCGAGGCTTGGCGGCTGTTGGTGCAGCGGGGGGGGGGGGGGGGGGGGCATTTGCCACACGGGGGGGGGGGGGTACAAAAGCCACACATTGCACCACGTCTACATTGTTTGTATATCTCTCTGGGACATTCAGTTTTTCACATTTTTTCAGACTTTTCTCAACTTTTGGTCTAATGCACCAAAATGTCGTCACCTGGGGGGGGGGTATGTGTATGCTTTTCGAAATCTGTGAGAAAACGCCGTTTCAGAAATGTGTGGGTTGGGGGGGGGGATAGGTGACTATATTTTTGAGTACCGAGGCCGAACTTTTCGACGTTTCAGGACTTTCGGGCCTCAGGCTGCTCCGCTCACGCGTGCGGGACACCAACTCACCGGGTTTCCCCTGGGTGCTCTGACATATTGTGGAGTTGGAGCAAAGTGAAAGGAGGTAAATGGATGCATTTTCACGTGCTGAATCCAAATGTTGTGGTCTCATGTCCCAACTTGACAGCCTGTTTGAGAAATTCTGCCATCCTTGATTTCTTGCACTCTGGTGAGCTTGATGCTGCAAGTTGCACCAGGCATCACCCGGGTGTCCAAGGTAGTTATTGGTCAAAGTCTTCAACATATTGGGGTCTTGAGGGGACCCATGTTGCACATGTCTTCTACACATCAAATGCAACAAATCCACCTGAATGACTTGACCCTCATATGCCCATATGTTGGAGTAATGGGCAGGGGGGGGGGGGGCGACATGCTAATTCTCGACAGAGGGTATAGTTTGGCCAAACTACCCCGTTTTTTCGAAGGGGCTGAAAAATTTGGTTAACACCCGTTTCGCACATTTGAGTTTTGTTGATTTCCCCTTGCTTGCCACCGGTCCCCGGGTCCCAATTTCTGCACCCCGCAGCCCCTGCTGTCACACCAGCAATTTTCAATTTTTAGTCTGATGCTTGCCAAAGGTCTTAGAGTCCCAATTTCCGCACCCTGCAGCCCCTGCTATCATACCCGGAATTTTTAATTTTTTGTCTGATGCTTGCCAAAGGTCCCAGGGTCCCAATTTCCACACCCCGTACTAGCAACCTGCAGTACCGCAACCGCAAGCAGCGCACCAGCTGCAAAGCGGAAAAACTCGTCAGCACCAAGTGTTGCGGCCAAGCAGCGCAAGACATAAGGCATTGAAGGCGTACAGTCCCTGCATGTTGAATGTTACATGTGGGGCAAAAGTATCGCCACCCTAAAAATTTCCGCCGGCGTGCCAAAAATGGTGAGGCCGACCTACCGCAAAAAAAATCCGTCCCCAAAGTACTTTGTTGCATGACTCAAGCTGTGTTGCATGGCGGGAACACCCCAGCTCGGGTCACAAGGCGGAGCGGTCCTGGCACGTGCCCGGATTAGCCGTGGAGTGACGCCACAAGAGAACTTTGTGAGCAACAGCCACACATCAGACTAAAAATGAAAAATTCCTGGTACGACAGTAGGGGCTGCAGGGACCAGAAACTGGGACTCTGAGACTTGTGGTAAGCATCAGACTAAAAGTTCAAAATTCCTGATATGACAGCAGGGGCTGCAGGGTGTAGAAATTGTGGCCCTGGGACCTTTGCCAAGCATCAGTCTAAAAATTATAAATTCCAGTGAGGGTCACGCGGTGCTTTTTTGCCTTGGTTTTTGTTCAATACAAAAACTGTCCCTTTTTTCAGCGGGCAGGTTTGAAATGTGCAAAAAACCCCCAAACTACCCCCTTTTTCGAGGGGGCTGAAAAATTTGGTTAACACCCCCATGTGCAAAACTTGCATGTCGCCGCCCCCCTGGTAATGGGGGTAGGGGTGCGGTGCAGTCCGTCTGAAACCGGACTAGAACAGGCAAAAAAAAACCCAACCTGTCAACGGTAACGGCCAATTTTTGAAAAAATATGGTTCCGGACCCCCCCCTAACCCATACATCTCCGAAAAGCCCTTTTCAAGGGCTTTCCGAATATACCCCACATAGCCCCCCCAACCGGACACTCAGCGGGCAGAAATTAGACCACAAAGGCACCAACCCCTGAAAACGCTCCGTGTTGGCAGGAAACCGCACGTCCCAGAGAGATATTCCAACCTGGCGGTGATGGGGGAAGTTCTCTGGGGCATGGATGGTCGAAACCCCCTGACGAAACTCATAATGGGGGGGCGGGCGGGCGGAGGGAGTAGGTGTAAGAGGGGCATCACAAGTGCAACAGAAGTGAATGCAGTCCTCGCGAGTCAGGAAAAGGCAACTGCAAGTGGCAATGTCAGAAAAGAAAAAAAGAACAAGAAAGGTGCTGAAACTCGAGTCAACTGCATGCCAAATTAGCCGAGACCCCGGGTTTGAACCCCTGCATACGAGATCCCGCCCGTGTGGGGAGCGGTGGGTCCCTTGGTGAGCCATGTGGGCAAAGACCTGCATGGGACGGTCCTTGTTGCCACACCGGGCACCTCGGCTGGGGCCCTATGGGGCTGCCTGGGGGGGGGAAGGGGACACGACAGGGATCGCATCTTGAAGCTTGAGAACTCCCCTTCTCATAAATCAATTGCAGAAGGCCCTGTTTGTTCCAGACCTCAATGACTGCTGCAGTTTTGGCCCCCCTCCCCCCCCCTCCCCCGCCCAAGTTTCCCTGCGCGTGCCCCTGGGATTCCTTCCACCACAACTGTAGGCCTCTCAAGCGTCCGTCCCGCCGCCACAACTGCCGCCGACCCAGCTGCCGCCCCTGCCGGTGGCCGACAATGACCCAACCCAGGCAGACCCGACTGCGCACGCCACGTTGTCGCCCTCGACCTCTGCCCCGGAGTCGGCCTCGTCCTCCGCCTCGGCCTCGGCCGACGCGCACCGCCCCCCGCCCCTTCTGCACGACATCGTCACGCCAGGCCCATCCACCCCCTACTCGCCCTCGGCGGAGGGCCCGAGTGTCCTCTTGCCTTCGGCGATATCGCCCTCGGCAACGCGTGTTCTCTCGCCTTCGGCGCTCTCGCCTCGGTCGACGCTCTCGCCCTCGGCGATGCTCTCGCCTCTGAGAGCGCTGCATAACAATTTCACAACGCGTGACGAAGATGACGAATCGGATGGTGTTTGAGCCAGCCTGCACTTTGTCTTTCTGTCTGGTAGGGTCAAGCCCCGCGAATTGCGGCCCGCGTGCAGGTGGCCACGCTCCATCGTGGCTCACACCACGGGCGAAATGCTTTGAAGGATAGCGCACCGCTGACCGGTCACACTTGCAAAGCTGGAACCCCGTGGCACTGTATCATATTTCCCACTTCCTCAGTGGTGATGAGTTTTCGTGGATCAACACTTTACCTGTGTGCTTTTGGGGGGGGAGGGGGTGACGATAAGATAGCCCTCTCACGCATCCTCACGAAGGTGGCCATGGCACCTCTTACCCAGTCCTCACAGACACAAACAGGTATTACCTGCACTTCAGGCAGGGTGCTGTGAGGCGCAGCAGTATGAGTTCATGCCCACCCCTCCATAATGATTTTCACAATGGTGCCGGCCCCCCGTTCACCATTGGGCCCCCTAGATGCCCTTGTACCGCACGGTACGTGGGTAAACCCACACTTCCTTTTACAGAACTCCGAGCAAAAATGCCAATTGTGGTTCCAAGTTGGCCATACCTGGCATTTTGAGATGGTAGTACACCAAATTCTGATCGGGTTTGCGCGACAATTGATGCTTGTATTGTTCATCGTGCCCTTTGATGGGGTTCAAATTTCGAACAGGTTCAGACAGCTTCAAACAGGTTCAAAACAGTTTCAAAGAGTTTCAAATAGTTTCACACAGGTTCAAACAGGTTCTGGTGGATCTGGTGGATTCCCGATCCCACCCCCGCCTTCTGAACGATGGCCCACAGCCATGCTTTGTTCTGGGTATTGAGCTGAGGTCCCCCTTAACTTGAGTGGGGGCACCCTGAAGGGTGCTAGACCCCAACTAGAATATGCCACAGTTACGTGCCTCCAAGTGAGCTTGAAGCTCTTGGGGGACGATGATGCATGGCTCTGCATGAGGAACCACGCATCCAGCTCCGCAGCAACTCTTGCCAAGGCGCTGGGGGGGGGGGGGTGGGGCAGTCGCAGCAGGGGGACGACGAAAGCGATAGAGGGTTTTCGGTCTCGCACAGCAGCGCAAGTGGAATGCGCAGGGGAAAGAGGAAGTTTTTTTGTGACGTCTCGGGTCAGAAGGGGCATGAACGGCGAAAGTTGGGGGTTTTTGTGCACGCGGCGTGGCACCCCCCAGCAGATTCGCCTACAGTCTGTGTTGTCCGGGCCGCTGTGGATTGGTTGACCAACGCGGGTTGATGGTCAACCGACGGCAGTTTGCCAGTGGTATTTCTTGTCTGTGTGGCTCCCTGTGGCTCTCTGTGACGCCGTGTGGATCTGTGCCGTGTCGTTCTGTGTGGTCCTGGCCCCGGTTTTTGATGTTCTGTTTTCTGTTTATTCTTGGAATGAACAGTCCCGTCTTTCGTCTTCTACTGCGCCGATCTCCTGCTCCCGCACGTAAAGAGTTGGGCAAGGCGATCATAGTGTCAGCATTCACAACCTTTCGTTCTCATAGCACAAGGCCCACTGCCTACTACAAACGAAATTGTGTTTGACCTATACGTCTTGTTTCGTTGGGCACATCACCAGTGTGCCCATCACTAACGACCCCCCCCCCCCAAAAAAAAGCACGACGCAGCGCCATGAAGAGCAATCAGTGCCCTGGTGCCATGCCCTTGTATGAGCTGCTTCCGTTGTTGGAGGTCGTTTTATGTCGATTAGGAGTGGGGCAGCATATGTCGAGTTTTGTGGGTCAAAGAGGAATGGTCGTCTTACTGCATCACTTCCCCTGTTGTGACCACACCCCTGTGGGCACCGTCATTGCAATCCCAACGGATCTTGCCCTTGCAAAGAGGTACCCCCCCGGAGGGTACGTGCAACACTGGAAAACAATGTAGCTGCTGTGGGATGCTGGAAGGCAGCAGTGGCGTAAGATGAATAATTGACGATCTGGGACCGACCGGGTTATACTGCTTGAATGTAAATGATGCACACCACCACTGCGGCTACGCGTTGGTGCTTACTTGGACTTGCCCCACTTTCTTCATTGAAAACTCTGCTTCCTGCTAGGGTGCCCTCCACTTCACTCTCAGGTACATTTGCCTGCCTTGTTGGCTTCCTTAACAAAGCAGTGGTAAGGCAAAGTTGTTGTTTGAAAATGAGGATGGGATTGAGGGTGGTTGGTTGGGGGGGCTCAATCACTGCAGGAAACAAATGAGGCAAGATTGCACTTCGAAAGTGGAGGATGGTGCACAAAAAAAAAATCCGATGAATGCGCTGCTGACCCAGGTGTACTGCACTTTGGTTGCGGGGGGGGGGGGGGGGGGGATGATTGACATTCTGAAGCAAAGAAGTCAATTGCTGACTTTCCTATGCCTGGTTGGCTAGCCTAACGACACTGACTCCTTGGGGCTGCACACGCTCTCCTGAGAGCCCCCTGCGGAGAATCACCACCACCACCACCACCACCACCACCACAAGGGGAAGGTGGGCGGGCAGTCGGAAGTCAGGGTCCATGGCTGCTGCTGTGACCCTGTGGGCAGGGTAGGCCCTGCTGAGGTTAGAATGTGCCTGCACTACGCCGCCACCCTCAGCACCTCCTCAATGGTCCTGCCACTGCCCTCCCTCTTAAGAAGGGAGTGGACAGTGCTACTGACAGCAAACAGCTGTCTATGTCCTGCCTCTGCCTGGGAATGCAAGACCTGACTGGCAGCCAAAAGGTACTGCACACCCACACCCTGTACACTGGGGTCCGATCCCTGCTCCTGCTCCTGCTGCTGCGGACTCCTGGCGACTGGTTGCCTAGTGGTTTGCTTGGAGGCCGTCTCAGAGGCGGCTGTGAACAACTGCATTGTTTTTTTCATTAACGGTGCTGGTTTATAAACCTCAGCTCTCCTTTCAGTCCCAACATCTGAATCCCCTGCGGCTCTGCAGGCTCCCCACCAGCGGATGTTTGTGGGGTGCAGTGAGCGCTGCTGGCAGAGCACCCGTCAATCTGACGTATAACCCACCTACCAGCCTTTATGGACCCTGTGGCATACCTGATGCTAGCGTCCGTTTTGATCTGGGTACCCGTCTGTGTGCGTCCGTTTTGGTTTTGGGGAGCGTCCGTTTGCGTCCGTTTTAGTTTTGGGGTGCGTCCGTTTGCGTCCGTTTCAAATTTTGGAGGGCGTCCGTAACGGACGCTAGCATCAGGTATGCCCTGTGCCAGATGCCTGTGTGCATGTATGAATTTGTATTCTGTACTGGTTTTTGGCATGTGCGCCAAGCATAGGGCTGTCAGATTTTGAGCATCGTCATCTTTGCTGCCTGCATCAGGCTGCTCAACGTGTCCCTCGGCATTGTACACCTCACGTTTGACAGGCCCAGGACAGCCTTCTTCTCTACCCTTTGTTATGGTTGTATGGATGAAATAGCTCTGTTGAGGGGGTGTTGATGAATGTCTAACCTGAACAATGCCACCAGTCGAAAGGCGCGTAGGGCGGCACTGCAGCTCCTCAGGAGCTCTCTCCAACTGCTTTTGTTGTGCTTTTGTTTTTGTGTGTGCGGTTCGCAACGTGTGTGTGCCCCAAGCTTTCCGCCAACCAACCCCACCCCAACGCCCTCTCGCCTAGTGGCGAGGGGGACAGTAGGTGGGGAAACAGCAATACCCCCCCCCCCCCTTGTATAAGCTACGCCCTTGTCCAAGCTACAGTAGGCGTAGGGACCGTAATAATTTGGTACGTAATTTAATTATGTACGAAATGTAGTGTGGCCACATAAGACATGGGTTTGTCGTCACATTTGCCAATTTCAGCGCATGTGGCCCCCTGCTGGTGCACCAGGAATTTTTTTTTTAAATCTGATGCATCCCATAGGTCCTGAATTGCCAATTTCAGCACATGTGGCCTGCACACGTGTGTGTCAGCAGTTGTATGTGTTGTGCGCAAGCCACGCCCTTGTCCAAGCTACAGTAGGCGTAGGGACCGTAATAATTGTGTACATTGGTGTAGCTTATACAGGGGGGGGGGGTAGTGCTGTTGTGCGCATGCACATCCGTGCGTGTGCGGATGTGTTTGTTTGTGGCAGAGGCTGAAGGGACGAATGTGCAATAGATTGTGCCACCGTTTCGAGCACTTGGGCTGTTGAGGGCAGGCCTAGATGAGCCTCCTCACCCATATGGTCTTGAAAGGCCGTTCCACACGAGTAAACTCGAGCACCACTCACAAAGAGGCATTTGGTGAGCCATGGGGAGGTTTCCACACATGCGCCCACCAGTGGCCTGGCGACTAAGCGATCCGCAGTTGAAATCTGTGGAGCCCATCCAATTCGAATCAATGCGACTGAATGGCTGATTGTGTCCGAGGGTCGCTTTGTGGAACATTTCTTATCGGTGGCCTGATGAGCAAGCATGTGCAGCCGCAGCATGCTACAGCACCAAAAATTTTGTTTATGGTGATTGACAATTGTCTGTCTGCTCTGTGTGCCCCGTCTGCTCTGTCTGCTCTGTTGCACGGGAGACATTCTGTCTGACCCATGTCTCCCCAGTTCTCTATTTATTGTTTTGTCATGATTGAGTCAACACCACCATCAACTACACTACAGATGGTCCGGATGGTGAAAGTGATTAATTTGGCTCAACAGCGTGGTGCATGTTGTCTGCATGTTGTTTGTGAGTTCAGGTTTCCACGGATGCATAGGTACCCACATGTGCAGGTAGAAGCATGCCGCGGCATGCTTCTGCGTGCCGCAGCACAAGAAATTTTTCCAAGGGACTGCACATGCTTGCTGATGAGGGCCATGGGCCAGTGAGCTTTCTCTTGCCCTTTGTGGTGCCCACCACGTTGGGGCTGATGGGGAGAGGTCCAACGGCAGCCGCGGAAGACCTACTGCCCCCTTCAACAAACAGGCGAGAGGGCTGCCAGTCCACCCTGCCACACCCCGTGCCGCCCCCTCCTTCTCTCAGGCACAAGGAGGCGGTGAAGGAGCCCAAGTGGTGGTGCCCCGGAATTGCGAATACCTTTTCAGGGTCTGTCCTGAGCCCAACGGCTTTGTGCTTTGCTCGCGTGTGGGCTGCGGGGTCCCATGCTTCAGGGCGGCGTTGTCCAGCACCTGTCACTAACCCATGGACTGCTCCCACTGTGCGCCGACCTGAAGCTCTGCCCCCCCCCCCCCCTGTCTAAGCTACGGCAATGTGTGCCGCGGCATCTCGGCGTGAGGCACAAGACAATATGCGCAGTGATTTCCTGCCGGTGGGATATCGGGGGTGACGCCCGTCGTCCATTTATGGCTAAGCTACGGCCTTGTCTGAGCTACAGCGGGTGTAGAGACCGTATTAATTCTGTACCTAATTTAATTCGGTACGAAATCTAGTGCAACGCCATAAGATATAAGACATGGTTTTGGCGACAAATCTGCCAATTACATGGAGTCATGGAATCATTTGTTGCGATTGTTTGCCCACTTGACCCCACAGAGCTCTGAGTTTGGGGATATTTAGGCATTATATTCCCCTTTCTTGCACGCACGTGGGTGCTGGTAGTTGTATATGTCGCGTGCAAGCTACGGCCTTGTCCAGGCTACAGTAGGCGTGGGGACCGTACTTTTGCGTAGCTTAGACGGGGGGAGGGTACAGGCCTGATGTGACCTGTTTTGTGTTGAGGCAATGCTGTAATGCTTTTCTCTCTAGCAGTGCAGTATGCCACCAGAGACCATTCAACCGTGTCCGCCTCCAAAAGGCACTGGTGTGTGCAGACAGGGTCCCATGTTTTGGCACGCCAGGCAGTGCCATGGGATGGTACGTTCGAGACTGCGGATATACCATCCCAACGAACCCGGCGAGGACGATGCGATTTCCAAATTGAGCCCTTTTTCGGAAGTGCGCCGGAGGCCGGTGACGAGCGCCCACAACTCTGTGAGTAACTCACACCTCTGATTTGGACCGGAATATGCTCATGCCCTCCTTCATATGATGGTCTTATTTGTCTCTCTCTCTCTCTCTCTCTCTCTCTCTCTCTGACTCTTGTGTGCGCCTGCACAGCGGGAGCAGTCCCTATAGCACTGTGGCAACGACAGCACCCTCTTCTGGTCTCAATGAGAAATTGCCTGAAAGCATTGCCCCCCCCCCCCCCTTGGCGCGTCCTGGGGTCGCCATGCCAATTCCATGCTCTTTAGCACTGGCACATTTGGGGGTTTTTTTTTTGACTGGTGCGCATTCTGATGCATCTGTTTTGAGGAATGGCCGGGGGGCTAAGGGAGAGGGTTGCATGTGGCCCGGCCCAGTAAACCCACCTGCACCACGCTGTGGGTTTGTGGGATCATCGTAGCACTGGACAGCTCTGAACCTTGACTCCGAGGGGTTATGTCGAGTACTGTGAAGTGAGCAGGCTACGCCAGCTCATCTTGATCTGAGCAAAAAAAAACCCCACCTGCACTACACTGTAGTGCACAGCACAATGGAGGGACCCGATGGTGCTGTGCACGCTGCCAGTCTTCGGGTCGCAATGACGAACCTCCCCCCCCCCTTCAAATCTGTGACACGGGGGCGTATGCGAGCCCAGTATCCGTTGCCTCATGGCCCTTCAAATCTGGGCACGAATCCAGACGACTCTTCCCCCCCCCCCCCCCCTTGTATAGGGAATGCCATGCACGCAGTGCGCACGCAGTGCGAAGTTTTGGATGTCGGCAAATACTCGAACCCTAGTTTTGGCCCCCTTTCACAAGTTTTTGGTTCCGTACCAGGGTTTTTTTGGCTTCCCAAGCATTTAGGATGTGGCATATTTGAATTGTCAACCATTTCCGCCTAGAAGAGGCCCATCGACAAAGTGTACACCGTCGACACCACCCGGATCTCGACGTCGTCATTGTCGACACTGCAGCGAGCCTGGTATCCGTAGAGGCAGTTCGATTCGCCCTGCAGAGTACTCTTCCCAACAGTTTGATTCGCCCTGCAGAGTGCTCTTCCCGACAGATAGTATGTGCACCAAAACCTTGGTCGACTTCAAGGTGATTCTCAAACCGAGATGCTCAAGATCATCGATCGGTATGGCCACGTCCACAACTGCAAAGAAGTCAACGTGGTCATCGTCGCTCGAAGGCTCTCGATCGCCGATACTCGATGGTGGCGAGTCGACACCAGGACCGGACAGTTCTTCTTCGACGATGCTGTTGGTGATAACTACAACCAGAAGTATCGATGGACACCTGGCCAACCCTATGGTATTGACACCTTTCAGTCTTCCCCCTAGTAAACAGGTGACAGGTATTCTTGGGTGAGTATCCTAGCCTCTGTGTGCGCAATATGCACGCAGTGCGCACGCAGTGCGCACACAATGCGCACGCAGTGCGCACGCAGTGCAAACACTTAGCCATAAGCTACGCCCTTGTCCAAGCTACAGTAGGTGTAGGGACCGTATTAATTTGGTACGTAATTTGATTCGGTACAAATGTAGTGCGGTCACATAAGACATGGGTTTGGTGACAAATTTGCCAGTTACGTAGGGTCATGGACACATTTGTTGTGAGTGTTTGCCCACTTGAACTCACATAGCTCTGATTTTGGGGATATTTGTGCATTGTATTCCCCTTTCTTGCACCAGCTCACCGTGCAATTTTCTCTTTTTGAACCGGGGCGTCTACGGCCTTGTCCAAGCTACAGTATGCGAAGGGACGGTATTAATTTGGGACTTTTGCGTAGCTTATACAAGGGGGGGGGGGTACATTGTTTGTCTTTGTACATCGGATGAGGACACCTGAGCAGCAACATTTCAGTCGCGGCGATGAAGGCTCTGTGGCAGGCTGAGCCGGAGATTGTGGTGGATTGGGGTTGGTCGCCCGGACGCAGAGCGCGGAGAGACCTGTGAAGCAGAGAGCCCACGCTGGGCGACCCAGGTGTATGATGCCCTGAAGAGGGCGTTCCGTGAACCCTGGGGCCGGTTTTCCACATGTCATCAGGACGCAGCATCTGTGCCACTCCGGGCGGCTCGCCATGCAACTTCCGAGGGACTCAAAATCCCGTGGGAAGCGATTCGTGCGGGGGGCCACAGGGAGGACAGCCGGGCTCCCTACATGAGCCATCCTCGACACTAATCCGGCCGCTGTCCTTCTATCGCGCTTGTTCCACGAGGGGCAGGCGTAGGGCTTGGGACTCAACTCTGACCTGGGCTCCAGTTCTGGACCTGCCCCTTCAACACAATGGTGATACGCCTGTGGCCCTCTGTGTTGTATCATTCTTTCACTTGACTCCAGGGTCTCTGATGAGCTGTGCCCAGGCATTGCGATGCAGGACCTCCAGAAAGTGTTTGCTGTGCAAACAGTTGCATAATTTGCCCCTACGACACCAGTGACGGACTCTTGGTGGGGCAGTATCAGGCAGAGCATTGCAAGCCCGACAAGGTCTTTGCTCAGGAGGCACCAGGGATGGACGTAAGATTGACCCATCAGGCCTAGTGGGTTGAGGTGTGTGTCAGGTCTGAACTAGAACATTTTTTTTGGGTATGGGTGCGAATCGAAGTGGTTTGGGCGGAACTGACATTCCTCTCCGAGGGTTTACATCACCTTCTTCAAGCGTAGGCCTGGGCACTCCCCTTTTTGTCCCTAAGAAGCATCCTGGCCTTTCTACTGCATTTCTTGTGCCCGGTCAAGTAACGCTAGAGTGATGTGTGTCTGCTCCTTCCCATCTTCCCCCCCCCCCCTTTGCAAACTTCCCCCCCTTGCAATCTCCCCCCCCCCACCCGGGAGACCGTCATTTCCATGTTTTTCTAGTTAACATGTATTGTGCTGGTTTGTGTTGCGCATCTGCTTTACGCATGGCCTTGCATTGCTTTCCCATTTCTTCAAATCAAGCACCTGTGTGTGTTCTGTCTTATTCTCTCTCCAAAGGCGTTGTATGGGTGTGTGGTGGTCAATAACATTTGTGTTGGATGAAGCACATTGGCATCAACGCGAAAGTCGCTTCACACGTGTTCTCTTTGCTTGCATCAGTGGAGAGTACCACAGTTTGCCTTGAAATACCCCTGCAATCTCCCCCCCCCCCCACCCCCGGGAGACCGTCACTTGGCGACCGTCTCCCCCCCCACCCGGGAGACCGTCGCGCGCTAACCCGGGAGTTTGCAAGGGGGGCGGGGGGTACCCAGCCCCGCCCTGTCGCTGGCCTCAGGCGACCCTCCCGTTGTGTCCAAAACCACGTCCACTCCCTATAGCCGCGACAAGAGGGCCAAGCTACGCCACACAACATCAAGCCTCTGCATTTGTGAGTGTTTGTGCATCAGTCCCCCTGCATTGAACATGGTGTGCTGAGCTGTGTGGCGTAATGGCTCCCCGAAGTCGTGAACGGCCCCAGATCCCAGCCGATGAAAGATAACACAATGCCCCTCTCTTTTCCAATATGTGCCCTGTTGTTTCTGGCGGAAAGCCGGTGTGGAATTCGCTCCCACACGCGGAGGAGCCAGCAAAATGTTAGGGCTGAGCTCCGGGAGCTCGTTTGTGTGGTGAACAAGCATGCCCCTCATTGTTTTTCTCCAAGCTTGGAGGCCATGAATTTCGTCGGACATGATCCATGAGGGCATAAAGGGAGCGTTAGCGCGCTGGGCGCACGCCGGGCATCTTTTTTTGATGACCATTACCCACCTGTGCCTGTTTTTGCCCTCACCTCACCAAACAATTTGGAGTACCTTCTTGCTGTGTCTAGGAATTTGGCCTATCCTTTGTACCCCCCCCCCCCCGTGTCCAAGAACCACCTTGCGCAAGAACCAACCCCTGGTTCCGCGGTCAAATTCTCGCATCACTTTTTTTACCAGGGTAGTGGGTTTTTCATGTTTCTGGTGGATGTAGGACAGCTATTCAGGTGTGCAGGACATCATTTCATGTGTGTTACTACGGGTCCCCCCATCAGGGGGGACCCTATCAGTCACTCACAGGCGCACATACCCCTTATAACCCCTCCCCCCTGCTCTCGACCCCTTCCCCGAAGCAACCAGCCCCTGACAAGAAACAAACAAACGTCAGTTAAACAACATTACGATGTACGTCGCAAATTGCGTTGTGTGGCGTACGCTGACAAGCACGGACCTTTGGTGTTCATTTGTCAACGTGGTTAACTGTGGGAAAGGAGAGGGCACGCATGTCCCGGCGCAACGCACCGGAAAACTTTTTTTCCGCGGTACGGGGTTGCCCACGGCTGTGCGCAAGAACCAACCCCTGGTTCCGCGGTCAAATTTAGGGGAAAAAGTGTGCGCAAGAACCGACCCCTGGTTCCGCGGTCAAACATTGCTGGTTCCTGGACACGGGGGGGGGAGGGTACCTAGTTCATGACGATGGCAAGGGTGGTGGTTGGAAGTGGTGGGAGTGACATTTTGCCTTGTTGAATTCTCATATTTCGGCTTATACAAGGTGCCTTGCAGGGAAGGTTTGCGGTCTAGTGCGGTCTACTTGGTCCCTTACCTATCCAACGCATAAGGCAGACAAAAGAGCAACGCTGATTACCACAGATAATACCAGTGATTTCTGTAATGTACTTCATTTCATCAAAGCCAGATTCACAGGAGCTGGACTCACCACTGCCCGTCCCGCATCCAAGGCTGACTGCAATGACAAAAATTCATGTGGCAAGCAGCGCACCTTGCAGTCCCTTGGGGCCATCTCTTTTGCCACTGTCACAAGCACCATGTTGGACTTGAATCCAAAACATCAAACACTTGCTGCGGACTGCATCCCCCCCCCCCCCCCGCAAGGAAACTGAAGAGATCCACTAGGCGTCAGTGTCAGCGCAGCACACACAGGGATACCAGGGGTACCGAGGGGTACCGAGGGGTACCACAGGGACGCTCTCACACCCCTGGCCTGCACCGTGGGCCTGCTATGATGGGGTAAGCGACCCGACCCGAGGACGCCAGTGTGGCCTATACGGGCTCAACCGGGAGACCTGGTAAAAATGGTACAACACGTCAGCGCAGCACACACACACACACACTCAACTACACGGGCGGCCCCTGGGCTGGTGAACCCCCTGCCTGGCACGACCTCACGGGTCACACAAAATGTCCGCAATCACGCATGAAATTTTGGAAGCATTGCAGCGCCCGGAGCTCCTGGAAGCTCTGGCTGCTGCCCTTGCGCCACTACTCAGTGGGCGGAGCTCGCCGAAGCCGAAGCCAACGGCATCTGTCGCTGCTGCTACTCCAGCTGCAACTACAAGGGAAGAGGAGCTCCTCGGCATTATCCGGGAACTGAGAGGCACTGTCAAAGATTTGCGCGCGGCGCTGCAAGCGGCAGGAGGTACGCTTACACCCTCGAAAGCACAGGCCAATGCGGCCAAGGATGAAACCCCCTCATACCGGGAGGCGCTACAACGACGAATGAAAACCCAAAGCAGGCTTGTCGTGCAGGATGTCCCAGACCTGGGGGAACCACTGTAGCCCACGGCGACTGCGGTGCATGAGATTGAGGGCAAATACGGCTTCACTGCGGTCCAAGGGCGCCGCATCTACCAGGGAGAGCACAAGACCGCACTCAAATCGCTGCAACAGATAGGAGCAAACAAGCCTGTCAATGATTGGAAAGTCACAGAGGCCACGGCGAAGGCCTTCGAACACGTCTTGCTTGTGGGACAGCCGCTGGCGGAAGCGCACGCGATAGCAACACAGGCTCTAATGAAATATGACAGCATCCAGAGCGTCAGCGCACACGTGCTAGCGACGAATTGCAGACGAGGAGTGGTCAATGTGCCAGGCATTCTGGCAGCGCTTGGCAGCTCACGGGAGTGCTTACATATCAAGGATTTCATTCTCAGTATCAAGGTCGTTACCAAACGTATGTCTTGGGAAGTCAAGAGAGACCCGGGTGTGACTGTGATCCCGCCTGAGCACTCCATTCTGCTTTGCTGGGAACGACCCAGGGACGGAGTTGAAGGAAAGGACACGGAGCCAGAGGTTCTACCTCAGGACAAAGCCGCAATTCGGATAGTGTGCTGCTTAGACCCTTCCGCACTGCGCGCGGGACAGGACAGCACCAAAGTCAAGGCATCCCGCTGGGCTGAAAACACGTGCTGGGAGCTGACAGCCCCCCTACTCCAGCCGGCTCTCACCAGTCCCCCACCCATGCAAGTGGGCAAGAGGGGTAGCAAGTATGAAGTCTCGGTGGTGCTACCAGCGCCCATGGCTAAGCAGGTGCTCTGCAGCAGTGGCAAAATCGTCGGCCTGGAATACAGGTTGTTTATGAGCAAAACCGTCGATGTCGATGACCTGAAGGCCAACATGGTCTGGGTCAAACTCCCTCCATCCAACAAGCGCTCCATTTCGGAGCAGTGGCGCAGATTAAGCAAGCAGCCTTGGTTCGCAGGCCTCATGGCAGGGGACAAGGACGACAGACTCGGGGTACGAGTATGGGGGGGGGCTGTCTTGCCCGAAACCAGGGAGGAGATCGCAGGACTGTTGGGCATACAACTCACCCCCCCAGTGACACGAGTGAGAGTGAGAGGCTATGGTATTTCTATGGGCCTTGTCTCAGGGTCGCAGTCTGCGGCCCAAAGGGAGGCTGACCGCGTTTTCGGCGCCAACACTGTCAAAGTGCAACGATGTCAACACCTGAAACACAGTGGGCTGATCAACCCTGTGTTTGATATGGATATTACGGGAGTCCCCCCAGACTGGGAGGGCTGCACTGCACCGGCGAAAGATTCGCGGATGCCTGTCCGTAGGTGGCACCTATGTCTGCGTAAATCCACTGGCCCCTCATACACCCCAGTGGGGAAAAACACGACGCTCCCTGCGATCCAGGGGTGTGTCTTGCCTGATGATGAAGAAATGGAGGACTCGCCTGCAGGAGCCCCTGCGGCAGAGGAGGATGAGAGCATTCTCTGAACCCCCCCCCCCCCCCTGGAAGATGGCACTGAGTCACAGGTCCTCTAAAATTCGTTCAGACAAACGTTACCTCTTTGCGCGTTCATCACGAGGACGTATTCAATTTTCAGGCAGATGTGATTGGAATGGAAGAAACCCGGCTCACTGAGGCGGGGCAACGCTGCATGAGGGCAATTGCAAAAGACTGGGGCTGGGAATGCCACTGGGGAAAACCCCTGGGCTCCCCAACGGGGGGCATCTGGGGAGCTCCCCAAGGAGGGGTGGGACTTTTGTTCAGGAAGGGCTGGAGTGTCCGCAAGGTTGAGCCAGATCCAGACGACCCGATTGCCTGCAGGCTGTGGCATTCGGGGCGCTGGCTACACACACGGGCAGGAATCGGTGCAGGGCACTGTGTGCTGAACATATTTGTAGCCTATGGCATACCAGGCAACGAATCTTTGAACCAGGAGTTCTGGGAGCAGGTGGTCTGCTATATGAGCAAACTAGGCAATGCCGGATGCATCCTGCTAACGGACGCAAATTTCAATTTCGACCTGCTGCACAAAGTTCCTGCCGCACTCCTGACGGCGCTGGCAGACGGCTGGCTGGTGGATGCCGACCGCACTTTTAGCGTTCTCCATGGCACGCCATGTGCATGTGGCTTCACGACAGCAGGCAAACCCCCCAACCGCATTGACGGCCTCCTGGTCACCCCAGCGCAAGCAGGCACGTTGACTGATGTCACAGCGCTGAAGTCTCATTCCCTCCCTGGGCATGCTCCAGTGTGCTTCACTTTCTCGCTTGACGCCCCAATGCAGAAAGTTGTTAAAATGAAGAAACTGCCTCCTTTCTCCCCCCCCCCCCCAGATCAGCTGAGGACACTCAGAAAATCTGTGACTCGCTGCTCCGGCCACACAAGGCAGGTTGGAATGCCCTGCTGCAACAAGGGAATGTCAATGACATTTGGAACAGGTGGACCTGGCTGGCCGAGGAAGTAGGCATGGCGCTCACATGCACGCATCTTACACTGGACACCCCCAGCCCCACACTCCCATTTGCACCCAAGAGTGCCCCACGGGGACGTGGCACGGAGCGAATGTTGCAGGACACTACGCTAGCTCCGACAGGCCTGGCGCCCAACGGCGGCCCACGCACGCGCATACTTTCCAAAATCACGGGGACCTTGGGAGCCCGGGGGGGCGGCCGGGCCCGGTCCTTGTATGCGACCCCCCCCAGCCCCCCCCCCCCCCCCCCCCCCGGGTTTTGAGAGATGGTGGGCTGGGGACATGGCGCCAACGGCGCCCCCCTTTTTTCCGCCTGGCGCCAACGGCGCCCCCTTTTCTAGTGTGAGCGCCAGATTTCGCAAGACGAGGCGCTATACAAATGTCGTTTGTTGCCCAGACATGTTAACTGCAAACGTCAGCCCGCGGACATCTGCACCTGGCGACGTCGCTTCATCGTCGTCAAGCTTGCCTCCCTTGCCTTTGCCCCAGTCAAAGCCTCCCGCCCGCCCGCTCCCAAGTGAGTCGGAGGCAACGACCTCTGGGGCTGAGCGATCTCGGCCTCTTAAGAGCGTTGGGAAGCGCAACAAAAAGATGCGGGACGAAGCCCAACGTGAGCTTCATTCGAAGCGCGCCCGCCGAGACTCCTCCTCCTCCTCCTCAGAGGGGGAACTTTTCAAGGACCTCTAAGCGGAAGTCCATCCATTTCTTCTTTTAACCCCCAACTCTAACCAAGCCTCAGGAATTTTTCTCACAAACTAACCGGGGGGTGGGGGACGAACAAGGGCGGAGGGGGAAGGGGGGAGGGGGGAGGGGGGCAACACGGCGACCCTTAAGACTTTCTTCTCGGCAATGACGAGAAAGCGCTATCATCGCATACATACCTCCGTACCCCCAACCCCCCAGACACACACCCCCCAGGAGGTATGCATGTGGTAATAGTGGGTCGCGCGCAAGCCCCCCCACCTTGGGAAACCCCCCCCACGGCCAAAATCCCCCCCCTACACCCCCCAGCTGACCCCCCCCCCAGACTACCCCCCCCCCCCCCCCCCCGAGTTTTGACAGATAGCTGGGGGGTGGGTCGCATCAGGACCGGTTGTAGTCGCCCCCCCGGGCTTGGGAGCCCTTCGTTCGGTCATCCAGTGGCAACGTGCCCAGCTGGGCATCAGGGGCAAACGAGTCCCGGCATCCGCCAAACGCAAAGCCAGCCAGGTTTTCAGGCCAGGGGTGGTGCCCAGACAGGTGGAACTATCGTGGCAGGCCGCGTGCCGCCGCATGCGCAAAACGGCGCTGGCCTTTCGTGAGGACCTGCTGCTTCATGAATTTGTGGCCAGTGCCCCTGACCCCTCCCTCCCACTCATACGCCCCCTGCCAACGCTGGTAGACTGCATGTCGCTGTATGACAGCCTGTGCGCACTGGGGAAGAAATATGCCCGATATGAAGAGCGCACGCGCATTGATAAATGGAAATCCAAAATGGACCAGGCCTGGCTGGACAGGCCAAAGGAGGTTTATCAGTGGATACAGAACGAGTACCAACCTCCTCTGGTTATGCTCCTGGACCCAGACACAAGCCAACCAACGGCGAACATCCCCCGCATGGATGAAATTCTTCATGCCTCTTGGGACCAGGTTATGCGAAAATATGCAGACACCCCAGAGCCAGACGTGCACGCTTTTGCACAGAAGTATGATAAGTTTCTGATAAAGGGAGTGCAGATGCAGTCCACCCCTGTCACAGGGTCCCGGCTCGCGCAACGCCTTAGAAAAATGGGTGTTCACACAGCCACCGGCCTGGATGGCTGGTGTGTTTCGGACCTACTACTGCTGCCCACCTGTCTGCTGGACATGCTGTCAGAAATTCTGTTTCTAGTTGAGGCAACAGGAACCTGGCCCAGGGTCCTGGCGAGGGGATACGTCTCGCTGATCCCGAAAGGGGAAGGGATGATGCCGATGCAGCAACGCCCACTGTCCGTACTGTCCCAGATCTATAGGGTCTGGGCAGGGATCAGGTTAGAAGAGTGCATGGTGTGGCAGGAACTGTGGATCCACCCGCACGCTTACGGTTTTCGCAAGAAGCGCGGCGCCACTGATGCGGCCGCCTTTATCTCCATGCTCATTGAGCTACACAAACTGATGAAAGCAGTTCTGCATGGTTTTGGATTAGACTACATAAAATGCTTCGATTTAATCCCACAATCCATTGTACTGCATATTGCACTGACGCAGGGGATGGATTTGGGCACACACAGGGCCCTCTCTGGCATGTATCGCACTCTCACAAGGTGCTTTAAAATAATGGGGTGTTTGGCCAGTTTTTTCGATGCCACCAATGGCATCCTCCAGGGCTGCCCATTGAGTGTGATACTCATCAATCTCCTGACCTCGGTCTGGAAGCGGGTGCTGGATGCACAGCAACAGGGCATCAAAGTCGCAGTACAGGCCCTCCCCCCCAGCGATCAGCCAGCGCAGGCCCTGCACTTCATCCTAACTGCCCTTGGGTATGCGGATGACACTTATGGGTTTGCAGCCGGAAGCAATACCCTCACCCCCCTGCTAGACTGCACCACTGACTGGCTTGAGGACACGGGTCAAGGGGTGAACGCGAAGAAATCTGTCGGTTTTTCGTCAGACGCCAGTCACCCAGTGAAGGCAGCATTACAGGGGGTGCCCTTCCCTATCTCTTCTGAGTTTAAGTCCCTGGGCGCGGGGGTCCGCACCACGGACGCGACTTGTTCGGGACCGCTCATCAAGAAAAGGATTTCCAGAGCCTGCAGCCTCCTGGATAGGGTGCATGGCGCTCAGGGCAATTTTGAAAGGAGATGCGACATCATCTCCACAATGATCACGGCCACTGGCCTGCACGCAGCAGAAATAGTGCCACTTCAGCCCAGAGACCTCCTGCCCTTCGAGACTAAGGTCATGCAGACCATTTGGGGACGGTCACGGCCCGGTAGGGCCAAAGAAATTTTTTTCACCTTGCTGTGCAAAGGGCACCGGATTGCACCCACCCTGGTACTTAAGTATCATCGCATCCTGTGGCTATCCCAGCTGTGTCGCACCAGGGGTGCTGGACAGATCACAGCCCAGGCCATTTGGGAGATGACATCATTTCACAAAGGCTCCGGCCCATACGGCCGAGCCATGTCCACAGCACAGGAGTGTGGCTGGGTCGCTACGCAGGGATGGTGGGGATGGAAAGTGCCTGGGCGCCAGGAACCCCTCCTCCTATACGGGGATAAAAACACTGTCAAGCACGAGGTACGTGAGCAGCTGCGCTCGCAAATGCTGGACAGCCTGGTTCAGAGGCGTCCCCGCCTGTTCGCGGGGGCTCATTACACCACATGCCGGCGCCTGGTCCAGCCCAGCATAGCGTCATTTGCCACAGAGCTACAGCGCTCTCTCCTGCGGGGCATCCTATCAGGAGCAACCTGGACAGCCCTCCGGGCCTATCAACGTGGCATGCGAGCCACATCCACGTGCCCGTACTGCGGCAATGCTCCGGAAAACGAGGAGCACATTTTTTGGCAGTGTTCAGCCTGGAGTACGGTGCGGGACACCCACCTGCCGGGCATCAGGACGGCGGCAGCACAGATCACGGGCCTTCCCCTCATGGACCAGTGGCCCTCATGTTTACGACTTTGTGGGTTAGCCCCAGAGTTAGACACAGACAGCGTCAAGTCAGGGACAGCGCTCGCATTCATGACAGCTCTGCACAATATGTTAGTAGCCGTCTTGCAGGCCCGCAAGTTACGAGACACACAATCCCCCATGCTTTTCATGGGGTCGAGCCTCTCACAGCAGCTTCGGCAATACCCGTACCACCAACTGGTGGGACCCCTCCCCAGACCGGAAGACAAAGGGTTACTTCTTTTGCGTACCCCTAAGAAGGTGGAATGGCAGTGGGAAATGCACTTTTTGGCGGACCTGCTGCGCTGGCTGAGGGAACTGCACTGGGCCCCTGAACCAGGCACGGTGACGTTCTTGGAACTCGCACTGGACTTTGAGGAATTTGCGCAACGCACCCTCCCACACGCTCCACAGGCAAAATTTAAGGGCACCACCCTTTCGCTGCAAGAGAGAGGCCGGGTCTTACGACTGGCAATGGCAAATGCGCAGCGCCTGGTCACCAAAGGCCATTTGCATCCGGCGCGTGTGGTCACACGCTGCAGCTCTTTAGTTCCTTTGGGGGGGCCGGCACTCTGCGGCCTGAACTGCCGCCCTTACTTCACTTGCCGCAGTGCCATGAACATGCACGTTCAGCAGTTAGCGGCATACTGTGAGCGCACATGGGCCACCAAGGTTGGTCTCAACAGGATACACAAACTGCGCCCGCACACACACAGGCCACGCAGAACAGCGCAGGAAGTGGAGGAGCATCGGCTACAACGTGCACTCCAGGGGAATCTGCAGTTGGGGCTGGCCCCGCCCTCGGAGCAGACCACTTTTGCCAAAGGGGGGGGGGGCTGCTCCTCCTTTGCAGCTGATTTCTTCCCTGTGATAGGGGATGGGAAGCTCCCACAGCGCCCCTACACCGGGACACGCAGGCGCGCAAACACACACAGGGGGCCACCACCGGCGCCGCCGGCTGATCCGTCAAAGTGTGCCCAGCACTCGGCTGACGCATGCACGACCTGCAAGAGATTTCGGCGCACAGCTGAAGCGTGCTGTGCGCTGGGACATCACGCTGATGACCACATAGCACGCAGACCGCAACTGCAACTGTGCCCACTGCATGGCCTGCCACCGTGCCCGAGGTGCACACTCAAACAAAGGGGAGTGCGCCACTGCTGTCAGCGGGGACACCATAAAGTGTGCACCCCAGTGCCTGCGCGCCGGAAACGCCCACTTGCTGCACATGCACAACTGCCCAACAAACGACCACGCCTGCAAGGGCCTGCACGTATCTCAACGGGTCTGCTGAGGTCCCCACACCAACCCCCCACCCCTCCAGCCCCCAAGCGCAGGAGGCCGAAAACACCCCCCCCTCCGTCCCCACCTGCCCCAGTTCCACGGGGGCTGGAGGAGACCGTGGCCGAGGATGTCGCCCGCCCGCTTTTCGTGACGAGGCACGGGAGAGCAAACACTCTGGATACTTAGCCAGTAAAATACAGAGGTTCTGATTCCGCAGAAGGGAGGGAAACAACGCCACAAAGAGGCCTCAGCAGACCTGAGCCAAATGGGGCGTCCAGCCCAACGCTGCACAAGGATCCACCTCTAAAAGTACAGATCACACACACACACACACACACACACAGAAAGAGAGAGAGGGAGAGAGAGAGAGAGAATGTGTGTGTGTGTGTGTGTGTGTGTGAAGGAACACACAAAAATAGGAAAAGCGTGGTGCACGCAGGGGCTGACTTCATGAGAATGAGACGGGAGTAAACTAACTCAAGAAGTAGGAGGCAGAACAATATACAGAGCAGGAGGAGCCATCACTTGCGGTCCACTACAGGTCTACAAACCTACAAACCTCATACAGGGCAAAACTACAAAGTTTTGCAGTTAATTCGGCTTTGGCTAGCACAAATCAGGAACTGACTTACGACAACAAAGCAGTTGTGGGACCACGCCCTACATCCTCCCCATGGGGAATGTTCCGCTATGGATTTACGTCTCACCATCAAAGAGGAAACACAGAACAAGCCCCTCCGGTTGAGGTCGGTCCCAAGCCACAGGGATATAGCCAAGGCCAAAACCAAGGAAGAGCGATCAGAAATCAAACGTAACAATGAGGTCGACCGGCTTGCCAAAATGGCAACTGGCCTACCTCTCCCTGAATACACGCCTCCCCACCCAAGTGATATTGCTGTCAATGGGGGTCCGGCGCCTACCCCGGCCAAAAAATGGGTCATAGAGAGGAGACACTATGACCTATTTTCAGGTACACACTAGGTGTCTTGGCTCCCGCTCAAAGGAATCCGCCGGATGACATGGGAAAAATGGCTTTGGGGAAATGAGCCGTGGGATGGATGTGGCGCGCCATGGGATCATGATGTTGTGAAGTGCCCCATATGCAATACCAGGCATGGCACCACCGTGCACAAGCGGCTGATTCAATGCCCAAAATGGGCTCCCTCCTTCCGGAAGGCATGGACACACTCATGGGGCACATGGGCTGAATACGCAGAGCAATGGTGCGATACCGCGACCCAGAAGACATGCACCATGTTGTGTGCCTAAGAGTTCCTAGTTCTTTCTATGACCAACCACCCCAGGGATATGGACCCCACTTCCGGGAGCACGTGGCACATCACCAATACATGATGCTTCACATTGTCTACGAGCTAAGAAAGGAGTTCGCCATGCCCCCCCACGGACAACGAAGCAACACAGCCCAGTCAGTCTGTTAGCGCATGGTATGGTAAGGTCAAGCCTAGGGTGTGTACGCCAAATCCCACCCCACAAGTGTTGCAACAACAAGTAATGTATAAACCTCGGAAGCAAAAGCGTGCAAAAGTCAAGGCACCTGCCACGGCGACACAGGACGATGACAAGGAGTGTCACAAGATTTTATAACGCCAGGATTCATACCATACCAAGGTGAAGGCACTACAATACCTTGAGTTCACCTAGGATACTATCGGGCATCAAAAAGTAATGGAGAAATTGTCCGCACTCAGGATTAAGTACCAAACCACTAGAATGATAGTGATAGATGACAAGGCCAATGAGTTGCCTTCTGCTGCAAGTTGCTTTATCTCCTTTGTGCATTGCAAATTTGAAAATTGGCCTACTGTTGCTTTCATTTAGTGTTTAGTGTGCGGTGGAGTTAGCGGTGTCACCCAGAGCACTAGGTGTTGGAGAAGACCTCTCTCTCATGATGTAAATGCTTTACTGAACAAAGATAGACCCGAAGCTATAATGGGCAAGTAGCAAGGAGACTGTAAGCACAATTTTAATGTGGAAGTCTATGAGAGGCCGGTTGTGCTCTCATTCTCAGCATGCTGTGGTCCTAATCCCTTTCTTGCATAACCTTGTGGGGGAGGATTTGCATGAACCTACATACCCCAAGGGGCGTTTCTCAAAAATTGGAGACGATGCCAAAAAACGCCTCCCAAGGAATTTTTTAAAAAAAGTGGAGGTTTGGGATGGGGGTTTAAGGCCATTCTATGCTGCGAGGGACTCCCAGGATTTTTGAACAATAGGAGGTGTATTCTTGCGATGGCAGCAACCAGTCTCACCTCAAACACGGTGTCGCTACATCACACACCACTGCCATTGTGACGCCTTACCTGATTCGTTCGGGACTCCAGGAGATGCATGCTGAGAGCCGGCTTCTCGGCATGCTAGCAATTCGTGCATGGACAGGGTGGACAAGGCCACCACTTGGCCACCGAACAGTGCGGGACAGGGAAACAGGTGTGCCTAAATGCAAAACTAAGGTTAGCAATAACGTGAGGTTTGCCTTGGAGGGGGGGGGGGGGGGCTTGAGGCGGTGTCTAGTTCAAGACAGCTAAACGGACACCCTCTCACGCTGTACAGCTGATGTTTCTTGTGTGAGAGCTAGTGCCCCATATCTCTTTGCCCCCCCAAAGCAAGGCTGTCTACATGTGCCTGAGTAAAGGCCACTGGGCTGCTGGGTGAGCCTGGTGCAGCTGGCACATCTTACCCCGTCGTGGGTTCGCAACCTGAGCTAGCCCGAGTACATTTGGATTGATTGGTGCTTCGTGTTTTTGTTTATGTCTGTGGATGGGGACAGGGTGTGGGTTGGGGTCAGTGCAGGACAGGGAAACAAGGTGTGCCTACATGCAAAACTAGGGAGGAGTTGATCCACAACCCCCCATTACTAATGATACTGGCCAAAGAGCATGGATGGTTGAGGTCCACTGAGTGCTGCTTGATGGTGCTTCCCCGAGGGGCATAGGTACCCCCCCCCCCCCGTGTCCAACGAACACTGTGTCCAACGAACACTACCCGTTCGAACCGTATTTTTTGTGTACCTAATTAATTCGGTACATAATTAGGTACGAGACATCAGAATTGAGGTTTCAGGTAAAGAGGTTGCAAACTGGGTTGTGCGTGCTTTTGCGGCCATTACGGATGATGCCATTCGTGAGGCATGCCGCACTGCGTATTTTCCGAGTGGTTTGAAGTTGTCCCAATTGGAGGACACAGAATTTTTCAAGAAGCATGATCCTGAGTCCGACTCTGATGATGGGTCACAAACTGATACGGATGACTCAGGTGACTCCGATGATAGTAGTGGTGTTGATGACTCTGATAGTGACGATGCTCGTGAGTGTGACGTGGTTTGGGCCAAGTCAGGGCGTGGGGTGTGGGGTTTGTGCCATGTTTTTGAGGACACCCTGTACCTAACCCGTGATTTGATGGAGGACAGTGCTGTCCCATCAAATCTGTCCGTCCCCAAGGTGAGCGACTCGGATGGGGCTGCCACTTCTGCCCGTGCCAAGAAAAGCCCCAAGCCCGGGGAGCACGTTCAGCTTTTCCGCATGAAGCAGGACCGCAACAAGGGCTGCTACTCGGAAAAGTGTTAAGTGGAAGTCTCCAGCGCATTGTGCTTTGCATGGGCTGGGTATCTCGTGCACAGGGATGTGTTACCGCCGGTTCACAACATTGTCGCACGCAACGAACACTGTGTCCAACGAACACTACCTGTTCGAACCGTATTTTTTGCGTACATAATTATTTGTTGGACAGGGGGGGGTAGTTCCAAATAGTTCAAGATGTGGTCCTAGACCGCCTGCTCACAGGTGAAAATTATGCCATACAATATTCATTTGTCTGGTGATGGAACAGTTGTTGCATGCCCGCTATTCGTGCTTGGTAGAACAGCTGTTTCACGATTTTCACTGCAATGGAATATGTTAGCACAACCATGCACATTCCTTGCCCTAAGCCATGGAACCCAGGGCATACAGTTTGCTCACTGTGCGCTGTGCACGCGCTGTGTGAAAAACAGGCTATTTTGGACCCGTTTTCCTCAATACTGTGGCGCTTCCCCAGCCATTGTTGTTGTTTGGCCAAATATGGTGACATTTTCACAGTGCATGCTGCAGGACATAATATTTTCCACCTCATCTCCTTCAAACCACTTTCTCATTCTTCATGGATCTCAGTATTGGGTATTGGTGTGTTCTACACTTGCTCCAACAGTCTGCGAGTTCCTGCCAGAGTGTTTGAGACTGCACCAGAAGGATTCGTTCACTTGGAATATCATCAAGATGCGGTCCTCTGCCCACTGTCCCCTTTTCTCTGCACCATGCTCTAGCGCATGGGCCCTACTCGGACAGCCCTGCACCTGTGCTCCAGTGTACAGGGCTGTACTGGGGCTTTTCAGCACCTGTTCAGGATTTTAGTACCATACGAAGCAAGTTACGGTATGTCGGAGGACACGGGATGGAGGAAGTGTCACTTGGCAACTGAGGCACAGGCAGGGGAAGGACAAGCGTGGGGTATGGAAGTTGTGTTGGAAAGTTGGGTTTTACCACAACTTGTATCCCTTCAGGGAAGTGCTTGCACAGCACTGCACGGTTACCGACAGGGACGGCCATATTGATTTCCCACTATTTCCCATTTTTGAGTCTCTTATTTGTTTCGGGGCTTGTGCATCCATGACTCACATGCACTGGGTATGCTGTCAATTCCATCCGCAAGTGCCCCTGTTGTGGGCGCATCTTTGAGGAAGTTGAATGGACAAACCGCGGCATCTGAAGCGAAGGCGGCGTCGGGATGATGGCAAGCCGCGCACATTGGAGGCTGAATGCTTGAAGTGCAACAAGATTGTGCACTACGATGAAGTAAAACAAGATCACTCCGACACCGACGACCTCTTGTTCCATGTCAACACCTTTGATCCACTTTGTGCATCATACATCAGTATTCTGCAGTTTGACAGGTACTCATTGGTTCGTAAGCAGGAAGCTGCGCAAGCTGCTTGTGCAGGGGAGCTGCGAGGTCATGCGTGCGAAGACTGCTACGAAGATCTCATTGAGCTGGCATTTCAACAAGAAAAGGAGGCCCTTGTGAATGATTTACGGAAGTATATGGAATGCGACGAAGCTCTGGCCCAGGGTTCTGGTCGCACGCTACCTGCTCAGCAGCTGCAGCAACAGGTCGATGAGTACATGGCTACTGAAGAGTGCCTCATTCAGCGACTGAGGGAACTGACTGTGCAACAACAGAAGGTTCAGGAGGAGCTAGCACATGCGACATCGGAAGGTAGAGAGCTCCAGGAAATGCTTCACAGGGCGCATGCCTCTCTTTCTGCTGAGGAAATGGAGTTGTTCTGCACCAGTGAAGATGCTGCCGCTGGAACCGCCGCAACTGAGAACGTGCGCAGTGGTATCAAGTCGCTCAAGGACGTGTCTCTCCTGCCGAAGCTCTTTGACATCAGCATAGTTTCAAGTGGGGACAAGCGCAGCATGGCCAAGATCAACAATTTGCGGTTGGTTTGGATTGCTGATGAAAAGGTGGATTGGGATGAGCTGAGTGCTGCCTGGGGCCTTGCCTCCCTTTGTCTGCAAGTGACAGCCCGCGTCTGCCAGGCACCTTTCACAATGTTCCGCCCCCTGCCCAACGGCAGTTCATCGCTGATGGAGGATTTGACTGCTGGCAGTACCGCACGTGCACCCTACAGCAATCTGTTCGTCAGGGACCCGACGCGGGAGAACATTGCGAGCTTTGACAAAGCCCTGTCTGCCTTTGTGGTGTGTGTGTATGAACTGGCAGAGCGTGCGGGCATCAGCGCGTCATTGCCATGTCGGATTCAAGGTGCCTCTGTCATGGGCATGTCAATGTGCTTGACAGGAAACTCCGTGGAGAAGTGGACGCAGGCTGTGCAGTTTCTATTCCGCAGCCTGAAGCGTGTCGTGGAGCATGTGTCCAACACATACATCTCCCTGTACTGAGGTGCGCCCTGGAATTGAGGAAAGTGCGCGTGGACTACGTGCCATGCGGGGTGTCAGGATTTGTGCAATATTGCAAGGGTGTATTAATGAGCATGCAGTGTGTTGGTTGACGGAAAGTATCGCATTTTGAGGGTGGCTTGTTTTCAACAGGGTTGCAGGGTTGAGGTATCACGCAACACAATCTGGTTTTCTCGAGGCAGTGTGCACTCTGTTTTGTGCATCCCCAATTTCTATTCACCATCTCGTTGTTTAAAGTTTCTTATGAACATCTGCAACCAGTTGTGCTACATTATGCCTTTGGTTGGAGGTTCCTATCAGCTTTCCTCTTAATGATCTGTCCCAGGGCTAGGCCTGTGTAAATGCCCATGTATCTCATGAGCCCTGTCTCATCGCTGCATCCGTTCTCTGAGTTCCAGTTATCATACGTGCAGTGGTTGTTCCCAGACAGCATTTTTTTTTCTCTGCAGTATCTTATGACGAAGCAAACGCTGCACATCTCAGTAGGACGAATGCCTGCCTTTGGCGATGCTGCATGATCTTGGATCTGAATCCAGCATGTATCAAGGCCTGGACAGCACAAAATTCTCACCTTCGCACCCTGTCTGGACTTGTTTCCTGGACTTGTTTACCGAATCCCCCCCAAGAATTCCTGCTATTTCTCACTGTGCTCCATGGCCCATGATGGACCACAACCGTGAACCAAAATGCCACTTGCTTGTTCTTTGGCTGGTGGTGGTGATAGTGGGGGGGGTGGGGTAGACCACAAGGTGGTACTACCAAACTACACCCGATAACTTGTGGGAATATGTATACTACTCCCCCTCTCAGCTGCAGCCTCCCACCAAGGTGGGCAGTCCCCTGACCAAGCAGGGAGCACCATGCCTGAAAGACGTTTGCCTCCCAACCAGTTTTGACATGGTCTAGAGCCCCGTCAACGTGACAAGACTTAGACCCCTAAAGCCCCTATCACTACTCAATGTGAAGTTGGAGCTCTGCTGGTACCTCAGAGCCCCTAATAAATTCTGATTAATACTACGTGGATATGCTTTCTTCCGAATTTATCGTACATTTCCCGAGCCTTTTGGCAATTCCCTGGAAAAAAAATGACACAAGAGCTCTGGTACCCCTTTGGGGTCCCAACCCTTTATGTTTTGTGCATTTGCTAAGAGGACAGGGATGGCTGGGACAAGGGCTCTAGGGATCTACAGGCATGAGGGACATATGATGTTTGAGGGAGGTTGCCGCCATTTTGCAAGGTCGTGACCATGTTGAGGTGAGGGCCCTGTTGGGAGGCCCGGGCCACGTACCCAAACACCCCGTGCGAGAACAACGCCCGTGTCAGAACAACACGAGGTGTTGTTTATGCATATTTTGGAAGCATAGAATTTTGATGGTTCCATTTTCTGGTTGTCTGTAAAGATCAATTTTTTCTGTTATTTTGGGCTTGAGATGGCATTTGGGGATGCTGATGACTTGATTACTGTCCTGCCACTTGTCGCCACAGGTATGCTGGTCCAGGTCATCATGCACAGAGTGGGCAGCAATATAGTGCAACTGCTTGTGTCTTCTGAGGGTGCATGTTAGCAAAACGCCCTTGTCAGAACAACACGAGGCACTGTTTCCGTCATTTTCAGTGCTTTTATTGTTGTTCTCGCAGGGGGTGGAGGGGGTAGGGGAGATCAGGGCCGTGTTAGGGCCGCCCGAGCATTGTATTCAATCCACCAATCAGCTTTGTCATGCATGAACAACCTAGACGGACGTATTTGGCCATTGCATCATAAGTGTACAAGTCGTCACATGATTCCCCATCATCACAATCCAATCTCCGCATACGAAGGACAACAGGAGTCAAATTGAGTGCAACTGGGGCGAAAGGTGGTGAAAAGGCACGAAAAGTGTGCACTGAGTGCGCTGCGCACCCCTAAGGTGGCTATATAACAACTGTGTGTTGGCTGCATCAGCCAAACCCCTCAACAACCACCAAACACCTGTTCAAGAGCCCCCTCCTGTGCAAGTTCTTGTCATATAGGTGCCATCAACAGAATTAATTGACGGAGAACAATAATTAAGAGAAACAGTATCGTGCGATGCACAGAAACCAATACCTAAAGAGACATCAATGTTGGAAATTGTCAATGTCCACTACGTCATCCACGATCCGAACCCTAGTTTTGGGCTTTTTCGAAAGCTAGTGGATTTCTTGGGTGGAGAAGTAGCACACCAAAATGCCTGCTGGTGTGGCACTTCCCGGTGCAGTTCCTGGCACCAGATTTTGCTCATCCGCAATATGTGTTACGTCCGTTACCACATTGCTTTGTGGGGCAATTGTAGCATTGGACAGCTCTAAGAGGAAATATTATACGCAGTGCACGCGTGGTGCACACATGGTGCGTGTGTTGGGGTGATCTCATAGACCTACCCATCTGTTCGACAGTGAAGTGCATGTGTTTCCAAGATGTAGAAGGCATTGCCATTGCACATACTGCACTGTGTCCCCTTAGAGTTTCACCCATGTATCTTTCATGGCTTCCTGCGGGCATCACCTACATCCGATCAAATGGTGATAGGGTGCCCGCCACCGTCATCTCCGCCTCGGAGTTTGGGCAGAACCAAGGAATGACCTTCTCCCCATAGTTTGTTCCAACGCGTTGCACGGTGTGCGTGCAGTTTGCGCACGGTGCAAGTATCCCCCTGATCCTCGATTCAGAGAGTTTTCTCAAGTGCCATCTTGTGAGAGGGCTTTGCCAGCTTACCATGGCCTGGACCACCCCCAAAAAAGCAAGGGTTCAGTTTGTGACCAACTTTCCGTCTGATATTTTGACACTCCTCACAGGGTTGTTTTCGGTCCAAGACTGGGCAGTGGGAGTCGTGCACCAGGAACCTGTCCATAAAAGGGGGTGGAGCCTGGTACACCCCTGTCGTAGCATCGAAGCAGACAACCCAATAGGTGGGTAACACCGTCGTGTGTAGCACACACAGATCCGCCAATGGAGGGCCCTGCCACACCACACCCACCAGACAAGACCACAGTGGCATGAGACTCTGAGGAACACAATGCCAAGGCCAAATGGCGTGGTAGCCTATGCAGATGCCAGATCAAGTAGGCAACCAAGGACCCCAGGCAACTGAGGGACACACTTACCCTGCGCAAAGCTCAGCCCAAACTATCAATCTCGATGTCTGACTCAAGTGTACACTCAAAAGCTCACCTGGACACAGGGTGCGCCAGAACTACAGCAACAACAGAACAGCAGCAGTTGCAGCAGCAGCAGCAGCAGCAGCAGCAGCCAACGGTGGCAGCGGCCGTGGCAGCGCAGCCATAGGCGCGCCATTAACCCAATCTCTCTTCAGGTCGTTTATTCCCCCCTACTATGTGTGTGTCAAGTTCTGCGTGGCCCGGATGTCTGTTAAGAATTTAAACGCCTTCTCCGAGGGATACACCCTCACCAACTGGGACTTGGAGCGTCTCCTGCCCACTGAAACCGCGGATCTGGTGGTGCGGCCCCCGTTGCCATGGAACCGCATCTTGGACCGTGTCAAGGAGACACTCCTCAACAACACAACCTCCCGCAAGCGATCGTACCCACGGACGCACTGCATCATCGCCTCCGCCACGCGGCATGGGCTGCACTGGTACGTGGCGCTGTTCAACTGCCAGGAGATGCGGGCGCGGCTCGTGGAGCCGACCGCTTCTCTTGAGTGGTCCATTCTGTTGGCCAACGAACTGAAGGCCATCGGCTTCGAGGTCGCGGTGAGCGCGCTCTCGGAGCAGAAGGAGAACGACAACTGGCGCTGCGGGTACGTGTGCCTGCACGTCGTGCGGACAATCTGCAAAGCCCCGAAGAAGTGGATGCAGGTCGAGATCCCGCCGCTGCCGCAGGACAGCGAGGCGTCGGTCTGGGCCGCGCTCCGGCGCTTCGAGCTGGAGGAGCGCGCGGAGGAGGAGGCGAAGGCGCGGGCGGCGGACCGGGAGCTGCGGGCGAAGCGGGAGGAGCGCCTGCGGCAGCACCTGCACCGGCAGAAGGAGAAGAAGGAGAAAGAGGCGCAGGTGGCGGAGCCCACGGCGGACGCTGCTGGGCCCGAGGGTGCGGCTGCGGAGTCGGGGGCCCAGGAGGGCACGGTCGCCCCGGCGGAGGAGACCGACCTGCCGCTCCTCGACGAGGCCGCCGCTGCGGCCAGTCCCCCGCGGCGCTCCCCCACGGCGTTCGACGGCGTCTCTGACGCCCTCGGGACGGAGGACCTCGCGTACAACAACCCCAGCAGCAGCACCGGCGGCACGCCGGCCCCGCCGCCCGGCAGCGCCGCGGGCGGCACGCCGCTCCCAAGCCCATCACCGGCCAAGATCGGGGACGGGGCGCCGGGGCGGGACCTGTCCGACGACGCCTGGCTGTCCGTGGGGTCTGCGAGACAGCCTGGGAAGGCGGCGCAGGGGGCGGGCGACGGGGACATCTTTGCGGACTTGGACGGGGACCTGCTGATGGGGGGCTTGGAGGGGGAGGCGGCGGCAGGGCAGGCGGTGGCGGCCGCAGGGGCGCCGCCGCTGAAGCGGAAGGTGCCGGATGAGTACGACTGGCTGTACGACGAGGACGAGACAAAGAAGGCCAAGCGGGAGGAGGCGAAAGATGAGGTGTGGCTTTTTAGGGGGCGGCAGGGTAAACGAGAGGGGTGCATCTAAATTCGGGTTTGCCGCGGACCAGAGGTGTGATGCATTCCCCCTTTCATTCTTGCTAAAACGGTCGTTACGCTGTGTGGTGCTCAGGGGGGTTGGCCTACGCAGTGTTCTGTGTACAGACATCCATTTTTGATTGTTTGAGTGACCCTGAAGCTCTGAGCGATGCTACCAGTGTTTGCTGTGGCATTGGCTTCAAAGAGTTGCTCATGTGCCTGCGAAACAGTGTCAATCCATGCACAAAATGTGAAGGCGAAGTCATCGGAGGCTGATCGGAACCTAGTGGAAGCTGAACGCGGCTGATCGGGGGGAGATGGGCAGATGATTGGGAGCTGATTGCACGTTGGTCGGGAAGCGATCTGTGAGCCCGGCCCTGGCTGGAGCTTCCAGAATGCCCTGTCTCCACCGCTGCAGGTCTGGCTCGACAGCTCTCACAAGAAGGCAGACCAGCTCCGCAGCAAACTCGCAGAGCTGCGCAACCGATTGGCGTCTGTCGAGCAGAAGAAGACGACGATCCAACAAACCAAGGCCTACCAACGGGCGGTGCGCCGCCTCAGCCACTCCCCCGGCCAATCCCCTGCCTCGAAGCCCGAGTCAGTGCCCTGTCTCATGCGGCTGGACAGTGAGGCCTCTGAGGGGGAGGCAACGCCTTCGAAGCTGCACTTGGATTCGTCCCTGCCTGTGCCTGAGAGCGAACCCTCTGTCGCGGAGGAGGCGCCGTCGGGTGCAGGATCCACCCCGGCTCAGGGTGTTGCGACTGCAGCTGCAGGCGAAGGCGAAGGGGCAGGGGCCGAGCAGAGCAAGGAGGCAATGAAGGCCAAGCTTAAGGCACTGCTGCTGAAGAAGCAGCAGCTGGCAGCCGCCAACAAGTTGCCTGCCAAATAGCGCTTGTTTGGTGCCGGGAGGTCAACTACAAGCAGATTTTCAGGTCGAGACAGGTCAAAACAGTGCGAATTTCTGGAAGACTGACCTTGTTCAATAGCTTCCGGAACCGGTTCGCTTGGAGCACTTAACTCTGGCATGCTGTTTTTGGCATCTGCCCCCACCCCCCACCCCCAAATGTAACTGTCAGTTACGCTCCAACCGTATCCCTGCAACCCCAACTGCGGCAACAACGGCCTTGCAACCGCCGCCTCCTGCTCCCCAGACGCTTGCCCACCGGAGCCAAATGCTTTTACACGCATTTTGCCACACTGCCCGTCTCAATTGTCTCAGGGGGAGCCAGGGACACGGTGCGCGCGCGATGCTTTTTTTGGGGTTGCGTCAAGAACCCACACACGCAGTGGAGAGGCAATTGACTGCAAATGAGAGGTCACAGTGGTGTAGCATACGTGCATTGCGTGCGTAGATCGCTAGGGTGCATTTGCTGAGTGAATCGCGTGTCTCACTCCTTAATAGGCATTGCAAACATGGTACTTGAAGCTTTGAGGTCCCCAATTTGCCGATTGTGTTGATTGTACCTTCATAGCAGCCCTCCGGGAAGTAACAGCAAGAATCCAGAAATATACAGCAAGCCTGCAAGGAATCAATGGGAACCCTCAAGAAATTATAAGCAAACATCCAGCCTCCAAGCCTCCAAGCCTCCAAGAATCAACAGCAACCGTCCAGGAATTAATAGCCCCCCTTCAGGGGTTACCAGCAAGCCCACTCGGAATTAATTGGAAGGCTCCAGCAATTAACAAAAAGGCACCAAGAATTAACAGCAAGCCTGCAGGAATGAACAGCAACACTGTAGGCCCTCTACACTCACTCAAAACTGCCCAGGATAATTTCGGCATTCTCCAGAGACCTCCAAGGGACACCATTTTGAGGGCGTCGTAGGGGAGACCATTGGCCCTGGTATTAGTCCCTGGAGCGCGCCCGGTGCGCGCGTGGTGGGGACACTCTCCCTCAGTGGTCTCTCAGTGGGTGTCTCGCCTGTAGCCTCGCACTCCTACAAGCGCAGGCCTGCTCCAGGGTCCCTTCACACAAGGGCTGCATACGTCTCCGGGGCACCTCTTTGTTTCAGACTGGCCAGGCCAGAGCGATGTTCACTTGCTCCTTTTTTTTCTCAGCACCACCGACCGCCTTGACTCGACGGACCAATGCTGTCAACGGTGACTGATGCCCGACGCCCGCGGTAACTCCTTGGCTCTGATGGCCGCAGTCGAGGTTCGCCTGACCGCGGGTGGCAGGTGGCCGACCAGCAATTTGCTGGTCGATCGACGCTTGGATGATGTTGGGTGTGGCAGAGTCCCACAGTCTCCTCTTCCCTCGTGCACGACAGGCCTGTTTTGGTGGAAGGAACTGAGTTTGGGCGTGGTTTGTGTGGGGCTAACCAAATCGGGGGCAGGGCTATCCTTGGGGCATAAGTGACTCTAGCCCCCTCCCCCCCTCCCCCCCCACCACCCCCCACACCCTTGGGCACCGGAGGTCTGGGTTGCACCATAAAACCAGAGAGAGCACCTGCACAACGCCAACACGCACCAGTGCAAAGGGGGACAACCAGCCACATGGTAAACCATGCCCGCCCTGCTGCATGTCATCCCTCCCCCCCTTCCGTCCTCTGCCCAGCAGGATTGGTCGTTTCATGAGAGGGAAAAAAACCAGTGACATGCACAGTGCAGTGGCATGCCCTGCCCCAACCCCATGTTTTTTTTTTGAACACGACATACGCATTTTGAGTTTCACTGGTTGCGGTTTGACTGTTTGAGCCGTGACATTTGCATACTGCATGGCACATTGCCACCGCCAATGCAGGCCGAAGGTGAGGTCAGGCAGTGCGGACGCCTTTGGTTTGGTCTGCACGAGAACCACACTAACCCTCCGGAGTGCTGGCGGTGTGAGTCATCTTCAGGAAGGTTCTAACCGAAACCAGTGCTTCTTTCCTCCGCAAAAAGAATACATTCCGCCTGTATGGTTTCTGCCCTGCCACTGGGTACCCTTGCCTTGTGCTGTGCTCTCTGGTCTGTGGTATTCATGGCCTACGCCACCCCCAGACTACCCACCTACCAAGTGCACTCTTTGCCATTCCGTTCCCAGCAATTGGTGGCCTATGAGTTGACGACTCTGCATTTCTGCACCTGTATTCTGATTTGCCGCTGGATTCAGCTTTCATTCATGTTGCAAGGTGCCCCCCCCCCCCCCCCACCGGAGACGCAGGAGGGGTCAGCGAGCGGTACCCTCTGGGTCCTGCCTCGTCCGAGTTGACCAAGGCGCTGCGGGCTCCTGAGTGCTTCTGGAGCAGGGAAGTGCTCAGCATGCCCCGGAACCCTCCTCCTAAGCCGGGGTGCGACACCAGCCAGACCCCAGACCCTCCCGGTCACCAGCATAATAGTCTTCTGTGCTCTGCACAGCGCCACCTGTGCCCCTCTGGGACAGTCAAGGAGCGCTTGGGACCGCCCGACCCTGGCCATGCCCCTTGTACCCCTCTGGAGTACAGTTGTGGGCTGCAGGAGGCCGAGGGTCACCTGAAACCCACCCAAAGGACCCCCATGGCATTAGGCCACTAAATGCACACAGGCACGGCGTATCACCCACACACCAGCGCCTCAGTGGGGGTCAGCGATCTGGGCGGCTGTGAGACCAGACAACCAAAGGTTGGGACCCAGTTGGGCCGGTGAGGTAAGGTCATGCAGGCTCCGCTTTTGGCCCGACCCGAGACGCGAACGAACCCAACCCCCCACCAGAGACGAGTTGCAGGGGGTGGGTGCATATGGGTTCCAGCGATGTCTTGTTTCTTGGTCTTATTCCAATTCTAGTCCAGCTTGCCTGCCTGTGCAACAGCACGCGGGGGCGCTCATGGGATCAGGGGGTCGTCGTATTTTGCAGGTCCTTGAAACAAGCTGTGGTTTGCAATGCTAGGCTGGTCAGTCCCAGTAGATGTTCAAAGACTGTCCACCGAAATCCTGAGTAGCATTCACTTTGTGACTCCTGCAACCTGTGATTCCCCCTCCTCCCCTTGACAACAGAAAGGAAGTGGGTTCATTGGGCCAACGAAATGAAGGGGCGTCCTCCGATAAAGGAGAGGTCATCCTCCTGCCCCCTCTGCCACCGCTTTTTATTTCTGAATGATGAGCTGGTTGCACGGACCTGTGCTGCAAAGTGCACGTTGCTGTGCTCCCCCCCCCCCCCCTCCACCCCACCACCACCACCACAGCAATGCAGAAGCTCTTGGTAGGTGGCTGTGTTAGACAGGGTAAATCTACCAAAAGTTCAACCTACGCCTACGCTTAGCTCACCTGAATTAGCCCCCCTACACCCCCCCCCCCCCCCAGTCCCTTGGCTCCCTGTCACCATGCACTCTTGGCCATGGCTATGATAGCACTGTCTTGCTACCTTTCCCCTGAATCTGCATCAACATCCCAAATTTCTTTGGCTGCATCTGGACCAAGATTCCCTTGCACTTGGGTGGCCAAAGTGTAAAGCAGCCACTCCTGCTTTCCCCCCTCTTTTCCATACTTGAAGGGCTGGGCCTGTGGAGGTATGACCCAGCTAGCCTGTGCAGGAGGTTGTTCTCCCAGTGTCTGCACCCCTGGGCACTATGCAGGGGTCAGGAGTATATCAAGGGGGAGCGGGGTGACCCACGAGAGGGGGTAGGTATGGTACCCCTGAGAACAGAAATAACGAGCTTGCAGCTGGACAGAGTCTGCTGCCAACAGCTGCATCTTCTGTGGAAAGCGTAAAAGTGAATACTGTATTTTCTTGGATACAGGTTTTCAGTCAGCGGTGGATGCCTGCGAACTGTTGGGGACACCATCACCACAGGCCAACGGCCATGGATATGCTAAGGGGAGAGAGCATGGTACTTGAAAGATGGGGAGGAATGGTCTGCAGTCTGGAACAGCCCAAATCCACTGATCTAGACGTGCAGCAGCATTGCCACACACACAAAATAGGAAATGGGTTTCTTTCAGCCCATGGAGGCCGCCTCTGGGGAGGCATTGGTTTTCAAGGGTGGGGCATGGTTCCAACCAGGACTAGATCTGGACTTTTGTTTTTCTGGAAGCACAGCCACCCAGGAAGGTGTGTGCCAACTGCCAGTGATTACTGGCCATCAACCGCTGACTGTGCCAGTGGAAATTTGTCTATTAACCACCACACAGGCTCGGTCAGGTACCAACCAGCGTCGGTTAACCTCCAACCGCCATCGGTTCACCCTCAGACAATGTATCCCCTTTTGCACACCAACTGCCTTGCACAACAACCACCCCCTCCAATGGCGCCTTTGTTGACACTACATTTTTTTTAGCTGAATTGTTCTTTTCATGGCTGTGGAAGAAGTTGTGGTGTATGGCAGACACTTTTAGGTGCCAGAGCCCAAGCCTGGAAGAAGTTGTAGTGGATGGCAGACAGTTTCAGGTGCTAGAGCCCAAGCCTGCACCAAAGCCTAAGCCAGCAGCCAAGCCCAAGCCCAAGGCAGCACCCAAGCTCAGCCCCAAAGGGCAGCACAAACAGGAACTCAGGGTCTTGTTCAGGATGGTGGATCACAGAAAGAAGGCGTTTCTTACATCGCAACCAGTTTAACATGAGCTCATTCTGTGCACATGCGCATTCACACTGCAAGCTGGTTTGCTGAAATTCTGTTGCCATCGTTTTTGTGTCAGGGTGTTTGTATGTGCCAAGGGAAATGGCGGCGGGTCTGTAGTGAAACCTAGTAAAATTTTTTTTTTTAAAAAGTTTTTTTTTTTACTAGGTAACAGTTTACTAGGTAACACGTTTTTTTACTAGGTATTGGGAACCTAGTAAAAAAAAAGTTTTTTTTTTACTAGGTTTCAAAACCTAGTAAAAAAAAAACTTTTTTTTACTAGGTTTTCGAACCTAGTAAAAAAAAAGTTTTTGTTTTTACTAGGTTTCAGAACCTAGTAAAAACAAATTTTTTTTTTATTACTAGGTTACTGGGTAGCCACCTTGCCCACTTGTGGGCCACTTCTGATTTTGCCCCCCGCTCTGAAGCGGAGGGGATCACCGATACGGCAGGGGTGAGGTAGCCAATTTGCCCACTTGTGGGCCACTTCTGATTCTGCCCCCCGCTCTGCAGCGGTGGGGCTCCCCGATACGGCAGGGGTGAGGTAGCCAATTTGCCCACTTGTGGGCCACTTCTGATTCTGCCCCCCGCTCTGCAGCGGTGGGGATCCCCGATACGGCAGGGGTGAGGTAGCCACTTTGCCCACTTGTGGGCCACTTCTGATTTTGCCCCCCGCTCTGCAGCGGTGGGGATCCCCGATACGGCAGGGGTGAGGTAGCCAATTTGCCCACTTGTGGGCCACTTCTGATTTTGCTCCCCGCTCTGCAGCGGTGGGGCTCCCCGATACGGCAGGGGTGAGGTAGCCAATTTGCCCACTTGTGGGCCACTTCTGATTCTGCCCCCCGCTCTGCAGCGGTGGGGCTCCCCGATACGGCAGGGGTGAGGTAGCCAATTTGCCCACTTGTGGGCCACTTATGATTTTGCCCCCCGCTCTGCAGCGGTGGGGCTCCCCGATACGGCAAGGATGAGGTAGCCAATTTGCCCACTTGTGGGCCACTTCTGATTTTGCCCCCCGCTCTGCAGCGGAGGGGATCCCCGATACGGCAGGGGTGAGGTAGCCACTTCGCCCACTTGTGGGCCACTTCTGATTTTGCCCCCCGCTCTGCAGCGGTGGGGATCCCCGATACGGCAGGGGTGAGGTAGCCAATTTGCCCACTTGTGGGCCACTTCTGATTTTGCCCCCCACTCTGCAGCGGTGGGGCTCCCCGATACGGCAGGGGTGAGGTAGCCAATTTGCCCACTTGTGGGCCACTTATGATTTTGCCCCCCGCTCTGCAACGGTGGGGATCCCCGATACGGCAGGGGTGAGGTAGCCACTTTGCCCACTTGTGGGCCACTTCTGATTTTGCCCCCCGCTCTGCAGCGGAGGGGATCCCCGATACGGCAGGGGTGAGGTAGCCAATTTGCCCACTTGTGGGCCACTTCTGATTCTGCCCCCCGCTCTGCAGCGGTGGGGCTCCCCGATACGGCAGGGGTGAGGTAGCCAATTTGCCCACTTGTGGGCCACTTCTGATTCTGCCCCCCGCTCTGCAGCGGTGGGGCTCCCCGATACGGCAGGGGTGAGGTAGCCACTTTGCCCACTTGTGGGCCACTTCTGATTTTGCTCCCCGCTCTGCAGCGGTGGGGATCCCCGATACGGCAGGGGTGAGGTAGCCAATTTGCCCACTTGTGGGCCACTTCTGATTCTGCCCCCCGCTCTGCAGCGGTGGGGCTCCCCGATACGGCAGGGGTGAGGTAGCCACTTTGCCCACTTGTGGGCCACTTCTGATTTTGCCCCCCGCTCTGCAGCGGTGGGGATCCCCGATACGGCAGGGGTGAGGTAGCCAATTTGCCCACTTGTGGGCCACTTCTGATTTTGCTCCCCGCTCTGCAGCGGTGGGGATCCCCGATACGGCAGGGGTGAGGTAGCCACTTTGCCCACTTGTGGGCCACTTCTGATTCTGCCCCCCGCTCTGCAGCGGTGGGGATCCCCGATACGGCAGGGGTGAGGTAGCCACTTTGCCCACTTGTGGGCCACTTCTGATTTTGCCCCCCGCTCTGCAGCGGTGGGGATCCCCGATACGGCAGGGGTGAGGTAGCCAATTTGCCCACTTGTGGGCCACTTCTGATTTTGCTCCCCGCTCTGCAGCGGTGGGGCTCCCCGATACGGCAGGGGTGAGGTAGCCAATTTGCCCACTTGTGGGCCACTTCTGATTCTGCCCCCCGCTCTGCAGCGGTGGGGCTCCCCGATACGGCAGGGGTGAGGTAGCCAATTTGCCCACTTGTGGGCCACTTATGATTTTGCCCCCCGCTCTGCAGCGGTGGGGCTCCCCGATACGGCAAGGATGAGGTAGCCAATTTGCCCACTTGTGGGCCACTTCTGATTTTGCCCCCCGCTCTGCAGCGGAGGGGATCCCCGATACGGCAGGGGTGAGGTAGCCACTTCGCCCACTTGTGGGCCACTTCTGATTTTGCCCCCCGCTCTGCAGCGGTGGGGATCCCCGATACGGCAGGGGTGAGGTAGCCAATTTGCCCACTTGTGGGCCACTTCTGATTTTGCCCCCCACTCTGCAGCGGTGGGGCTCCCCGATACGGCAGGGGTGAGGTAGCCAATTTGCCCACTTGTGGGCCACTTATGATTTTGCCCCCCGCTCTGCAACGGTGGGGATCCCCGATACGGCAGGGGTGAGGTAGCCACTTTGCCCACTTGTGGGCCACTTCTGATTTTGCCCCCCGCTCTGCAGCGGAGGGGATCCCCGATACGGCAGGGGTGAGGTAGCCAATTTGCCCACTTGTGGGCCACTTCTGATTCTGCCCCCCGCTCTGCAGCGGTGGGGCTCCCCGATACGGCAGGGGTGAGGTAGCCAATTTGCCCACTTGTGGGCCACTTCTGATTCTGCCCCCCGCTCTGCAGCGGTGGGGCTCCCCGATACGGCAGGGGTGAGGTAGCCACTTTGCCCACTTGTGGGCCACTTCTGATTTTGCTCCCCGCTCTGCAGCGGTGGGGATCCCCGATACGGCAGGGGTGAGGTAGCCAATTTGCCCACTTGTGGGCCACTTCTGATTCTGCCCCCCGCTCTGCAGCGGTGGGGCTCCCCGATACAGCAGGGGTGAGGTAGCCACTTTGCCCACTTGTGGGCCACTTCTGATTTTGCTCCCCACTCTGCAGCGGTGGGGGTTTCGGAACCTAGTAAAAAAAAAGTTTTTGTTTTTACTAGGTTTTATAACCTAGTGAAAACAAAAGTTTTTTTTTTTACTAGGTTACCGGGCCTCCCCTTTTTCCTTTTGCCCTTCGTGTTTGCAACAATGTCCTCCAAGCAAAGCTCTGCGGAAGGCACTGAGGCAGGCACGAAGAAATCGGCGACAATGAGTCCCGTGGGCACGGATGACACCCTTATAATACGCATGCAGTGTACTTTTATTGCTTGGTTGTTTGTGACACTTTACCCTTGATTTGATGAAGGAGCTTACTCATCATTCATGGGTAAAGAGTCACAGACACAGGCTAAGGTGCAATGCATGCGGGGGACCGACAATCAAAATCTATGCCCCCCTATTATGGGCTGCTACACTCATTGGACTTTCTGGGGGTTACTTCACGCCTCCGGCTCGGCTCTCTTCCCTGCATTGTATGTTGTATGTTACGTTTTGCTTATGCACATGGGGTGCCCAGCCGTGTTTCTGTCATGACTCCTCCCAGGTATTGGCACCTTTCGATTCGTTTCTATTTTTTTCAGCTGTGTTTGCCCCCAAGATTCCCCTCCCCCCCAGGCGCGCCGACGGACATCAACGTATATGGAGGGGATCCAGATAAGGAAATCGAAGGGGCCACTACATGCAATTTTGGTGCACATATTGTGGGTTGAGGTTTCGCCCAAGACCGCTATTTTGGTTCTGGGCATGTAAGTGTTGTATGTATGTACGTTTAGAAGCACGGTTGAGCATCCCCGTGTGCTCAAATGCTAGTGGGGGGTGGCCGCAACTGTGTTTTGGCCACCCCCCGCAACATACCCCCTGGTGTGGGGTATGGGTGGCAATTTTTCCCGTGAGACAAATTTTGGGTCCGAGTGTGAGGCCGCACCACCCGCCATCCGGTAACACAGCACAATATTTTTCTTTGGCTGAGTTGTGGCTAATCCGTCTCCATTGCAAAGCAACCATGCCAGTGCGGAGGCTTCTGCGTTCAACGTGTGGTGTAAGCGGGGAGAGGTGCTTGTAGCCTGGCGCTGTGTGGTCCAAGGCCACCACCTCAAGTTGCTATGGCCATACGTACGCACTTGCCTCCACGCAAACTGGCAGTTGTGTGCAGCTTCAATATTCCAGCCGGAGAGGGGGGAAAAGAAAAAACTGATGACCGGGGACGCCTGGGGCTCCTCATCAGTGTGGAGTCGCGATGCCCAACCCCCTTGTAAAGCGGGCTAAGCGAAATACCACTCCAGAAAGTCTATATATACACCAGGGTAACGTGCCCTTTTGCATGTGACAGGTGCAAAACCCAATAGAGCTTATGCCTTCTGATGCTACATTGCCTTTTGTCTAGGCGTGTTGTCAACGGTAGCATCCAACTTCCACAAGACAGATTGTGGTTGTTGCGTGAGATTGCACAGGCAGCTTTGCACTATCGCAGTTCTCCGCCTGCCCCCCCTATTGAGACCACACCCAGTTGGGCCTTGGCACGGATGTATGCTACGCCCTATTGTTCACCCAGCCGTTCGTCGTGCTTTTTTTGCGACGACACAGCCCACATCACGTGCCCTGAATGTGGAGTTTATCAGTGTGCCCTGCATGCTTCCGGTTTCTGTTCCACGGAGATATGTGTGGCATTGCGCAATTGGAATGTGCAATTTACTGCCACACTGGCATGCATTGTGTTGGCATTCGCCTTGGGTGACCGGCTTGTGGTTGACAAGCCGCCTTCTGTAGATGAGGTCCGTCCAAAGGTGGTGATCCGTGGTGAAGAATTTTTTGTTCCAGAGCATTACCCCAAAGATGCCTCTGGGAAATTGGAGTATGACAAAAATCTAATCAAAGAGTTGGAAGAAAAGACCACGGGCGTGATTCGCAACATGTGCAAGCACAACCCTCCCTCTGCACAACCCACCTACAAAGACAAGAAGTCGACATCTACAAGCGCGTGTTTTGCGACTTCATATAAAGCACGCGTGTGTGCACCTCATATATGTATATATATATTTATCATATAAAAGCTCCTTCTTTTCTTGAGCCTCATTTTATTTTTGCTGACCTTGCAATACACGGTTTGGCCCGGGTGGGGCGCCACTTACACAAGTGGCCTGGAATAGACCAGGGGGCACCATGCCCTTAAACATAAATACCACCTACTGTTGACCCCCCCCCCCCATAAACTTGGTTTTTTTTGTTCAAATTCAAGTCCAAATTTGTCACTACCTAGTAACCTAGTAAGGGAAAATTTTTTAAAATTTTTGCTTTTTTTACCTAGTAAAAAAATTTTTTTTTAAATTTTTTTTAAAATTTTTGCTTTTTTTACTCAGTAAAAAAAATTTTTTTTAAAAAATTTTTTTAAAAAAAAATATTTTTTTTACTAGGTTTTGCTACATTTTACTAGGTTTTGCTACGTGCATACTAGGTTTCACCAAATGCCCAATGGCGGCCCCCCACCCCCACCCCCTGCACAATCCGCGGAATTTTTTTTCTCGGTTGCAGAACTGCTCATGGTCTTGACTAACAACCATCCCCTGGTCACACGACGCTTGGCCTGGGAACACTGTCCAATGACCACCCACTGGTCAGGTGGCGAAACATTGCTGGTCCGTTCGCAAGGGAGGTGGGGGCTATGTTGAGCACTCCAGCACCACGTGCAGTCACCACTACCTGGTGAAACATCCATTTTTGGACCGTCAATTTTAACAGTTCTGATTGGGGTGTGGGGTGGTTCTGTGTGGTTTTGTGACTGTCAAACAAGCTGTCACAATTGCATGTGCTGATCAAGCCCCTGACGGAAGATCTGATAGAGGCAGCATTCACGCAAGTGCGATCAGTGTGGGCCCCGGGATTGGACGGTGCTAGCATCCCTGTATCAATTCTACAACGACATTTTCATACTGCAACTGAAGGATTTGTTCTTGAACGGGGTCTTGACCTCTCACATTGGGGAACAAGGTATTCCAGTGATATCCCCCATGCTCCAGCAGCAAATGCAGGCTACAGCACATTGCACGGGAGACATGGGGGCTGGACACGAGTTGTACTACACCGTACCCAATTAGCTACATAGGTGTTCGGCTTTTGATGAGGGAATCATCCGCTCGTGGATAGGTGGGTTGGTTGTCCACCCACTGGGCCAGGGGTGAAGGGGGCAGGTTCAACAAATGCGAAGCTACCGTTTTTCAGTTTTCTAACCCCCCCCCTCCCCTTGCTAGAGCAACGAAAAAAACACTCAATTTGACGGAAACAACACCTGCTGTTGCCCTGACAAGGGTGTCGTGGGAAGACACAAGCAGTGGTCATTGCGTTGTGAAGGTCCTAGTTGTCAATCTCAACCTCCAAAGGACAAGAAGGGGTGAAAGTGGGTGGTAGGACAGCAATACTATCCCTAAAATACCAACCCGAGCCCCAAATCGTGAAGGTTGTCCACAACTGTCTCCAAAGGGCCAGTGGTCTTTGCAAGCATCAGTAGCGGACCTGTTGTACCGTTTGTTGTGCTTTTTCGTTCGTTCCACTTTGTATCATGCATGTGCTCAGGTTCTGGAGGCCGCGACAGACTACATTCAAAGGTCTGTCATATTGTTTCTCCACACTACGCTTTGCAGAATTCTCGCTCTTCAGAGTGCTTTTTACACCAAGATTGGAAAGCAAATAGCGTTCAAATTGTTTTTGCATGTCTTGCTGCTTTCAGCATTTTCAGGTACAACATGTGAAGAACAATTTTTGAGCACTCACACTGAACCAAAAAACAAAGTATAACATGTTTCGGTCTGGTCTCGATGATTCGCCCCAACCCTAGGTCTTCCTTGAGGTGCTAGTTTCTTTCCTCCATTTGCTTTTGTATGGACAATGTATTAGAGGCCTCTTGGGTTGGGAGACAATGGAAGCAACCACGCACAAACCATCTTTGCCCTTGTCTACCCTAGGGTACTTCCAGAACATGTTGTGTACCAACTTGGGGGTCACCAACGACAAAGATCTCAACCCACATTGAGAGAGATGATTGGTATGGGCACAAAATACACTAGAGACCTCTTCCTATGTCCATGAACAAGAAAGTACAATATCAGCGCATCTCATTTCTCTCTGGACAAACATGTTACCCCTTCCCATCCAATTTGCTTGACACCACATAATGAACAGTAAAAGGGTTGCAGATGCTAGCCCAACTGATGATGGATGATGTGCTCTATTTGATTGCATGGAGATACCAGGGCGCCAAATCACCAATCACCAATCACCAACCTTTTGGGAGGTCCCGAGCCACTAGTACCGGAGAGGAGTGATGTGCCATGAAGACAAGTGATTAAATGTAGCAGTTGTCGCTTGCCATGCTTGCGACTCCATTGTTGGGGGGATTGTTGTACACTCTTTGAACTCCTACTTGACTCTAGTCATGCCTTTGGACAAATCCATGTTGTGCGTAGCATCTCAAGGACCCATGAACTGACCTAGTATGAATCATGATTGCTCTCGGGACACTCACTCTACATATGATGGAGCTCAGGGTCCTCAATGTTCTAAGGGGGAGTATTAGCGCGCCAGGCATCTTTTTTTGACCATTCCCCACCTCTGCCTATTTTTGCGCCCCCTCCCCCCCCGCACCACCAAACTATGTGCCCCCAAGAACGCAGGAGTGATGTAGCCTCTTCTGAATTTGCCTCCTTCTATTGGGGACCTCCAAGAGGGCAGGGGTTATGTAGCCAATGTGCCCATTTTTGGGCCCCCGATTTTGAATTTGGGGGCCATGATTGTTCTGATAAAGGCCGAGTTCATGTCATTGTGCCATTCATTGGAAGAAAGAATGGAACTTTGACAGCACGCCAACAATGCTATAATGATGTACATGGGTGGTACTGCGCACGCTTTGAGCAATTGTTTGCTCGCTTGTGGCATCGGGGCTTGGTTAGGAACATTTGGCGCGGCGGCCCCAATGAGTTGTACAGTCCGTCCGTGTTTTATTGTGTTTTTGTCAATTTTGCATTCGGAGGCAGGTCCGCCACCCTCCTTATGGACCATGGGACCATGTTCCGCCTCATGTTTGGACGGATAAGAGCAACTCGGCCGCCATGGAGGACGAGGGAGAGGATGGGGTAGAAGTGTGTGTGTTGTGTTGGCACAAGCGTTCCACCGTCTCAGTTTGTGGTGAGTGTAAGGAGCACTATTGTCCTGAATGCATTGACACCCAAACTTATGGGATTATGGGATAATATTATTTGTTGAGTAAGTGACATTTTGTGATGTTGATTTCTCATATTTCAGCTTCTGCAAATTGCTTTGCAGGGAAGGTTTACGGTCCAGTGCGGTCTGCTTGGGAGACTTCCCTAGGTGAGGATAAACTTGGGGCTAGAGATAGGATACTTACTACAAAGGTACCGCGCCGGGCGCGCCCCCGGCAGTAATTCCCCCAAAGAGGAGGCAGCTGAGGAGGCGGCTGTGGTTTGCATGGGGGGGCTCAGAAGTTATGACAAAAGCTCAGTCAGAATCCTATGGGGCATCTTGTGAGTGTCCCTGATGTGGCCTACCTTTGCCTCCTCGTGCAACAGGCATCCAGTGCAGTAGGCCAGCTGTGGCAGTAGCCTCCTTGGCCCTAACGTGGTCGGCTCAGCCCACCTGTCGCCCAACAGCATTGTGCTCAGTGTCTAGTCTGCACTAGAAGTGCTGGCACAGAGGGAGTGGTAGCGTCCCTGAACAAGGACGTACTCGAGGCAGCCCATGTGCTGGACCGCATGGTGGGCACAACAAAATCAGGTGAGTGTCACTGGTGGCCCTCCCATGCTTGGACCATATCACTTGATGGTCGATTTGGTTGATCCATTTTGGGTTGCAACTCCATGCAATTGCATCCCTGTCACAGGTCCCATTTGCAGTGCCCATTTCATGTAGGCCCATGTGCCCTTGAGCAGAGCAAAGGGATGGCAGCCACCGGCACCGGCATTGCGCCGATCTTCACCCCCGAAATCAACACCGCTTTCACAGAGCTCAACAGTCTTGTTGGGGTAGTGACGCGCCGGGATGACGAGGTGGGGGCCAAGCTGGCGGACGTGGTCGGGCGGCTGCGGGCGGGCTTTGAGGAGCAGGTGTTGCTGATGTTTGAGAACTTCGCCATCTATGACAAACAGCAGCAGCAGCGCCTGCTCCAGCGCGAGACCCATCAGGCCATCGAGTTGGCACGCAGTCACAGGGAGGACCCTGACGGCTCTGACCTCCGTGTCGCGAGCCCCCTCTCGGGAACCCGCGCTGAACAGGTCTGTGCTCCATGGCCCACTGGACACAGAAGACTGGAGGAGTGGCCGTGGGAGCCCCTCCAAACAAGAGTTGGAGGGAAACGGACCAAGGGGTTGGCTGGACCAGTGCTGGCCTCGGGCAGGGTGTATCAGGACTGCCTGAAGTGCCAAACTGTCGGGGGAGCCAGCAAACAACAGCACCACATAAAGCGATGCTGTATCCCACCCCCCCCTTTTTGCGCAAGCACAGGCTTGTTTAAGCACGGTGGCCACGTCTGACCGTTGTTTTTCTGACTGCTCCTCGCTTCGATCTGCGGCCATCTCAGGTACACAAACTTTTGGGTTCCAGACCCCCCGTCCTCTCTTCTAATACATGCTTGTGATGAAGAGGTGTTGGATCCTCCTGAGCCAGACAGAGGACACGGCTGCTTCCTACTCAGTTTTGCATGTAGCATGGGCTGATATTACTGAGTGGCACATGGTACAGGGCCGATTCTCAGCGGAACACGGTTCGCCTGCCAGAAACTAGTGGCATGCGGTTGATTTCCGAAATAAGACTCACACCCCTTCCCAAAAATTGAGACCACTCCAGCCGTTGGCCTTTGCATGTAGTGCTTGGTGGCTTTGGGTTCGGTTCTGGTGCAGTCCACAATACCCGGTGCTGTGTGGAAACCCTCCACCAGAAGTACCAGGTCTCTGTTTCAAGCATCACACTGCTCTGGGTATGAACCAGATCTTGGGTGATGGGCAGATGAGGATGCCGCCGGAACGATGAATTGTGGTTCGGTGCATTTTTTTCCTTAATGCTCTTGGGAGGTCCTGGTTTTCATGGGGGGTGCGCAACACGAGTTCTGCAACAAGTGTGCACTCAGTGCGAGTTTTCCCAACAGGCGGTAGGGCCGACAATGTATTTCTCGGATTTTGGAAGCTCCGGAACACTCTCGAACAGGTATTGATGGTACCGGACAGTTCAAATAAAAAAAGTTTCCCCGACAGACCAATCGCTCCCCGTGCCCAATTACCCGACCACACTTCCTTTTTCTTCAATTTCTCTGGCGTTGTCCGCCCTTCTCTCCAGAGGAGCTCCCCTTGTAAGGACGTCACTCCGGGCTGTTGAGGCCTTGGAGCTGTGGACCTGTACAGGTCCAGCCCCTGGTTGGTCGTATGCAATGACCACTGCTGGTATGAACACCCTCCTTCATGGCCTGAAGGCAATGTATCACTATGCTTTGAAACAACAAGGTCTTTCAATATGTACTGCTACACATTGTCTTACGCATGTGTTGCAAGCACAATCCTTCGATGGCGTTTGGTGCATCTTCTGTTCGCAGGAGCCCCGGGCCCACCGCAGTCGAGACAAGCAGCGCCTCGAAAAACGGAAGGTGACGCCGCTGGAGCTCACGCACCGGCACTTGGCGTGCAGCATGTACGTGGCCCTCGAGGCCCTGGCCTCCACGTGTAAGGCTGAGCGAGCCACGGTGTACGTGCACCACCGGACCACGAACGTCCTGAAGGCCGTGTGCACGGTGCCCCAGTCGCTGCGGAAGGTCCAGGTGTCCTCGCACTCGGGGCTGCTGGGCCTGTCCTTCACCAGCACCGTGGCCTTCAACAGCGTCATCTGCGACGAGGACGCGAAGACGCTCATCAACGCCCTCGACACGCAGCTCGGCGTGACCACCCGCAACGTGCTGTGCTTCCCCATCCGCAATTTGCAGCTGCAGGTCGTTGTGGCTGGGGAGGGAAAGGCATAGACCAGACTTGGATCCGCTTGTGACTGCTTCCCAATGTCCACATAAACGTCCCACCGTTTTTTGCCTGCCACACAGGACCGGTCCGTCTGACCGGGCACTCACGAGGTATACGTACGTCGGGGCAAAAACAAAAAGGCTTAGTGAACAGAGCAGGTTCCCCAGGTGAGGCTGGGACACATGATGCATGTGGAACCCTCGTTTGTACTATACGCCCTACCTCTTGACCCAGGCTGTTGCCTGAGAGCTCATACTGTACTGAGTGGAACTGTTGAGCCTGGTTGAGCCGGACCAGCAATGCACTGAGAAGGCGATGAAGGCCGTGTGAAGGCAGGCGTGGCTGGAGCTAAGTGGCGGGTCCACACCTGACCTTTTGCGGCCCCGTGGATAGGCACATCCCTGACCCCCATGCGCCCAGGTCATCGGGATGCTGGAGCTGGCCAACAAAATGCGCGGGACGATGCAGTGGGACGAGAACGACGAGTCCACGGCGTTCCACATGACGCCGCTCCTGGCGTACTTCCTGACGCACTACCCCGAGACGGACTTCTTGGCCTTCCCGCCCTTCGACGCCGCCAACTCGCTGCACGCGGTGGAGCCCTGGGCCCCGCGGATGGAGGACCAGCACCCGGAGGTCCCCCTCGACATCAAGGCCACGGACGGCCTGCAGCTCGTGTTCCGCAACAGCGGCGGCGCCGTGAAGGACGCGGTGAGTAACTGGCGCTCGCTGCGGGAGCACGACAAGACGCAGCCGATGGTGACGTCTGCGTCGCTGAAGGAGGTCCACAGGTCCCGAGCCGCCCCTGTCTCAGCCACAGCCCCACCTCGGCGCCGGGGATGCCCCTTTGGTTGTGCCTCCTGAAGGGCAGCCGAAGGTTCAGGTCGCAGAATTGCGGTCGGGTCGTAGTTGACTGAGAGCAGTGTTCACGGTGGCCGGTCGGCAACGGTTGGTACCCGCGTGGCGACGTTACAGCCCGGCCACAGCGGTCGATCGCCAGCCCAAACCCTGTCCACCCAGGCCCTGGCTTTGGGCTGCCCGGCCCCGCCTCCAGACCCTGCCACCGCACCGCACCGCACCGCACGTGACTGAACAGAAGAGAGACGGTCCGACACGCGGTATAACAGGTGCACGCCAAAGGTACTGAGGCAGGCGGGCGCTTGCCCAACTCCAACTCCAACTCCAACTCCAACACTGCACCGCACCGCACCGCACCGCACCGCGGCACCAGGCCTTTGCTTAGTGGCTGATTGATACGATAACGGGGGGGCAACTCATGGAGGCAACGCAGCGCACAAGGCAGCGCAGCACCAAAGAGCAGGCAGAGACACGTAGCGAAATTTGCCAGCACACGAAAGCGCGCAGCACACAAGTACAGCAAAACAAAGCAAAGCAGTGTACCACAATGATGGCGGCGGACAGCCACACCACCCGCCGCAAGCACCAGCACCAGCCCAACACCCAACGCCCAGTGTGGGGCAGACCCACCACACGGGCACTACACCCACGCACAGCCACCGCCGCCCACAAACGGGGCGCGCGCGCAAGAATCACAGGCAGGCCCCGGGGGCTCGGACTCGGCCCCGCCAATGGGTGGGCGGCCCTGTCCAAGCGCTTCGGAGGGTACCCGAACTCGGCCCCCACGGGAGGAGCGGCCCTGCCCGGGTAGCCGCGGCCGCCGCGCCTCATGGAGGCAGCGTAGCGCATAACGCAGAGGCAGCATAGCACATAACGAAGCACTGCAGGCCAAAGCCGGCAGAGGCACACAAAGAAACTCGCCAGCACACAACAGCACGCAGCAGCACACAACTACAGAAGAGCAAAGCAAAGTAGTATACCACAACAACAGTGGCGGACAGCCACACCACCCGCCGCGAGCACCAACACCAGCCAAACACCCAACACCCAGGGTGGGAGCCAAACCCACCACACGGGCACTTCACCCACACCCAGCCACCGCCGCCCACAAACAAGGCACACACATGGAGCACCACCAAGAGCCCAAGACCCCACACCCCAACGCCAACACGGCGCCCACCACACACGCAACAACCAAGGCCACACTTACACACAACATAGAAGGGATGCTTCCCTGATGCACTCCCGGGAGCCATCACCATCCCGACCACACCGGGAGGGGAAGGCAACCCAAACCTAAGTAAGGGGGTCGCCCCTGCGGGGGGTTGGCAGCCGGCTACGCGGTTGTCCATTGGGCAGCGACCTAAAACATGTAGTGCCCGCGAGTAGCTAAGTTCTGTCACCAAGGCCTAGTGCAGGGGCCTTGGGCACGCTTATGAGACATAGCGTCCAAACCATTGGTGGTCACTGCACACGACCAACCAGGGGGTGGACTCACACGAGTCCCTAGCTCCGAGGCGTGGACAGCCCGGAGTGAAGTCCTCAAACGGGGAGCCCCTCAGCAGCCCAGAAAGCAAAAGAGCAACAACGCAACACATTCACCCCAGAACAACCCCAACAAACACCAGTGACAGGTCAGTTTGTAGATTTGGAGACATGTGCAAAAGTGCCTGGTGCCCCTTGCACCACCCAACCGCGAGTGGGACAACCCAACAGCCACAATGGGATGCAGGGAGCGACATGCTACCCCCCTGGCGCCGCAGACCGGAAGCAGTGAGCAGGCCAGCAGAAAAAGAAAGAGCCCGAAACTGGGAGGAACGCATGCAGCAAAACAGCTGGGCACAAGGCCGCCCTACACACGGCAGGGAGACGAGCCCCAACAGGACACACAACAAGACACAAGGGAACCATGAGGTGCGAGCACTGCAGCAACCACCAAATGCAGCGCACGCCGAGCGAGCCATCAGCAAACACCCCCCCTCCCTCTACAAGGTGCCCACGTACTCCACAAGGGCGGGGGCTGTGCCCCGCGCTCCGGGAGGTGCCCGCCACGGGGGTGGCAACAGGGCCGTTAACAGCCAACCGGGCACGGGGCAGTCCACGTTGTATGGAGATGTGAAATCCTCGTATGGGGGGGCAGGCGGGTGGGACAGGAGGGGGTGCGCGATGTGGGCACCCAGGAGCGCCACCAGACACGGGGAGGAGCGACACAGACACACAGAACGCGGGAGCCACACCAGGAGGGACAAGGGCGGGCACAGCAGACAAGGAGGAGGGGCACAGCGAGGCGGGAGAGGCAACTGGAACAGCGGGAACAGAGAACCAGAATGGAGCAGATGGCAGAGCGTGCGCATGGGAGGCAGCGACGATAAAGGGGATGGCTTGGCCAGCCAACCCCGTCGCTACCGGGTGCCAGGGCAACCCCTGCTCAACCGGCATCAGGTGGGGGGTGTCTCCTGCAGCCCAGATGGGCTGTTTGCGCAACAGGAGTGGGAGCCCATCAGGGGCAGACCAACCGTGAGGGGGAAAAGGGCATATGGGGGACGGCCCGGACAGCGCGTGGAGGAACAGGGCACCTGGGCCGCACAGAAACACAGCGAGGCAGGCGATGGACGGCCTGTGGACAGAGGTGTGTGGACAGCAAAAACAGTCAAACGACCCCGGCAACAACCAGCACATCCTCAATACGCCAACTATTGGGCGCCGCTGACACGCAAACGGCACACCATGCCACATTCAGCACAGTCCCAACACGCCAACTACTGGGCTCCGCGAACGCGGAAACGACACCAGCAAGAGCACTGGCCGCAGCAGCCGATAGAAAGTAGCGACCCGACGCAACATGCGAAGGGAAGAACGGGTGACCGTCCAGGGCCCCGTAAAGGAGCAACAACCAGACGGAATGTCACACAGGGGGGGGGTCAGAGGCCAAAAAAAAGTTTGTGTACCTAAAATTGACCTCCAAGTTCGGGCCCCTTTGATAAATTTCATTTTTTTCCTGAGGAAAAATTTTCTGATGTGGGTGGGTGGGTGGGTCAGCCAAAATCCCGGGGGGCCAATTTGACCCTCCCCCCCCAGTATCACTAAGCAAAGGCCTGCGCGGCACACCACAACACATAACACCCGCACCCACACCCGCACCTGCACCATCGCTCTGCCCTCCCCCGCGTTGTGACTTACAGTTACTTGATGACCCTGGAGGAGAGCTACCGCCAGGGGCTCAACCAATTCGTGCACTCAGACAAGGAGCGCATGCAGCAGCAGGAGGAGCTGCAGAAGCGGAGCCACAAGATCCGCATCTTGGAAGAGAACGTCGTGTACCTCGAAGAGATCGTACGCGAATTGAAGCAGCAGCAAGTCAACGCTGACGGCTCGTCGCCGCCGTCACCGGTCCGCCGCGTCAAAGATCAGAACCACCGCAACCACGACCTCCGCGCGCCGGACGACAACGCGTCCGTGGCCGATCAGGCCACGGACCCGGGGTTGCATTCACATTCACGCCACGTGTCCCAGCGGACGATGGCTGGTAGGAACAGCCCGCACTCGTCCACACCCGAGCCGGACCGTGGCAAGCGCATCGTGGTCATCCCGAACACGCGCGACGCCCCGCAGCCGCGGGCCGCCACCACCCTCCCTCACGTCGGCCACCACAAGCGGCCCACCCACGGGACGATCACGGACCCCCTGGGGCAGAAGGCGATGCTGCCATCCACACTGGGCAAGTTCTTGAGGTCAAAGTCGGCCATGAGCTAACACGTCGTGCTGCGTCGTGAACGCGGAAGCCGGAAGCTTTGGTTCCTATCTCCTTGTACAAAACCCCAACAGTTGGGACCTCCATAATCATGACCTCTGGCAACGAGTTGTGGCAGTTGGCCCCATCCTGCGTGCCTCCTCAGGTGTCTTTGGCCTGCCTTTGCGGGCTACTACTCGAAGTCCGACGTGGCATTCCCGGCCTGCCCAATCGACACAAGGCCTCCCACTGAAATGGCCAAACAGCCCACTTTGTCGGCGCCAGGAGAAGGTGAGATGTGGGCTGACAATTGTGCTCAGGAGATGGGACTCGACTGGGGCTTGAGACAATGGGGGAAATCTGCTTCAGGGCAGTGGGCTGTTTTGGTCCACTCTTTGGGTTGCTGCTGGACTAGGGTTTCCTCTGGAGTAGCCCACACAAATGACTACACGGTGAGAACATATGTCCCATGATGTGATGTGGTGCCCACAGTCGGTTGGCCGCTCTGCAGGCTCCCGAGCCGCCAAGAAGCTGAGCCACGAGCGCTCATAATGTCCACGAGGCACTGACTGCCAGGGCTTTTCACCACAAGTCCCCCCCCCCCCCCCCCCATTGGAATGAGTCATGTTGCCCGACTCTCGCGGTTCTTCTGTCCCACATGAACCTTCGCGCTGCCCATGAGGCATGGCTCAGGCTGATGGCGGTTCACAGGCGTTCGCCGACACGGAGGCCCAGGCACCTCGTGCTCGTTCCCTGCGATGTGTCGCGAAGCCCGGCTCTTGTTGCTGTGCCCCCATCCGGAGCCCATCAAACCTCCCCTTTTCCGACCATTCCTGAGGCGGGTTTTCAGGGGACGACCCCGGACAATGCGTCAGGGCGCTGGCTGACCCGACATCCGCTTCCACGGGATCTGAATCCCCTGTGTTCATGTGACATGCCCGTTCTCCTTCCCCCTCCGCGTGGTGCTGTATGACGACTAACCCCTGCCCCCAGCCGTACTATTGTGTATCGCTCGCCCTCTGACCTGTGCTGGAGTGATGCTGTCGTATTGCGTTGTTGTTGTTGGGGATCCAGGGCTGAGTGTGGACAGCGGCTTGTTCGCACAGCACGAGCCGCTATTTCCCCAACTTCGGCCCTCTGAACCGCTGTTTGCGCAAGGGGGCGAGGGCTGCCGCTCTGGGATGTGTCTGTTGCAAGGGCATGCACCGCATGCCCTCGCCTTATGGCCCCTTGCGTTGTCTCTTTATCTGTTCAAGCGCATGTGCCCGCCAAATATCTGAGATTTGCCAACAACGAGCGCTTGGGGCTCGCGTGGTCCCCCCCCCCCCTCACGAGAGCTGCCCATGGACGGTGGACTGACCGCACATGTTTCACAGCCCCGGAAGGGTGGCCCCAGAGGCGCGCGGTGCGTGTCAGAACCCCCGGTGAAGCCGTGCACCAAAGTCCTGCAGTAGGGGCTGGTGCTCCCTTCGTCGGGGCGGCACGCGACAGCCGTTCTGACCCAGTCCCCCCACAAGAGCCTGCGGCCCTCTCGACTCCGTAGGTCTGACCGTGCGTTTCTCGAACGGTGGGCTGCCCGACGCCGTGCGGAGCGTTGCCGCGTCGGACTGCAGGTGCCGCGCTCATGTGTCCGTGTCCTGTTTAGGGGGGGGGGGGGGGGCTGCGCAAAGCCCCCGGCTGTTCGGGTTGTGAAGGCCATTTCACCGGCGCCGAGGGCCGACCGTCTCCCGTGCACTGACCCGAGCCTGTCCGCACTGAACCTTGACCCCCCCCCCCCCCATGACCAGGCCCGGGGCCTCGGGGATGTTGCATCCCCCTGTTCGCGGAAAGTGTGCCCCCGAAGGGCAGAGGCGTGCCTCGACAATGGGCAAGGCTGGCCCAAAGATGGGGCAAGGCCGGCCCGGCCACGACGCAGTGCCGCATCTGCTGTGGGCTGTCCGTAACGAGCGGGTGTCAGTCCGTCGTGATGCGTCCAGAACGACCATTTTGTAACGGCCGGTCTCCCGGATGTTAGACTGACGGACTGATGAATGGTCCGGTCGATGAAGCCCCTGGCCCAGACCCCCTCCTGCATTTTTTTTTGGGGGCGGGGCTTGACCCTCCACTCCCCCTCCAGACTGTAACGTCCAACTGCCGGGGGAACTTTCGTGAGTGTGTGGGTGGGATGTCTGCCGGGGGCGGGGGGAGGGGGCTCTCCAGGGCCCCCCCTGCGAGGCAAAAAGTTGTTGTTTGTGGAGGCCGTCGAGGGGCTCGGGTTGGTGGTCCTCGTAACGCCCACATCCATCAACGCCCACTTTGCAGCTGCGCCGCAGGCCGTGGCGGTAAATGGCGGCGAGGGGCGAAGCGCCCGTCCATTTTCCGGTGGATGGGTGCGGTGTGCGGAGGGGCACGAGGGCGCTCGAGGGACCGAGGGCGAGCCCCGGGAGTTCCACGCCCTTTTCATCCATTTCCCCCTCCTTGTCCTGCCCTGTGCCCCCAAGCCTGCTGCCCTGTGAGGGAGGGGGTGTTTGCCCGGGGGCACACAACCGGCATGACGATGCCACGTCCCAAACTCCCGCATCGGACGGACCCCTGAACCCGCTTCCGGGTCTACGGGCTGAGCGGACCTCTCCAAACTGTCAATAGCCTTGACCCCTCCACAATCCTCCTCAATTGCAACGCCGAAACCTTCGTCGGAAATTCTTGGTGGTCCCGGGGCAGACAATTTGATTTTTTTCAAGTTCAAGCAGACCTCCTCTCCAATTCCTCGAACCAGCGATGACTGGCCATGTTTGGTGTTTATCACCGCTGCCGATGCCTCTCGGCCCACCACCAACGGGTGCAGATTGCACACCCCTGTCAGTGACCTGCCGGCAATCGTCGGGTTGGTGCCGCCTCCCTGAGCATTGCAGATTGTGTCGTTCTTGTCTTCCCTCCCCCGCCATGCCCCTCTGTTTTCAGCACGTTCCCTCTGTACCGACCAATGCTCGAGCACTGGCCCGGGACAGAGAGGGCAGCGGCAGGGGTCCACCGCATCACCGGGTCAGGAGCACGCAGCCCTCCCGAATGCCCCATCAGCAACAACGTGGGCAGCGCTGACCCCTCGTCCCCCCACATCGCGCGGCCTGTCAGTGCTTGTGGTTCGTTCAGTACTGGTGGTGATTCTCATTGGCCCTCTGTCAAAATGGCCATGGACCAATTCGCACATGCGTTGCAACCCCCTTTTTTTGTACCCCCCCCCCCCTTCTCTAAGCTTCCCTAATGGACATCCGTCATATTTTCGGCCACCACAACAGCCGCTCAAGCCAGCCCCCGAAGGATGCAAGGGGGCTTGCGCCATCGCGCTCCTGTACCACTCTACCCCGTGCCCCCAATATATTGCCCGCATCCTAATCGTTCTGACCAGTGGCCCTTGGCCCAAAACCTCCCGGGGTTTGGGGATGGCAGCCTGACCATTCCGAACCCCCCCCCCCCCCCTGTGGGTCAGACATTCCACTGTCACCCACAAACACAAGTTTTCACAAAAACTTTAGTTTTGCAACCTGACCTTCCTCCATCTGTATTTTTGTCTTGTGCTGCTGGGGGGGTTGGGACCAAGGCGCCGCACCCCCGGCGGGGGGGGGGGGGGGGGCAGAGGCATGCGTGCCCTTGCTCCAAGTTGATACAGCACAAGCCATTACCAAGTGATGGGTGCACAGCCCTGCGAGAGACGTCTGTGAAATGCAGTCTGCAGGTAGGTGCTCGCTATACAAATGACGACAGACCCTCGCATTTTCACTTGGGTTCAGTTACTGATTTGTGTGCCTGCTGCGTGGTGTGGTACAGGGTCTGGATCAGTGTCAGGGTGGGACGGAGGACCGGTGCGTGCCTCCCCCCCCCCCCTTTGCGCAAGCACGGGCTTGTCCAAGCACGGACTGGGCGTTGAATCGCTCTTTTCAAGAATTTTTGGGACCGCTGCTTTTTGTGGTCCTGAATGCAGGATTGGGTGTTTGTGACGCACTTGTAGAGGGAAAGGGGGGCTCATTCATGTCTGTGACAAGCACCAACGGCAGCAGCATGCCGCAGCATGCCGCAGCGCCAGATTCTGGGAGCTATTGGTGGGGGTTTTGAAGCATGGCGCAGCATGCCGCAGCATGCCGCAGCGAGCCAAAATTGTCACATGGCGGACTTTTTTTTCATAACATGTCAAACCTGTGGACCCTTTGTTGCACAGATATCTCATCATTGGATGGTAACTCAGTGGTCTATGTACCAGGTCCCAGTTTGAGGGGACCTGGGTTCCATTCCCAAAATGGCAAATTTTTGCCTGTTAGTTCTTCTCTATTGTTGCACAGATTTTCGCTTTTTTGGTGTTGTTTTGCCATGTCAAGGGGGCGCCTCAAGCGCAGTGCGCGCGCAGTGCAACTATTTGGGCGTCTGGCCGTACTAGAGACCCATACTTTGAGATACTAGGGGCCCCTAGGGGCATCATGGTGACCCGTAGCGGAGGTTTTGAGTTCTGATTTTGCCCCCCTTTGTTGGGGACCCCCGAGAATGCAGGGGTGATGTAGCATTTCCGCCCTCTTTTGGGCCCCAACCTTCCGGTGCTATTGAGGAAACCGGGACAATCTTTGAATCCACGCCTTGTTGCGTGGTGCATCATGGTGACCTCTAGGATGTTGTGGGTGATGATGGGGATGTTTGTGCCCTTTATTGCACCAAGTCTGACCCTGAGAAGATGTCCATGTGTGACAAGTGTGAACTGCAATATTGTATGGATTGCATTGACACACACACATGTGACAATGTGACTTTTCTTTGATTCTGCAACTGTGTCATGTTGTGCACACAAGTTGCGTATTCTCAATGTGTACTTAGTTGACAATGGAACAGAGAGACAGTTGTGTGTTCCTGAGGGTGGCGACCAATACGCTGTTCATGGCTTTTCCAGTTGTGCATGATGTGTGTTATGTGAAGGGAAGGTAGTTTGCAACTTTCTTGAGCTGGGGCAGTTTGGGTCACCTAATTCTAAGGGCGTTTCCAAGGGGTGTGCTTGGGGGCTCTTCGGGGGGAACATAGTCTAAAAGTAGCGCGCAGTGCGCGCGCAGTGCAAAGACTCCCCCCAAGTCCTGAGGATACTCAAACTACCGAGGCATCACAGGAGTCGCAGGAGTCTCAGAAATCCACAAGGAACAAGGAGATAATCAGGAGTACAGCACATTGTTTGCAGTGGGCCATTGGGGAAGGTATTGGGGACCACCTCAGCCTGACATTTGCAGGGGGTTAGGGCATGTGATTCACTGTGTTTTGGTCTGGTTTTTGAAACCTGTGTTTCTTTCGGAAAATGATGGTACCCTTGACCAACAGCATGCCGCAGCAAGCCAAGGTTTTCTTGGGGACCGTTGGTGCCTGTCTGTGAGTGCGCATGCTGTTCATGACAACATTGTACCACAAATTGCAACCCCATGCTCTTTGCTTTGATGTGATTCTTGGCCATGGCTGGCATTGCTGTTCCCGGCATGGCTGTCACATACCGTGCTTTGCTGTCGTGTGTGTCACGCGCAAGCACAGCTTGTCTCAGCATGAGGTGGACGTTGAACCGCTGTTTTGCCTGGACTTTTAGGACCGCACCCGTGCTAGCGCAAGGGGGGGGGGGTACATGCAAAACAGCCGTCGTTGGAGAGAGGTTACATGGGCTATCCGTCCCAACGCACTTGGCCAATGGCAAGGGCCGTTGCCCTCCTCTATTTGGACCCGATACAGAGTTGTGAAATGGGAAACTAACCCTAACCAAGGGAAAGTTTGGGAATTTGTTGGCACAACCGCCCAAGGAAAGGGAAAGGAGAGTAGTGAGGGAGGGAAAAGAAGTATAAGCAAAGCGGGGGACACTGTGTGTGGAGGCCAATCGGCACTACTACTGACAAGGGGAAAGGGTTCATGGGGAGGACAAGGGTGAGTGGCTAGAGGCCAAGTGGCCCGAGGCCAAAATACATCACTAGCATCATACATCCACTCATTGTTCCAACTCCCCCACCACAACTACCACCACTGTCACCACCACCACCACCACCGTCATTGGCATAGCAAAGGGTGGAGCTACAATCAACAATTGCCAGCGGTGGGATATTTGCAACTGGAGATGGTCTCACACCTTCAAGTGGAGGGGTTAACATTGTGTGTCACTCAATGGGGAAAGGTGATGTAGGTGTGTTTGCAGAAAGTAGCTTTTTCAGAGTGGCAACCGGTGCAAACTGCGCATACAAAAAGCAAAAAATGTAAAGTACAACCTCTAGATGGCAGCTGGTGCTAGTTGCTCTTGCTAGAAAGTAGCCTTTTGAGAGGAGCAGCTGGTGCAAGCTACTCACACAAAACACAAAATTATAAAGCACGAATTCGGGATGAGCAGCTAGTGCAAGCTGCTCCAACTAATGGTGCACAATTAGTCGGAGCAGCTTGCATGCGTGTAGAATGCACCTTTTTGGAGGAGCAGCTACTGCAAGCTGCTTGTGGTACGCTAGACGCGGAGGGTTGTTGAATGTTAGCATCTGGCACCGGACAAACGCCAGAGCTTTGTGCAACCAATTGCGGTCTCAAGGACCTTTGTGTATACGAGATGCACTCGAGTGATGCAGTCGATGGTTCATGGACACGGCACCCTGGTCTTAACCCAGACGCTGACCCTTGACCTACTTTTTGAACGCTCAGCCGGACACTTGATGGAACTTTGGTCACAAGTTAAAACAAATTTTCACGGTCCCAAACTCAAATTTTCAGTTGGCCCCCCGCCCCGACCTAACTAGCAAGCCAGTGAGTACAGATGCAATGTGGGGGGGAGTACGTCGAGGCTTGGGCGTGGACCCGCAAAAGATACTTTGAATGCCTGGTGTGCTTTGCCCTATCCGGGACACACCCAGAACGAGGCCTGAAGAGAGTCGTGAACAAACGGTGTGGCATTCAGCAGTTAGGGACCAGTCAGGCAACATTCTCACTGAACTCAAGCTTGGTGAATGCATCATGGCCCACTACCACCACAGCATATGCCACCAACAGAAACCGCTCCAGTCCATTTTTCCAACCCCATCCAACTCTCTTTCTAACACTTCCTGACTCCACTGGTTGGACCCCCCCACCTTTATGCCAACGCAGTCCATGTCATGTTCTCTCTCTTTGGGGGAGCGTTAGCGCGCCGGGCATCTTTTTTGGACCATTCCCCACCTGTGCCTGTTTTTGCCCCCACCTCACCAAATAATTTGGAGTGCCTTCTCGCCGTGTCTAAGAATTTGGCCCATCCTTTGCACCCAGTTTATGACGGGCAAGGGTGGTGGTTGGAAGTGGTGGGAGTGACATTTTTTGTTGTTGAATTCTCATATTTTGGCTTATGCAAGGTGCCTTGCAGGGAAGGTTTGCGGTCTAGTGCAGTCTACTTGGGGGACTTCCCAAGGTGAGGATAAACTTGGGGCTAGAGATAAGATACTTAATACAAAGGTAGCGCGCCGGGCAAGCATTCCCCCTTTCTCTCTCTCTCTCTCTCTGTGTGTGTGTGTGTGTCTGAGTATGTGTGTTTTCGCATGGAGTGTCCTGGCACTCCCCCCTTTCCCTCATAGAGGTGCATCAGGGGGTTCTGCTTTGCCCTGAAGAATTATGTCTCGGAAGGCATTTGGGAAGGGCTTCATGCTCAAGAAGGATGACCCCAAGCGTGAGCCCCCGAAGCCCAAAACCGTGGTGAAGCAGTTCTTCGATGACCAGGGCCGCGCCATCGACGAGCCCTTGCGGCACAAAACCTCTGCGGAGGAGATCTCGGCGCTGGAGAACATAGATTATTACCACCAGCTGCGGGTGCCAGATGTATGAGTGGCCGGTGCAGCAGCATGCCGTTCCCAACAATTGTGGCTTTCCATCTACCACCCACCCCTTCCTTTGTCATCCCCCACAGCTCAATGCTGCTGTCTTGACGGTGTCCCAGAAAATTGAGCCCTTGTGCTCGGTACCCTGCCGCCCCCTTGAATACCATCCCCCCCCCCCCTGCGCACCAGTATGGAGGACTGGAGGCAACGTTCAGCACTGGTCTGGTTTGCGCTGCAGGAGCAGCAAGGCAAAACAATTTGAGAATGACGAACTGAGTAAGTCTGGCAGGAGGTGAGGATCATGCTGGTTTATTCAAAACCTGATTTCATGGCCCTTGCACAACCTTCCGGAGGGGGGGGGGGGGGCACAGTCACTTGCCCCAAAATGTGAGCTGGCCCAAGCGGGCCCTCACACCCTGCGGTAACTCTTCCCACAGCAACCTCCACCAAGGGACAGTATTTACAAGGGCTTCAAAGGTAGACCATTCCTAGAGAAGTTGTTCACATCCCTGACGTGGTGGCGCACAGTGCGCGCCCGGTGCAAGAACTGATCTCGCACTCTCTGTCCCGTGATGTGAATGACCATATTCCTGAATGGGCACTACAGCTTTCGTGACAATTTTGCACGTTTGCAATGTTTTGTACTTGGGCTCGGTCAGCCCTGTTGCTGAGATTCGTTGGAAGGCTTCCCCTGATAGGCCCTGATAGGGTGGGGTAGTGCACGGTTAAGCTTTAATTTTCGTTCCGGCAGGGAGAGGGGGGGGGGGGGGCTCCCGCCTGGACCCCCTCCCCCCTCCCCTAGACCTCCTCTCCCCCCTCCCCCTTCAGGTCGAAGTCAGCTGCAAGCCTAGTGTTAGGGAACGTTTCTCAGTGACCAGACAAATTTTACTCTGTGCCTTCGACGCATGTCAAAGAGTGTTCAATTATTGTTCCACGTCTACCCTATGTTCATTGTTTTACAGATGACGAGTTCCCAGTGCTCATTGGCTGCGTATTTTTGCTCCCTGGCCCAGTTGCCGCCCACGTGAAATGCAAATATGTAATTTATTTCCGGTTCAAAGATAGACCCGCCAGACAACAACATGCAAAAAGCATGTTACACAATGTTTTTGATTGTATCAATGGCAAGACCGCAAGACCGCTGCGTTGCCTGCCAATTTGTGACCATTTCAGTGTAAGAGTGGGCTTGTGTTGACACCTGAAAGACGACTGAAAAGACGATCTATTATCAGGTGAGGGTCGGGAGGGCCCGAGCTGGTATTGAGCTGCATGATTTGATACGAACCGCTGTTCAGTCGGTCCGCCCGCTCAAACTGGAAGGCCAAACATTTGAAGCTGCAAGTTGAGCACTGTGGTGACCTATTGGTTCTGGATTAGAGATCAACGAGATCGCTGTGATTGGGCTGGCAATGAGCAATCTCCCGCTTTCTTGTGTTGTGTGTTAGTCAGGTGAGGGAACCCTCAATTGGCCCAGACTAAAGATTTGTGCTGCTGACACCATGGCATTTTCGTGTGCTGAACAGGTTGTTTCCCAACAATTTTTCTATGTGGTGGATACGTTCCGGCAGGGGGACTCCCCCCTGGACCCCCTCCCCCCCTCCCCCCTTCATTCAAGCACAACGATGGGCTGGGGGGTGGGGCGGTGGGGGTGCATCGTCGTGGTCTGTCGGTAGGACGCGACCCCAGAGGAGATCAAGAAGGCGTTCCAGCGTGCGGCGCTTCGGTCCCATCCCGACCGCACCACCACCGACGCCACCGCCGAGATCTTCCAAGACGCCGTCAAGGCGTTCCATGTGCTGTCCAACGACCGGCTGCGCCGCATCTACGACGAGGCGCGGCGGGAGGAGCGGCTCAAGACGGTCGGAGGGCGCAAGGGCATGTCCCCCGGGGAAGTGGACGTCGACCCCGCCACCGTCCGGCCTGACGCGTTGGTGATCACGTGCGATTTCTGCCGGCGGCCCAGCAGCGGGAAGTGCGGGGTGTGCGAGCTGAACATCTGCGGCCCCTGCAAGTTCAAGCCGCACCAGGCGCCAGGGTTTAAGAACCACTGGCCCTTCGTCGCCTCGAGTAAGCTCAGTCTCAAGTGTGTGTCAGGGCTGTCTTTTAGGAATGGGATGTTTCTTTTCAGTTTTCCACTGAGGACGGCCTGAGGTCATCGGTGGCAGGACGAACGGTGGTTGGCACTCAACCGACTGAGGTTGGCACGTAGGCAGGGGGGGGTGGGCGTGCCAGCAGAAAAAGAAAGAGCCCAAAATTAGGAGGAATGCAAGCAGCAAAGCAACTGGGCACAGAGCCGCCCCACACACGGCAGTGAGACGAGCCCCAACAGGACACACAACAATACACAAGGGAACCATGAGGTGTGAGCACTGCAGCAACCACCAAATGCAGCGCACGCCGAGCGAGCCACCAGCAAACACCCCCCCCCCCCTCCCTCTACAAGGTGCCCACGTACTCCACAAGGGTGGGGGCTGCAACCCGCGCGCCGGGAGGTGCCCGCGCCGGGGTGGCAACAGGGCTGTGACCAGCCAACTGCGCACAGGACAGTCCACGTCGTACGGAGATGTGAAATCCTTGCAGGGGGGGGGGGGGGGGGGCAGGCGGGTGGGACAGGAGGGGGTGCGCGATGTGGGCACCCAGGAGCGCCACCAGACACGGGGAGGAGCGACACAGACACACAGAACGCGGGAGCCACACCAGGAGGGACAAGGGCGAGCACAGCAGACAAGGAGGAGGGGCACAGCGAGGCAGGAGAGGCAACCAGAACAGCGGGAACAGGGAACCAGAATGGAGCAGATGGCAGAGCGTGCGCATGGGAGGCAGCAACAACAAAGGGGATGGCCTCGCCAGCCAGCCCCGTCGCTACCGGGTGCCAGGGCAACCCCTGCTCAACCGGCATCAGGTGGGGAGTGTCTCCCGCAGCCCAGATGAGCTGTTTGCGCAACAGGAGCGGGAGCCCATCAGGGGCAGACCAGCCGTGGGGGGGAAAAGGACATATGGTGGACGGCCGGGACAGCGCGTGGAGGAACAGGGCACCTGGGCCTCACACACACAGAAACACAGCGAGGCAGGCTATGGACGGCCTGTGGACACAGGCGCGTGGACAGCAAAAACAGTCAAACGACCCCGGTACATCCTCAATACGCCAACTATTGGGCGCTGCTGACGCGCAAACGGCACACCATGCCACATTCAGCACAGCCCCAACACACCAACTACTGGGCTCCGCGAACGCAGAAACGACACCAGCAGGAGCACTGGCCGCAGCGGCCGACAGAAAGCAGCAACCCGACGCAACATGCGAAGGGAAGAACGGGTGACTGACCAGGGTCCCGTAAAGGAACAACAACCAGACGGAATGTCACACAGGGGGGCAGGGATGTTTTAGAATCTGAATAATGTAAGGAGGAGGGTCATACCCCCTCCCCCTCTCAACCCCCGTCCCCCCCGGGTCCAACAAGATTCCTCGGGGGGAAAATAAATTTTTGTAATAGGAAGCGATTGTTGGGCCATTTTTGGTACACAAACCCCCTCCCCCCTCCCCCCGTTCTAAAACATTTCTGGGCGGGGGATCGTACGTGTCTCCCCAGTGCTCACCACTAAGTCGCACACAAAGGGCCAGGGCTGCGCAAAGGGTATCTGTTAGGCTCAAGTCCCAGCGAATCGAACGCCCCCCCCCGCCCCCCCAAAAACCCTTTCTATTCTTTTGGCAGTCCTCCCCATATCACTGCACCAGTCGCTGTGATAGCGAGCAGTGGGGCAGAGATTCCACTCCGACCTGCTCTACCCCAGTCCCCATAGACGTGTCGCAGGAAAGACAAGGCAGTGGACGCCTTGTCCCAACCAGCCTTTTTGGAGCCCCCCCTCCCCAGGGCTGTCCTGAAGAGTTTTTTTTTTGTTAAGGACAGCCCCCAGGGACCACCAACCGCCAACCGCCAACCGCCACCAACCGCCAACCGCCAACCGCCAACCTTTGAAGTAGAGAAGGTCCTAGGGCCAGGAAGCAGAGAGCGTGCCCAAGAACGTTCGGTTGTATTGGCGTCGTGACAATGTCCCCCTTTGCACGCGTTGGCATCATGACAAGCGCCTGGCATTTTGCCTCCCCGGGGGCACATATCTCGGTTTTCGACGGGGAGGGGAGGGGTTTCATGCGGCGCGCGGGGGGGGGGGGGTGCTGCAGCACTTCCACTTTCACAGACTCAGTTGTGTCTTGTGGAGGCGCACCTCCAGGCTGTCAATGGCCGATGCTGGGCGTGGCAGTGAATGCTGCTGTCGCGGGGGCTTGCGCTGCGGGTGCCAGTGGGACGCCTGTGACTACTCCCCCGCCGGCGCTGACAGGCTTCACATCCAGTCCTCCCCGTGACGTTTGGAGGGCTGGTGTGGGGGTTGTAACGCAGGGCCATGTGAGGCCAAGTGGTACAACGAAGAGCGGGAGAGTGTGGCAGACGGAGAGGCAGCAGAGCGCGAAGAGATTTTCCAGCAGAGAAATGGGATAGTGCGACGCACAGTGCTCCAGCCAGTGAAGAGTTGGGGCAGCGAAATAGGCGGAGATGAGGGCGGGCAGGGCTGTTCTTAAAGGGGTGGGGACGGTTCGCAACGCCAATACAACCGAACGTTCTTGGGCACGCTCTCTGCTTCCTGGCCCTAGGACCTTCTCTACTTCAAAGGTTGGCGGTTGGCGGTTGGTGGCGGTTGGCGGTTGGTGGTTCGGGGAGGCAAAATGCCAGGCGCTTGTCATGATGCCAGCGCGTGGAAAGGGGGACATTGTCACGGCGGCATCATGAGCGGGCTCCCCGCCGCCTTCACCCCCAACCCAGTGGGTGGACAGCCAACCCCCCTATCCACGCGTGGAGGATTCCCTCCTCGAAAGGCGAACGAGTACGTACACCCGCGTACTCACTCAGCCTTTGCCCCCCCCCCCCCCCCCGCAAAGACAGTGCCCCCCGAGATCAACAGCCATGATCATGATCCACAACAGTGGACAATACCGCAGTTATGGCACTGGACAGTGGTTGTGCTGCGCGGCAACCAGCCTTTATGGACCCCCTGCCCCCGTGTTCAGGGTGATTCAGCAACAGAAAGAGCGGGAGGAGAAGGAACGCCTCAAGCTCATGTGGTATGGAGACGAGGAGGAGGACCGGAAGAATCGCGAAACGGAGTTCCTCAGAACTATCCACCGATGCCTCGACCCCGCCAACCTCCGGGACGGGCGCAAGGACTTCACGGAACTGTTCAACGTCGAGCTCGGGAAGTACTACGGCTGGACCCAGGACGAGAAAACCGTGAGCATCGCCATCCGGATGCCCCACCACGACACGAGCAAGCAGCCGGTCATGAAGCCGGAGGGCGACAGGCTCGTGATCACGCAGGAGGACCTCGGCGTTGACATCATCGACCGCCGCCTGACCACCATCGTGCCGCCGCAGGACGTGGGCATGTACACCCTGTCTCACATGCAGCACCTGGTCCTGGTCATTGAAAAGGACCCAAATGGCACCGGCGTTACAAAGGTGTGATGCACGTTACACGGAGGGGACAGACTGCGGAGTGGAGACAGTGTGTTCGGAAAAGATTTGAATTCATGCGTTGTTTGCCGCCGAGTCCGCCTCGCCGTAGTCAATCGATTGCTGTTGGGCGGCTGGGTGGTCAGCAGTGGGGTCTGTTTTAGTGTGTGCTTCGATACAGGTCCGCTGTCAACCATCGTGCTCTGACAGAGGACGAATTTGGCAGTGCCTAATTGGTTGCTGTTGCGCCTTCTTCATTTGGTGTGGATTGGACGGGGCTGGAGACCGTGTCTTCTGCGCAGGAGTCGGCACTCTGAGGTTAGGCAAGCCTGAGATGTGCTTGAAATTGAGATTTGCTTGCCCTTTACTTCCACTCCAAGCACGGGCGCTGCGTGGGAGGTGGGAGCAATGGGGAGAGCACCAGATGCGTCATGTAGTGCGCGGATGCGTGGCGGTGGTCGGCACCCCGCTGTGTTTCGCCACCACCGCCCCCCCCCCCCCCCCACGTGAAGGTCGTGAGGCAGGTGCGGCTGGAGCTAAGTGGCGGGTCCACACCTGACCTATTGAGGCCCCCCCCACGTCCCCCGAGACCCTGGGACCGGAGACCTTGTTGTGGTGTGGGGGCCCGTGGGTCCTCGGGACACTGCCAACAGGGCGGAACAGCGGGGGGTCACCCCGAAGCTGGGGACCGGGAAGATTTGAAGAGACTGGCGAGGGCCCACCCCTCGTCTTCAAAAGCATACGCCTTGCGCGCCCTTATCGGTTCCCCAGCCCCCTTGTGCAGCTGCTGAGCCCTGGACTCACAGAGGATACTCCCGTGTTCCGTGCCTGCTTCCCGGTGGCCACAGCGGGGTAACAGCACAAGCTGGTCCTTCTCCTCCTCTCCCTCCCGCCCCCCCCCCCCCCATTTCTCCCAACCCCCGCCCATCCTCCCCTCCTGCCTGCTGGCTTTAGCACTGGAAGCGGCTGTTTGAGGGAGATTCGGACTACTGCCGCTACTTCGGCAAGCAGCCTTACGAAGTGGCGCATCCGGAGGAGGGTTGGACGAACCTCACCTTCGCTATGCCGGCGGAAGCCAAGGGTACTGATGTGGAGCTGAACGTGGATACACACAACATCGAGCTGAAGATCGGCACTTTTGGGAAGTGGCTCCATGTCAAGAGGTGCGCACCCTCTTCTGCACGGGGCGTGTGCAGTTTGTGTATGGCTTATACTGCTCTGCCCACTCGCCGCAGCCAGGCTCCTTCAGAACGACATGTGCCTGTGGATGTACATGCATACACACACTATGGATACAGAAACACACGCATGCATATATCTATACATATACATATAGACATGCTTAGAGCACAACAAGTGCGCACAAAATCCACAGTACACTGACCGGACAAGGGGTTGAACCATACATATGTGTATGCACACACACACACACACACACACACACACAGGACTCACACACGGCTCACTCAACCGGGCTAAGCGTAGGTCTCGCAACTGTAAGGTCGTGGGTTCGATCCCCGGAGCGGGCATGTCTGGAGGCGGGCGGCCGCAGCCGTGCGTCAAGGGCATCCTTTCTGGGGAAATCGCCAAATGAGTAGGCCGTGGAGGCCGCCTCGCTGCCGCGAGCACCACCAGCTGTGGAAGCCCCAATACACATACAACGCACGGGGCGACATGGCGATGACGGGCTTGTCGAACTCATGCCGTGGAGCTGGCCCGGCGGAAGCCACGGAGCCACCACCCCACTTCCAGGGTGGTCCTGGGGCAGCGAGCCAGGTTCTGGCCCAAGTGCATATCGCACTGGTCGAGGGGTACCGCAGGGACACTCTCACACCCCTGGCCTGCACCGTGGGCCTGCTATGATGGGGTAAGCGACCCGACCCAAGGACGCCAGTGTGGCCTATACGGGCTCAACCGGGAGACCTGGTAAAAATGGTACAACCCACACACACACACACACACACACACACGGTAGGGCACACGAGCATGCAATGTGTGTCTTGTTGCTACGTGGTACATGGTTCAAAGGGCAAGAGTTGCGGTGCGTGTGGAGGAGCATCGACTACGGCGTGCACTCCAGGGGAATCTGCAGTTGGGGCTGGCTCCGTCCTCGGAGCAGACCACTTTTGCCAAAGGGGGGGGGGGGCTGCTCCTCCTTTGCAGCTGATCTCTTCCCTGTGATAGGGGATGGGAAGCTCCCACAGCGCCCCTACACCGGGACACGCAGGCGCGCAAACACACACAGGGGGCCACCACCGGCGCCGCCGACTGATCCGTCCAAGTGTGCCCAGCACTCGGCTGACGCATGCACGACCTGCAAGAGATTTCGGCGCACAGCTGAAGCGTGCTGTGCGCTGGGACATCACGCTGATGACCACATAGCACGCAGACCGCAACTGCAACTGTGCCCACTGCATGGCCTGCCACCGTGCCCGAGGTGCACACTCAAGCAAAGGGGAGTGCGCCACTGCTGTCAGCGGGGACACCATAAAGTGTGCACCCCAGTGCCTGCGCGCCGGAAACGCCCACTTGCTGCACATGCACAACTGCCCAACAAACGACCACGCCTGCAAGGGCCTGCACGTATCTCAACGGGTCTGCTGAGGTCCCCACACCAACCCCTCACCCCTCCAGCCCCCAAGCGCAGGAGGCCGAAAACACCCCCCCCTCCGTCCCCACCAGCCCCGGTTCCACGGGGGCTGGAGGAGACCGTGGCCGAGGATGTCGCCCGCCCGCTTTTCGTGACGAGGCACGGGAGAGCAAACACTCTGGATACCTAGCCAGTAAAATACAGAGGTTCTGATTCCGCAGAAGGGAGGGAAACAACGTCACAAAGAGGCCTCAGCAGACCTGAGCCAAATGGGACGTCCAGCCCAACGCTGCACAAGGATCCACCTCTAAAAGTACAGATCACACACACACACACACACACACACGGTAGGGCACACGAGCATGCAATGTGTGTCTTGTTGCTACGTGGTACATGGTTCAAAGGGCAAGAGTTGCGGTGCGTTGGCGACACTTGTCAATATGAAGCAACGAGCCCGTTAGGGCGGCCCCCTTGCAGGGCTGGACAATGAACTCATGGTTTGCAGCAGTGCTAGGTCTGTAGGATTGTTGAACCTCGCAGTTTGAGCATGATTGGAATTGTTACCTTGGCACACACACACACACACACCAGGGCGGCCCCCCTGCCGGCCTGGACAATGAACTCATGGTTTGCAGTAGTGCTAGGTCCGTAGGATTGTTGAACCTCACAGTTTGAGCATGATTGGAATTGTTACCTTGGCACACACACACACACCAGGGGGATATGAATGCTTTCTCATGTCCCCCCATCATGCTTCTAATCAGCTGTGTGGTTTGTTTGTTGCGGCGTTTCCATCTTTGACTGGTTTTGCGAGTTCGCTGCGGGGGGTGGGGTTCGTACCTCCTATGCCCGCCGAAGCAGCCTTCTGCACGCCAGGGAGAGCCACACGAATGGACTCAGACCGCTGGGACAGGGTCAGGAAGCTACGTGAGAGGTATGAACGACACGGGCTGGCGCCTGTGGTGCTAATGGTCTGAGGGGGTGTGCATCTCACATACGCCGTCGTGTGCAAGGCGTTCCCCAGAGAGCCCACCTGGTGTCCCGCCCTCCCACCGGCCACACACGCGCCCCGCGGCTGGGCCGACCCGCGCCTGCCCCCCCCCCTCTCCAGGACCAGGGGTGCCCACCACAGAGGGCAGGTCCTCTGGCAAGAGCACCCGGGCACCCCCTTGCTCCTCCTCGTCGTCACGACCCGCGGGGACCCGGAGCGGGTCCTGGGGGTCACCCCCACCCACCTCTACGGGGCAGCGCCCATGCCCCGCCCCCCCCTCCCGGCGCCCGAGGCGCGGGACGGGGTACACGCCTTCCTGCAGACACAGGAGGTCACCGCCGTTACGGGGGTCCACCTTGTGCGGCTCCCCCCGGCATCACCCGACGACCCCCGGGGGCCCAGGGCCCTGAGCCTGTCTTGCTGTCTGTTTGTTTGTTACTGTTTCTCTCCTCCTCTTGGTTGGTTGGATGGCAGGCCCTGCTCAGGGCCGCAAGGGGGATATGACAAGCTCCATGCCCCCCCTCTTGTGTCTAGGATCCGGGAGGTAGCTTTCTTCCACTCAGCGCTTGCCTGTATATTGTGGGCGAACTCCCAGCCCCCAGGACCCCCTCTTGTCCCTCAGGGACGCATGGGATGGGATGTGGGGAGCGGTAGGGCACACGCGCATGCAATGTGTGTCTTGGTGCACCGTGGATGGGATCGCAGGGCAGGAGCCGCGGTGCGTTGGCGGCGCGGTGTACACATAATAGCAAGATTGCCCTTTGGGGCGGCCCACCTGCAGGGCATGGACCTTCGGACACATGGTTTGCAGCGGCAGTAGGACGTAGTGATGTTGAACCTCGCAGTTTGAGCATGTCTGGAAATGATACCTCGGCACACACACGAGAGAGTGCTGCTCCTTCGACTCTAATCCGCATCCCAAGCTGTGTGCCCGGGTGCTAGTCGTCGGCCTGCCAGCGTGGCCTGTTGAACATGGAACTTATGGTTTGGCTGATATATGGTAGGATCCTAGGTCTGTTGAACCTCGCAGTTTGAGCTTTGATTGAATCATTGGGCGTCACACACACACACACACACACACACACACACACACACACACACAAGATAGGAATGTTGAACCTCGCAGTTTGAGCACGATTGGAACTGATAGCTTGGCACACACGGGGGTGCGGCCGGGGCTGTCAACCCCCCCCCCCCCCCCTCCAGCCCGCCCCAGCCCCTCCCCCCACCCCTAGGGCTTTGAGAGAGTGTGTCCCCAGTGCGACTTCCTTGGAATGTACTCCGGGTGTTGACAAGTGACTACTGCAGAGTTATGGGGAGTTCTGGGCAGTTGATGAGGGCTGCGTTCCCACTCTTTCTCTTTGTGCTGCTCCCCCCCCCCCCCCTCCGGCCGCCGAGTCTAACCAGTTGCTGGTGGCCGGGGGGGCGGGGGTGCAGTGGAACACCCCCCACCCCCCTTCCCTCACCCCTAAGACAAGCCTGGCCACAGCCATCAGTTGCAGTGGGGTTCGAATGAGGGTGAGACTGCGGCGGAGGCCCGACCACATTTCCTCGGCCCCTCAGGCATTTCCGCGATGGCTTCCTGGCCCACCGCGTGGACTCCACGTGGCACCTGGACGAGTCCGACCCCGAGCAGCGGCGGCTGGTGGTCACGCTGCGGACGACGGAGGAGTTCGGGACGTGGGGCGGCCGCCGGAACGAGGAGGAGCGCACGGCGACGGTGCCCACGAAGGCCTACGCCAACGTCAAGGAGGACATCCCGGTCCTCTTCAAAGAGGACCTCGACCCGGAGATGACGCTGGCCGCGTGCGCGGCGGTGCTGCACATGGAGCGCGGGGACGAGTTCGCGCCCCGCGCCGCCCTCGGCGTGGACGCGACCAACTACCTGGGCGTGCTGGACGGCACCGGGGTCCCGCCGACCAAGCACACCGCGAAGCAGCCGGAGATCGACTACACCACCCCGTACCCCTGGTCCCAGACCCGGACCAACGTCGAGATCCAGATCCCGGTGCCGCGGCAGCAGCTGAACGCCGTGCAGGTCACCATCGGCGCCCGCGAACTGAAGGTTGTGATCGGGGGGGTCCGGGTCCACGAGGTCTGCGGCGAGATGTTCGGGCCGGTGCTCGGGGACGACAGCTTCTGGGACCTGGACCGGGACGACGGGATCCTGACCATCGGCCTCGCGAAGATCGAGGTCGGGGACCCCAAGTTGCGGGAGGACAAAGGGGAATGGAAGCGCTTCATGAAGAACCGCTGAAAGGGCCCCGACTCATGGATCGCGGGAGGGTGATGCAGCCAACGAAATCTTCAGTGTGCTATAAATCGCGGTACTCTGACCGGCCTCCTTTACAAAGCGAAGGGGGAGTTTCTGCGCAGCGCGCAGATCGCACAGCGCACGAAGCACCCCCAATGCACAGCATAATCTGAACTGAGTGCGTTGCCTCCTTGGGGGAAGGGTAACACCTGTCATACAAGATTGAAGCATTTCTGAGCTGAGCGCATTGCCTCATCCGCGAGGCAGGAGGGGGCTAGTTTTAAAACCGTGAAGCGTTCAGGTAGTGCACTCCATACTTTGAAGTGAGTGAATTGCCTCGCTAAGCCCAGCCTTGGGAGCACCGACGTCGGGGGGCAGGATTGCAATGGAATAACGCGTGTGGGCGGTCAACCAACCGTGGGCAGAGCGACGGCGGTTCACCGATAGCGGCTGATGGATCACCGACCCGCTCCGCTGGCAACCGACGGCAGCCAGTTCCCGAACGACCCAGTGCACTGTCGTGGTCCGGGTGTCCGGCTGTTCTGCAGCTTTTTTCTCCCCCCAATCATGACCCCCCCCCCCCCCCCCGCGCGGTGCTGAAGGGGGGGAGCGCAAAACAAAATGGGGCAAAGCTGATACATTCTGTTGTCACACGCACCCCGTCGCTGGCGGTCTGCGCTGGATGAGCAGCTGCATTGCGAGAAGTCCCCTCATGCCCTGCAGTGCAGTCCCGCTCTCCGTGTGGACTCTGCCCGGCGGTGCAGCTTCCGACCCGACCCCAAAGAGGACGTGGGCGCAGCGCAGGGCCGCACGTTCACTGCGCACCGCCAACCGCGGCACTTGACTTGCGGTGGCGCATCCGACTGACCTCAGGGCAACAACTGTCGCAGTGTGCATTGCATCACCGGTGGTGAGTGGGTACTCAATACCGTGACAGCCACAGCGAGACCTACAGCAAAGGCCTATAAACTATGACCTACAGCCAACAGAACCCTTGTCCCCCGGATGAATTTATGGGGCAATTTGGGGAAGACCAGCGATCGATCAGGTCAAGAGGTGGTAGAGGACCTGAGCGTAATACCTGCGTCTCCTCCCGTTGGTGACCTGGGCGTGACAGAAGGCAGTGTTGTGGCCACAGCGTCTGCCCGGCTGGTACCACCTGCAAAGCACCCGTTGGAATGACAGGTGTGGACACACAAGACAGCCACAGTAACAAGACCCCAGGCACTGCCATAAAGTGCACGCATGATGCCTGTCCTTTGACCTGCTTTCCTGATCGACGTCGTTTGTGCCTCGCCCGAGAGTGCGGGAAGAACAGTGCCATTTCGTGAGTGGGAGTGGAACGTTGATCCCACTGCTCACAACTGCAGCCCCCGCAATCGTTGGCCTGGCCGTCGACTACCCTCCTCCCTTCCCCGTCATCGCCACCTGCCCTTCCCGGACGCGCCCGGGCAGGGGCACAGGCACATGGGGCGTTGGCACGTTTTTGGCAGGCGAAGGGGAGGGGGGGGGGGGGTGAAAGGTAGGCTACGTTTGCCGGTTGGTACTTCCGGGGTAGGGGGGGGGGAGGGGCGGGGGCTTGGCGACCAATTTTGCCACCTTCCTTCAGGACGAAATTTCCGTCGAAATTGTCCCGCCCGAAATCACCCCCCCCCCCCACCTTCATGTACGCGTGTTCCTTCGCCTTTGGACCGTCGTGCGACCCCCCTCCCCCCCAAGTATCATCCCAATTACAGGCCTGAGCTTGAAGGGGGACCCCCCCCCCCCCGCGTGCCCTCTCCTCCACAGTGGCTGTCATTTACACCCCAACCGTATCCCTCCAACTCCAACAGCGGCTGCAACGGTCTTGCAACCGCCGCTTGCTACTCCTCAACCGCTTGCCCAATCGTGGCCAACCGGTTTTACAATCGTTTGCCGCACCACGCTTTGCCACCCTCTCACTGAAGCGCAGGACTGCCCAGTTGTATCGCGAGTGACTGTCATCCAGACGCCGTAGTCCAATGGTAGTTTGTACATGGCTTGACCAAACGCGGTGAGGAAACCAATGCCCCATCTACACATTCGCTGGACGGCCCCTTTTCGTTGAGTTGACACCGAAGGAGCTTTCCGTAGGCGGATTTCATAGCCCTCTTTGACCAGTTTGGCGACAGTGCGACCACGTGATTTTATAGGAGACTCTGGTGATCACAACTGGTGTGTATTCTGTGGTCAACTTCGGTGCTTCAAGCCCTTCCCGGGGGATCGTCAGTTCCGCCCCAAGTGCTCCATCTTCGGCGGATTCGGGCCGCCTTGGGTTTGCAGTCTGGTTTCTCCTGGGCGCATTGTCTTTGCTCCGATTCCGTGTGCACATCTTCTTCAGTGCATTTATATATTGAGCCCCGGCTCAAAGCGTTCATCCGTGACCCAGGCTTGCAGAGGTGTGCGAGTCCGGTTCGGTGGGCGCCGAAACAGCTGCCGCCAGAGAACTGGGACATGCGTCCGGAGCTCTGATGGAGGGTGGGGGAGGCTTGCAAAACCCGGAGTTAGGGCGAACACCAGAGAGAAGTTGTTGCCTGCGCCTCTTCTTGAGAGGTGCGCTTTTGTTGGCAGCCTCGGCCGAGCCCACTGCACCAACAAGCCTCGGTGGGGCTGCCACAAGAAGCGCCGCCAAATGCTCGGATCTAACTCAGACCGGTACGTCGCTAATCACCCCGACATACGAGTGGCACTGCCCGTGGAATGCGCCCTGATTGTGACCTGACGCAAAGGAGGGGCCTCCAACAAACAACAACAGATCAACGCCAAGACCACCGCCATCACCCCCCGCTCAAATGACCGAATACCGTGAAGAGTCCTTGTCAGAAGCAGTGCGTTTGCCAGAGTCAGCCCCAAGTGAGGGAGCCCAGCCCATTGACTCTGACCCTTCAACCCGAGTGTGAAGGCGAGGAGGGTCAGTCCATGAGGGCGCACGATGCCGTGCAGTGCCTACAAACCGGTGCACCGAACACATGCCTGCTGGCACTGAACACGATGCCGTATGGCGGGGTACGCGAGAAGGCTGATGGTGTGACAAAATGATTTGCGGCCTCCCAAATGCCCCCCCCCCCCCCTCCTGCCCCACCCTGAGTAATTGCACCATCCAGATATTGCGATGATTCCCCGCCTGCCTGTTGACAATGGAACCCACAAGTGGCAATACAGGCAGCCAGTGATTAGATGCCAAATGAAAACAGAATTCTGTCTTGCATGGTTACCTGCATCAAGAAGGTCATGCCCTGACAAATTGCTGTCAGAAGAGGATTAAAGGCCAGGATTCTCATCATCATAGTGCAACACTGCAACACACCAGGTTGATCAATGTTTACTGTGGTCTGCGGATCACAAAACACTGGTGCGCATAAGATGAGCCACGTCTTTTTTTTTTGATTGCGAGGTATCTGGACGAAGGGTTGAAAGTCCGTGTGGCGGGGGCATTCAGTCAATCTCTACTAACCACCACTCCTGAAGAAGAGCCAAGTAACCCTGACCCCCAGAAAGCAACAACTTTCCCCCACTTTGCTCGGCCAACAGCCTCAATTTAATTACCTCAGGACAATTAATTGGGGGACGAGCGTGGCAAGGGCGGTTTACCACCACCCTCATAGTTGGTTAGCAATTTGAATTGGTGGGCGAATAACCAGTAACCTTTTGCCAGTGACAGACTGGTGCGCTACTGCGCGTATGTTTCTCAGTTTGGATTTTTTTTTGGCATGGGAATGTTTTGTGTTCCATGTGCAGGGATGGATGGTTTTAGGGAAACCAGCATTGTTGGAGAGTGGTTGAGAGTGCTGGATGCAGAGGAGGGATGCTCTTGCCCTTTTCAATGACTCCGGAGGTTGCGAGGGCGATGGGTAGGCGGAGGTGGCCTTGGTGTTTGTTGGGGTTTGTTGTATTTCCGTAGCATGGGAAATCACGAAAATCATTGGCAGCAGTTCCGAATGTGGCATATTTTCCACATCACTGTCACTCAGAACGGTGAAAAAGAGAAATGGGGGGGGGGATTGGTCACAGCAAAAGAGCTGCCTAAAACGCCCAAACAATAACTTACCTTCAGTTGTTATATTGTTTCAGGTTTCCATGCTGGTCTGTGATTTTCTGTGATCGCAGCAGCTCAAACAAAGAACCCGCATCCAGAACGGCCAAGGTCTCACACAAGGCATGCAAATGGAATTGGTTTTGGCAAATGGGAGAGGTGTGACAGCTGCTGTCATTTGAGGTCTTTCAGCCTGGCCAGTTTGATCAATGCAAAGAATCACTGAAATATGGGACAAAAATGAGGCAAGAGGCATTGAGGGGAGGTTCTCTTAGGATTGCCAACAATGGTGAGTTGTGGCTAGAATGCAATTATGTTCAGCTCTGCATTGCTCGCTACAGGTTCTGCTGCGGTTTGCGGCTAAATGGAAGGACTTCTGGGGAGTCCACCTGCAACCCCCCACTTTTTGTGGTTTCTAGACCCCCATACCAGGGTGTGCTTGGCCCGCCCCGCCAATTCAGACCCTCCTCCGCGCCGCAGGCGGGGTGCTCCCAGCGCCGGCAAGCCGGGGCCTCGGTGCACAGGGGTCTAGGTGTCCATTTGGGCCATGGTGGAAACCACATAAAGTGAGGGGTTGCAAGTGGACTACGTCTCCTCAGAATTATAGCCCAAGATGCGTTTAGGGCTAGTGCTGGTGAAAACACACCGTTTCATTCAGGCCATTTTCGGGCATTACCCGGACATGTCACGGAGTTCTAAGGTAAAGCAAGCCACTTCAGTGGAATAACCAGTGTTTCTGATGGTGTGAGCATTTTGGGCCAGGTTTTGGCGATTTGGCCAAATGGCGATGCCATGGCCAAGTGGGCTCCAGCCGCTAGCTAGCTGTGGCCAAGCGCGCACAGGTACGGGGGTCTAGGTGTCCGTTTGGGCCATTATGAGGGGGTGGAAACCACAAAAGAACGGGGGATTGCAGGGCTTGGTGGCCTCAGAATTTGACATCGAGCCATGCAGCCCACAACACAACTCAATCTTGTATTGGGGCTGCTGCGCTGCTTCTGGCCAAAAAGTGGCAATTCTGGGCCATTTTGGAGGCCAGCTACCAGTGGCAATCAGCTCATTTTAGCTCCCACAACCTGCCAATGACTCGGAAACGGATACTGTCAAGTCCAGCAGGGCGGCTGGTGTGGACCCTCACAGCACACAACGCCATGTCAGACTGGTGCAGAAGAGGGAAACTGTGTTGTCGTGCATGGGTGTGTGGTGGCAGGATTCTCTTACTGCTCACTACCACCACCCAAGGGGTCACTGCTGAAGAAGCAGCATGGATGCGTCGGTTTTACAGGAGCACGCCGCCCCAGTAAGCAGAAAGATAATGCGGTCTACGCACCAACTGCCATCATGGTGTGGACTGTCATGCTATCTGTTGTGGCAAGTCAGAAGAATGCACATGCCTTGATGAACAGCGCAGTCAATAATCTCCTTTGTCCCAGCAAGCGAACAAACCTGTTTACAGTGATTTATTGCTCCCCAACCCTTGTGTGCAACCCTAGTGGATGTTTCACAGTGAACCATGCAATTTAGCACAAGTGCTCCACAACGTGCGTGTTTTGTTGTGCATTTTGCATGTTGTCGTAGCCGAAGGGCAAGTTGCAACAATACCTCACCACGGGTTGTTAAGAGGCTGGTTTGAGGGAGGGGGTTCGGAGCCTGTTTTAGGCAAGTATGTTCCAACAGTAGCACAGTGTGTGTGTGTGTGTGTGTGTGTACTGTGCAAGGGTTCCCTTACAACAGCGAAAAATGTGACTGTGGCAGGTGCATAACAATGCATCATCTGAATTTTGTAATTTTGTGTAAAGATTGTTTCCACTTGAGGTGCCCTGACCTGTCATAAAATCGTTTGGAGTTGCGTGCTCAAACAGTGAAAACTGAATGTGGAAAGGAACAGCAGATTGATGCTACCCTACCTGACCCGAACACAGAGCTGGGGCAGGGTACCCAAACCCAGGCCCTCATTGAGAGTCTGTCTTCACATTTCAAAATCCTGTGTGCGCGTAAGTACCCCCCCTCTTGTCCATCCCGGGGGTTGTTCTTTAGAGTCGGCAGAAAGGACAAGCACTCAAGTGACCCGCAGAGCTGACCGCAAAAAACGCCTCACTGTACTTTACATAGTGGAGCACCCCAACCAAGAAGGGGGACACGTGCATTGATTGGACTTCACAGTACTGCTGGACTAATGGCTGGAATTGTCTATGGCGGGGACATTCAGTCTATCGGAGCCGACCATTGATCCCCCATCCCGGGGGTGAAATGTCACCGGTGCCCAGGACCGCAACTGTGGGCCACGAGTGGTCAGAGTTCAAGATACTGTTGACCCTGGTGGGGGGTGGTGCAAGATCTCTCCAGCCCCCCCCTCCCCCTACGCTGCAGTGCAGCAAGCAAAACACTGAACAATGTGGTTATGACCATGCGCCTGTGACACGGGGGCGTATGCGAGCCCAGTTTCCGTTGCCTCATGGCCCCCGCGCGGGAGAAAAATGGATCCCCAAACAGCTGGTGGCACCAACAGTGCCCAAATCTGCGCCCAAACCTGCATCCAACCGCGTAAAGCAGCCTACAGCGAAGCCGGCTGCAGCCGGCTCGTCCATCCCTGTTGCTGATGGGCAACATGTGCAGCAGGAAAAGACTCTCTGGGACTGTAAGAGGAAGTTTTACACTGTCCCTGTTCAGCAGTAGGGGCAGCCAGAAAACTGATGAACAGATGCAGTGCATTGCGGATTCTGCTTATTCGCATCATGCGCCTCACACCATGAGCATCTATCTATGCATGTCAGCGTGTATCCAAGAGCCTGTGGCAACCAACAGCAAGCAAGTGACCGACCATGAATTCTGCACAGACCGGACTGAGAAGTGTTTGGTCACAGTGGTGTCCACCGGGGGCGGGATCACATGCCGACCGTCCCTCCGGGGTGGGGAGGAACTGTTGTCCCAGCGGGGGGGGGGGGGGGGGGATGCACCGTTTGCAGAACAATTGGTTTGGGAAGAGGGGAGGGCAAGTTGCTGTGAAATTGTGTCTACACGAGACCATTTTCCTGTGAATCAGGGCGGTCCTTAAGGAACCAGGTTTTTTTTTTTAAGGACTGCCCTTAAGGACCGCCCCAAGGGACCACCAACCGCCAACCGCCAACTCCCGCCAACCGCCAACCGCCACCAACTGCCAACCACCAACCGTCGCCAACCGCCGCCACCTGCCAGCGGCAACCAACCGCCAACCGCCAACCACTACCAACTGCCACCAACCACCAATCACCAACCACCAACCGCCGCTAACCACCACCAACCACCACCAACTGCCAACCGCCAGTTGCCGCCAACCGCCAACTGCCAACTGCCAACTGCCATCAACCATGATTGAACACAGGGAGTGCCCGCGGGCTTTTTTGGGAAATCAGTGTAACGGAACTTTTTTTTTTTCCCGTTAAGGACCGCCCTGTTGTGAATACATACATGATCCTGCTGTGCATCTTTGCAGATCCATTTTGTGCTGAATTTTTGCAAGCAATATGAAATCTGCCACGGATCCCGCTGCGGATGCCAAGCGGACCAAACTGGGAAAGCCTTCGTGGGGGAATGCCCGTGACAACCTCCTCATTACTGGTGTTCTTCTCTCTTTGCCGCTCTGCCTCTGCCTGTGCCTCTCACTCACCGATTTCTGTCTGTCAAGCACTGCCTGTGGATGGTATCCCTGGGCATCGGACTGTGCCCAGCGTTAAAGAGGACCCTTTATCATTCATGGTAATATCTCTTGCCTGTAGTGCCCAGATGTAAGGGTTCCAGGCTGCCAAGTTTGAGGCACTTTCCATGTGGTTCGCATTGCACTCTGAAATAGCTGGACAGGGCGGTCGGTTTGTAGGAATCCTGAGGAGGGGCAGCTTCAACTTGACTATGGGAGGGGGGGGGGCAGGGCAGCCCATCCCAGATGGCTTCAAAGGGGGGAGTTGGGGGGGGGGGGAAGATGCAGTGAGATTAGATGGGGGTACAAAAAGGTTCGATTTAAAATTATACTTATTACCTGCGCTTTCATCCTGTTGAAAATTGAAGTCTGTCCACCAAAAATCCAACAGTGTGTCAAGGTAGCAAAATGCTGCCTCCAAGAATCAGTACAATATGTCCAGCAGAATCCCAAATCCCCCCTGCCCAGGTTGATGCACATGAATATGTACCACTGAGGAGTCTTTTTTCTGTGATCGCTTGCTGACGTCCCTCCTCTAATTGTCCCAGTAGCTTCGCAGCAGCCCCACGGGGGCCACCAGCGTTTGGTGAACGTTACCCCCCCAGGGGTGGGGAACACCGTCGCGCATTGTGGGGGGACTGCTCAAGTGGGTTGGGGGGTTCATAGTGGCACCGCCCGCGCCGCACCAAGTGCTTCCCCATTGTGGCTGGTTTCTGCAGGCTCTGACAGCACTCTGAAGAACGCGCGTCTTTTTGAGCAGGACAGCCGTACGAATGCCACTCGCAAGATATCGTGGGCCCAGCGGTCAACGCAGGTGTGTGACTTGATAGGCAATGGAGAGGAGGGAAGCCTAGACACAGGAAGTGCGCACCCCCCTCTTCCCCCTGACAGATATGCACACACCCCTGTCTGCCTGTGCTGAATACAGCGGACGATGCATGGAACAATCTGTGACGGCGCCTCCGGTGTCATATCTTTAGACAATTTGTGAAGGCGCCGTACTCATGACAATGCACTGTGAGAGTTCCTGGAGAGGTTCTGGAGGGTGACGACCATCGTCGCTTTATGGCCAAACGACGCCCCTGTCCAAACAACGCAAGCTGTTGTTTCTGCCTTTTTTTTTTGAGTTTTCCGTTGTTTGGACAGGGGGGAGGCGGGGTATGCCTCTCCCCGTGGAGTCCAAAGCGCCGACCGGACATTGCAGGTCGGTGCATGGCAGGGGACTGCGGCAGGAGGAACGGAAGCAAACTGGTTCCAACGACCAATGTGCCAAAGGCGAATGGACAGCAGGCGGTGAAGGCCGTGGTGTGGCTGCTGCGGCGGGGGCCCACCGTGGGCATTGCAACCGGGCCTGCTTGCAGCGTTCCACTGGGAACCGCACCTACTGAGCGTGATGTTGTGCATGTGACAGACCTTGGACGGTAGAACTGATGACGCTGACGGGCCTTGGGCGGTAGAACAGATCGTGCATGCGGTTGTGGATTCATGGAGATGTGCCCTGCAGTCGAAGGTAGGACACATGGGGCATGGCACAGTGCGCGAAGTACTGGGGGACGGTCAACCGGCGAACAATGACCGGGTGTCACCGACCACGAAAAGGCGCAATGCCAGCGAGACCCGTGGCATCGACGAGCCAACGCCGGAGACAAGACTGGGGGACTGCCTAGGGGCCGCACGATTCAGACGCGGTGCTGTGCGGGGGGTCGGCAATGTGGGGCACGCCTTTCGGAACAAGGGGAGGGTCTGCAGTCGCAACCCCCTTTTTGTGCAATGCCTTGCGAACCAGCCACACTCCCTTTTGGGAAGTGGCCGCCATAAAGCCTGAGGAAGCGTGGCGGTTGGTGCTTCCGGGTGTACGCTCTGGTTTGCGTTGTCGGGAGGGACTTTTCGACATTGCGCACGGACGATGGGGAAACGTACGTTTAGTCAGCGAGTGCGACAGCTTTCCCTCTGCTCGCAGGGCTGCTGCTCTCCCACGCCGGCGCCGGCACGCTTCTCGCTCAGCCAGTCCCATGACAGTGAAGTTTGGAGGGTGCTCACCACCGCTGATGTGGGAAATGCAGTTTGGGGTGTAGGGGTGCGTAAGGGACCAGCCACAATTCCTTCTCCCTGGCATCTTAGGAACCGGCCGTATCCCCCTTTTCTTCTGGGATTTTAGCAACCATTCGCATCCCTTGTTCTTCTGGATCTTGGGAACCAGCCGCACCCCTCCTTCTTCCAGAATCATAGGAACCCCCCGCACACCCTTTTTGCCGAATCTTAGGAACCAGCCGGTCGCACTGTTGAACATGAAATGATCACCCACGGCCATATGGATTCAGCCAAAGCCAGTGACCGTTGCAAAAAGAGTGAACTAAATTGCCCTTTGAAGGTGTGTGTCCGTGCTACAGATCTGCTCCCCTCGGTAGACGGGGGCGGGCATGCACGGTGCCGGCGCTAGTCTGGGGCAACCCATCGGTCGAACTGATGTGCATCATGTGGCCCTGCACGTGCCTGGGCTATGGAGAACAGGGGTTGCAACACATCTGCTGCCTTCATTTGACGCTCATTGGTGCCAGGCCATTGCGGGAGGGACGAAAGTACCCCCCCGCCTGCCCTGGGGGTGAGGGTGGTGAGCCATAAAGGTGGAGTGGATTCGCCGGATGGTATTTGCGGTTTAACGCACTCGTTTGTCTCTTGTGGAGGTGTGCCTGGGGACTGTGTGCGATGCTGGGGGAAGTGTTTCTGTCAGGGGGAGGGAGTGTGCCGTTGGGGGGAGATGCGTTTTGTGGGTGAGTGTGGGTATTGGTTATTCCCGTGCTCGCACTGGCCGCTTGTGTTCTTTGGCCTCTTGTTTCCAAACTCGTTTGAGCGCCCCCCCGCCCCCGTGCCGCCCCCACTGGGCACAGAGTGCAGATCCCACAGATCTCCCGCAGGCCAACGGACGGTGGCCGGCCGGGCGGCAATGCCGCAACGGGAGTGCGTTACGGACTCTGAGAGTGCGCAGAGATTGTTGGCACTGGCGAGGGATGCACGCACACCCAGGAAGGCAAGGAACCGGGAAAGTTGTCCAGCCCAGGCTGCACACTTGCGCCGACAGTCAGCCTCAATGTTCGATCCCCTCATTTGTTCCGGGAGGAGGACGGGTTTTCTCGTCTGGTCGGGTGGGTGAGTCGGCCGGCGATGGCCAGGCCTCCTCATGGGGCCTGTGAAGGATGGGCCTGATCGGCACTGCCTTCTGCTGCCCCAAGCCATGGAGGTTTGGGGGGCGAACATCACGTCAGCCTTGACGAAAGTCATGTTGTTCACAGACAGGAGGCTGTTTGCATATGTTGTGCTAGGTTGCTTTCATGGCCCCCACTGTCATCAGGTTCACTGGCCAAAATGGCGCAGATTGCAGATGTCCCTCGACGTGTGGGGGTTGTGGGCTCAGTGCAGTGCAGGACAATCATGTTCAACAGTGTTTTTTCCCTGTCTCTGTCCCTCCCTCGCTCTCCTTCTCTCTCTCTCTCTCTCGCCTTTGCTCTCTCTCTCTCTCTCTCTCTCTCTCTCTGTGTGTGTGTGTGTGTGTGTGTGTGTGTGTGTGTGTGTGTGTGTGTGTGTGTGTTTGTCTGTCTTCCCCTCAAGGTGTACAGCACCGACAGTCGGGTGTTCAATATGTGTAAATTCCAGACGCAAGTGCCCATGGACAAAAGCAGCAAAGGAGTCATGTGGTGTCCTTCTGAGGTATGCTGCTTTATCGTGGGGGTCCATGCTTGAGGTGCTTCATGCCATCATGCTGAGGATGGTTGCATGACACCTGCATAACTGCGACTCTCCCACATCAGTGGTACACAGCACACTTCAAGCTTCACGAACTAGGGATGATTGAATGTGAAGCTTGTCACTGTTGGCAGGGGAATGGATGCACAGGCCTCTGCATTTGTCGTCTCTGCCTCTTCATGGCCCCCTGCCATCTGCCTCTGCCGCTGCCTCTGTTTTTGCCTTTGCTTCTGCACCGGCTTCCCCACCAGTTGTTGTACCTACTTCTGCTCCAGTCTCCCGGGCACAGGGCAAATGAGAGATCTTCCAGAAAAATGCGAAAGGGATGGTACGCCCCTCAATTTAGCAAATCAAGGCCCTACCGTTGCGGCATTCCCTGAACGGGGAGGCATCAAAATGGCTGCACAACCATTGCTGTATCAGGTCCCCAGAGCTATGAGGCCCCCATAGTGGGAAGGCGTCCAAATGGCGAGAGAAACCGTGTTGGGGTCCCCAACACAGGAGACATCAAAACGGCAACACAACCACTGCCGTCTCGTTACTTCAGAATGGCCAGGATAGACCCCCCCCCCAAGTTCGCGAAATTCGGCGAAGTTGCCAAAAAGCAAAATTTTGGGTGCAGCCACCGGGGGGTGCCCAGGTGCAGGCCCTGACCCCAACACCCCCCCCCCCCCTCTCCGGGGCCAAAATGTTTGAGAGGTCCCGACCATCGTACAAGCCAATATGGAGAAATTGGCTGGCGCCAGCAAATTTTGGTGCCCTGTTTAAAAGGGCTGGGAGAACTGGTCACCCATGTGTTTATACCCAAAATGCTCAGTTTTTTCTCGGCATTTTCCCTGGGCCCCAAAGAGGGCAGGATTTGTGCAGCCATTTCTGATTTTGTGGCCACATGGATCTTTCCCCGCCATGGGGACAAAAGGGGACAAATGCCGTTTGTTGCTCATTGAAGATCCCTCCCTCGAAGCTCAGCCCCGGCACGAGGTAGCAGTTGGTGTTTTTGGTCCCAGCCCCCCCCCCCCCTTTTTCAAGGGTCCAAAATGTTTAGGGGGTGTCGGGGTCAAGGACTGCACTTGGGCACCCCATGGGTGCAGCACTGATTGAGGAGTGCCATGCAAAATGGAATGATACCTCCACAGCTAACTCTGCATAATAGGCCTTATTTTGTGCCAACCTCCAAAATTTTGATCCCGCCCTCCAAGTTGCCGACTCGCTCGCCGACTCGTTGGCCGCCAGGTTTGCCCACTCGGGGGGCAGGTTGGATAGAACCCATGCCGTCTGGGTCCCAGGGCAGGAAGGCATCGAAATGGCTTCATTACCTGTGCCACATTCGCTGTACCCGAGCTCTTGACAAAGGAGGTTTCAACCACCACCAATTTTTGGGTTGTGGGCATTTTTTCAGTTTTTGCCCAGGCACTCTTTCCACACAAGTCTGCCCGCTCTGCTAAAGGTTGAAATTTCACCTCTTGGGGGAACCCCCCCCCCCAACACACGTTTTGCAAACCCTTCAACAGCCTACAACAAACGGCCACCAGAGAGCTCCTGAGTCACTGGAAACAACTGTTGCACACAATTGTTGGCTGGGGAAAGTGTGAAATCTGTGGCAGGGTGGGGGGAGCCTGGAGGCTGTACATTGCCGTGTATTACAACCAGTGCCATGTCTTTTGTGTTATCTGCTTGTTCGTCGAGGGGAGGTGACGGGGAGGAAGGGCGGGGGCTGAGTGAAGTGTCTGTCCTGCTCAGAAGTGCAGCTACTGCCCAACCGCCGTCCAGGGACATCATGCCGTTTGGGAGGCGGTCCTGCATGCTCGTGCGCTCACGCACACGCGCGTGTACAGGGGATTGGCAGGGCCACGCATGGGTGGGTGGTGCTCTGTGGGTGGCGCAGTGGGCAGGAGCTGCGACTGCGTCCTCTGTGGAGATCAATTGAGTATGACATTTCCCCTCCTCTGACCAGGTATTCTGGGTCACGTGTGTGATGCTGGATCAGGTGTCGTAAGGCTATTGTGTGCACAGGAAAAGCGTAAGGAGTTGGCCCTGAAGCAGCGCAGAATGCGAGACGGCCCAAAGAAGCGTGACCACGCGGGCAACATCGTAATGGACCTCAGTCCAGGTGCATGCCTTCGCAAAGCCGCTTCGCTGTGTCTAATTGCCTGAGCGGATGTGCATATGCATCCCAACCCTAACCCCCCCAGCCAAGCCCCCAGCGGAGGAAGTTGCATGCCTATGACACGGGTCGGTATATGTACTCCCCCCCTGTTGCTTGCATTTGCGAGTATCGGGACAACTGCCCCACTCTCACCGAGCAAAATGTGTTAGGGGTAGCCTGGCGGGCTGCCCACCACGCGCAGTTTTTTTTCAAGCCCGCCCCATTCATCCACAACCCAACGGGCGGGCACCCAACCCACCCATCCATGAGTGGAGGATTCCCTCCTCAAAAGGTGAACATCCGGAAGTACCAACCGGCATACCTGTTCAAGCTTTTATGGCACACACACCCGTGTTGCACTCTTCCTTCTCCAGTGCAGCCTCCTGTACAGGCATACTCCATGGGTTGTGGCGTTGCAGTAACATGCACCGAAGCAAAACTATGATCGGCCTCCAGCCCTGTCCTGTCTCACCCTCTTGGCAAGCATGCAAAGCGGGCAATATGAACACATTTGGGCCGCTTCGCTTTCTTTTTCCAGCCCAATGAATGTTTTCAAATGATTCAATTTGCCAATGATTTTGTGCATCAGGACGATCATTTAAACATACTTGTGGTGTGATGGGAGAAGCATCCCTATTGTATCACAGATTTGCAACCCCGTGCAGCGGCCTATTTCCCGTCCCGTATCAACCTGGACCAACATGCATGGCACATGAAAAACATGGCCCTGGACACCAATATGCTACACGGTAGCCAACCAGTCGCAGGAACACGCCCCACTCATATAGGGCTGGGAGGAGCGCCTTGGATCAGACACCCCACCATTGCCCCAGGAAAACCAAGTAAGCATCACAGGTGCTGCTAATGCTTCAGATGCGCCCCTGCCCAGGGGCTGGGTGCGACCCTCCTACCTGACAGCCAAAGGCAGGGGGTTGGGATCACAATATTTATTATGCCTCAAATGAGCGCCACATTGCGTTGGTTATTTTGATGTGTATGTTGGGGCAGAGGGCTTTCAATCGGGCATGAAGCATTTTATGGCGCCTTTCGCGCGCTCTTCTTGTCACCGGGCAACTCATTTTAAAACAGAGGGGGAGGGGGCGCCCATTTTGTGGAGAATGCAGTTTGAATAATTGTCTGAGAAGAGGGTAGATGGGCGTACATTTCAGGATTCTTACATCGGTTCTACCCTCGTTTGCTAATCTGTCGCACCAGCTGATTCGAATTAGGTGACCCGACAACTGCTCCCTGAGGGGAGGGCGGCACAAAGGCCCAACGTAGGACGGGTGGATGGGCCTCTGTGCCAGTCCCTTTCCTCATTTACAATTTTGGGGGATGGCTTGACTATTTCACCCTGCTTTGAGGGCCTGGGATAGCAGGGGTCATCCAACCTGTTCATTGCTCCCTGTGTTGGGGATCCCCTGATCGCAAGGGTTGTAGAATTTTTTGCCTCCCTGCTTTGGGGGCCAGAGTTTTGCAGCCATGTTGATGGCTCCCCACTTTGGATACCCCACGTAGCGACCCATTGTGACCCGCTTTGGGAATGGCAAGCGTTATGTAGTCATTGTGGTTCCTCCCTGATTTGGGGACCTCAAGAGAACAGGGTTTATGCAGCGATCTTCAGCTCATTGCACCGCTCAGCATTCTCTGCATTCGCTGACTTCTCTGCATTCCTGGCTTCTCTGCATGCTCAACCCATCCTCCGGTTCTTTGCTTGCTTTCGGCGGATAGCTGAAATATCGCTATCTTCTCTGCCTTCCTTCCCCCTCCCCTCCTTCTCCATAGACTGCGTCTCCAAACCCACGATCCGTAACTGGCTGCAGCCCACCCCTCCACCCCCCACTTCCGCTCCTCCCCAGTTGCTTGGCAAATTAGGGCACACAACCTCTCAATGGGCTTCTCTACCTCCTATGCCCTCTCTGGTTCTCTGTGTCTTTACGTTCTCTGTATGTTTTGCATTATGATCTGTGTTCTCTACCGTCTCTGCATCCCATGCACTCGCTACGTTGTCGCAATCGGAAGCCTTTTCATTATCTGGATGATTGTTCGTTTTTGGGTGGGCATCGGTCCTGCTGCATATTTGCAGGTGATGCACCTATCGCCTCCAAGGGGGATGGATATCGCAGTTGGGACGGCCGTGCGGAGGGGCAGAATGCCTCATACTGCCTTCTGACACTGATCGGTGGCACGGCGTATTTGGTGCCCGTGGATCACTGGTACAACTTCCATCCGCGGGTGTGTCCCCCGTTCTTGATGCACATGAGACATCAGCGCTCACTGTGCAGTCACAGGGCGCAGTAGCAAGGAGCTGAGGATGCGGCTGAAGCTGTTGGCCACAGGGCCGTCCGTAGAGATCCAGATTCTTGATTTCGCCCCCTTGGGGACGGGGATTATGGCCGGCGCCCTATTTTGTGGGGGGGGTTAACCGACGCTGCTTGGCGGGTGACCGATGGCGGTTGGTGGGCACCCGATGGCAGTTGGAGGGTAACCGTGAGCATGCTACGTTGTGTGACGAAGGATCACCCCACCCATTACCCCTCAAGCCTATATGGCACACATCCCTCTTACGGACGGCCCTGGTTATCACAGGCAAGTCTTTAGTTCAATGCTTTGAAATACAAGTGGAAGTTCTGGTGTAGTTGTCTCTCTGTCTCTCTCTCTCTCTCTCTGTGTGTGTGTGTGTGTGTGTACGCGCGATTGGATGGTTGCATCCAATACAGACAGCCCCCCTTTTGCCTGGCATTGTGTTGGTGGTGGTGCTTGCATTCACTACGTTACTGCTGCATGCTGCAGTTGGACGGCTTGTGCTGTTTACGGCGTTTGTGGTGTGTGACTGGACCCTTGGTGCAGCAACCGGCCTCTCGTGGAAATCAGCGATGTCAGTGAGACGTCACACCAAGGTGCTCGCTGATGGAGAGAGATAACCTGGTGAACCCAGGTTGCAGCTGGCTCTGAGCACCAGTCACTGTTTGTTAGTTTCTGTGTGCCATGCATGATGTATCATGGGGTCTGCTCTGCTGTCAGATCCCTGCACAGTTTCATACTGTATACAGGTCTGCACATGACTGTTAGTTCTCTCGTTCTAACCGTGTGTGTGTGTGTATGTTCAACCGCTGGGGTAGCACACACCACAGCCACATACACGAGCGTGCACGCATACCGACACAGGCAGGATATAGGACACCTCAGCAAATGCTCCAGTGCTACCCTGTATGTGTGTGTGTGTGTCCAGCTCCACGCCGCCAAAGTTAGACCCGGTAACCATGACTGCCCCCCTTGGGAGTCTGTGTGTGTGTGAGCGGGTGGTTACACCCGTCTCCAGAGAAGCCCCCAGAGTAGACATGTAAGTAGCGCTGCGTTCCTCAACATCTCTTACACTCATTGGCTAGACAGGGCCAGACAGTGAGCAGGGTCATCGGTGATCAGTACTGCATTGCACTGTGATAACACCACTCCTCTTCGCCGTCACTCCTGTCGCAGAAAGGACCTTGCCTACCTTTTTGTTAATGGCCTGATGAAATTGTCTCGGTGACCAGTGCTCTGCCTTCGCTTGCTTTCGTCTTCACTGACGTTGTGCCCCGCGTTTTGGTCCCCACTGGTTTTCCCGCACGAAGTGTGTGTGTGTGTGTGCGCGCGCGTGGCTGTGCGTGCGTGCGTGTCCAGGTGAGTGGATGCAGAAGGGTGGTGGTCGTGGGGGTGTAAGAGGGCCTAGAATGGTGGAGTTGGTGGGTAGGTTGGTGGGTCTCTGGCCCTGCCCCTGCCTCTGCCTGTGCCCCTCTTCTGTCCCTTCCTCTGCCCAACAGGCAGGCGCATGGGTGTAGAAGTGTGGAAGGGTGACAGGCATGGCTGCATGCTCCTGCTGCGGCAATGCCATGCCTGCGTCTCAGGTCAAGTCGCGTTTGAGCAGTGCAGACGAGGTCGACAAGATGGATGCGGCCAGCCGCGACCGCATCGTCAACAATGTCAAACGGCTTTTGACGAATGACGAGGTGTGTCGACCCCCAAGGGTTTGTGTTCCTGGTCGTTGGTCCGTTTGCACGGGCTTGCGGGCCGTTTGGGTGCCGGCGCCAGACTGCAGTGCGTCTAGGGGTTCTGTTGGGTGCGGTCCGAGATGCTGTGGTCTACAGCCTGTCCAAAAGCTGGCTGGGCTGCCGGTCGTGAGTCATTGATGCTGAAGGGTGTGTGACTCATATGCAGAGCCCATGGGTTCAAGATGCGGCCGATTTGTTGATAGGAGCCAGAGGCACCGCAGAGGCACCCCCTCTGCGGTGCAGTCTGAAGCTGATGTTCAGGGTCATGTAGCCAAGGCCCGACGGCCACATCCGGGGGTAGCACTGCATACCATTGCAATTGGCTATTGCTGCCGCCGGACATGCTGCAGCGTGCACCGCCATATTTCACAGTCCACGCGGCAAAATGCATCTGTTGCTTTCAGGAGGAGGATCCCGCAGGTAATGCGGCCGAGGCGGAGCTGCAGGAGGCGCGGCGCAAGAAGAAGGATGCCAAGATCGATGTGGATGATGAGGTTGTCCTCGTGATCATTGCTGTGCAACACCCTGCCTCCCCTCAGCCTCCCCTCAGCCTCCCCTCAGCCTCCCCTCAGCCCACCCCCAAAGGCCCCTGAGTCGAGGCAGCTTCGGCCACTGCCACACCAAGCGGAAGAAGCAGGGGTTGCCTGTCGCGGTCCCAGGTGAGCCTGGCTTTAGCACAGTGGGCGGGGGGTCTCACATGGGTCATGTGGGTCATAAGGGTCACTCCCGAGAACAAGTGGCCAAGTGCTCCCTAACACCCCCACAATGCAACGAATGCAACTTACTTCTTCAGGGATTGGGGTTTCCGCCCCCAAAGGGCGGGTTTGCGTCCTTGGGACATGTACCGGCCCCCCAATGGAATCTGCAAACTGACTCCTGTGAACGGGTGCCCACGCAGAAATGCTGGTTTGCAGCAGAGGCAGGGGCAGAGGCAGAGGCAGGGGCAGAGGCAGAGGCAGAGGCAGGGGCAGAGGCAGGGGTCAGGGGCAGAGGCAGGGGCAGAGGCAGGGGCAGAGGCAGAGGCAGGGGCAGACAAACGGATTTGATTCAAACGACTGGATCTCAAAGGGCCCCGAAATTTGAACCCGATTTTTAGGTTGGCCTCAGACCCCCCCCCCCCCCCTCCCTCCCCTCCCCTCCATCCCCCCACGGCTTAGACCCAACCAGAGCAGTCTTCAGGGACTCGGTTCTTTCTGTTATTATTTTGCTACACACCGCCCCCCATCCTATTGCCTTCCAACTGCGTTGGCCACCCGCCAAATGTCATGGGTTACCCTCCAACAGCCATCGGTTGCCCTCCAACCGCCTGGCACCCTCCCACGGCTGTCGGTTTACCTGACGACCGCCTCAGTGGAGCAGACGCGGAGTGATTTCTCCTTCTTTCGTTGGAGGGCGCTCTGGACTCACTCCTACGCCCTTCCTCTGGGGGCCAGCAATGTGCCAATCGCAGGCTGAGGCGCTCCCAGACGCCCTCCAAAACGCTTTCGCTACCGTCCACAACTGCTTCAGGTGGGCGACGAGGAGAAGCAAACGTTTGATGACGATTCCGATGGGGTTCTGTCTGGCGACGATGTCAACGGGATGTTTGCGGACAAGCCCGAGGGTGATGAGGAAGAGGAGGAGGACGACGACGACGAAGAAGACGACGCCCGGCGCGAGTTCAAGAGGATGCAGAAGGAGAAGGGGTTCTCGGAGGATGGGCTCGGCGTCAAGCGAATTCTGAAGAAGCAGCGGTACGTCTTTGGAAGGCTGAAGGCCGAGGCATGACTCAATAGAGGAAGAGATTGAGGCAGCGAGGGACACCGGAAGCTGGGGAGAGAGTGAGGGAGTGAGGGAACGAGGGGGGGCGGGGGGTCGCAGGGTTGCGTCACTGAGCTTGAAGGCTGCGATGTGCGTGGGTCATTTCTGAAGAGCGGATGTGGGTCTTTGAGTAGGTTCAAGAGTGAGACCCTTTCGAATGTACAGTGGTGTTCATCGACGAGGTTTGCCGCAGGTGGCCCTGATCACAAGGGACTACGGCAATTGGTCGCACGCTCCCGTCTTCGGCAGATCGCGCACATGAGCGACTGCCGCCGGGCGATGTGGCAATGAAATGCATGCCTGCACCTGGGGACCCGTGTCCAAGGGGTATGAGCATCACCCAATATGGGTGTGGTCTACACTCCGTCCGTGTGCCGGGCTGTGTGGTGGTGTTACAACACATAGAGCCATCAGAAGAGAGCGAATACGGTCTATTGGGCTCTGACCAATGGTTATCGGTAGAGCGAGGCGTTCATCAGGACCCCTGAAAACGGGTTGAAACTGCCCCCTGATTTGTTGCCTCACTTGGTCGGAGAATTTCCCCCGATTTTTGGGGGGCTGCAACTGGTCTTCACGGGAGACCACTCGACGCTCAGCCAGACCCCCCCCCCCCCGACCCCCGGCAGGAACACCTCCCCCCCCCCCCACCCCCAGCTGGACCCCCCCACCCCACTCCCCCCCCCCCCCGAAGTTTTGAAAGATAGTTGGGGGGTGGGTCGCATCATGACCGGTTGTAGTCGCCCCCCCCGTGGGGGGATGTCGATTAGGCCCTCTTGCAAATGTATCTCTTCGCGTTTGGTGACATCTGAGTACGATTCTCGCCATTTGGCAGCAGGCAGCAGCAGCCTTAGCAGTAGGCACGCAGGCACGCACGCACAGAGGTGGGCAGGCAGCAGCAACCGAAAGCAGGGGCAAGTAGCAAGCAGCAGGGGAGAGGCACGCCGTTGCATGAGCAGGAGCAAGCAGGCGCAACGACGACAGTCACGAAACAGGCAAGCAGCAGGCGCCATCAGAAGGTGGCAGTAAGCATCAGGCAGCAAACAGCAAATCGCAAGCAGCGGGCAGCAACTGGCGCTTCCATTGTGGTACTTTCGTTGGGTCGCTGGGTACATTCTCGGTTACCACAGTCAGAGTTTGCACCCGCGCTTTCAAGGGTTCATGGCGAAGACGAAGAGGAGGAAGATGAGGAGTCGACCGACGATGAGGCCCCGGGCCAGCCCGGCCCCAGCCAGCCCGGCCCCATCCAGCCTGGCCCCGGCCAGCTCAACCAGCAGGCTCCCAATCTGCCGGCTCCCTTTGCAGTACCGTTGCCAGTCCCGATGACTGATCTACCCTCTGTGCAGTTCCAACCCCTACCCAAGCCTGCCCCCAAGCGAACCAAGCGGCCCAAATCCCCATCTCCTTCTGCAGGTCTTGTGCTCGTGCTCATTAGGGTTTCCCCTGTGCGGTGTGTGCAGGGCATTCCTCCAACTGCTGCCAAGGGTGTGCTGAGTGTGGGGTGTGCTACAATTCAAAGTCATGTGTGACCCATGCAGAAGCAATTCACGGCCTTCCTAACGCTCTGTCCCAGCCCCTGCCTCTGCGAGTGTCTCTTTTTACGTCTTTTTGTGTCTCTGTCTCAACCTCTGCCGCTGCCTCTGTCATCGTGTATGTCCGTAGTTCCGTGTATCCCTGTCCCTGAAGGCCACCAGTGGTTTCCAAGACACTGTTTCCTTTTCCCTCCGCACTGTTACCAACTTCAAAACAAAAAAACTGCCCATGGATCTACAGGTATTTGAGGGTCCGTTTACGTCCCAAATCAGAACATCTGCCATGGTTCCTTGCATCAAACCACCATTCCAAACTACATTCCCCAAATTGTCTACACTCACATTCGCCCTGTAAACCCCTGCAGTATCATGTGCCACATCAGGGGCTCAATTCCAATAGTTGAGCAAGGAAAAGACTATGTCTGCCCCGCCGTATACCAAAATGGAAAAGCCCTAACTGCAAAGTGAAATGGTGCACAAGCACCCAAAACAAAGGGAAATGGTGCACGAGCACCATTGGTCCTGTTCTATTTTTTCCCACACAGTATGGAACCACTGGTGCAAATGGGCTTACAAACATAGTGCTGTACATTTATCTCCGACGCAAATATCATGGTGTGGTTGCTTTGCCTGTTGCACTATTTTTTGCATGCCATCCACTTCGTTCTATTTCTTTCTTCGCTTTTGACTCATGCCCAAAAATGAAGAAAATGATGCGCAGCGTTTTATTGGTCAAGTGTGGAGTGCCACCAAAGGCAACACAAGAGCCTCCACAATGTGTGGACGGGCTTCATCAAGAATTTGCATATGTGGGCACTCTCTTGCACTTGTGTGCACAAGGGAAAATAATGATGGTTCTGTTTGTGTCCGATGTGTGCTCAACATCCCAATGATATGTCTGAATGTGGCATTTTCCATTTAAATTTGCACAAAGCATGCATCACCATTCACAGTTGTATTGCGGAGTTGCAATGTTTTGTTTTCAACCACTGGTGTTTTGCTTTGGCACATAGTGTTGGTTCTTCAGATGAATGGTGTTTATTGCACCTGGTTGTCCTCTCGGGGGATCATATGCAACATGGATTCCAGCAACAAAGGTGCACACAGTGCAAAGTTTCCCCTGTGTGGTGCAGGGCCGTTGTTACACGAGAACACTCTTTTTGTTTGGTGTCAAGGAAAGTCCGGGACCCCAACAGGAAATTGTTAAACATCAGCTGTTGGGTTAAGGGCCAAGAGTCATCAATTGCTGACGGCATTTAGCAGGTGTTGGCAGGTACCTTATGACGGGCAGTGGTGGCATGCCACCTCTTTTGCACCGAATTTTTTCTTTCCTTTTGGGCCCATTGAAAGGGAGTTGTGCTATGTCCCGATCCGCTATGGTCAGGGGGGGTGAGAGTTCTACAGCAGCGTTCCTGTGTGCTTGCCTTTCTTGTGTTTCAATCCAGCACAAATGCCAGTGCAAATGCAAGTACAAGCGTCGCCTGCGTCTGCGTCTGCGTCTGTGCCTACATCGGCGGGCTCTCTGGAGGAACAGATTCGAAATTATTTCCGTGAGAATGGCAACAAGCAGACCCCAGTCAAACAGCTCATGAAGTACATCACCAAGAAGGACAGGAATTTCCAGGCGATCAAGGACGTCAAGGTACAGGGAACAGGATGGTAAGGGTTGTGTTTGGAAAAAGTGCCAGGGCAATGAGTGTGGCCCCAGGAACATGCATACCTTCGCAAAAATATATTTCCGGACAGAAACTGGGACGGGGCGGTAATTATAGAGTGGATGTGCACGCACAGAGGACGGTGCTGTGCCCACACAGAGTGGTACAAGCAGCGCAACCGCAGCAGCAGCAGCAGCGGTGGCAGCAGCAGCAACAGCGGTGGCAGCACCAATGACAGCAGCACCAAAGCAGCAGCAGCAGCAATATGAGTTGCAACAGCAGCAACCCAGCAGCAGCAGCAGCAACAGAGGCAACAACAGTGGTAGCAGCAGCACTAGCAACAGCGGCATTAGCAGTAGCAACGGCACCCACAGCAGCAGTAGCACCAGCAGTGCTACCACGCTGATGCTGGAAGTACTGCCGGAAGTACTGCCAAAAGTACCAACCAGCAAACCTATCTTTGCTGTTCAGCCCCCCTCCCCCCCCCGCCCCCGCCGATCGGCAACAAAGTGGCTGGGAGTCAGGCACAACCATGGATCTGACAGAGGCTAAGCCAGAGCTCTATGCAGGCTTCAAGGCAGCGAGACGAATGCCTTCTAAGAGGGGGGACAGGGGGCACAAACCCACCCACACAGATGCACCACTTTTCATGCCATTCCACTTTGCGTGACGAAGCGGAAGGACAGTGGTGGGGCGCTTGCTACCTCACCCCCACCACCAACACCACCACCCGCACCACCATGCCGTACCCTCAGGGATGAACTCGTCGCGTCATGTCCATTGAGCCCCTTTTGAGAGGGACACACACACACACACACACACCACCACCACCACCACCACCACCACCACCACCACCAGCACACCTCACCGAATGCTGACGTGCCATGCTGCAGCGTGCTGGTTGCCTGTTCAAGTCACGGTAGAGGCAAGTCTGACAAGTGGTCCTCAGAACAGAGAGAATTCATGCCCCCCCCCCCCCCGCCCCCCATCCTCCTGTCCATTGCCTGCGCAGGAGAAGAAGGAGGCCTATTTCGTCCAACTTGTTGCCGCCACGAACCAAGTTATCGAGAAGATCGGCAACAAAGTGCAGCGGGATGGGGAGATCCTGGTCTCGCTGCACGTTTAGCAAAGCGTGGCCCCAGAACGCCGCCCTTTGCAAGAGGTAATGTGGCGGTAAGGAGGTGGTTTGGATGGTTCAGTCCCATTCAAATCGCCATGCCTGCAAACAGTGGGCTCCACAGGGATGATAATATGCACAGGCCTACCACTGCACAAACACAGACACACACACACAAACAACAAGGACGTTGGCCACCAGCATACCATCGGCCGCCAGAATATCCGTGACTGCCCCAGAGGTAACCAAACCACACCACGGCAGTGCTGCACCACAGATGTAACCCATGACCTCCAACAGTATCACAAACCCGTATCCGAGTCCTCACCACAGCCCTCAACCACCGGGGGGTGCGACTCCGCGGGTCCTGGGGCGCCAACCCCCCCCCCCCCCCCGCCCCAGGGGGCCTCCGCCCAACAGTTAGTGGCCTAAGGAGACCATGGGCGCCCAATGGTCCACGAGCACCAAAACCACATGTGTTTATATACTCAGCGCTTGGAGCGCCAGATCGTGCAACGCGAGGCGCTATAGAGGGCTGCTCCCCTGCGGCGCCCCCTTTTGCCCCTGTGTGTAGGGGGGCTCCCAAGGCGATATGGATAGGCCCCACCCAGACCCCCGCCCCATCGCCCCTCCTGGAACCCCCCCTCCCACCCCCAATCTGGCCTCCGGCCAACGGTTAGTGGGGGGGGGGGGCTAGTTGGCGTCCAGAACCAAGGAGTCGCACCCCCCGCGCCCTCAACATAATCCTGGCCCTCACCGCAACCAACACCCGGTGTATCCCTGGTCCCCGTGTCCAAGCACTGCCGCATGGTATCCCCTTTGTGGAACTTTGCCTGTGCTTACGCAATTTGAGGGTTTGGGCGCAGTCAAGTCGAGGCTGCTTCAGCAGAGCTACACGGATTGGGCATACAACCCACCGTTTGTCGCTCCTTTCAGGAGCATGCAGCCACATGTGGGGTATTTCAGCACATACAGTGCTTTCAATCCTGGAATGGATGGATGCAGATGTGATGATTGTGCTCCCGACCATTGGATACTGGTGGCATCTGGGGTTTGCAGTTGCTGGCAGCAGTGTCTCAGACCATTTTCGTGGGGGTGTTGCAACACCCACAATTTCTGTAGACTGCATTGTTTCATGCCTGTTTGGGGGGGGCTTCAGAATGGTATGGCCAATTTTTAATCCTCCCTGACGACAATGGACGATGATGGATGCGGGTTTGTGGATGTTTTTTGTACAGATGCGTCTTGATAACCCCCATATCCTTCTTTTGTGGGGCATGTCCTGGGGCTAAGGCAAAGCTCCAAGTGGCCTAGTCGTGATGCTTTGTGGGACGAAGCTCACGCTAAAATGCAATTGAGATGGACTCATGCGCACCGAGTCTCCCACAGTGTCCTGGTGTCCACAGGTGTGAAGCATTGCCGAGCTTAGGGGCACAGGCTCCTGGAGCAGGAGGCGTTGTAAAAAAAAGTTGGAGATGCCTGATGGTTGCATCAACAAAACCCGTGGTGCTCAAGGCTCAAGGTTTACACCACAACAAATCATAAAAGCAGCAGCAGCATCAAGCATATGCTTGAAGCGTTGGAAGGAGCCCCCCCCCCCCCACAGCACCACCAGGTCCAACCATTTCTTCAGGTAGAAGATGAGATTTTCAAAAAGGGATTTTTCAGGCCATTTTTGGTACACAAACCCTTGCACCTACCTCCCCCCCCCCCTCTTCGCCTGTCCAACAGGGTGCTGCTTTATGACCCCGTTTGTTTCGCACTCAGGAGTACCTCCAGGGAGCACCCAAAACAACTGCCCAGCCGGCGTCGGTTACCCTCCAACAGCGTCGGGTACTGTCCAACCGCCATCGGTTACCGGCCGAGTATGATTGAGTGTAAATTCACCCATTTTCCATTTTTTTTTTTGGATTAGGAAGCGCGCTGCTGTCCAAGCATGAGACTGAGCAGCTCTACTCATTACAGTGATTGACAGTGTGAGATAGAAAGTGCACCGCATGCTACACAGCGAACAGCATGTCTTTGATGACCAGTATCTCTGGGCTCAGCGCATAGGATGGGCGATGAAGGAAAGATCCACCACGGGCCAGGCTATTACAGCAACAGATCAAACAGAACTGTGCTTGGTCCCGAGACCTTGCGGACTATCAAATGCCCCAAGAGGTACAATGTTAAACAAGGCGCAGCAGGGGGGGTCGAGCGGGGGGCTCGGTCAGGTCAAGGCAGCGGGACCCTTTTGCCAGCATCACCCTTGTCCAAGCACCATGTGGAAGTGCCAGCTTTGGGGATTCTTTGGGTCATTCTAACAAACGGACACGTGAACCCGCTGAAGACGAACGTGTCTGAAGCAGTGCAGGAAGACGGAAAGAACACAAGCTCCGGAAGCCCCACTTGAGCTTAGCTTAGCCAACGGTGCCTGTATCTAATACCACACCACTTTCTCTGTGGATTTGTGTGGCCCGGAACCCCCGTTTTTCAGAGCCCCAACTTGAAACAGCTTCCATGGCCGAAATTTGAGAGTCGAGGTGCCCCCGCACCAGCACTGGGGTAGCACGCAATGAATGCCACCAAAGGGCCAGCAGGGAGCTCTTGGGTGGCTTTGTCACGCAAGAGACGTGCTCTGCCGGTCTCGTTTACACTTTGTGTCTGGACAGAGTGACTTTCGAGAGACTGTGTTTGGTGAATGATGCACCGTATTCACTATTCAACAATAGCTCCTGTTCAGAGCAGCTACAGGGGTCTGCATCATCGGCAGTATTTTAGTGCAGTGGGCGTCGTGTGTGTTGCACAGGGCAGGTGTGCCTTGGAGCGGAGCATGGGTTGGGTCTCTTCAGGTTGAGCTTGGCCTTTCAATGGGTGTGGAGCCTCAGCTCACAGCATTTGCAATAGCAGTAGTGTTTCTATTATTCAGAGCAATTGGCGCCAATGTGTGTAAATGCAGGGTGGTCCCGCTTTCCACGTTCATGTCCCACTGAATGAAGCCCCCCCCCGCCGCCGCTCAACAAAAATACGCAACAGACACATGGCACCTGAGAATACATCTGGGGATGTCCACGTGGCACTTGAGGAGACACCTGGAACTGCCCACATGGCACTTGAGGGGACACCTTTGTGTGAGGTCCTGGGCCAGTGGCGTACTGTGGGAGCAAACCATGCAGGTATGGCCTGTGGTGGCGGGGCATGAGCAGTGAATTGAATGACTGATGACAGCCTCGAGTGAGGCTAACATCCTCTGGTTTTTGTGTAATAAAATGCAAATTCCTGCAGCGAGAGCAGGGCCTTCAGCAGCTGCACCACAACAGCTTCACCGAGTCACACTCTCCCCAAAATTCATGGTCTGAGGTGGGTGGGTGTGGGGCGGTGCCATCCAGGATTCCCATGGCAATATGCTTGATGCAGCTGAGTAGAAGAAGTGGACAGAGAGCATGAACATGGCCTATCAGTGCGACACAAGGCAGGGAGGTATAATGCAGGGGAGCAATGATGTGGAAAGGCATGCGTTGAGAGAGGTAGAAATGAGCGCAAAGGCGGCAAGAGTAGGAATATGGACAGGGCATGACGTCAGGGAAATTGCCACGGAGGGCTCCAGTTGTTTATTGGAGGCCTGGTTGCCCCATTTGTTTTAAGATTTGAATGCTCAAAATTCATGCACACTGCCCTAATTCCTGACTTTTTGACATACAAAATTGGTCCATGTACATACAAACTCTAGAAAGAATGCAGTTTAGTTTTCTCGGGTAAGAACAAAAGAGATGCATCAAACAATGGTTTACATGAGGATTTTTATGTGAAGCTAAAACTCCTTCCAACTCCATATTGGTTTCCACAGCCTGTAATTAATGAAGGTCATGGGCAAATTTTGAAGCAACTCTCAGCCAAATTTTGGGCACAGTTGTCGGGCATACAGTGGTGATAGAAAGTGGGCTAGATTGCTTTTTTGACCTTTCCTGCTCTTCCAGACAAATTTGTTGAATGTTTACATCATTTTGTTGCTCAACAGCCACACATGGCTAAAATCTTTTGTGCAACATGCAAAACAACACCATATTTTGGACATGCAGTGTGCAATGGGTACTTTTTTTTTGAGAATTTTTGCTTGTGTTGCACCAGCAACCCACAGCCCAAAACAAGTGTTTGCCAACCAAGGAATCAGAGTGTACATGAAACATTGTATGAATCAAGACTCAGATGTCACTCATACGAACACATATTACAAATGTCACACACAGAGACGGCTCCACAGCCCGTCAGGACTGTAGTTTTTGTCTTTTTCAAGCTGGCGCCTCAGGCGACCGCTGGGGGCCCTGGACCCATGCGGGCCTCCCTCTTTAATATTGTTCTGCACAAATGTCACACACACACACACACACACAGGTGTTTTGTTTGGTGCCTGCCAGCTGGTGACACTGCCTACCCAACCGAAAGCCAAACAGGCGCGATCCTCGGTGACTCTGTCATCACACGGGCTGCTTCTGCCTCCCCCTGGGCTGGTGAAAACCCTGCTTGGCACGACCCCACGGGTCATACAAAATGTCGGGACTTACCCATGAAATTTTGGAAGCGCTACGTAAACAAGAGCTCCTAGAAGCTCTGGCCGCAGCCATCGCACCACTTCTAAGTGGGAAGAAGGATCTACCGCCGCCGGCGAAAACGACTACTGCACGGGAAGAGGAACTCCTTGGCGTCATCCGGGAGCTACGTGGCACGGTCCGCGAGTTGCGCGCAGCACTACAAGCGGCAGGGGGTAAATCGGTGCCCCCAAAGGAGCAGACCGTGGTGGACGAGCAACAGTCCCCCTATCGCGCGGCCCTCACTCGGAGGATGAAAACACAGAGCCGTCTTGTCGTACAGGATGTCCCAGACCTGGGAGAACCACTGCAGCCAACAGCCACTGCGGTGCATGAAATTGAGGGCAAACACGGCTTCACTGCGGTCCAAGGACGCCGCATCTACCAGGGAGAGCACAAGACTGCACTCAAGTCTTTGCAACAGATAGGAGCAAACAAGCCTGTCCATGATTGGAAGGTCACAGAGGCCACCGCAAAGGCCTTCGAACACGTTTTGCTTGTGGGGCAACCGCTGGCGGAAGCGCACGCAATAGCAGCACAGGCCTTAACAAAATATGACAGCATCCAGAGCGTCAGCGCACACGTGCTAGCGACAAACTGCAGACGGGGAGTGGTCAATGTGCCAGGCATACTGGCAGCGCTTGGCAGTTCACGAGAATGCTTGCATGTCAAGGATTTCGTTCTCAGCATCAAGGTCGTTACCAAACGTATGTCTTGGGAAGTCAAGAGAGACCCGGATGTGACTGTGATCCCACCTGAGCACTCCATCCTGCTTTGCTGGGAGCGACCCAAAGACGGCGTCGAAGGACAGGACACGGAGCCAGAAGTGCTTCCTCAGGACAAGGCTGCCATTCGGATAGTGTGCTGCCTAGACCCTTCCGCACTGCGCGCGGGACAGGACAGCACCAAAGTCAAGGCATCCCGCTGGGCTGAAAACACGTGCTGGGAGCTGACGCCCCCCCTACTCCAGCCGGCACTCACCAGTCCCCCGCCCATGCAAGTGGGCAAGAGGGGCAGCAAGTATGAAGTCACGGTGGTGCTACCAGCGCCCATGGCTAAGCAGGTGCTCTGCAGCAGTGGCAAAATCGTCGGCCTGGAATACAGGTTGTTTATGAGCAAAACCATCGATGTCGATGACCTGAAGGCCAACATGGTCAAGCTCCCTCCATCCAACAAGCGCTCCATTTCGGAGCAGTGGCGTAGATTATGCAAGCAGCCTTGGTTCGCAGGCCTCATGGCAGGGGACAAGGACGACAGACTCGGGGTACGAGTATGGGGGGGGGGTGTCTTGCCCGAAACCAGGGAGGAAATCGCAAGACTGTTGGGCATACAACTCACCCCCCCCGTGACACGAGTGAGAGTGAGAGGCTATGGTATTTCTATGGGCCTTGTCTCAGGGTCGCAGTCTGCGGCCCAAAGGGAGGCTGACCGCATTTTCGGCGCTAACACTGTCAAAGTGCAACGATGTCAACACCTGAAACACAGTGGGCTGGTCAACCCTGTGTTTGATATGGATATTACGGGAGTCCCCCCAGACTGGGAGGGCTGCACTGCACCGGCGAAGGATTCGCGGATGCCTGTCCGTAGGTGGCACCTATGTCTGCGTAAATCCACTGGCCCCTCATACACCCCGGTGGGGAAAAACACGACGCTCCCTGCGGTCCAGGGGTGTGTCTTGCCTGATGATGAAGAAATGGAGGACTCGCCTGCAGGAGCCCCCGCGGCAGAGGAGGATGAGAGCATTCTCTGAACCCCCCCCATGGAAGATGGCACTGAGTTACAGGTCCTCTGAAATTCGTTCAGACAAACGTTACCTCTTTGCGCGTCCATCACGAGGACGTATTCAATTTTCAGGCAGATGTGATTGGAATGGAAGAAACCCGGCTCACTGAGGCTGGGCAACGCTGCATGAGGGCAATTGCAAAAGAATGGGGCTGGGAATGCCATTGGGGAAAACCCCTGGGCTCCCCAACAGGGGGCATCTGGGGAGCTCCCCAAGGAGGGGTGGGACTTTTGTTCAGGAAGGGCTGGAGTGTCCGCAAGGTTGAACCAGATCCAGACGACCCAATTGCCTGCAGGCTGTGGCATTCAGGGCGCTGGCTACACACGCGGGCAGGAATCGGTGCAGGGCACTGTGTGCTGAACATATGTGTGGCCTATGGCATCCCAGGCAACGAATCTCTGAACCAGGAGTTCTGGGAGCAGGTGGTCTGCTATATGAGCAAACTAGGCAATGCTGGATGCATCCTGCTAACGGACGCAAATTTTAATTTCGACCTGCTGCACAAAGTTCGTGCGGCGCTGGCAGACGGCTGGCTGGTGGATGCCGACCGCACTTTTAGCGTTCTCCATGGCACACCATGTGCATGTGGCTTCACGACGGCAGGCAAACCCCCCAACCGCATTGACGGCCTCCTGGTCACCCCAGCGCAAGCGGGCACGTTGACTGATGTCACAGCGCTAAAGTCTCATTCCCTCCCTGGGCATGCTCCAGTGTGCTTCACTTTCTCGCTTGACGTCCCAATGCAGAAAGTTGTTAAAATGAAGAAACTGCCTCCTTTCTCCCCCCCCCCCCAGATCGGCTGAGGACACTCAGAAAATCTGTGACTCGCTGCTCCGGCCACACAAGGCTGATTGGAATGCCCTGCTGCAACAGGGAAATGTCAATGACATTTGGGACAGGTGGACCTGGCTGGCCGAGGAAGTAGGCATGGCACTCACATGCACGCATCTTACACTGGACACCCCCAACCCCACACTCCCATTTGCACCCAAGAGTGCCCCACGGGGGCGTGGCACGGAGCGAATGGTGCGGGACACTACGCTAGCACCGACAAGCCTGGCGCCCAACGGCGGCCTGCGCACGCGCATACTTTCCAAAATCACAGGGACCCTGGGAGCCCTTCGCTCGGTCATCCAGTGGCAACGTGCCCAGCTGGGCATCAGGGGCAAACGAGTCCCGGCATCCGCCAAACGCAAAGCCAGCCAGGTTTTCAGGCCAGGGGTGGTGCCCAGACAGGAGGAACTATCGTGGCAGGCCGCGTGCCGCCGCATGCGCAAAACGGCGCTAGCCTTTCGTGAGGACCTGCTGCTTCATGAATTCGTGGCCAGTGCCCCTGACCCCTCCCTCCCACTCATACGCCCCCTGCCAACGCTGGTAGACTGCATGTCGCTGTATGACAGCCTATGCGCACTAGGGAAGAGATATGCCCGCTATGAAGAGCGCACGCGCATTGATAAATGGAAATCCAAAATGGACCAAGCCTGGCTGGACAGGCCAAAGGAGGTTTATCAGTGGATACAAAACGAGTACCAACCTCCTCTGGTTATGCTCCTGGACCCAGACACAAGCCAACCAACGGCGAACATCCCCCGCATGGATGAAATTCTTCATGCCTCTTGGGACCAGGTTATGCGAAAATATGCAGACACCCCAGAGCCAGACGTGCACGCTTTTGCACAGAAGTATGATAAGTTTCTGATAAAGGGAGTGCAGATGCAGTCCACCCCTATCACAGGGTCCCGGCTCGCGAAACGCCTTAGAAAGATGGGTGTTCACACAGCCACCGGCCTGGATGGCTGGTGTGTTTCGGACCTTTTACTGCTGCCCACCTGTCTGCCGGACATGCTGTCAGAAATTCTGTTTCTAGTTGAGGCAACAGGAACCTGGCCCAGGGTCCTGGCGAGGGGATACGTCTCGCTGATCCCGAAAGGGGAAGGGATGATGCCGATGCAGCAGCGCCCACTGTCCGTACTGTCCCAGATCTATAGGGTCTGGGCGGGGATCAGGTTAGAGGAGTGCATGGTGTGGCAGGAACTGTGGATCCACCCGCACGCATACGGTTTTCGCAAGAAGCGCGGCGCCACTGATGCGGCCGCCTTTATCTCCATGCTCATTGAGCTACACAAACTGATGAAAACAGTTTTGCATGGTTTTGGATTAGACTACATAAAATGCTTTGATTTAATCCCACAATCCATTGTACTGCATATTGCACTGACGCAGGGGATGGATTTGGGCACACACAGGGCCCTTTCTGGCATGTATCGCACCCTCACAAGGTGCTTTAAAATAATGGGATGTTTGGCCAGTTTTTTCGATGCCACCAATGGCATCCTCCAGGGCTGCCCATTGAGTGTGATACTCATCAACCTCCTGACCTCGGTCTGGAAACGGGTGCTGGATGCACAGCAACAGGGCATCAAAGTCGCAGTACAGGCCCTCCCCCCCAGCGATCAGCCGGCGCAGGCCCTGCAATTCATCCTAACTGCCCTTGGGTATGCGGATGATACTTATGGGTTTGCAGCCGGAAGCAATACCCTCACCCCCCTGCTAGACTGCACCACTGACTGGCTTGAGGACACGGGTCAAGGGGTGAACGCAAAGAAATCTGTCGGTTTTTCGTCTGACGCCCGTCACCCAGTGAAGGCAGCACTACAGGGGGTGCCCTTCCCTATCTCTTCTGAGTTTAAGTCCCTGGGCGCGGTGGTCCGCACCACGGACGCGACTTGTTCGGGACCGCTCATCAAGAAAAGGATTTCCAGAGCCTGCAGCCTCCTGGATAGGGTGCATGGCGCTCAGGGCAATTTTGAAAGGAGATGCGACATCATCTCCACAATGATCACGGCCACTGGCCTGCACGCAGCAGAAATAGTGCCACTTCAGCCCAAAGACCTCCTGCCCTTCGAGACTAAGGTCATGCAGACCATTTGGGGACGGTCACGGCCCGGCAGGGCCAAAGAAATCTTTTTCACCTTGCTGTGCAAAGGGCACCGGATTGCACCTACCTTGGTACTTAAGTATCATCGCATCCTGTGGTTATCCCAGCTGTGTCGCACCAGGGGTGCTGGACAGATCACAGCCCAGGCCATTTGGGAGATGACAACATTTCACAAAGGCTCCGGCCCATACGGCCGAGCCATGTCCACAGCACAGGAGTGTGGCTGGGTCGCTACGCAGGGATGGTGGGGATGGAAAGTGCCTGGGCGCCAGGAACCCCTCCTCCTATACAGGGATAAAAACACTATCAAGCACGAGGTGCGTGAACAGCTGCGCTCGCAAATGCTGGACAGCCTGGTTCAGAGACGTCCCCGCCTGTTCGCGGGGGCTCATTACACCACATGCCGGCGCCTGGTCCAGCCCAGCATAGCGTCATTTGCCACAGAGTTACAGCGCTCTATCCTGCGGAGCATCCTATCAGGAGCAACCTGGACAGCCCTCCGGGCCTATCAACGTGGCATGAGAGCCACATCCACGTGCCCGTACTGTGGCAATGCTCCGGAAAACGAGGAGCACATTTTTTGGCAGTGTTCAGCCTGGAGTACGGTGCGGGACACCCACCTGCCGGGCATCAGGACGGCGGCAGCACAGATCCCAGGCCTTCCCCTCATGGACCAGTGGCCCCCATGTTTACGACTTTGTGGATTAGCCCCAGAGTTAGACACAGACAGCGTCAAGTCAGGGACAGCGCTCGCATTCATGACAGCTCTGCACAATATGTTAGTAGCCGTTTTGCAGGCCCGCAAGTTACGAGACACACAATCCCCCATGCTTTTCATGGGGTCGAGCCTCTCACAGCAGCTTCGGCAATACCCGTACCACCAACTGGTGGGACCCCTCCCCAGACCGGAAGACAAAGGGTTACTTCTTTTGCGTACCCCTAAGAAGGTGGAATGGCAGTGGGAAATGCCCTTTTTGGCGGACCTACTACGCTGGCTGAGGGAACTGCACTGGGCCCCTGAACCGGGCACAGTAACGTTCTTGGAACTCGCACTGGACTTTGAGGAATTTGCGCAACGCACCCTCCCACACGCTCCACAGGCAAAATTTAAGGGCACCACCCTTTCACTGCAGGAGAGAGGCCAGGTCTTACGACTGGCAATGGCAAATGCGCAGCGCCTGGTCACCAAAGGCCATTTGCATCCAGCGCGTGTGGTCACACGCTGCAGCTCTTTAGTTCCTTTGGGGGGGCCGGCACTCTGCGGCCTGAACTGCCGCCCCTATTTCACCTGCCGCAGTGCCATGAACATGCACGTTCAGCAGTTAGCGGCATACTGTGAGCGCACGTGGGCCACCAAGGTTGGTCTCATCAGAATACACAAACTGCGCCCGTACACACATAGGCCACGCAGAACAGCGCAGGAAGTGGAGGAGCATCGACTACGGCGTGCACTCCAGGGGAATCTGCAGTTGGGGCTGGCTCCGTCCTCGGAACAGACCACTTTTGCCAAAGGGGGGGGGGGGCTGCTCCTCCTTTGCAGCTGATTTCTTCCCTGTGATAGGGGATGGGAAGCTCCCACAGCGCCCCTACACCGGGACACGCAGGCGCGCAAACACACACAGGGCGCCACCACCGGCGCCGCCGGCTGATCCGTCAAAATGTGCCCAGCACTCTGCTGACGCATGCACGACCTGCAAGAGACTTCGGCGCACAGCTGAAGCATGCTGTGCGCTGGGACATCACGCTGATGACCACATAGCACGCAGACCGCAACTGCAACTATGCCCACTGCATGGCCTGCCACCGTGCCCGAGGTGCACACTCAAGCAAAGGGGAGTGCGCCACTGCTGTCAGCGGGGACACCATAAAGTGTGCACCCCAGTGCCTGCGCGCCGGAAGCGCCCACTTGCTGCACATGCACAACTGCCCAACAAACGAACACGCCTGCAAGGGCCTGCACGTATCTCTACGGATCTGCTGAGGTCCCCACACCAACCCCCCACCCCTCCAGCCCCCAAACGCAGGAGGCCGAAAACACCCCCCCCTCCGTCCCCACCAGCCCCAGTTCCACGGGGGCTGGAGGAGACCGTGGCCGAGGATGTCGCCCGCCCGCTTTTCGTGACGAGGCACGGGAGAGCAAACACTCTGGATACCTAGCCAGCAAAATACAGAGGTTCTGATTCCGCAGAAGGGAGGGAAACAACGTCACAAAGAGGCCTCAGCAGACCTGAGCCAAATGAGGCGTCCAGCCCAACGCTGCACAAGGATCCACCTCTAAAAGTACAGATCACACACACACACACACACACACACACAAACCAAAGCACAGATATTACTGGTGGAGAAATGTCACACACACCAAATTTACACAAGCACCACCACCCACCAACCCATCCTCAGCACCTGCCACCCGCTCACCCACAACCAGTGCCCTAGGATTCTTCGAATTTTGAAAACTACCATTCCACCTGCACCTACTCGCACTGAGAAGCCTTTTTCTTTGCAATGTCACATGGCAGTGCCCACGTTGCAACTTTGGTGCAACACATATGAATCCGCCGAGAGGGTGCCTCTGCAAAATCACAGTGCAAATCAGCACCCCCCCCCCCCCCTCGTCAGACAAGCAGGTCCTGTGGCAAGAGAAGGTTGCTTCCAAACACCGCTCCAAATTCACCAACAAGGGGGTTTGTGGAAGTCTAATTGATGGCCCTTAGGATCAATGTGTCAGAGTGGTTCCAGACCTTGAGAACCAGGAGCAGAGCAGCATGTTATTGCCACTAGCGAACAGTGACCTCCTTCCATCGACTCGAACACAGGGTGTGGATGTTCCTTGGAGCTACTCCTTTTAGATACAAGTCAGCGACCTTTTGCGCATGACGCCAGTAGGCAGTACCACCTTTCTGCCAACCAAACTATTGGGGTGTTTCACATGGATGGATAACTGCCATGGTTGCACACAAGACTAGCATGCCATTTTGTCCATGAGCAAGAACAACTGCTCAGGTGGCCCTCCCGAGCCATTTTGGGCCTTGTCATTCACCAAGCCCAAATGCCAAATACCAAAAAGCATTCCTTTGCAGTACTGTCTGGCGTCAACAAGAGGTGATGCACTGAATAGGTCCTCTGGCCAACCCATGTGTGCGAAGACATCATCAACCCACTGAATTCTGTGGCATCCACAAGGGGTGATAGCGCATACTGGAGGTGGGGGTGAGGTGTTAAGACCGTTGTGCCAACTTTCACCCCATGGATCGCGCCTTCGGCAATGCCCGGCTCTACAGGGACTAGAGGGGATTGCAGATGTCCTGGTCGCTTTATTCTGTGGCGCAAGGTCATTATAGCTACTGGGGCACCACAGGGGCAGAAGCAGGTTTTGTGAGCACAGGGACCCACTCTCACCCAACAAAATTCGGTCACTTGGAGACATACAAACAAACAGTCTGGAAACAAACAATGCATGCATCTCCTTCCAGAAGTACCAGCTAGCATAATTACTTACCATTACCCCCCATGTGCCCCCTCCTTTTTGAAAGTTACTTCGCCAGTGGCAACGAAGAAAGCCCACAAGAAGAGGCAACGTGGGGCTTTGTGGCTTCGCTATACCGGGACTTACGTGCCCGTTGGTGCGCATTCATCTGTGGAGTGGATATCCAACACTTCAGATTATCCTGTGGTGCCCGGTGTTGGGCCCAAGTGACCACATTGTGGTCGGTGATAAGCTCTACAGAAGGTCATTGTGATTCATAATGTGTAGTGTTTTGTTCCCGTGGTAAACATAGGCGGCGTGTGGCTAGCCCGTGAGGCATTTAATGTCAGCAGTAGTGCATGTGACTATCCGACAGTTGCGTGCGTTGCCAATACTGATAGTAGTAGAACTCGGGTTCCATGGAGAAGTGTTGCACTACCAGAAGTGCATGCGTGTCATCGCTTGAGACATGAGCTGTCCCCGAAGGTACACATGCGTCCATGCCCGCAACCAATGGCCATCCCTTGTGTTCTGCTTAACACGGTTGCGCGGTTTTGGATGATGCTGATGGCCATGACCATCTGGGTCTCCACGGTGTGGGTGCCAGCCTCCAGCCGCTCACCAGCGAAGCCCTGAGCTTGCTGATGTGAATTTGGCAGTTGCAGCATTCTGGGCACCGACAAAGGGAAGTGTTGCATTGTTATCCTGTTGGATGGCGGCATGTGTGAGTCCTCCATCTTTTGGCATAGGGGGCGTACCGTGCGCTGTGCGCGCGCTGTGCGAAAAGTTGGCCATTCTCCACCACCGGGAGTTCGGTAAGTTCATAAGGTTGAAAGGACGTCATTGAATGGCTGCTGCAGTGGACGGGGCTATAGGGGGCAGAATTTAGGTCCCTGAGACCCATGGCAAGCATCAGATGTTTGAATTTTTCAGTTTTGAATTGATTGTGCATGATTCCGCAGGTGGGTGGTTTTCAGGGTTGTTACCTGGATAATCACCGTAATAATTGGCGCTGTGCACGCGCTGTGCGAAAACGCCCCCATAGTGCAGTTGGAGGGTGGCACAGCGCTGGGGAGTGACCGACCGTCACCTGCTCGGGACCTTGCCCTGCCCTGCCCTGCCCTGCCGTGGGCTCATGCATTTGAGCTGTGCTGGCGTGTTTAGGTGTATCATGCTGCTTTCACTGACTCCTGAGCTGTTGGACCGCACGTCCCCGTTTGCGGCCCAGTCCAATATGAAGGTTTTGGCTGACCTGTGTGCTGCTCCGCGGTGCACCGGATTCGCCGTTTCCTCTTTGATCCAGCACTTCGCATTGGATTTGGAGGGCACACGACCGGCCAAGTTTCAAGCCACGGGACGGGCCAAAGCTGCGCCGCTGCAGGGCCTGTCTGATGCCTCTCGCCCGCGGTCGTCACAAAAGCCGTCCGGTGGCACACTGGCTGTGCTGCTGACCTGTGACGCGAGGTGCCGAGGGCCGCACACAGGCCCCTGCACGAGTCGCATGCTCAATATCTTGCAGTTCATGGACCGTGTCACTTTGGGGCGATTCGTGCAGACGCAGCGGCAATGGATGGAGCTCGTGGCTTCAGAGGCGTACCTGACTGCCTACTACCACCACGACATTGATTCGCTCTATCAGCCGTTGCAGCACCTGGGGACGGGCTCCGGGGGCACGGTACGCCGGTACAATCGGAAGTTGGACGGGCAGGCCGTGGCCATCAAATCGATCAAGTCCCCCACCGACGAGGATGTGCAGGCCTACAAAGCGGAGATCGCAATCATGAAGACCTTGGCGTTGGGTGGCAGCCCCAACCTCGTGCGGTACATCGACTCGCATCTGGGGCCGTCGCTGTCGATTGTGATGGAGGTCATGTCCGCCGGGGCGCTGTCGAATCTTATCAAGAGCCCGGCGTGTCGGACCGGGCTTCCGGAGGACATCACCGCGTACATCCTCCGAGAGATGCTGCGCGGGCTGTGGTACTTGCATGAGTACCACGGGATCGTTCACCAGGACGTCAAGAGCGACAACGTCCTGCTCAGCCACGACGGGGTGGTCAAGTTGGGGGATTTCGGCCTCAGTAGACCCCTCGAGACCGGCAACGATGTGCAGGCCGCAGCGGCAGGCACCACCTACTGGATGGCCCCGGAGGTGGTCAGGGGCGAGGCAGCCGATGCCAAGGCGGACGTCTGGAGCCTGGGGATCGTCCTGCTCGAGATGTGCGAAGGGGATCCGCCGTACACCCAATTCCCGCTGGAGCAGGTGCGCAGGAACATCGTGGACAACCCCGCCCCCCGGCTGAAGTTTCCAGCGCGATGGAGCCCACTGGTCTCCAGCTTCCTCAGCCGATGTGTGTCCAAAGACATGCACCAGAGGGCCACAGTGAACGAGATGCTGGACCACCCCTTGCTCTCTCGATGCAGTGGGAGTGTGCAGTTGGGAAGGCTGATAAAGAGGTGGGGAGGTTGGCTCAACTGAGGGATCAATTTGTTGGGAGATCCGTTCATGTGTGTGGCAGCCCATCAGAACTCGGCTCCCCCACACACATTGATGGGACCCCACCCATGGTAAAGGGTCCTCACACACATTGTAGGCTACACGCTTTGGTGGGCCCCATGCCCCTGATGGGTTTGATGGGTTTGATGGGTTGATGGGTTGATGGGTCTGCCCGATGTGCAGGTGAAGCAATCTCTGCATTCGCGATCAACACTTGTTTTCTAGATCTCACTGGCCGGGCCTGTCCCATGTTTTGGCGTGCCACGTCGCATCTGCAGACACCCGACCACTGACGACAGAATGTGTGTCCTCTGGTCTTGGCCAGGAACACGCTGACCCCGTCAATTTTTGCGGGGGGTCTTCCCAGGGCGTACTCTGTTCTCTGTACACGTCAAGGGTCGACTGTTTTGGAATGGAATAAGTGGTGTATTTTCGACCACATGTCCACAGCGCCGGTTGCGCAGTCTCGCACTGTATCCCAGCGGGAATACAATTGGAGTTCCTCGCCTTGCCGCTGAGGAGACCCTGTGAAGCACTGCTCTTAAGCCCGAAAGCGAGGGCAAACTGGTCTGCACAAAGTGTGCACGGAAAAATTGCGTGCTGCCCTCTTGTTCTGCGAGTATCCATGTGTGGCGCTTGCTGTTTAGTGGCGAGGGCAGCGTCGCCCATCTTCCTGTGTGGGCGTGAAGGAACCGTCGCGCATGGCCGATTACTGTTCACGGCGCGGGCGGTAGCTGACCCCTTTTCCGCCTTTTCGTTTTTTGAGGATTTGAGGTTCAGACAACTCTGTTGTGAACCCACCTGGAGGTCAATCATGCCCCCATTCGCTGGGTGGCTTTACATATGCTTCAACGGTCTACGTTTCCCGAAAAATCGCTTTTGTCGGTGAGTTGCGCGATTCCATTTTAGGTCAATGAGCAAACCTTTCAACTTTGTTCAGTGTATTCTTTGCCAGTACCGTCATTGGATTTTCCCTTCATGGTCCCATTATACCATGCCATTACATTTTTGTTTGAGCAATGCAAGTCCCTCCTTGGAGCACGAACATCAGCACTTGCTCACATACACCACCCCCGCCCATCGATTCCCCATCTCCCACTCGGATCCGTACATCACGCATGTGTAATGGATGCGCCAGGGATGCGTCGTGGATGTGGAACGGGCATGTCACAACGGTTTGACGAATGGTGCCGCGTGCGCAACAAAAGTCCCCCGTCGTGGAACTGGGGTGCGGCGCATGCGCAATGAGAACTGCACCTGATGTAGGCGCTGGACCCACGCACCGTGCTGGAAGGACATGAAAGCCTGATGTGATGCTGCGATACCGCTCCTCTCCTCCTGTCGCAATGGTCTTCTGCAGTGGAGCATTCGCGCCAACCAGCGAACGTGGTTCTGCGCCCACTGCAGCAGGTGCCAGAGAGAGAGAGAAAGAGAATTGGATGCAGCCCTGCTGGACACAAATAAACACATTCGCACACACACACACACACACACACACACACACACACACAAGCAAGATTGGAATTGATACTCTGGCACACACACACACACCACGCACACACACGGGCTGGAAGTAGCGCGTCCCCTGTTTTCACAAGGGCGCAGAAGAGCCTCAACAGAACTTATCTAGACTCGACTCTACACAGAGGTTTTGACTTAGCGGAAGAGCAGGCACCGCGCATAAACACAACACCGCCCACGAGCCGGGTTGCATCCACCCAGCTCACAGCCACATATAGGTCTCCCTCGTTTACAGTACAGGGCATTAAAAGCCAGATGCCCTCGCTAATAGCACACACACACACACACACATACTGATTTCCCTCCGTAAAACGGTGATCCCCCAACACATGCACACATAGAGGGTGGCCGGCAGGCAGGAGCAGGGGCAAGGCTGATGGGAGGGCTCGGCCGGCCAGCATTGAGCCCTGTCAGCACTTTTCTGCTGTGGACCTCCCTCAGCGTCTGCCTGTTTGACCGTCATAGTGACTCCCTCCTTGATAGTGCGCATGTGTTGTGAGGGGAAGACCATCAATGAGGGCAGAAGCCGTAGCCTTTTAAGGTCCTGGGCGCTATGGCAAAAGGGTGGGAGGGGTGTCAGTGGGTCAGGGCTGGCTTGACGCCTGCCCTAGCCCGCCCCCCGCCCCCCTGTGCTTTGTGATGCATCAGAAGGACCTCGCGCTAATGAGGGCACGTGCTTTTTCGGGTCCAGCACGCTTTTGTGCCTGGGGAGGCCGGTCAGGGCGGTGGTGCTACACCGAACCCCTCCCATCCCCTTTATGTGCCCCCACCCCATTGCGACATCCATCGTACTAATCAGGGCAAGAGCCCTTTAAGTTCCAGGTCGCTCTTGTGCGTGGAGGGAGGCTGAAGGGCGAAGGAAAGGGTTACCTGTTTCCCGGACCCCTTCGCCTCCCCTGTGCCAGCACGACAGGGGTCCTTGTGTTGAGGAGGGCACCAGCTTTTTACGGTCGAACACGCTCTTGCGCTGGGAGGACTGGTGGGGGGGTTGGATCGAATCCCTGCCGTCTCCTCCCCTGTATTCTCCGGCCAAGCGTTTGTTCCTCCTGTTTGCCAGCCGCTGTGTGGAGCGAACACCACATGTTCTATCTACCTCCCGGCGCAGAGAAGATGCCCTGCCCGCCCCTTATTATTATTGCCACCAAGTTGACCAGTCCCAGGAGCTCCTAGCGCACAGCGCGTTTTAACAGGGGCTCCGTTGACGCTGTGTATCTTGCAGTCACACATCCTAAAATTCATTTTGCGCTGCCTCGTGTGCTTATTGGCATTGCCTTTATGGCCCAACCCAACGGCGAAAGCCCCACGGAAACAGGTGCACTTTTCATCAACACAAACTGTCTGTGCCTCACGTACACACCCTCCCACCCATGCAGCCCCCCTCCTGGCATTGCGCAGGAAGCTGCTGACTCAGTCACCTTCCCCGAAAATCGGGCCAAAGCCATCCATCATCTGACCCAAACTCCAGATGCACAAGGCACAGCAGATCTGACAAGTTTTGCTTCTTACAACACAACACAACACAACACAACACAACACAACACAACACAACACAACACAACACAACACAACACAACACAACACAACACAACACAACACAACACAACACAACGCACACGCTTTTCACTCAGCATTGCCCAGAGCCCCACAGTGTGGCCAAGCTGCTGTCTGATACGCTTGAGCCCTTGGCCCTTTTGCGGCGCGTTATGCCATCGCTTCTCAGTGTGCCCTGTGTTTCGAAACGGCCCTTCTGCATAAGCGGTGCATGGCCCTACACACTACATTGAAATGCCAGGCCCGTTGTTTTGCAGAGAAACAGCAGCAGAAGTCGTACTGCACCACCCGCGCACCCCCTCTCCTGCCGGGCGCTCTTGCGCGGAGGCGACCGCAGTGCAGGGCTGTGATGGGAGAGTTGCGGTCTGGGGCCCAAATCCCCCCCTCCCCCGCAGCCCAGGGCTCCCGTTGCATTCATCACCTCAGGTTTGGGTGATAGTTTGGTCACAATATGGGTACTCGAGCACCCATGGGGACCCATTTAGGGACCGGTAGGCCTTTGTGGCCGGGGCCATGGGCTCCCCAAAAGCCCCGAAATTGCTGTCTTTTAGGCCATATTTAGTGGCACCTGAAAAATTTCGAAAATTTGACATTTCCCGAAATCCTTCCGTCACCTCTGGGAGTCGGGCCCGGTGCTTTTACAGTTGGGCCTGGCGCTTTCACAGTTGGGCCCGGCGCTTTCATGGTCGGGCCCGGTGCTTTCACGGTTGGGCCCGGCGCTTTCATGGCTGGGCTTCTGCTCGATTGCTATGTTACATTGGCGGAGACATGGAACACTCTCAAAGGAAAGATTTGGGTTCGAACCCTGCGAACCTTGAGGCGTGGGTCCGTGCAATATCGCCGGCCACCTGCCGGAGGAGGGCTGGTCCATGGAGGGGGCTCTACCGGGCCGCTGTTCATCATCCCAGGAAGCACTCCGGGACGAGCCACCCGGAGACCTCACCCCAAACAGACCTGCAAGTACCCCCCACCCCCCCTGGAGTCTGAGCCGTACGGACACCATTCCTACAAAAGTTGCTGATCATTCACTCAATTGGATTTTTGCTTTTTGTTTTCTCTGTGCAGCGCTGCCTTTTTTTTTTTCCAGCCTTGAGCCTTTCATGAGCTCCAGCAGCACACTGGACTGGGACGCCGACAGGCATGGCAGTTCCTGTTGCATTTCCTGGTGTCAGATTCAGCTCATCCTCAGGTGTGTTCCACTCCCCTCTGCCCTCTTGGATAGTTCCCCCCCTAATGGGAGATGCCCATAATGCGAACAGTGTCCCCACCCACAGGTGAGCTGTCACCAAATGACGCCACCCCTCCCCCCCCTGTGAACACCTATCAGCAGAGGGACAGCTGTCCTGGTCTCACCCAGTACAAATACTTTTCCCCAGTGGCTTCGAACAAGCGATTTAAACAATTTGCTCTGAAAGCCCAAACAAGTGTGTGCACCCGGAAGTACGAATACTGACTGGGTCTTTATGGAAAACCCCTTTGTGGGGACTATGCGCTATTTCTTTGTTTGAGGGGAAAATGTGCAAGTGAAAGGGGGGGGGGGCTTTGCGGGACATTTGCAGCATTGGAAGGCTCTGATCCTTGATTCCAGGAACTTTCTCAAGTACCGCCTGGTGAGAGGGCTTAACCAGCTTACCTGGTGCTGGACCCCCCCCCCCCCCCGCCAAAAAACAGCTGCCTTTGCCCTTGGCCGACTGATACTTGGCTACTGCCCCAGTCGGGGAGAACACTGTCAGTGAGCTTACTGATTTCTACACCGCTGATAAGACAGACCCAGACAAGAACGCCGTGTGATGTGAATGACAGCATCCCTCAAGCGGGTACCCCCCCCCCCTTTGAAATCCCCCACCCCCCCAGCGCCATGGACAGTAATAGGCGCGTCTCCCCCCACCCGTGTCCCCCCCCCTGGGGGGGACCATCACGTTGACTTTTCTTCTGATAACGGGCGGTCGTATTGTGCTCTCTTGTTCTTTTGCTGGTGATGCCCCCTGTTAGTGTTGACTGCATGGTCTGCGTCCATCTCATCTTTCGATCCTCAGCCTGTCCCTGAATTGCCCACTAAACATGTCCAACAGTTCAAGGTTGTTTGGACTCTTAAAAGGAAGTTTCACACAGTGCTTGTGGAAAGGGCACGCGCACAACACTAACATCATGTTTCAATGGGATTGACATGCACTGCTGCAGTTATAGTGCTACCATTTTGTGGTGACATGCCCCCCTCCCCCCCCCCCCTGGGGGGGGGGGGGCATCACACCATGACCGTCCCCCCATCCTGGGGAGGGAACCATCATGACAAAGGGGGGGGGTACTTCAAGGGGAGGGGACCCAACAGCAGTCTCCAGGCCTATGGCCATCAGCGAAATGTGCATACCAACATCTACACGCTGTACCTAGCCGAAGCACACCCATACTGTTGCAGTGGAAATGATGATTGTGCCCCCTCAAGGGGAGGGACTAGCACCACAGGCATAGGGGCGGATTGGCACAGGGGAAAAGGTTATGCCCTTAGTTGCAGATTGCAAGCAACAGCTGGTCATGCACAGATGACCGTCATAATCTGACAGGCCAGGCCAATACCATTCTGAGACGAATGTGTCAACGTAGCCAATGCGGGCCGTACTTCTTCCACGGTGATTTCCTATGCATTGAGCAACACTAGGACTCAGCTCGGTCCTAGTTGATTAGTTGTTTGACAGGAATGTGTTCCATGTGTGCGTCATGGTGTGCGTGTTCTTTTTTGCACACCCACTTCTTGGCCGAACACTACCTTGTGCCCAAAACTGCTCCAGAGCCAGTGTTTGTATCATAGTGAGCAAGTTTTTGCCTGGGGGATTATTCTGTGTGTCCTGGCTGTCCTGGCAAACGGAAGGATCATTTTTGGCGGGTCCAATAGACCGTGTATCATAGACCCCAGTCATTGTGTTCAACGAATGTCCTTGTTTGATGAACACCAAAGTTATGCAAATGGTTTTAATTTTTGCCACAGATGACAAGGGGGGAAAGTGCTGTGTGCAGGGACTGGAAACTCCAGGTGTACATATCATGTGTGACTGCTTTGAACTGCGTCCGTTTGAAGAAGTAGTTGCCAGTCAACTACTTTTAGCCCACACCAGAAGACCATTGTACATACTGTGCCACAACAGGCACTTGCAGGTCCTCTTGGCCCTCTTGTCTCATTCCCTCTCCCTCTTTTCCATCCGGTCCAAGGGTTGCACTAATCCTGCACAGTCACTGCTTGGTGATGACAGTGGGGTCCTGCCACTTTTTGGCGCCAGGGATACGATCCCAGTTGCCTTGGCGCAGCCCTGCTGCCTCCATCATGCTTTTACAGCAGAAAAGAAGGAATCCCCCCCCCCCATTTCAATGATCACCCGCAACGCTTTCTTGGTACTGTGCTGTATGCATGCAGACATTGGCCGAAAAGCAAATATACATTCAGCTCTCGCTCTGACAGTGCATTTTTGAGAGTGCGTAGCTGGCTGTGTTAAACAGGGAAAGTCTACCAAAGGTTCCATCTTCGCTTAGCCCACCTCAACCTCCCTTTATGGTTGCAGCTTACGTCCTGTGTGCTGTGACGTTGGTAGTGGGATCACTGTATCCAGGGACAGCAATCAGAACAAGCAATGTAAGCAAAGCCTAGTGTTCGGACCGCATTCATTCAGCACCCCCACCTGCCCGTCCAAGGCACACGTAGTAGGTGGGCTCAAATGTGATGTCTCATGCTATGCTTTCTTTTGCTGACTGAGCGATCATGGATCCTTGCAAGCATATGTTTGGCCAGTTGCCATTCAGGTAGACGCTGCAATGTCAATGGCGAAGCCCTGTGTTCCTGGGTTTTGTTTTGTTTTTGCCTGGGGCTGCATGCATGGGGGAAACTCGGGCTGTTTCCTGGTGAAATATTCGAAAAGGCGCACACGTTGCATGCAGTGTGCATGGATACTTCATTGGAGCATGTTCAACAGCTGTTGGTCACTGTTGCTCAGTTGCAAATTATCTTGTTCTTGAAAGCACAGGATCCAGCCCGGGGAAATCAGACGCTGATGTTGATTTGTTCTTCAGTCAACAAGGTCTCCAACCATTTCAGTATACTCAACAGACATACCCAACAGACACACACACCCTCTTGCACAAACACGCCCTTGTCCTATCACGGCGACCCTGTGTTTCCGCACTTTGGGTTTTTTGTACCCTGGTTTTTGCTGTTCCAACCATGAAAAAATGTGGTTTGTAGCGTGTCTCCTCGTCGTACTCTTCTTCTGCCTGCAGCGGAAGAGGAGCGACACCAGTGGGGCTCAAACTGGAATCGACTGCTTCCGATGCCGGCTGCACTACCACTGGAATGGTCGGCCTGGGGAGCATGTGCAGCATCTACCGAGTAGGAAGTACGGGCGTCTTATTTTTACCCCGCCACTTTCTCTTGTGCCGATGGGTAGTAACTTGCTTTCCCAGCCGACCTCCTTTGATTGGATGGGTCTGACACATGGCCAGGATGACTGGCATATGGGCCACTGGCTACAGTTGACTCCCACGATACTCTGATTCTGCCTTCACGGCGTGACAGCACATGCCGTACTAGACGGTGTTCTCTCACCAGCAGATCTGAAATGAAGAACCCCATCAACACACTTACCCTGTGGGGGTTTGACATTGACATTGTCGGATCTCAGAGACACTAGACTCCAGGATCTTACCTGAGCACTTTCGTAGCACTCTCAGCCAGTCGGCGACAGTTGCACACTTCGAAAGTCGAGCAAAAAAAATGTGGTTTGTAGCTTTGTGCAGACTGCAAGAGTGGTCAAGTTGGGTGTCGCAGTGTGGGTGTAAGTGTGATTGCATGTGTTCTTGTGTTGTGGTGTGTATGCTGGCCTGTTGGGCACCGTTCTGAATTCATGAATGATTCCGTTTTTATTGCCAGAGTGCCTATTACATACCAGTGGTACACGAACCATGAGTTTGTGCCTGCGAGAGTTTTGGGTCCCTCTTGTCGTGTTTTGAGGGTTAGGTGAGGATCATGTCTGCAACATGTGTTCCGTGGTATGTGTTGTGCGCAATCACGCCGTTGCGCAACACGGCAACCCCATGTTTCTGCACTTTTAGTGAACCTGGCCTGTTTTTGTGCAGGGCGAGGGGGGGTGGGCGCCTTTGCAGCTTTTTCGCATTTTTTTCACGCTTGGGGTGCAGGTTATTGCATTTCATTCACGCGATGCCCCTTCAACGAAAAAATGTCTGGGTCTCCGCCTGGCAACCAGCAGCAGCAGATCGCCCAGGGAGTGCCTTTGGGCAGCCCACAAGGCACAAATGCGCCTAAGGCTCGCAGTCACAATAGCCAATGAGGAAAGTTGCTTTTGTGGCAGCTGTGAAACCCAAAAATAGTTGAAATTATGCAGCGGCAGTGAAGACACAGCCTCTTCTCATTTATATGTCCCCCCCAGAAACATATTTATCACCTCACACGTACACCATCGCATCGCGTATTGTACAATACAGCTCTGATTATAATGCCAGGAATGGTGCAATCATCGTGACCCCCATGCCAAGCCATACCCAGAGTTTGATTCCCGAGTTTCTCTCAAGAGTCTGCAAGGCAGCACAAACCCTACATTTCCCCCCAGAAGCGTATCTATGAACAATAACATACGTCCAGTGCACAGTGCTTCCATCTTTCAGGCCTTCCCTCCCTCTTCACGCAATCCTTCTGCGTGTCCGAACTGCTCCTCGTGCTGTCTCTTTCCTGCCTGAATGTGGGACTGAGTAATTTTTTCGCAGCTCAAAGATGGTGTGCGAGCCATGGTCCCTTTTTCACTGTTGTCTGGGAATATTTGGAGTTCATGGAATTTGCTGTGCCGCACATGCAGGTCAACAATGCCTCCATTTGGCGGATGGTTTTGTACATTTATTTGCTCTCCTTTCAACAGGATCTCTTGTAGAGCCCCTGTTGTTTTCTATTCTAGGGTCTGAATGGTAGGGGACATCTTTGTCATAGTGCTGCCGCCCCAAGGGGGTCTGTGTCATGCATTTGGCATGAGGAGGCCAGCACCAGTGCGACAACTGCACTGTCTCGGAGCGGCCATCAGCAAAGCTCCTGAGGACAGTCATGACTGCACTCGGTCTGTGACTTGTTATCCCCTGTCACTACTCGCTGGTCACCATGTGTCCATGGACAGCAGCATTGTAGATCCCTCTGCGCCACTGTCCAGGCATGCTGTGTTTGTCATACTCCCACACCCATCATTTCTGGAGAGGCTTGCACATCTTTGGGCCAACGCTGCCTGGCCAGTGGCACTTCTCCACCAGCAGGTGGGCAGCAAGCAGGCGTGCAGCAGAGCAGGGATGCGAGAGGGCATTCAAATTGCGGCGTATGTAAGCAGAGGTGGCCATGATGAAGAGATGTGCAATGACAGCACAAGCGTTCTCCTGTCATCCAATATTAATGTTTGGCCTGTCCAATATTGTGTGAAATAGCTGACAGGCGTGACAGGTGAGGATGTACTCGACTGTGCATGCCAACACACAGTATGAGTAGAACTGCACCAGCATTCAGCAAACACACTAACACGGTGGGGAGCATGCCACATCACTCTACATGTGCACATGATTCTGGGGTTGTTCCCGGGTGCTTTCATCATTCGATTTCTGCACCTTTTTGCCATTCGAACAGTCAAACACTTCAAAAGTCGGCAACCAAAAGGACTTTTTTTTTTTTTTCAGGGGTGGGGCTTTCTAAGTGTGTCTGCGGCATTCAATTTCCCAGTTACTTGGTTGTCATCAGTCACCATCTGGATCCAATTTTTTTCCCAACGAGCACATGCGACCCCAGCCCAGGCCCCCCAGGCCCCCTCCTCCCCACAGACAGCCATCTCCCAGGCCACAGCGCGGGCAGCCTAACTTAACCCAGACCTCAGTACATGCTCACCCCTCCAGACCCCTCTCCAATAAGATCCTGCGTGTGGCCAATAAGATCCTGGCCACCTGCTGTGACCTCCAGCTGGCATAATGCAGCCCCTTCCCTGTACCCCTCTACCGAGCGCTGGTCTCCAGCAGCAACGTGGGGGGTGGCGGGGAAGAGATTGAGGACCCACCCACCACCCCCTTTGTGTAGGAGGGGACCGTCACTTGGTCAACAACAAACTTTTGTTGCAGGTCACTGTGTTGTCTTGAGGGTCAGTGGGAATGCCATGCACGCAGTGCGAAGTTTTGGATGTCGGCAAATACTCGAACCCTAGTTTTGGCCCCTTTTCACAAGTTTTTGGTTCCGTACCAGGGTTTTTTTGGCTTCCCAAGCATTTAGGATGTGGCGTATTTGAATTGTCAACCATTTCCCCCTAGAAGAGGCCCATCGGCAAAGTGTACACAGTCGACACGACCCGGATCTCGACGTCGTCATTGTTGACACTGCAGCGAGCCTTGTATCCGTAGAGGCGGTTCGATTCGCCCGGCAGAGTACTCTTCCCGACAAATAGTACGTGCACCAAAGCCTTGGTCGACTTCAAGGTGATTCTCGAACCGAGATGCTCGAGATCATCGATCGGTATGGCCACGTCCACAACTGCAGAGAAGTCAATGTGGTCATCGTCGCTCGAAGGCTCTCGATCGCCGATACTTAATGGTGGCGAGTCAACACCAGGACCGGACAGTTCTTCTTCGACGATGCTGTTGGTTATAACTACAACCAGAAGTATCGATGGACACCTGGCCAACCCTATGGTATTGACACTTTTCAGTCTTCCCCCTAGTAAACAGGTGACAGGTATTCTTGGGTGAGTATCCTAGCCTCTACGTGCGCAGTGCGCATGCAGCGCAAACACTTAGCCAGTGTGAGACACTGCCACTTGTATCCCCTGTACTTCGGCAAGGACACTTTGAATCATTTTCTCTGAAATGGAACTTGATGGCATGGGACACAGTTTTGGGGACAAGCTGTGTTTCACAAGGGACATTCCCGAAGGCAAGTGGATTCCTTAAGAGTTGCACCTGTGCCAACCTTAAGAAAGGCATGCACGCGTTCAATTGGCTGCCAATGTAATGAAACCTACTCCTTGAGTGGCTCGGTGTAAAAGTTCTTGGGCCTGCTCCGGTTGACTTTGAACTCCTGAACATGGTCACCACTTTCCGCAAGGAATGCTTCAGGCAGCACTCTCGGGTGGTGGTCTGTCCCTTTTGGCAGGATCCTTGGCAGAAACATGCTTGCCTCCTTTTGGCATTGTGTTTTGACCTTGACAATCTCTGCGCACCAACGTTTCTTATGCTTTGTTATTCGTTTTCCACAGCAATTTCTGTGCCCGACAATGTGCGTGTACAGTGGTAGTACAGTTCCCTGGGGATGGGGGGGACCGTCACCCCCCCCCCCTGTCCAATGAACACTGTGTCGAATGAACACTTCCGTTCGGACCGTATTTTTTTAGGACCTAATTAGTTAGGTACCCCCCCCCCCCTTGCGCATGCACGGCCTGGTCTAAGCACGGGGTGGGCGTTGAACCGCCGTTTTGAGGAAGTTTTGGGACCGCCGTTTTTGTGGTCCAGAATGGAGGATTGGGTGTCTGTAGAGCGTTTGTACAGGGAAAGAGGGGCTCATTCATGTCTGTGATGGTGCGTTCTGTTCATAACAACATTGTACTACACATTGGAACCCCATGCTGCTTGTTCTAGTGTGATTTGTGTTCTAGTGTGCCCGAGGTAACAATGTTATTCCCGGTCTGGCTGTCACATGTGTCATGCGCATGCACGGCCTTGTCTAAGCACGGGGTGGGCGTTGAACCGCCGTTTTGGCCTGACTTCTGGGACCGCAGCCGTGCTTGCGCAAGGGGGGGGGGGGTACTTAATTAGGTGCCGGACGCCAGAACCGTGGTTTCAGGCTAAAGGTTTGGGGAAACGAGGGGCTTTTGTGATGTATCTTGCAGTAATGGTGGGCAAATTTGCAAAGCAGGTTGTGTCTCAACTACAGGACTTCTATTGCCCACCATGACTGATTCTCTGCTTGCACCTGGCTGGGAGGTGCTATACAAGGGGTACCACCACTTCTGCCCGTGCCAAGAACAAGAAGGGCCCCAAGCCCGGGGAGTATATTCAATTTTACCACATGAAGCGGGACCACAACAAGGGCTTCTACTCTGAAAAGTGCAAATTGCAGGCCTCCATCGCATTGTGCTTTGAATGGGCTGGGTAATTTGTGCCCAGGGGTGTGTTACCGCCGTTTCACAATATTGTTGTGCGCACCGAGCGGTGTGTCAAACAAATACTCCCATTCAGACCGTATCTTTTTGAGGACAAAAATGTTCGTTGGACACAGGGGGGGGGGGGGTGCTTTGAAATTGGTGAAAAACCAGACCATCGGATACAAACTCGCTGTCACACTGTCCTCCGGAAAGGGGTTGTTTCAAAGCACCTTGTGTTACTCGGGTAACATTGGGATTGCACTGTGGTCTAGACAAAGTGGGGGTCTACAATCCCTTCGACCGGATGTTTGACGGAGCAGGGTACCTCCATGGACAGTGACCAGTTGGGTGACTGTGGCAAGCAATATGAGATCCCATTGGCTTCACTGCCACCGTGCAAGTCGTCACAAACCCATCAGTCTGAGGACTACTCTGAAATTCCCATGAGCCGCCACCGACGGGTGCCCCTCTAGACCGTTTGCCTCCCCCTAGGGCAGACACCACCATCCCCCCCCCTCCCGGGTTGCCCCTCCGGGGCTTGACCCGCTACGCTGCATGATGTGCCCTGGTTCCAGGCTGTTCGGCTGTGGATGTGCTCCCCCGTCTGGCGGTCCGCTCTCTTCGGGTGGTGCACTCACTGCCGTTGGTGTATGTGATGGGTTGGGTGGGCCCCGTCTGCTAGTCGTTGAAGGGTTGCCCTGCTGTTGTCGGGGCACATGGGGCTCCTGCACAAGGGCCCAAATCTGCAGTGTGGCTGGTTGCTGGTGTCTATTGGGGTTGTGATGTGTTGGGTGTCCGTTGTTGTCCGCCCTTCTCTCCTGAGGAGCTCCCCTTGTGAGGACGTCACTCCGTCACTCCCGGCTGTTGAGGCCTTGGAGCTGTGGACGGTAATGCTTGTGGGTGTCAGATCTGGCAATCGGGATACAACGTCAGCAGGCATGCGCGCAGTGTCAACCCAGACAACATTCAAGACCATGCCCGTGTGCCACAACAAGTTCCAAAGAGCACGGAGTATCTTCACTTGTGTACATGCCCTCGTCGACGCTCTCATGTTGGCCGTACTGTAGCAGGCCGCCGTATTGTCCACAAACAAGGAGAACCTGTGCCACTTCTGCATCACCGCAAATCTACAGGCATGTAGGACACCGCTCAGCTCTGCCTATTGTTGGGGGGCGCCTCAAGCGCAGTGCGTGCGCAGTGCGCGCGCAGTGCAACTATTTGGGCGCCTGGCCGTACTAGAGACCCATACTTTGAGATACTAGGGGCCCCTCGGGGCATCATGGTGACCCGTAGCGGAGGTTTTGAGTTCTGATTTTGTCCCCCTTTGTTGGGGACCCCCAAGAATGCAGGGGTGATGTAGCATTTCCGCCCTCTTTTGGGCCCCAACCTTCCGGTGCTATTGAGGAAACCGGGACAATCTTTGAATCCACGCTTGAACAAACAAACGGAAGACAAGATCCTGGAGATGTTGCTCCATGTGCATGAGAAAAGCACCGGAGTTCACCCTCTTGACCCGCAAAAAGATGGTGTTGAGTGGTGGATTAAGCGTTGTGGTGGAACTCGGTCCCTAAGGACGCAAATCAGTTATATGGGTATTGATGCCCACTCTGCCGAGGAGTTTTGGCTAAAGTATGGGCATGATGATTTACTTCCACGCGAACATTTGTTCCGCTTCTTTTTCTTTCTCAAGCACACTCCACCTCAAAGGTGTGCTCATCTCCTCTCTGGAGCAACAGGGTGCTCTGAGGAGGCTTGGTGGGCAAGTGTGCATCGTGTTCGTTCTTACTTGAATGGTGTTGTCGCTGAAATTTGATGCGCACTTTGGGTCACCTAATTCTACGGGCGTTTCCAAGGGGTGTGCTTGGGGGCTCTTCGGGGGGAACATAGTCTAAAAGTAGCGCGCAGTGCGCGCGCAGTGCAAAGACTTGGTTCTTGGCTGGGACCGTTCGCGTTCGTATGACTCCATTTCGTCCAGAGATACCCAGGCGGTACCCTCCCGTAGCTTCCGCTGCATCCACCGACAGGATTGGTGCAAATCCAAAGTGCCCAGGCATGGGGTCAACCGTGGCTGGTACATATGAGATTGCCAGCGCATCGAACAGCGCCGATATCAGGGCCGGGCTCGGACGGTGCTGAAAGCGATGATGTCCCCATCAGAACCGATGCCAGCCCTGTAGGAACAGGGTGACCCCCTTTCGTGGTCCAAACGCCCATTGCATTTTTCCCGTGACCCGTTCCGCCACCTTGGGGGATATCCGCAAGCGGGCCGTTTTTATGGCAATCCCCAAGCACTTGGTGAGCATCTTGTCGGTGTTTCGCACCTCCCCTTTAGCCAGGTCGAACACTTTTCCCAGCCACAGGACATTCTGATGTGGCTTGAGGCAAGATTTGGTAGAGATACGCAGACCCTTCGCCGCCAAGAATGCCGCCAGCTGTGGACCCAGACTGTCCATACACTCCCTGTCACGTGACAAGATCAGGACATCATCCAAATAGTGGAAACGATGGATGTCGAGCCCTACCGCGTGGTTGTCAAAGAACTCCCTCAACAACGCCGCCAACGTGTCCTGTGCCAGTACCGGGGAAAATTTCCACCCAAACGGGAGGCAGTGGAAGTGCGCCCCCTGTATGCGAAAAAGTCCCCTATGCTCAGCCGGGATTTGCAGGCTCCAGTAGAAGTTGGATATGTCCAAGGTGATGCCCCACAATGGTGCTCCTTGGTGTATCTCCCTTTGGATGGTCTGAAAGACCGTATGAATGGACGGAAGCTTGACCTTGCGCAACGGTACCTTCGAGCAGTCATTCAGATTTCGCATGTCAATGATGAACGAGCAACCGATGGTGGTGCCCGCGATGGCCTGTTGGCAGTTGAGGTGCTGTGGACCCCTCAGGAGGACGGGGATACTTTCACTCAAGAAGAGCTGGCCAGGGACTACGCTGTGCTCAACAGACTATGAGCTGCGGTTTAAGTCCCGGTCAGTCTCGGGTCCAGCTGCTTTTGGTGGTTATCACGGTCAGGGGCTGTCGCAGGGCTGGATGCCTGTCGCCGTTCTTATAAATAAGTGCGAGGGCCGATTGCGTTGCGGGTTGGATTTGGGTCAGGTCACGGCCGCCAAGCTGGGATTCCAGCCCTTTTCGGCCGAATTTGTCTCGGGTTGGAGATGCACAAGATGATTTTGGCCTTTTAAACCGGTCTCATTTCTCGTGATTTCGCCTGCATAAATGTATATATGCTGTGCATCACGCACGCCAAGTGAGGCGTGCGTGATGCAAAGGGGTTTTATGTGAATGCAGCTTAGTGTGAGAGTGTGAGAAGCTCAGTTTTGATGCAGCCAGGCTTTTGGGTTCTTTGCCGTCTCACAGGTGCACAAAAATTTCCCTTCAGTCTTCAGCCGCCATCCTTCTTTCCCCCGGAGCCCCCCCCCCCCCCCCTCCATAGTCCCCCTCACCCCCCGCAAGAAAAAAAACGAGTTCACCTTCTCAGCTCATGTTGATCTTGGAACGCTGACTCGGGTGGATCCAGGACAGATCGGGGCAGTCGGTGGCCGGGAGCGGAGAGCTGATCGGACCGTAGCGTGGTCGTACACCGGCGCTTAGACCCAGACAGCCTGCTGGGAGGGGCGTTCTCAGGTGTGCGACGAGATTCGTCTTACTCTAGCGGAGGTAAGACGGAGGACTCCCTCGGCAGAGCCTGCGTGGGGACCCCGAGGGACGACACCACGGCTCACCGTACGTGGGACCACGGCAGGCGCTCCTCCTCCTCCTCCTCCTCTGCACAGGGCAGTGGGAAGGGGTCCCTACCCCTGTGTACCTCTGCACAGGGCAGGGGGAAGGGGTCCCTACCCCTGTGTACCTTTGCACAGGGCAGTGGGAAGGGGTCCCTACCCCTGTGTACCTTTGCACAGGGCAGGGGGAAGGGGTCCCTACCCCTGTGTACCTTTGCACAGGGCAGGGGGAAGTGGTCCCTACCCCTGTGTACCTGTGCACAGGGCAGTGGGAAGGGGTCCCTACCCCTGTGTACTTTTGCACATGTCAGGGGGTAGGGGTCCCTACCCCTGTGTACCTCTGCACAGGGCAGTGGGAAGGGGTCCTTACCCCTGTGTACCTCTGCACAGGGCAGGGGGAAGGGGTCCCTACCCCTGTGTACCTTTGCACAGGGCAGTGGGAAGGGGTCCCTACCCCTGTGTACCTCTGCACAGGGCAGTGAGAAGGGGTCCCTACCCCTGTGTACCTCTGCACAGGGCAATGGGAAGGGGTCCCTACCCCTGTGTACCTGTGCACAGGGCAGTGGGAGGGGGTCCCTACCCCTGTGTACCTCTGCACAGGGCAGTGGGAAGGGGTCCCTACCCCTGTGTACCTCTGCACAGGGCAGGGGGGAAGGGGTCCCTACCCCTGTGTACCTCTGCACAGGGCAGTGGGAAGGGGTCCCTACCCCTGTGTACCTGTGCACAGGGCAGTGGGAAGGGGTCCCTACCCCTGTGTACCTCTGCACGGGGCAGTGGGAAGGGGTCCCTACCCCTGTGTACTTCTGCCCAGGGCAGTGGGAAGGGGTCCCTACACCTGTGTACCTTTGCACTGGGCAGTGGGAAGGGGTCCCTACCCCTGTGTACCTCTGCACAGGGCAGTGGGAAGGGGTCCTTACCCCTGTGTACCTCTGCACACGTCGGGGGGAAGGGGTCCCTACCCCTGTGTACCTTTGCACAGGGCAGTGGGAAGGGGTCCTTACCCCTGTGTACCTCTGCACAGGGCAGGGGGAAGGGGTCCCTACCCCTGTGTACCTCTGCACATGGCAGGGGGAAGGGGTCCCTACCCCTGTGTACCTTTGCACAGGGCAGTGGGAAGGGGTCCCTACCCCTGTGTACCTCTGCACAGGGCAGTGAGAAGGGGTCCCTACCCCTGTGTACCTGTGCCCAGGGCAGTGGGAAGGGGTCCCTACCCCTGTGTACCTCTGCCTGGTGACCTGGCACCAGTCTAAAAACCCTCAGGATGGTAGCTGTAGGACGGATTGCCTACACGCACTGCCACGCTCGACACCAGTCGTGAATCGTCGTGATAGTCGTGCCACCGCGTGACTCAGCTCTGCCATCGTGGCCCCCTCTCCGCTCAACTCCACCCGTATGGTGCACTCTCTCTCTCCCTCTTCATCCCGTGTCTCCAAGGGCTGAGTGCCGCACCTCAAGTGCGTCCCTCCCCCTTGCAAGCCGTTTCCTGCTCACAGTGGGCACGTCGTTCTAAGTTCGGCTCTGGCAAGACGTCGACCTCGCCGTGGTAATCTTCCAGGCCGCTACGCGGGGAGCCGCGACGGGGACTGCATTCGACGTATCCGCCGCTCAAGCGTGACGCCTTGTGCAGGGGTATCATCAGTCGTCCGATTCGTCGTCCCAACGTGGGGCCCCTCTCTCCCGTGCGCCACTAGGGTTGCAGCACCACGCGCCAGCGCGGTGCTCCCCTCGCACCCCCGCCCTGTGTGTCCTGGGACCCCCGCTCACCGACCCGGCCCGCCAGGCGGCCCCATGTTACTCCGCGCCATCGCGCCATGCTCTTTGTTTTGTCACACTATGGCCACGCTCGTGGTACCCCTTGTTTCTCTCCTGCGCGCCCCATCCGATTGGGGCTGCCTATGATGTCGGTGCACCTCCGTTTACCAACACCTCGATCTGCTCCCCCCCCCGACATATTGCGGCCACAGGCCACCCGCTCTTTTCTTGCCACAGCCTACCATGTCAGACCGCTCAACACCGTCCCAGGACACCCCCTCTCCCGCCCCCGACACCGGTCGAGGCGGCGCCATTCGTCGGGGGCCGTTCCCCATGTTTCTGATGGACATCGCCCAGTCCGAAGATGCTGACCGTCTCCTGCGAGAACTGGACATGCTGAAGGATGACGCACTGGAAGCAGCAGATACGGCTATCCAGGCCACCGGCCCCGCCCTGGCTGACTTGTGTGATGCCCTGCGATGGACGGCTGCCAACGGCGACATCCAGGCTATTACAGCTGTGACGGGGGTGTGGACGCCGCGGGGGCTCCTGCTCACAGCCACCGTAACAGTCGCCGCAGGCCCGTCTGACACGAAGGTCATCGAACACGTCCCCCTGTCGCTGGTACAAGGAGGCCCACTGCTGGAGTATGTCTCCGGGGACCCTGAGGCCCTCGCAGCGGCACTCGTCACGCGGTGGAGCCCAAGCCATGCTCCAATCTCAGCGCCACGCCTCCGCAGCCAAGTCTTCAAGGGCCTGTACACAGCCCGCGAACAGCCGCCGCCCGTCGACACTGCCGTCCCTCCAGACATCCAAAGCCAGAAGGTCTCCCACAAGATCCACAAACCCATCAGCCAGTTCCTTGCCCCCCACCTCAGACCGTCATGGGACCGCCTCCGCACCCGAGAGGTAGTTGCGGCCTTTTGGGCGCTGCCCAACGACGTACATGCGGTCCTGCAGGCAGCCCATATCCCGACGGCAGACCTCGTCCCGCTGAAGTTCGGACTCCTGGCGTGGGCCTCCTCCGTTTGCCTCACAGGGCAGTACACGCCAGCCCCGGTTCCCACACCCCCCGCCCTCGCCAACAAGGGCATGTGGACCCCCGAGCAGCTGCGGCCGCTGCTCGAATGCTCGGTCCTGCCGATCCGCAGCGTGGAGCTGCTGCATCAGATCGAGCAGGCTGGCGAGCACTCCTGGGCCACAGCCCCCACTTTCGCCCTGCTGCAGGCCGGCATCGCCGACACCGCCAACCCGCCCCCGCTCACACCGCCCAGCCACGCACCTTACCTCACCAAAGGACAAGCAGCGCCCAGCCCCGCCGGCACTCTGTTCGCCACGGCGGCGTTCACCCCAGCGTCAGCCCTGTACAAGGCCCAAGGCAAGCCCACCCCTTCGGGGTCCGAACCATCGCCTTCGTCACTGTTGCCCGAACAGACAAGGCTTTCTTTCAATCTCCCGGAGCCTGCCTCCCAGGTACCACCGGCTGCCGCGGACCCCACGCCTCCGGAGTCACCGGCCCCAGCCGTCGGGTCAGCCCCCCCCAGTCCCTCCCAGGTGGGGGAGCCTTTCGTCCCGGACCTGGATGTCACGGCCTACTCCACTGACTACGCTCCATTGCATGACGAGTATGAGGCCCAGCGGCGGGAGCTGGCCGTGGCACGGAGCGACCTGGAGTCCCTCACACGGGATCTGGACACGGTGCGCACCGAACGAGATAATGCCCAGCAACAGGCCCAGCGTTGCGCCGCGGCACAGCGGCAGGCCGAAGCCGTTAGGCTCAACAACTTCATCAGGTCGGTTCCCCCCCTCCTGTCCATCGCCACCAGACTCCACGGCCTGCAGTCCACGCCGCCAACGTTCGCCAACGCCGTGCGCAGTACCATTCCGGCTTCATTCGAGCTGCCTCCCCCCGGCTCTCAGCAGTTCCTGGTCCTCGTGCCGGTCATCCTCGCCGCAGCAGTCCTCACCTCGCCCCAGGCACCCAACCTCGAGGAGTTGGCCGACGTCCTCCGTAGGGCTATGGCCGCGCCAAGCGCCGTGCCGGTCCCGGAGACCCCTGCGCGTGCACCCGAATTGTCGTTCGCTGTCCCGGACCCGATTCCTAAGCCGAGGGCGGTCTCTGCCTTTCGGGCACCGGGCGCAACTGCCCAGCCGCCGCCGTCTCTGCCGTCGCCTGCTGATGCCGCCCTGACCTCCCTGCTGGAGTGGATCCCGGAGATCCCCAAGGGCTGTGAGGACGAGGTTGCGCACGCGCTCCACCTCCAGCTCTTCCGCCAGTACGGCGCGAAAGTCAACACCCTCCCGCAGTCGCCGATTCGGGAACAGTGGGCCTGGGTCCACAGCCACGCGCCCAGCCTGCCTGGCATCGCAGAAGTCCTGCGCTCCTTCCTCTCCAACCCCCCTGCAGTCCAACGGGTTTCTGACAGCCCAGCCACCTCCCCAGCAGCAGCTGCAGCCGCCAACCAGGCACAGGGCGCAGCGAAAAAGAAGGGGTATACGCCCCAAAAAACTGATCCGCAGGTTTTCTCGAAAGCCCTGTGGGTCGGCTGGCAAGAAGTTGACGATCCGCCGTCCGGTGAAGTTGATGCAGGACTCCTCGGTGGTATCCTTCGGGATAAATTTGGTGCAGGCCTTTCCTCCATTACTGAAGAACAATTGAACCATACATCCAAGTTCACAATCGTCGGAATCCGACCAGCAGAGTACGAGCGCGGCATGCGACTGACGAGGCAGCACACGGCTCGTGGCTGGCGAGTGACATGGGCCGAGTCGAAGAAACAACCGTTTACGCCCTGGGTGCCTGACCCTGACCGAGACCATCCGCCCCGGAAGACTCATCGGGGAAGCCGCGGGAAGCAGCGCCGTCCACGGGACCCTGACGATCAGGTGGACCTTACGGCAACGTCGGGATCGGACGGAGAACCAGACTCCAAATATCAGCGCAGGTACAGCCCCCGCCGCTCGGACCGGTCCCCGTCCCGCCGCCGCAGCCCAGGCCATCGCCGCGACAGCCCGCCGCCGAGGCGTCGTAGCGCGTACCGCGATGAACCCCAAGCGCATTCCAGCCGCCACGACCACCATGCAGCAGCCCCCCTCCAGCCCTACCCGTACTCGGGGGACCCCCACGACCCCCGGGTGGCCATGGCCCACAACCCCTACGCTCCCCCGCCCTGGAGCCCCCCAGCCGACCCCCACCGCTACCAGCCGTACTTCGGTCGGCATCCGCGGAACCGGTAACCCGGGACATGGCGGGGCGCAACGAGGACATCCCTGACGCCGTGTCTCAGCTCCGCCACTCCCGCCTCGACGGCGTCCCCCATGTCCGGGACCTACACCTGGGCGCATACACTCCCGGCTCCCCCCCCAGAGAGTGGGGCCTGGTACCGGTACCGGCCCCGGGCACTGCCCGGTTCATCACGCCCCCCTACGCCCTCGAAATGTGCCTGCACCTGCCGGTGGGTGTGCACTACTACCGGGCGTGCAGCGGGGCAGACCCCTGGCCCCGTGACGTTCTGTCGTTAGTGGGCGCCGTGCACTGTGTGCAGGTGGCGGGCTCCCATCAGTTGCAGCTCTGCCGCAAGGGCCTGCCACCCACCTCTTTCATCTTGCCCGAGCACCACCACGTGGTCCTCCCACAATCCTTACACAGCCGTGTTTCCATCACAGCCACAGGCCTCACCCGGGCCAGTGTCTTGGCGATAGCGGCCACGTACCACCACCGGCACCTCCGCAAGTGGGTGCGAGGCCTGCCTTGCGCCCTCCCCGCAGCCGTGGACCGCAAGCTAACCCAGCACTCCACCGCCGCCGGCTCCTGCCCTGGTCCCCCCCCCACCGGCCACGTGTCGCCCCGCCCGGACGTGATGACCCTCAACGTGCAGATGTCCCTGCGACCTAAGCTCCGCGCCCTGGACGTCCTGGTGCGCGAGTGCCAGTACCCGCTAGCCCTGCATGTTCAAGAAGCGGGACCCCTGATCATCCAACGGGTGCACCCCCTGTACCACACCATCCAGGCACCAGCACGAGTGGCTGGGGGATGTGCCACTCTCCTCTACAGGACCCCGGACCTGGTTGTGACCAGCCACAGCGCCCACCCGTCGGGACGCGCCCTCGTCACACACTTCACCATGGCTGGCGTGACCCACTGCCACGCCAACGTGTATCTCCCCGCCGACGGGAACCTCGACACCCTCCAAGAAATCCTGGATTGGGTATACCCGTACCTCCTCCTCACCCCGGCTAGAGTGGTTGTCCTGACAGGGGACCTGAACGCCAATTGCCGCTGGGTCTCGCACCTCCCTGTCTCCCCTGCCTCCCTCTGTGACCTCGTCCTCCCCACGCTCACGCGCCTTGGGATGCGCCGTCTGCGCCCCCTTGCGGAGGCCCCCACGTGGGTGAGCCCGCAAGGTTTCGCCGGTGCCCTGGACCACATCTTCCTCCGCGCCCCTTCGGAAGCAGACCACACCACGGAGGTGCGCTCCGACTCCAGTTTCCCATCTGACCACCTACCCGTGAATGCCACCCTCCATGACCTCCCGCCAGCGCCCCAATTGGTGTGCCCTTCGAAAAAGGGCCGCTTCCCCATCCCGCGAGAGCCCCTCACCAGCCAGCTCCGCACCCTCAACGACACCTTTCGGGCCGAACTCACTACGCCGCCCCCAGGCACGCCCCAAACGCAGCCACGCTATACCGAGGTGACCTCAGCGCTATACGCCGCAGCTACGGCTGCCTACGGGCCCCCCGTCCCCAGCCAGCCGGTGCCATCGACGATACGTGTCCACGTCACCAACCTTCAACGCTACACCCTCGCCTACCCGGATTGGGCATCCCAGTCGTCGCACCTCGTGGAGGTCGCCCGCCTCAAAGAACGCATCCGAGCGGCCTGGGACGTTCTCCTTCTGGAGAAGGATGTAGGGCTGGCGCCCCTACCCGCTGCCCCTGGCCAGCCCACCAAAGTGGACTACCGCCGCACGTTAGGGGCGCGCTATGTACCCCCAGCGGATCCGGTCTACGTGGTAGGCGTCCCGGTACCTCTCCATCAACAAGCCGCCGTTGCGTTGGACCAGCTGCGCCAAAGGCACCTTGCCCCTCTTGAGGCGCTCTCACTCGCACACGTCCGGACCATCACGGGATGGGAGGGCAGGCCGCTCGGCCCACCACCCAACGCCACCACCGCAAACCTGCGAGCCATCATCCGCCGGGCGGCGGCCACTGTGCCGTACCACGATTTACTGGAGTACCGGCTGTTCGGACAATTGGAGGATTCCCAATTTGCAACGATCGTGGACCTGATCAACAGTATTCTCCGTGGGGTACCCGTGCCCCAGGCACACTCTGCAGATTTCATCAACCTTCCAAAAAAGACGCCGCACGGCCCCATTGCAAACGGCAGGCCGCTGACCAATCTGGCCACGATATGGAAACTCACGGCCGCCCTCATCAAAGACCACTACCAGCCCCGCCTGGTTCAGGGCGGCATCCTGCCGCCCTACCAGTTCGGGATGTCCCCGCACTGCTCCTCCGTGGAGCTACTCCGCGTCCTACACGATGTATGGTGGGACCGCTGGCGCAGGCGCCTCGAAGCGTGGGTCCTGTCGGACGATGTCCGCCACGCGTATGGCTCCATCAACCACACCACCGAGTACGCCGTCCTCACCGCCGCAGGGATCTCCCCAGCCGACGCCGCGACCCTTCAGCACCATGACCGCGCCCTTGAGGTGCACATGGGGGGGGCTGACGGTCACTCTCCGTCCTCCACCCGGTTGGGGGCCGGCACGGGGCAAGGGTGCCCCGTGTCCGGCATGAAGTACTGCATTTATGGCGAAGTTCGGGGGCACGAGGCCTGCCGTTCCGTCCCCCCCACCGACACCCCCGCGGGCCCGCTGAACCGGGTTCTCCTGATGGATGATACCCAGTGGCTGCCCGGCGACCGTTGCCACTTGCCCGCCCTCGCCAGCGGCATTGAGAGGGCGGGCCGCCTCACCAACCTCCACTCTGACCCGACCAAAACAGTCTTGGTCGGCACCGACATGCGCGACGGTCAGGTCTATTTCCTCAACGACACGGTATACCTCAATGGTCACCCCGTGCGCTGTGCCACGAGCCAGGACTACGTCCGCGTCCTTGGCCGCCATGCCCTTCCCCACCTCTTCCATCCCGTCGACTCCAGGCGCCTGTTCTCGGGCACCCGCGCTGCGTGCCGGGCGCTCCGCGCCCCGCGACTCCCCGCCCACTACCCCCTCGCCATGTATACCGCCAAGTGTCATGGGACGGTCAACTGGTTTACCAGTGTCCGCCCCCCCTCCTACGGGGCCCTACGCGTGCTGGACGCCATGACCGCCTCGGCCATGCGCGCCACCGCTGGGTGGGCCCTCTCCGCCTCTGCTCACTTCCTCCGCGAGGTCCCCGAAGGGGGAGTCGGTATCCCCCCGGCGCCGGTCGTTGGGTTTACTAACTTCTTCGGCGTCTACATCCGGCACCTGAACCACCCCAACCCCCTGGTCTGCCGGTCCACGCGCCACGGGCTCCTGACTGCCCTCTGGCGTTTCCATCCTTCCCAGCCCTGCCTCACCCCAGAGCTCGGGCTCCGGTGCACCGCACACCCCACGGACCACGATCTGTTTGTCGCCCTGTGCCACCGGTGCGACATCGCCATCCACTTGCCCCCTGACAGCCATCTGCCACACCACACCCCCCATGTGCTGGCCCTGTCGTCACCCGGACTCGAGGTCCAGGACACCCACGCGTGGATGCTTGCAGGCCATCGCAGTACAGAGGACGCGCGACGGAAGGGGTGGCCCCGGGCCTCGCCCCGCCCCACTCCGCCGGTCGGCACCGTCCCCCCGGTTAGACGCTGCCAAGCGGTAACTGCGACAGTCCCCACGTTCTCCTGGCTCCCTGAGAACTATGGGATCCTCCACGACGCGTCGTGGTGCCCGAGGACCCGGCGCTGCGGCGGGGCAGTGGCGGTGTTCTGCCCCGTCACCCTCCGGTACCAGGTGTACCCCGTCCCCATCCCCTTGAGGCTGGACAACGCCTACACGGCGGAGCTGTACACGGCATGGGTGGCCCTCACCGCCAGGGGGCCTTCGGCCGACCCTGCCATCGGCTTCCGATCCGGTGCGTGGCACTTTGCGGACTGCAAAGGGTACATCACAGCCCAGGAAGGGCGCCGCGAGCCGGAGGACTCGCTACAAGGAGATCTCATAAGATCGTGTCGCGACATGGCCCACGGTCACGCCCCTCCCCGTCACCTCTATTCCCATATCGCCGGCACCTGGCTCGATGCCCTGCTGGACCAGGTGGACGAGGCGGCAGGGCGAGCTGCGGACACCTGCCCAGACGCCGTGGGATGGCTCGGCCCCCTACAGCAACCCCGCGTCTGCTTCTCCCACGCGGGCCTCCAGGTCCACGACGCCGTGCCCCACGCGCGCCGCGCCTTGCTCGCCTCCCACCACGCCTACTCTGCGTCCCCCCCGCCTCAGCGCCGCCCCGCCCTCAACGAGTACGCCAACGTCGTCAGCCACGGCCTCATCACATGGGGGGACCACCTCACGGTCACCGGCATCCGCCTCTCCCTGTTCCCCCCGAGGGACGCGTCCTGCCCCCTCTGCAACATGCCCGCCTCCGGGGACCACATCCTCTCATGCCCGCTAGACCCGCTCATCCGCGCCCACTACCATCGGTGGCTTGCGGCCCGACTCTCTCAGAGGTCTGCCTGGCGCCACTGTACGCCCACTGCTTGGGGCACCCTCGTCCTTTGGGGGGACGAGCCGTTCATACTGGCTGTGGATGGCTCCCCGGCCCACCACACCATCGCAACCTACACTATTGGTCGTCTCGGAGCCATCTCCACGCCACACAGGGATGCCCTGCTGCACAGAGGTCTGCGTCCTGCGCGCCTCCGTCGCCTGCTCTGCGACGTCGTTCTCACTACCGTCCTCCTACATAAGCGGCACGCGGTGCCCGTCCTACCTCTTGCCGACCACTTCTCCCCCCTGCCGCGGGTCCCCGTGAACCAGTCCCTCGCCAACAACCCACCGCCAGAGTGGTATCACGTTACCAACTGGGCCCCAACGCCCGGTTCGGGCAGGTGGCCGGCCTGGGACGTCCTCCTAGGACTCTGGCTATCAGGGGACCTCCTCCTGGCCCCTAAGGTGAAGTCCGTCATCTCCACCCGGAGCAGGCACAGTCCGTACCGCGTCCTGTATGTGTACAACGAGACGAACCAGATTCCGCCGGCCGTGCGGCAGGAGATTGAGCTGAATGCCCATGACGTGATCATCTTGGACAGTCTCGGACGGCACGGGCTTGCCCCCCATCTCCCGGGTCGACGCCGCCTCTGGGCCATCCATTACGGTGGCAATGGACGGAGCCTGGAGGCTGGCCTCTGTGGAGATGTGATCCCCTCGTGGTGTGCCGCGCTACATTCCGCGTTCTCGGCCATCCTCACTGCGGCTTCCCAAGGACCCCGCACGGTCTTCAAGGACATGCAGGTGGCCCTGGGACGGCCCGCCCCGTGGCCTGGTCCCCGGCCGTGACCCGTCCTCGACCTCGCGCGCCCGGACCGCTCCGGTGCAGCGCGCAGTCGTGCCGGACCGCACTCCTTGTCTGGCGGCGTTCTAAGTCGGAGGTGATGCCCCGGGAGACCCACATCTTCCGTGCCCGTTGATCTTGGAACGCTGACTCGGTTGGATCCAGGACAGGTCGGAGCGGTTGGTGGCCGGGACCGGAGAGCAGATCGAACCGTAGCGTTGTCGTACACCGACGTTGTGACCCAGACGGCCTGCTGGGAGGAGCGTTCTCAGGTGTGCGACGAGATTTGTCTTGCTCTAGCGGAGGTAAGACGGAGGACTCCCTCGGCAGAGCCTGCGTGGGGCCCCCGAGGGACGACGCCAAGGCTCACCGTACGTGGGACCGCGGCAGGCGCTCCTCCTCCTCCTCCTCCTCTGCACAGGGCAGTGGGAAGGGGTCCCTACCCCTGTGTACCTCTGCAATGGGCAGTGGGAAGGGGTCCCTACCCCTCTGTACCTTTGCACAGGGCACTGGGAAGGGGTCCCTACACCTGTGTACCTTTGCACATGGCAGGGGGAAGGGGTCCCTACCCCTGTGTACCTTTGCACAGGGCAGTGGGAAGGGGTCCCTACCCCTGTGTACCTCTGCACAGGGTAGTGGGAAGGGGTCCCTACCCCTGTGTACCTGTGCACTGGGCAGTGGGAAGGGGTCCCTACCCCTGTGTACCTTTGCACAGGGCAGTGGGAAGGGGTCCCTACACCTGTGTACTTCTGCACAGGGCAGTGGGAAGGGGTCCCTACACCTGTGTACCTCTGCATTGGGCAGTGGGAAGGGGTCCCTACCCCTGTGTACCTCTGCACTGTGCAGGGGGAAGGGGTCCCTACCCCTGTGTACCTTTGCACAGGGCAGTGGGAAGGGGTCCCTACCCCTGTGTACCACTGCACAGGGCAGTGGGAAGGGGTCCCTACCCCTGTGTACTTCTGCACAGGGCAGTGGGAAGGGGTCCCTACACCTGTGTACCTCTGCACTGGGCAGTGGGAAGGGGTCCCTACCCTTGTGTACCTCTGCACAGGGCAGTGGGAAGGGGTCCCTACCCCTGTGTACCTTTGCACAGGGCACTGGGAAGGGGTCCCTACCCCTGTGTACCTCTGCACAGGGCAGTGAGAAGGGGTCCCTACCCCTGTGTACCTGTGCACTGGGCAGTGGGAAGGGGTCCCTACCCCTGTGTACCTGTGCACAGGGCAGGGGGAAGGGGTCCCTACCCCTGTGTACCTTTGCACAGGGCAGTGGGAAGGGGTCCCTACCCCTGTGCCCGTGCACAGGGCATTTGGAAGGGGTCCCTACCCCTGTGTACCTTTGCACAGGTCAGGGGGAAGGGGTCCCTACCCCTGTGTACCTCTGCACAGGGCAGTGGGAAGGGGTCCCTACCCCTATGTACCTTTGCACAGGGCAGTGGGAAGGGGTCCCTACCCCTGTGTACCTCTGCACAGGGCAGTGGGAAGGGGTCCCTACCCCTGTGTACCTGTCGGCGGAGGTTCCCCAGCGAGAGGAGGCCGCTGGGTTTTGCCATGGGAGACAGCTCACCTCCCTAAATAACGAAAATCCGCGAACCCCCCCCCCCCCCAGAAAACAAGCAAGAACCTCCGGGGGCGAGAGTTGGGACCCTCCCCCATGCGCCTTGGGCCATGAATTAACATGCGCCCCCAGTTAAAACAGCCTCCCCTGACCTGTGGTCAGAGAAAGCTGAGCCAGCCCCCAAGGGGAGTGGCTCAGGGTGTTGCTTGCCGCCCCCCTCCCCCCTTACAGCGCGAGGCCAACAGCCTGAGGTGAGGCCACGCATCGCGCTAGCAGCCCAGGCACCAATATCCTCCTGGTGAGGGCCTCGGCGGGGGAGACGCCAAAAGCCTGTGGTGAGGCGCCCCCCCCCCCCCCCATGCACGCCCCTTGGCGCACCCCATGCGCAGCCCCACGCAGCGCTCCTGCGCGGCACCACAGCGCGCCCGTGCGCAGCCCCACGCAGCGCTCATGCGCAGCCCCAAACAGCGCTCATGCGCAGCCCCATGCTGCGCCCCTGCGTGTCCCCATGCCGCGCCCCTGCGCAGCCCCAAGCAGCGCTCATGCGCAGCCCCAAGCAGCGCTCACGCGCAGCCCCATGCTGCGCCCCTGTGTGTCCCCATGCTGCGCCCCTGCGCAGCCCCAAGCAGCGCTCATGCGCAGCCCCACGAAGCGCTCATGCTCAGCCCCATGCTGTGCTCAAGCGGGGCCCCATGCTGCGCCCCTGCGCAGCCCCATGCCAGCCGCCCCCCTCCCCCCTTACAGCGCGAGGCCAACAGCCTGTGGTGAGGCCACGCATCGCGCTTGCAGCCCAGGCATCAATATCCTCCTGGTGAGGGCCTCGGCGGGGGAGACGCCAAAAGCCTGTGGTGAGGCGCCCCCCCCCCCCCCCCCCCCATGCACGCCCCTTGGCACACCGCAGGCGCAGCCCCACGCAGCGCTCCTGCACGGCACCATTGTGCGCCCGTGCGCAGCACCATTGTGCGCCCGTGCGCGGCCCCATGCTACGCCCATGCGCACCCCCACGCTGCGCCCTTGCGCAGCCCCGCGCAGCGCTCATGCGCAGCCCCATCCTGCGCTCCTGCTGTCACCTCCCACTCTGCCCCCCTTGCCGTGCGTAGTCACACGCTACGCCCCAGCGCGGCCCCACACTGTGCCCCGGCGCAGCCCCACGCAGCGCTCTTGCGCAGCCCCGCGCTTCTCCACGGCTTATTCCCACGCTGTGCGCATGCGCAGCCCCATGCCGCGCCCATGCGCGGCCCCACGCTGCGCCCCTTGCACAGCCACACGCTGCGCCCCTGCGCAGCCCCATGCGCAGCCCCATGCCGCGCCCATGCGCGGCCCCATGTTGCGCCCCTGCGCAGCCCCACGCTGTGCCCCTGCGCAGCCCCACGCTGCGGCCCTGCGCAGCCCCATGCGCAGCACCATGCTGCGCCCCTGCGCAGCTCCATGCTGCTGCGCCCCTGTGCGGCCCCATACTGCCGCGCCCCTGCGCAGCCCCACGCTGCTGCGCCACTGCGCAGCCCCACGCTGCTGCGCCCCTGCGCAGCCCCACGCTGCTGCGCCCCTGCGCAACCCCACGCTGCTGCGCCCTTGCGCAGCCCCACGCTGCTTCGCCCCTGCGCAGCCCCATGCTGCCGCGCCCCTGCATAGCCCCGTGCTGATGGGCCCCCCCGCAGCCCCATGCTGCCGCGCCCCTGCGCCGCCCCGTACAGCTGCGCCCCTGCGCAGCCCCACGGTGGCGCCCCTGCGCAGCCCCACGCTGCTGCGCCCCCCCGCAGCCCCATGCTGCCGCGCCCTTGCGCAGCCCCGTGCCGCTGCGCCCCTGCGCAGCCCCACGCTGCTGCGCCCCATGCGCAGCCCCATGCTGCTGCGCCCCTGCGCAGCCCCACGCTGCTGCGCCCCTGCGCCACCCCACGCTGCTGCGCCCCTGCGCAGCCCCACGCTGCGCCCATGCTGCAGCCCCATGCGCGGCCCCATGCTGCTGTCCTGCCAGTGCCACGCTGCGCCCGTGCGCAGCCCCACGCTGCTGCGCAGCCCCATGCAGCTGCGCCCCAACACAGCCCCATGCAGCTGCGCCCCTACGCAGCCCCACGCTGCTGCGCCCCTGCGCAGCCCCACGCTGCGCCCATGCTGCAACCCCATGCGCGGCCCCATGCTGCTTTCCTGCCAGCCCCAGGCTGCGCCCGTGCGCAGCCCCACGCTACTGCGCCCAAACGCAGCCCCATGCAGCTGCGCCCCTGCGCAGCCCCACGCTACTGCGCCCCTGCGCAGCCCCACGCTGCTGCGCCCCTGCGCAGCCTCCCGCTGCGCCCCTGCGCACCCTCACGCTGCGCCCATGCCCCAGCCCCATGCGCGGCCCCATGCTGCTCCCCTGCCAGCCCCACGCTACGCCCGTGCGCAGCCCCACGCTCCTGCGCCCGTGCGCAGCCCCATGCTGCTGCCCCCCTACGCAGCCACACGCTGCTGCGCCCCTGCGCAGCTCCATACAGCTACGCCCTTGCACAGCGCCACGCTGCTGCGCCCTTGCGCAGCCCCACGCTGTTGCGCCCCTACGCAGCCCCACGCTGCTGCGCCCCCCCGCAACCCCATGCTGCTGCGCCCCTGCGCAGCCCCATGCAGCTGCGCCCCAACACAGCCCCATGCAGCTGCGCCCCTACGCAGCCCCACGCTGCTGCGCCCCTGCGCAGCCCCACGCTGCGCCCATGCTGCAACCCCATGCGCGGCCCCATGCTGCTGTCCTGCCAGTGCCACGCTGCGCCCGTGCGCAGCCCCACGCTGCTGCGCCCCCCCGCAACCCCATGCTGCTGCGCCCCTGCGCAGCCCCATGCAGGTGCGCCCCAACACAGCCCCATGCAGCTGCGCCCCTACGCGGCCCCACGCTGCTGCGCCCCTGCGCAGCCCCACGCTGCGCCCCTGCGCAGCCCCACGCTGCGCCCATGCTGCAACCCCATGCGCCGCCCCATGCTGCTTTCCTGCCAGCCCCACGCTGCGCCCGTGCGCAGCTCCACGCTGCTGCGCCCAAACGCAGCCCCATGCAGCTGCGCCCCTGCGCAGCCCCACGCTACTGCGCCCCTGCGTAGCCTCACGCTGCGCCCCTGCGCACCCTCACGCTGCGCCCATGCCGCAGCCCCATGCGCGGCCCCATGCTGCTCCCATGCCAGCCCCACGCTACGCCCGTGCGCAGCCCCACGCTCCTGCGCCCCATGCGTAGCCCCATGCAGCTGCCCCCCTACGCAGCCACACGCTGCTGCGCCCCTGCGCAGCTCCATACAGCTGCGCCCTTGCACAGTGCCACGCTGCTGCGCCCTTGCGCAGCCCCACGCTGTTGCGCCCCTACGCAGCCCCACGCTGCTGCGCCCCCCCCGCAACCCCATGCTGCTGCGCCCCTGCGCAGCCCCATGCAGCTGTGCCCCAACACAGCCCCATGCAGCTGCGCCCCTACGCAGCCCCACGCTGCTGCGCCCCTGCGCAGCCCCACGCTGCGCCCATGCTGCCACCCCATGCGCGGCCCCATGCTGCTTTCCTGCCAGCCCCAGGCTGCGCCCGTGCGCAGCTCCACGCTGCTGCGCCCAAACGCAGCCCCATGCAGCTGCGCCCCTGCGCAGCCCCACGCTACTGCGCCCCTGCGCAGCCCCACGCTACTGCGCCCCTGCGCAGCCTCACGCTGCGCCCCTGCGCACCCTCACGCTGCGCCCATGCCGTAGCCCCATGCGCGGCCCCATGCTGCTCCCCTGCCAGCCCCACGCTACGCCCGTGCGCAGCCCCACGCTCCTGCGCCCGTGCGCAGCCCCATGCTGCTGCCCCCCTACGCAGCCACACGCTGCTGCGCCCCTGCGCAGCTCCATACAGCTGCGCCCTTGCACAGCGCCACGCTGCTGCGCCCTTGCGCAACCCCACGCTGTTGCGCCCCTACGCAGCCCCACGCTGCTGCGCCCCTGCGCAACCCCACGCTGCTGCACCCCTGCGCAGCCCCACGCTGCTGCGCCCCTGCGCAGCCCCATGCACAGCCCCATGCTGCACCCCCCCGCAGCCCCACGCTGCCGCGCCCCGGCGCAGCCCCACGCTGCTGCGCCCCTGCGCAACCTGAGGCAGCTGCGCCCCTACGCAGCCCCATGCGCAGCCCCATGCTGCGCCCCTGCGCAGCCCCACGCAGTTGCGCCCCTTCGCAGCCCCACGCTGCTGCGCCCCTGCGCAGCTCCATGCTGCTGTGCCCCTGCGTAAGTCCATGCTGCTGCGCCCCTGCAGAGCCCCACGCTGCTGCGCCCCTGTGCAGCCCCACGCTGCTGCGCCCTTAGGCAGCCCCACGCTGCTGCGCCCTTAGGCAGCCCCAGGCTGCTGCGCCCCTGCGCAGCCCCACGCTGCTGCGCCCCTGCGCAGCCCCACGCTGCTGCACCCTTGCGCAACCCCACGCTGCTGCGCCCCTGCGCAGCCCCACGCTGCTTCGCCCCTGCGCAGCCCCATGCTGCCGCGCCCCTGCACAGCCCCGTGCTGATGTGCCCCCCCCGCAACCCCATGCTGCCGCGCCCCTGCGCCGCCCCGTACAGCTGCGCCCCTGCGCAGCCCCACGCGGCGCCCCTGCGCAGCCCCACGCTGCTGCGCCCCCCCGCAGCCCCATGCTGCCGCGCCCCTGCGCAGCCCCGTGCCGCTGCGCCCCTGCGCAGCCCCGCGGTGCTGCGCCCCTGCGCAGCCCCACGCTGCTGCGCCCCTGCGCAGCCCCACGCAGCTGCGCCCTTGCGCAGCCCCACGCTGCAGCGCCCCTGCGCAGCCCCACGCTGCTGCGCCCCTGCGCAGCCCCACGCTGCTGCACCCTTGCACAACCCCACGCTGCTGCGCCCCTGCGCAGCCCCACGCAGCTGCGCCCTTGCGCAGCCCCACGCTGCAGCGCCCCTGCGCAGCCCCACGCTGCTGCGCCCCTGCGCAGCCCCACGCTGCTGCACCCCTGCGCAGCCCCATGCTGCCGCGCCCCTGCACAGCCCCGTGCTGATGTGCCCCCCCGCAGCCCCATGCTGCCGCGCCCCTGCGCCGCCCCGTACAGCTGCGCCCCTGCGCAACCCCACGCGGCGCCCCTGCGCAGCCCCACGCTGCTGCGCCCCCCCGCAGCCCCATGCTGCCGCGCCCCTGCGCAGCCCCGTGCCGCTGCGCCCCTGCGCAGCCCCACGCTGCTGCGCCCCATGCGTAGCCCCATGCTGCTGCGCCCCTGCGCAGCCCCACGCTGCTGCGCCCCTGCGCCACCCCAGGCTGCTGCGCCCCTGCGCAGCCCCACACTGCGCCCATGCTGCAGCCCCATGCGCGGCCCCATGCTGCTTTCCTGCTAGTGCCACGCTGCGCCCGTGCGCAGCCCCACGCTGCTGCGCCCCCCCGCAACCCCATGCTGCTGCGCCCCTGCGCAGCCCCATGCAGGTGCGCCCCAACACAGCCCCATGCAGCTGCGCCCCTACGCGGCCCCACGCTGCTGCGCCCCTGCGCAGCCCCACGCTGCGCCCATGCGGCAACCCCATGCGCGGCCCCATGCTGCTTTCCTGCCAGCCCCACGCTGCGCCCGTGCGCAGCTCCACGCTGCTGCGCCCAAACGCAGCCCCATGCAGCTGCGCCCCTGCGCAGCCCCACGCTACTGCGCCCCTGCGCAGCCCCACGCTGCTGCGCCCCTGCGCAGCCTCACGATGCGCCCCTGCGCAGCCTCACGCCCCCCATGCTGCAGCCCCATGCGCGGCCCCATGCTGCTCCCCTGCCAGCCCCACGCTACGCCCGTGCGCAGCCCCACGCTCCTGCGCCCGTGCGCAGCCCCATGCTGCTGCCCCCCTACGCAGCCACACGCTGCTGCGCCCCTGCGCAGCTCCATACAGCTGCGCCCTTGCACAGTGCCACGCTGCTGCGCCCTTGCGCAGCCCCACGCTGTTGCGCCCCTACGCAGCCCCACGCTGCTGCGCCCTTGCGCAACCCCACGCTGCTGCACCCCTGCGCAGCCCCATGCTGCTGCGCCCCTGCGCAGCCCCATGCACAGCCCCATGCTGCACCCCCCCCGCAGCCCCACGCTGCCGCGCCCCGGCGCAGCCCCACGCTGCTGCGCCCCTGCGCAGCCTCACGCAGCTGCGCCCCTACGCAGCCCCATGCGCAGCCCCATGCGCAGCCCCTGCGCAGCCCCACGCAGTTGCGCCCCTTCGCAGCCCCATGCACAGCCCCATGCTGCACCCCCCCCGCAGCCCCACGCTGCTGCGCCCCTGCGCAGCCTCACGCAGCTGCGCCCCTACGCAGCCCCATGCGCAGCCCCATGCTGCGCCCCTGCGCAGCCCCACGCAGTTGCGCCCCTTCGCAGCCCCACGCTGCTGCGCCCCTGCGCAGCTCCATGCTGCTGTGCCCCTGCGTAAGTCCATGCTGCTGCGCCCCTGCAGAGCCCCACGCTGCTGCGCCCTTAGGCAGCTGCATGCTGCTGCGCCCCTGCGCAGCCCCACGCTGCTGCGCCCCTGCGCAGCCCCACGCTGCAGCGCCCCTGCGCAGCCCCACGCTGCTGCGCCCCCGCGCAGCCCCACACTGCTGCACCCTTGCGCAACCCCACGCTGCTGCGCCCCTGCGCAGCCCCACGCTGCTTCGCCCATGCGGAGCCCCACGCTGTCGCGCCCCTTGCGCAGCCCCATGCCCATGCGCAGCCCCGCGCTGCTGCGCCCCTGCGCAACCCCGCGCTTCTGCGCCCCTTCGCAGCCCCACGCAGCTTCGCCCCTGCGCAGCCCCGTGTTGCTACACCTTTGCGCAATCCCTCGCTGCTGCGCCCCTGCGCAGCCGCATGCTGCTGCGCCCCTACGCAGCCCCATGCTGCTGCGCCCCTGCGCAGCCCCACACTGCTGCGCCCGTGCGCAGCCCCACGCTGCGCCCCTGGGCAGCCCCGTGCTGCTGCGCCCCTGAACAGCCCCACGCTGCTGCGCCCCTGCGCAACCCCACGCAGCTACGCCCCTGCGCAGCCCCACGCTGCTACGCCCCTGTGCAGCCCCACACTGCTGCGCCGCTGCGCAGCCCCACGCTGCTGTGCCCCTGCGCACCCCCCGCGCAGCCCCGTGTTGCTGCGCCCCTGCGCAGCCCCATGCAGAGCCCCTGCTCCGAAGCTTCACGCTCCTGTGCCCCTGCGCAGCCCCGTGTTGCTGCACCTTTGCGCAGTCCCTCGCCGCTGCGCCCCTACGCAGCCCCGTGCTGCTGCGCCTTTGCGCAGCCCCACGCTGCTGCGCCCCTACGCAGCCCCATGCTGCGCCCCTGCGCAGCTCCGTGCTGCTGCGCCCCTGCACAGCTCCACGCTGCTGCGCCCCTGCGCAGCCCCACGCTGCTGCGCCCCTGCGCAGCCCCACACTGCTGCGCCCCTGCGCAGCCCCACGCTGCTGTGCCCCTGCGCACCCCCCGCGCAGCCCCGTGTTGCTGCGCCCCTGCGTAGCCCCATGCAGAGCCCCTGCGCAGCCCCACGCTGCTGCGCCCCTCCGTAGCTTCACGCTGCTGCGCCCCTGCGCAGCCCCGTGTTGCTGCGACTTTGCGCAGTCCCTCGCCGCTGCGCCCCTACGCAGCCCCGTGCTGCTGCTCCTTTGCGTAGCCCCACGCAGCTGCGCCCCGTCGCAGCCCCATGCTGCGCCCCTGCGCAGCCCCACGCAGCTGCGCCCCTGCGCAGCTCCGTGCTGCTCCGCCCCAGCACAGCTCCACGCTGCTGCGCCCCTGCGCAGCCCCACGCTGCTGCGCCCCTGCGCAGCTCCAGTCTGCTGCGCCCCTGCGCAGCCCCACTCTGCTGCGCCGCTACGCAGCCCCAGGCTGCTGCGCCCCTGCGCAGCCCCGCACTGCTGTGCCCCCGCGCAGACCTATGCTGATGCGCCCCCCCCGCAGCCCCAGGCAGCGCCCATACGCGGCCCCACGCCGCGCAGTCCCGCGTTGCGCCCCAGCGCAGCCGCATCCTCCGCTCCAGCGCCGTCGCTGCCGCACCCCTGCGCGGCCCCATACCGCGCCCCTTGCACAGCCCCACGCTGCGCCCATGCGCAATACCACGCTGCGCACAGCGCAGCCCCACGCAGCGCCTTAGCACAGCTGCATGCTGCGCCCTTTGCGCAGCCGCATGCTGCTCCCTAGCACAGTTCCACGCTGCGCACCTTGCGCAGCCGCAGGCCGCGGCCGCACGCTGCGCCACTAGCGCAGCCCTGTGCGCTGTTCCACGCTGCGCCTTGTGCAGCCCCACACAACGCTCCTGCGCGGCCCCGGACTGCGCCTTAGTGCAGCCGCATGCCGCACCCTCTCACGGCCCCCTTGCGGCGCCCCTTCGGCGGCCCCGCGTTCCGCCCGAGCGCAGCCCCACGCTGCACTCCTTGCGCAGCCGCTGCGCCCCAGCCCAGCTCCAGGCTACGCAGCCGCATGCCGCACCCCTGCGCGGCTCCACACTGCGCCCCTGCGCAGTCCTACGGAGCCCCCCTGCTCGGTCACCCAGCGCGTTCCAGCGCAGCCACACGCAGCGCCCCCGGTGCAGCCAATGCGCCCCAGCCCAGCTCCACATGCTGCGCCCCTGCTCACTCACGCGCTGCGCCCCGGCCCCGGCGAAGCCCCATGCTGCGCCCCAGCAAAGCCCCACACTGCGACGCTGCGCAGCCGTTGCACCCCAGCACAATCCCAAGCAGCACCCCTGTGTAGCGGCCCCGCACCGCACCCCTGCGCGGTGCCCCGCTGCGCCCATGCACATCCCCACGCTGCCCCCCCCCCTCCCAGGAAAAAACCGCCGCAGCGCAGGTACACCCCCCGCGCCCCACCCACACCGAACGCGGACCCCCCCCCCCCCCTGAAACCGGCAAGTGTCAGCCCCCGGTGGCGCGGGGTGCTGCCACGGGCCGCCCGCTTCGACCCGACTTGGCGGGACCGAGTAAGCCGCCCTATGGCGGTTGGGAGCCCCTCGTTTTCTGGGTCCCCCTCCAGCTGTGCTGGTGCCTCGGGCGGGTCGACCTGAAACCTGAAACCTGAAACCCCGTGTACCTTTGCACAGGGCAGTGGGAAGGGGTCCCTACCCCTGTGTACCTCTCCACAGGGCAGTGGGAAGGGGTCCCTATCCCTGTGTACCTCTGCACAGGGCAGGGGGCAGGGGTCCCTACCCCCGTGTACCTCTGCACAGGGCAGTGGGAAGGGGTCCTTACCCCTATGTACCTCTGCACTGGGCAGTGGGAAGGGGTCCCTACCCCTGTGTACTTCTGCACAGGGCAGTGGGAAGGGGTCCCTACACCTGTGTACCTCTGCACTGGGCAGTGGGAAGGGGTCCCTACCCCTGTGTACCTCTGCACACGTCAGAGGAAGGGGTCCCTACCCCTGTGTACCTTTGCACAGGGCAGTGGGAAGGGGTCCTTACCCCTGTGTACCTCTGCACACGTCAGGGGGAAGGGGTCCCTACACCTGTGTACCTCTGCACTGGGCAGGGGGAAGGGGTCCTTACCCCTATGTACCTCTGCACTGGGCAGTGGGAAGGGGTCCCTACCCCTGTGTACGTCTGCACAGGGCAGTGGGAAGGGGTCCCTACACCTGTGTACCTCCGCACAGGGCAGTGGGAAGGGGTCCCTACCCCTGTGTACCTCTGCACACGTCAGGAGGAAGGGGTCCCTACCCCTGTGTACCTCTGCACAGGGCAGTGGGAAGGGGTCCTTACCCCTGTGTACCTCTGCACACGTCAGGGGGAAGGGGTCCCTACACCTGTGTACCTCTGCACTGGGCAGGGGGAAGGGGTCCTTACCCCTGTGTACCTCTGCACACGTCAGGGGGAAGGGGTCCCTACCCCTGTGTACCTCTGCACAGGGCAGTGGGAAGGGGTTCCTACCCCTGTGTACCTCTGCACACGTCAGGAGGAAGGGGTCCCTACCCCTGTGTACCTCTGCACAGGGCAGTGGGAAGGGGTCCTTACCCCTGTGTACCTCTGCACACGTCAGGGGGAAGGGGTCCCTACACCTGTGTACCTCTGCACTGGGCAGGGGGAAGGGGTCCTTACCCCTGTGTACCTCTGCACACGTCAGGGGGAAGGGGTCCCTACCCCTGTGTACCTCTGCACAGGGCAGTGGGAAGGGGTCCTTACCCCTGTGTACCTCTGCACACGTCAGGGGGAAGGGGTCCCTACCCCTGTGTACCTCTGCACAGGGCAGTGGGAAGGGGTCCTTACCCCTGTGTACCTCTGCACACGTCAGGGGGAAGGGGTCCCTACACCCGTGTACCTCTGCACTGGGCAGGGGGAAGGGGTCCTTACCCCTGTGTACCTCTGCACACGTCAGGGGGAAGGGGTCCCTACCCCTGTGTACCTCTGCACAGGGCAGTGGGAAGGGGTCCTTACCCCTGTGTACCTCTGCACAGGGCAGTGGGAAGGGGTCCCTACCCCTGTGTACCTCTGCACAGGGGAGTGGCAAGGGGTCCCTACCCCTGTGTACCTTTGCACAGGGCAGTGGGAAGGGGTCCCTACCCCTGTGTACCTGTGCACAGGGCAGTGGGAAGGGGTCCCTACCCCTGTGTACCTGTGCACAGGGCAGAGGGAAGGGGTCCCTACCCCTGTGTACCTTTGCACATGTCAGGGGGAAGGGGTCCCTACCCCTGTGTACCTCTGCACAGGGCAGGGGGAAGGGGTCCCTACCCCTGTGTACCTCTGCACAGGGCAGTGGGAAGGGGTCCCTACCCCTGTGTACCTGTGCACAAGGCACTGGGAAGGGGTCCCTACCCCTGTGTACCTGTGCACAGGGCAGTGGGAAGGGGTCCCTACCCCTGTGTACCTGTGCACAGGGCAGAGGGAAGGGGTCCCTACCCCTGTGTACCTTTGCACAGGGCAGTGGGAAGGGGTTCCTACCCCTGTGTACCTCTGCACAGGGCAGTGGGAAGGGGTCCCTACCCCTGTGTACCTTTGCACAGGTCAGGGGGAAGGGGTCCCTACCCCTGTGTACCTTTGCACAGGGCAGTGGGAAGGGGTCCCTACCCCTGTGTACCTCTGCACAGGGCAGTGGGAAGGGGTCCCTACCCCTGTGTACCTCTGCACAGGGCACTGGGAAGGGGTCCCTACCCCTCTGTACCTGTGCACAGGGCAAGGGTAAGGGGTCCCTACCCCTGTGTACCTCTGCACAGGGCAGGGGGAAGGGGTCCCTACCCCTGTGTACCTCTGCACACGGCAGTGGGAAGGGGTCCCTACCCCTGTGTACCTTTGCACCGGGCAGGGGGAAGGGGTCCCTACCCGTGTGTACCTCTGCACAGGGCAGTGGGAAGGGGTCCCTACCCCTGTGTACCTGTGCACAGGGCAGTGGGAAGGGGTCCCTACCCCTGTGTACCTCTGCAGAGGGCAGTGGGAAGGGGTCCCTACCCCTGTGTACCTTTGCACGGGGCAGTGGGAAGGGGTCCCTACCCCTGTGTACCTGTGCACACGGCAGTGGGAAGGGGTCCCTACCCCTGTGTACCTGTGCACAGGGCAGTGGGAAGGGGTCCCTACCCCTGTGTACCTGTGCACAGCGCAGAGGGAAGGGGTCCCTACCCCTGTGTACCTTTGCACAGGGCATTGGGAAGGGGTCCCTAGCCCTGTGTACCTGTGCACAGGGCAATGGGAAGGGGTCCCTACCCCTTTGTACCTCTGCACAGGGCAGTGGGAAGTGGTCCCTACCCCTGTGTACCTGTGCACAGGGCAGTGGGAAGGGGTCCCTACCCCTGTGTACCTTTGCACAGGGCAGTGGGAAGGGGTCCCTAGCCCTGTGTACCTGTGCACAGAGCAGGGGTAAGGGGTCCCTACCCCTGTGTACCTCTGCACAGGGCAGTGGGAAGGGGTCCCTACCCCTGTGTACCTCTGCACAGGGCAGTGGGAAGGGGTCCCTACCCCTGTGTACCTGTGCACAGGGCAGGGGTAAGGGCTCCCCTACCCCTGTGTACCTCTGCAAAGGGCAGGGGGAAGGGGTCCCTACCCCTGTGTACTTCTGCACAGGGCAGTGGGAAGGGGTCCCTACCCCTGTGTACCTCTGCACAGGGCAGGGGGAAGGGGTCCCTACCCCTCTGTACCTCTGCACAGGGCAGTGGAAAGGGGTCCCTACCCCTGTGTACCTCTGCACAGGGCAGTGGGAAGGGGTCCCTACCCCTGTGTACCTTTGCACAGGGCAGTGGGAAGGGGTCCCTACCCCTGTGTACCACTGCACAGGGCAGTGGGAAGGGGTCCCTACCCTGTGTACCTGTGCACAGGGCAGTGGGAAGGGGTCCCTACCCCTGTGTACCTGTGCACAGGGCAGTGGGAAGGGGTCCCTACCCCTGTGTACCTGTGCACAGGGCAGTGGGAAGGGGTCCCTAGCCCTGTGTACCTGTGCACAGGGCAGTGGGAAGGGGTCCCTACCCCTGTGTACCTCTGCACAGGGCAGTGGGAAGTGGTCCCCACCCCTGTGTACCTGTGCACAGGTCACGGGGAAGGGGTCCCTACCCCTGTGTACCTCTGCACAGGGCAGTGGGAAGGGGTCCCTACCCCTGTGTACCTTTGCACAGGGCAGTGGGAAGGGGTCCCTACCCCTGTGTACCTTTGCACAGGGCAGGGGGAAGGGGTCCCTACCCATGTGTACCTCTGCACATGGCAGTGGGAAGGGGTCCCTACCCCTGTGTACCACTGCACAGGGCAGGGGGAAGGGGTCCCTACCCCTGTGTACCTCTGCACAATGCAGTGGGAAGGGCTCCCTACCCCTGTGTACCTGTGCACAGGGCAGTGGGAAGGGGTCCCTACCCCTGTGTACCTGTGCACAGGGCAGAGGGAAGGGGTCCCTACCCCTGTGTACCTTTGCACAGGGCAGTGGGAAGGGGTTCCTACCCCTGTGTACCTCTGCACAGGGCAGTGGGAAGGGGTCCCTACCCCTGTGTACCTTTGCACAGGTCAGGGGGAAGGGGTCCCTACCCCTGTGTACCTTTGCACAATGCAGTGGGAAGGGGTCCCTACCCCTGTGTACCTGTGCACAGGGCAGTGGGAAGGGGTCCCTACCCCTGTGTACCTCTGCACAGGGCACTGGGAAGGGGTCCCTACCCCTCTGTACCTGTGCACAGGGCAAGGGTAAGGGGTCCCTACCCCTGTGTACCTCTGCACAGGGCAGGGGGAAGGGGTCCCTACCCCTGTGTACCTCTGCACAGGGCAGTGGGAAGGGGTCCCTACCCCTGTGTACCTGTGCACAGGGCAGGGGTAAGGGCTCCCCTACCCCTGTGTACCTCTGCAAAGGGCAGGGGGAAGGGGTCCCTACCCCTGTGTACTTCTGCACAGGGCAGTGGGAAGGGGTCCCTACCCCTGTGTACCTCTGCACAGGGCAGGGGGAAGGGGTCCCTACCCCTCTGTACCTCTGCACAGGGCAGTGGAAAGGGGTCCCTACCCCTGTGTACCTTTGCACAGGGCAGGGGGAAGGGGTCCCTACCCCTGTGTACCTTTGCACAGGGCAATGGGAAGGGGTCCCTACCCCTGTGTACCACTGCACAGGGCAGTGGGAAGGGGTCCCTGCCCCTGTGTACCTCTGCACAGGGCAGTGGGAAGGGGTCCCTACCCCTGTGTACCTGTGCACAGGGCAGTGGGAAGGGGTCCCTACCCCTGTGTACCTGTGCACAGGGCAGTGGGAAGGGGTCCCTAGCCCTGTGTACCTCTGCACAGGGCAGTGGGAAGGGGTCCCTACCCCTGTGTACCTCTGCACAGGGCAGTGGGAAGTGGTCCCCACCCCTGTGTACCTGTGCACAGGTCAGGGGGAAGGGGTCCCTACCCCTGTGTACCTCTGCACAGGGCAGTGGGAAGGGGTCCCTACCCCTGTGTACCTTTGCACAGGGCAGTGGGAAGGGGTCCCTACCCCTGTGTACCTTTGCACAGGGCAGGGGGAAGGGGTCCCTACCCATGTGTACCTCTGCACATGGCAGTGGGAAGGGGTCCCTACCCCTGTGTACCACTGCACAGGGCAGGGGGAAGGGGTCCCTACCCCTGTGTACCTCTGCACAATGCAGTGGGAATGGGTCCCTACCCCTGTGTACCTGTGCACAGGGCAGTGGGAAGGGGTCCCTACCCCTGTGTACCTTTGCACAGGGCAGAGGGAAGGGGTCCCTACCCCTGTGTACCTTTGCACAGGGCAGTGGGAAGGGGTTCCTACCCCTGTGTACCTCTGCACAGGGCAGTGGGAAGGGGTCCCTACCCCTGTGTACCTTTGCACAGGTCAGGGGGAAGGGGTCCCTACCCCTGTGTACCTTTGCACAATGCAGTGGGAAGGGGTCCCTACCCCTGTGTACCTCTGCACAGGGCAGTGGGAAGGGGTCCCTACCCCTGTGTACCTCTGCACAGGGCACTGGGAAGGGGTCCCTACCCCTCTGTACCTGTGCACAGGGCAAGGGTAAGGGGTCCCTACCCCTGTGTACCTCTGCACAGGGCAGGGGGAAGGGGTCCCTACCCCTGTGTACCTCTGCACAGGGCAGTGGGAAGGGGTCCCTACCCCTGTGTACCTGTGCACAGGGCAGGGGTAAGGGCTCCCCTACCCCTGTGTACCTCTGCAAAGGGCAGGGGGAAGGGGTCCCTACCCCTGTGTACTTCTGCACAGGGCAGTGGGAAGGGGTCCCTACCCCTGTGTACCTCTGCACAGGGCAGGGGGAAGGGGTCCCTACCCCTCTGTACCTCTGCACAGGGCAGTGGAAAGGGGTCCCTACCCCTGTGTACCTTTGCACAGGGCAGGGGGAAGGGGTCCCTACCCCTGTGTACCTTTGCACAGGGCAATGGGAAGGGGTCCCTACCCCTGTGTACCACTGCACAGGGCAGTGGGAAGGGGTCCCTGCCCCTGTGTACCTCTGCACAGGGCAGTGGGAAGGGGTCCCTACCCCTGTGTACCTGTGCACAGGGCAGTGTGAAGGGGTCCCTACCCCTGTGTACCTGTGCACAGGGCAGTGGGAAGGGGTCCCTAGCCCTGTGTACCTCTGCACAGGGCAGTGGGAAGGGGTCCCTACCCCTGTGTACCTCTGCACAGGGCAGTGGGAAGTGGTCCCCACCCCTGTGTACCTGTGCACAGGTCAGGGGGAAGGGGTCCCTACCCCTGTGTACCTCTGCACAGGGCAGTGGGAAGGGGTCCCTACCCCTGTGTACCTTTGCACAGGGCAGTGGGAAGGGGTCCCTACCCCTGTGTACCTTTGCACAGGGCAGGGGGAAGGGGTCCCTACCCATGTGTACCTCTGCACATGGCAGTGGGAAGGGGTCCCTACCCCTGTGTACCACTGCACAGGGCAGGGGGAAGGGGTCCCTACCCCTGTGTACCTCTGCACAATGCAGTGGGAAGGGGTCCCTACCCCTGTGTACCTGTGCACAGGGCAGTGGGAAGGGGTCCCTACCCCTGTGTACCTTTGCACAGGGCAGAGGGAAGGGGTCCCTACCCCTGTGTACCTTTGCACAGGGCAGTGGGAAGGGGTTCCTACCCCTGTGTACCTCTGCACAGGGCAGTGGGAAGGGGTCCCTACCCCTGTGTACCTTTGCACAGGTCAGGGGGAAGGGGTCCCTACCCCTGTGTACCTTTGCACAATGCAGTGGGAAGGGGTCCCTACCCCTGTGTACCTGTGCACAGGGCAGTGGGAAGGGGTCCCTACCCCTGTGTACCTCTGCACAGGGCACTGGGAAGGGGTCCCTACCCCTGTGTACCTGTGCACAGGGCAGTGGGAAGGGGTCCCTACCCCTGTGTACCTGTGCACAGGGCAGGGGTAAGGGCTCCCCTACCCCTGTGTACCTGTGCAAAGGGCAGGGGGAAGGGGTCCCTACCCCTGTGTACTTCTGCACAGGGCAGTGGGAAGGGGTCCCTACCCCTGTGTACCTCTGCACAGGGCAGGGGGAAGGGGTCCCTACCCCTCTGTACCTCTGCACAGGGCAGTGGAAAGGGGTCCCTACCCCTGTGTACCTTTGCACAGGGCAGGGGGAAGGGGTCCCTACCCCTGTGTACCTTTGCACAGGGCAGTGGGAAGGGGTCCCTACCCCTGTGTACCACTGCACAGGGCAGTGGGAAGGGGTCCCTACCCCTGTGTACCTCTGCACAGGGCAGTGGGAAGGGGTCCCTACCCCTGTGTACCTGTGCACAGGGCAGTGGGAAGGGGTCCCTAGCCCTGTGTACCTGTGCACAGGGCAGTGGGAAGGGGTCCCTACCCCTGTGTACCTCTGCACAGGGCAGTGGGAAGTGGTCCCCACCCCTGTGTACCTGTGCACAGGTCAGGGGGAAGGGGTCCCTACCCCTGTGTACCTCTGCACAGGGCAGTGGGAAGGGGTCCCTACCCCTGTGTACCTTTGCACAGGGCAGTGGGAAGGGGTCCCTACCCCTGTGTACCTTTGCACAGGGCAGGGGGAAGGGGTCCCTACCCATGTGTACCTCTGCACATGGCAGTGGGAAGGGGTCCCTACCCCTGTGTACCACTGCACAGGGCAGGGGGAAGGGGTCCCTACCCCTGTGTACCTCTGCACAATGCAGTGGGAAGGGGTCCCTACCCCTGTGTACCTGTGCACAGGGCAGTGGGAAGGGGTCCCTACCCCTGTGTACCTGTGCACAGGGCAGAGGGAAGGGGTCCCTACCCCTGTGTACCTTTGCACAGGGCAGTGGGAAGGGGTTCCTACCCCTGTGTACCTCTGCACAGGGCAGTGGGAAGGGGTCCCTACCCCTGTGTACCTTTGCACAGGTCAGGGGGTAGGGGTCCCTACCCCTGTGTACCTTTGCACAATGCAGTGGGAAGGGGTCCCTACCCCTGTGTACCTCTGCACAGGGCAGTGGGAAGGGGTCCCTACCCCTGTGTACCTCTGCACAGGGCACTGGGAAGGGGTCCCTACCCCTCTGTACCTGTGCACAGGGCAAGGGTAAGGGGTCCCTACCCCTGTGTACCTCTGCACAGGGCAGGGGGAAGGGGTCCCTACCCCTGTGTACCTCTACACAGGGCAGTGGGAAGGGGTCCCTATCCCTGTGTACCTCTGCACAGGGCAGTGGGAAGGGGTCCCTACCCCTGTGTACCTTTGCACAGAGCAGGGGGAAGGGGTCCCTACCCGTGTGTACCTCTGCACAGGGCAGTGGGAAGGGGTCCCTACCCCTGTGTACCTGTGCACAGGGCAGTGGGAAGGGGTCCCTACCCCTGTGTACCTCTGCACAGGGCAGTGGGAAGGGGTCCCTACCCCTGTGTACCTGTGCACAGGGCAGGGGTAAGGGCTCCCCTACCCCTGTGTACCTGTGCACAGGGCAGTGAGAAGGGGTCCCTACCCCTGTGTACCTGTGCACAGGGCAGAGGGAAGGGGTCCCTACCCCTGTGTACTTTTGCACAGGGCAGTGGGAAGGGGTCCCTACCCCTGTGTACCTGTGCACAGGGCAATGGGAAGGGGTCCCTACCCCTTTGTACCTCTGCACAGGGCAGTGGGAAGGGGTCCCTACCCCTGTGTACCTGTGCACACGGCAGTGGGAAGGGGTCCCTAGCCCTGTGTACCTGTGCACAGAGCAGGGGTAAGGGGTCCCTACCCCTGTGTACCTCTGCACAGGGCAGGGGGAAGGGGTCCCTACCCCTGTGTACCTCTGCACAGGGCAGTGGGAAGGGGTCCCTACCCCTGTGTACCTGTGCACAGGGCAGGGGTAAGGGCTCCCCTACCCCTGTGTACCTCTGCAAAGGGCAGTGGGAAGGGTTCCCTACCCCTGTGTACCTCTGCACAGGGCAGGGGGAAGGGGTCCCTACCCCTCTGTACCTCTGCACAGGGCAGTGGAAAGGGGTCCCTACCCCTGTGTACCTCTGCACAGGGCAGGGGGAAGGGGTCCCTACCCCTGTGTACCTTTGCACAGGGCAGGGGGAAGGGGTCCCTACCCCTGTGTACCACTGCACAGGGCAGTGGGAAGGGGTCCCTACCCCTGTGTACCTCTGCACAGGGCAGTGGGAAGGGGTCCCTACCCCTGTGTACCTGTGCACAGGGCAGTGGGAAGGGGTCCCTACCCCTGTGTACCTGTGCACAGGGCAGTGGGAAGGGGTCCCTAGCCCTGTGTACCTGTGCACAGGGCAGGGGTAAGGGGTCCCTACCCCTGTGTACCTCTGCACAGGGCAGTGGGAAGTGGTCCCCACCCCTGTGTACCTGTGCACAGGTCAGGGGGAAGGGGTCCCTACCCCTGTGTACCTCTGCACAGGGCAGTGGGAAGGGGTCCCTACCCCTGTGTACCTTTGCACAGGGCAGTGGGAAGGGGTCCCTACCCCTGTGTACCTTTGCACAGGGCAGGGGGAAGGGGTCCCTACCCATGTGTACCACTGCACAGGGCAGGGGGAAGGGGTCCCTACCCCTGTGTACCTCTGCACAATGCAGTGGGAAGGGGTCCCTACCCCTGTGTACCTGTGCACAGGGCAGTGGGACGGGGTCCCTACGCCTGTGTACCTTTGCACAGGTCAGGGGGAAGGGGTCCCTACCCCTGTGTACCTCTGCAGAGGGCAGTGGGAAGGGGTCCCTACCCCTGTGTACCTCTGCACAGGGCAGGGGGAAGGGGTCCCTACCCCTGTGTACCTCTGCATAGGGCACTGGGAAGGGGTCCCTACCCCTGTGTACCTGTGCACAGGGCAGTGGGAAGGGGTCCCTACCCCTGTGTACCTCTGCACAGGGCGGGGGGAAGGGGTCCCTACCCCTGTGTACCTCTGCACAGGGCAGTGGGAAGGGGTCCCTATCCCTGTGTACCTCTGCACAGGGCAGGGGGCAGGGGTCCCTACCCTTGTGTGGCTCTGCACAGGGCAGTGGGAAGGGGTCCCTATCCCTGTGTACCTCTGCACAGGGCAGTGGGAAGGGGTCCCTACCCCTGTGTACCTTAGCACAGGGCAGGGGGAAGGGGTCCCTACCCCTGTGTACCTCTGCACAGGGCAGGGGGAAGGGGTCCCTACCCCTCTGTACCTCTGCACAGGGCAATGGGAAGGGGTCCCTACCCCTGTGTACCTCTGCACAGGGCACTGGGAAGGGGTCCCGACCCCTGTGTACCTGTGCACAGGGCAGTGGGAAGGGGTCCCTACCCCTGTGTACCTCTGCACAGGGCAGTGGGAAGGGGTCCCTACCCCTGTGTACCTTTGCACAGGGCAGTGGGAAGGGGTTCCTACCCCTGTGTACCTCTGCACAGGGCAGTCAGAAGGGGTCCTTACCCCTGTGTACCTCTGCACAGGGCACTGGGAAGGGGTCCCTACCCCTCTGTACCTGTGCACAGGGCAAGGGTAAGGGGTCCCTACCCCTGTGTACCTCTGCACAGGGCAGTGGGAAGGGGTCCCTACCCCTGTGTACCTCTGCACAGGGTAGTGGGAAGGGGTCCCTATCCCTGTGTACCTCTGCACAGGGCAGGGGGAAGGGGTCCCTACCCCTGTGTACCTCTGCACAGGGCAGTGGGAAGGGGTCCCTACCCCTGTGTACCTCTGCACAGGGCAGTGGGAAGGGGTCCCTACCCCTGTGTACCTTTGCACCGGGCAGGGGGAAGGGGTCCCTACCCGTGTGTACCTCTGCACAGGGCAGTGGGAAGGGGTCCCTACCCCTGTGTACCTGTGCACAGGGCAGTGGGAAGGGGTCCCTACCCCTGTGTACCTCTGCAGAGGGCAGTGGGAAGGGGTCCCTACCCCTGTGTACCTTTGCACGGGGCAGTGGGAAGGGGTCCCTACCCCTGTGTACCTGTGCACAGGGCAGTGGGAAGGGGTCCCTACCCCTGTGTACCTGTGCACAGGGCAGTGGGAAGGGGTCCCTACCCCTGTGTACCTGTGCACAGCGCAGAGGGAAGGGGTCCCTACCCCTGTGTACCTTTGCACAGGGCAGTGGGAAGGGGTCCCTACCCCTGTGTACCTGTGCACAGGGCAATGGGAAGGGGTCCCTACCCCTGTGTACCTCTGCACAGGGCAGTGGGAAGGGGTCCCTACCCCTGTGTACCTGTGCACAGGGCAGTGGGAAGGGGTCCCTACCCCTGTGTACCTGTGCACAGGGCAGTGGGAAGGGGTCCCTAGCCCTGTGTACCTGTGCACAGAGCAGGGGTAAGGGGTCCCTACCCCTGTGTACCTCTGCACAGGGCAGTGGGAAGTGGTCCCCACCCTTGTGTACCTGTGCACAGGCCAGGGGGAAGGGGTCCCTACCCCTGTGTACCTGTGCACAGGGCAGTGGGAAGGGGTCCCTACCCCTGTGTACCTGTGCACAGGGCAGGGGTAAGGGGTCCCTACCCCTGTGTACCTGTGCACAGGGCAGTGGGAAGGGGTCCCTACCCCTGTGTACCTTTGCACAGGGCAGTGGGAAGGGGTCCCTACCCCTGTGTACCTGTGCACAGGGCAGTGGGAAGGGGTCCCTACCCCTGTGTACCTCTGCACAGGGCACTGGGAAGGGGTCCCTACCCCTCTGTACCTGTGCACAGGGCAGGGGGAAGGGGTCCCTACCCCTGTGTACCTTTGCACAGGTCAGGGGGAAGTGGTCCCTACCCCTGTGTACCTTTGCACAGGGCAGTGGGAAGGGGTCCCTACCCCTGTGTACCTCTGCACAGGGCAGTGGGAAGGGGTCCCTACCCCTGTGTACCTCTGCACAGGGCACTGGGAAGGGGTCCCTACCCCTCTGTACCTGTGCACAGGGCAAGGGTAAGGGGTCCCTACCCCTGTGTACCTCTGCACAGGGCAGGGGGAAGGGGTCCCTACCCCTGTGTACCTCTGCACAGGGCAGTGGGAAGGGGTCCCTATCCCTGTGTACCTCTGCACAGGGCAGGGGGAAGGGGTCCCTACCCCTGTGTACCTCTGCACAGGGCAGTGGGAAGGGGTCCCTACCCCTGTGTACCTCTGCACAGGGCAGTGGGAAGGGGTCCCTACCCCTGTGTACCTTTGCACCGGGCAGGGGGGAGGGGTCCCTACCCGTGTGTACCTCTGCACAGGGCAGTGGGAAGGGGTCCCTACCCCTGTGTACCTGTGCACAGGGCAGTGGGAAGGGGTCCCTACCCCTGTGTACCTCTGCAGAGGGCAGTGGGAAGGGGTCCCTACCCCTGTGTACCTTTGCACGGGGCAGTGGGAAGGGGTCCCTACCCCTGTGTACCTGTGCACAGGGCAGTGGGAAGGGGTCCCTACCCCTGTGTACCTGTGCACAGGGCAGTGGGAAGGGGTCCCTACCCCTGTGTACCTGTGCACAGCGCAGAGGGAAGGGGTCCCTACCCCTGTGTACCTTTGCACAGGGCAGTGGGAAGGGGTCCCTACCCCTGTGTACCTGTGCACAGGGCAATGGGAAGGGGTCCCTACCCCTGTGTACCTCTGCACAGGGCAGTGGGAAGTGGTCCCTACCCCTGTGTACCTGTGCACAGGGCAGTGGGAAGGGGTCCCTACCCCTGTGTACCTGTGCACACGGCAGTGGGAAGGGGTCCCTAGCCTTGTGTACCTGTGCACAGAGCAGGGGTAAGGGGTCCCTACCCCTGTGTACCTCTGCACAGGGCAGTGGGAAGTGGTCCCCACCCTTGTGTACCTGTGCACGGGTCAGGGGGAAGGGGTCCCTACCCCTGTGTACCTGTGCACAGGGCAGGGGGAAGGGGTCCCTACCCCTGTGTACCTGTGCACAGGGCAGGGGTAAGGGGTCCCTACCCCTGTGTACCTGTGCACAGGGCACTGGGAAGGGGTCCTACCCCTGTGTACCTCTGCACAGGGCAGGGGGAAGGGGTCCCTACCCCCGTGTACCTCTGCACAGGGCAGTGGGAAGGGGTCCCTACCCCTGTGTACCTGTGCACAGGGCAGGGGTAAGGGCTCCCCTACCCCTGTGTACCTCTGCAAAGGGCAGGGGGAAGGGGTCCCTACCCCTGTGTACCTGTGCACAGGGCAGGGGTAAGGGCTCCCCTACCCCTGTGTACCTCTGCACAGGGCAGGGGGAAGGGGTCCCTACCCCTGTGTACCTCTGCACAATGCAGTGGGAAGGGGTCCCTACCCCTGTGTACTTCTGCACAGGGCAGTGGGAAGGGGTCCCTACCCCTGTGTACCTCTGCACAGGGCAGGGGGAAGGGGTCCCTACCCCTCTGTACCTCTGCACAGGGCAGTGGAAAGGGGTCCCTACCCCTGTGTACCTCTGCACAGGGAAGGGGGAAGGGGTCCCTACCCCTGTGTACCTTTGCACAGGGCAGGGGGAAGGGGTCCCTACCCCTGTGTACCACTGCACAGGGCAGTGGGAAGGGGTCCCTACCCCTGTGTACCTCTGCACAGGGCAGTGGGAAGGGGTCCCTACCCCTATGTACCTGTGCACAGGGCAGTGGGAAGGGGTCCCTACCCCTGTGTACCTGTGCACAGGGCAGTGGGAAGGGGTCCCTAGCCCTGTGTACCTGTGCACAGGGCAGGGGTAAGGGGTCCCTACCCCTGTGTACCTCTGCACAGGGCAGTGGGAAGTGGTTTCCACCCCTGTGTACCTGTGCACAGGTCACGGGGAAGGGGTCCCTACCCCCGTGTACCTCTGCACACGGCAGTGGGAAGGGGTCCCTACCCCTGTGTACCTTTGCACAGGGCAGTGGGAAGGGGTCCCTACCCATGTGTACCTCTGCACAGGGCAGTGGGAAGGGGTCCCTACCCCTGTGTACCACTGCACAGGGCAGGGGGAAGGGGTCCCTACCCCTGTGTACCTCTGCACAATGCAGTGGGAAGGGGTCCCTACCCCTGTGTACCTCTGCACAGGGCAGTGGGACGGGGTCCCTACCCCTGTGTACCTTTGCACAGGTCAGGGGGAAGGGGTCCCTACCCCTGTGTACCTCCGCAGAGGGCAGTGGGAAGGGGTCCCTACCCCTGTGTACCTCTGCACAGGGCAGGGGGAAGGGGTCCCTACCCCTGTGTACCTCTGCATAGGGCACTGGGAAGGGGTCCCTACCCCTGTGTACCTGTGCACAGGGCAGGGGGAAGGGGTCCCTACCCCTGTGTACCTCTGCACAGGGCGGGAGGAAGGGGTCCCTACCCCTGTGTACCTCTGCACAGGGCAGTGGGAAGGGGTCCCTATCCCTGTGTACCTCTGCACAGGGCAGTGGGAAGGGGTCCCTATCCCTGTGTACCTCTGCACAGGGCAGGGGGCAGGGGTCCCTACCCTTGTGTACCTCTGCACAGGGCAGTGGGAAGGGGTCCCTACCCCTGTGTACCTCTGCACAGGGCAGTGGGAAGGGGTCCCTACCCCTGTGTACCTTAGCACAGGGCAGGGGGAAGGGGTCCCTACCCCTGTGTACCTCTGCATAGGGCAGGGGGAAGGGGTCCCTACCCCTCTGTACCTCTGCACAGGGCAATGGGAAGGGGTCCCTACCCCTGTGTACCTCTGCACAGGGCAGTGGGAAGTGGTCCCTACCCCTGTGTACCTGTGCACAGGGCAGTGGGAAGGGGTCCCTACCCCTGTGTACCTGTGCACAGGGCAGTGGGAAGGGGTCCCTAGCCCTGTGTACCTGTGCACAGAGCACGGGTAAGGGGTCCCTACCCCTGTGTACCTCTGCACAGGGCAGTGGGAAGTGGTCCCCACCCTTGTGTACCTGTGCACAGGTCACGGGGAAGGGGTCCCTACCCCTGTGTACCTCTGCACAGGGCAGTGGGAAGGGGTCCCTACCCCTGTGTACCTGTGCACAGGGCAGTGGGAAGGGGTCCCTAGCCCTGTGTACCTGTGCACAGGGCACGGGTAAGGGTTCCCAACCCCTGTGTACCTCTGCACAATGCAGTGGGAAGGGGTCCCTACCCCTGTGTACCTCTGCACAGGTCAGGGGGAAGGGGTCCCTACCCCTGTGTACCTCTGCACAGGTCAGGGGGAAGGGGTCCCTACCCCTGTGTACCTCTGCACAGGGCAGTGGGAAGGGGTCCCTACCCCTGTGTACCTCTGCACAGGGCAGTGGGAAGGGGTCCCTACCCCTGTGTACCTCTGCACAGGGCAGTGGGAAGGGGTCCCTACCCCTGTGTACCTCCGCACAGGGCAGTGGGAAGGGGTCCCTACCCCTGTGTACCTCTGCACTGGGCAGTGGGAAGGGGTCCCTACCCCTGTGTACCTCTGCACAGGGCAGGGGGAAGGGGTCCCTACCCCTGTGGACCTCTGCACAGGGCAGTGGGAAGGGGTCCCTACCCCTGTGTACCTTTGCACAGGGCAGGGGGAAGGGGTCCCTACCCCTGTGTACCTTTGCACAGGGCAGGGGGAAGTGGTCCCTACCCCTGTGTACCTCTGCACAGGGCAGTGGGAAGGGGTCCCTACCCCTGTGTACTTTTGCACAGGGCAGGGGGAAGTGGTCCCTACCCCTGTGTACCTGTGCACAGGGCAGTGGGAAGTGCTCCCCACCCCTGTGTACCTCTGCACAGGGCAGTGGGAAGGGGTCCCTACCCCTGTGTACTTTTGCACAGGGCAGGGGGAAGTGGTCCCTACCCCTGTGTACCTCTGCACAGGGCAGGGGGAAGGGGTCCCTACCCCTGTGGACCTCTGCACAGGGCAGTGGGAAGGGGTCCCTACCCCTGTGTACCTTTGCACAGGGCAGGGGGAAGGGGTCCCTACCCCTGTGTACCTTTGCACAGGGCAGGGGGAAGGGGTCCCTACCCCTGTGTACCTCTGCACAGGGCAGTGGGAAGGGGTCCCTACCCCTGTGTACTTTTGCACAGGGCAGGGGGAAGTGGTCCCTACCCCTGTGTACCTGTGCACAGGGCAGTGGGAAGGGGTCCCTACCCCTGTGTACCTTTGCACAGGGCAGGGGGAAGGGGTCCCTACCCCTGTGTACCTCTGCACAGGGCAGTGGGAAGGGGTCCCTACCCCTGTGTACCTTTGCACAGGGGAGTGGGAAGGGGTCCCTACCCCTGTGTACCCCGGCACAGGTCAGGGGGAAGGGGTCCCTACCCCTGTGTACCTGTGCACAGGGCACTGGGAAGGGGTCCCTACCCCTGTGTACCTCCGCACAGGTCAGGGGGAAGGGGTCCCTACCCCTGTGTACCTCTGCACAGGGCAGGGGGAAGGGGTCCCCACCCCTGTGTACCTCTGCACAGGGGAGTGGGAAGGGGTCCTACCCCTGTGTACCTTTGCACAGGGCAGTGGGAAGGGGTCCCTACCCCTGTGTACCTCTGCACACGGCAGTGGGAAGGGGTCCCTACCCCTGTGTACCTCTGCACAGGGCAGGGGGAAGTGGTCCCTACCCCTGTGTACCTCTGCACAGGGCACTGGGAAGGGGTCCCTACCCCTGTGTACCTCTGCACTGGGCAGGGGGAAGGGGTCCCTACCCCTGTGTACCTCTGCACAGGGCAGTGGGAAGGGGTCCCTACCCCTGTGTACCTCTGCACACGGCAGTGGGAAGGGGTCCCTACCCCTGTGTACCTCTGCACAGGGCAGGGGGAAGTGGTCCCTACCCCTGTGTACCTCTGCACAGGGCACTGGGAAGGGGTCCCTACCCCTGTGTACCTCTGCACTGGGCAGGGGGAAGGGGTCCCTACCCCTGTGTACCTCTGCACAGGGCAGGGGGAAGGGGTCCCCACCCCTGTGTACCTCTGCACAGGGGAGTGGGAAGGGGTCCTACCCCTGTGTACCTTTGCACAGGGCAGTGGGAAGGGGTCCCTACCCCTGTGTACCTGTGCACACTGCAGTGGGAAGGGGTCCCTACCCCTGTGTACCTCTGCACACGGCAGTGGGAAGGGGTCCCTACCCCTGTGTACCTCTGCACAGGGCAGGGGGAAGTGGTCCCTACCCCTGTGTACCTCTGCACTGGGCAGGGGGAAGGGGTCCCTACCCCTGTGTACCTCTGCACAGGGCAGTGGGAAGGGGTCCCTACCCCTGTGTACCTCTGCACAGGGCAGTGGGAAGGGGTCCCTACCCCTGTGTACCGCTGCACAGGGCAGGGGGAAGGGGTCCCTCCCCCTGTGTACCTCTGCTCAGGGCACTGGGAAGGGGTCCCTACCCCTGTGTACCTGTGCACAGGGGAGTCGGAAGGGGTCCCTACCCCTGTGTACCTCCGCACAGGGCAGTGGGAAGGGGTCCCTACCCCTGTGTACCTTTGCACAATGCATTGGGAAGGGGTCCCTACCCCTGTGTACTTCTGCACAGGGCAGTGGGAAGGGGTCCCTACCCCTGTGTACCTCTGCACAGGGCAGTGGGAAGGGGTCCCTACCCCTGTGTACCGCTGCACAGGGCAGGGGGAAGGGGTCCCTACCCCTGTGTACCTCTGCACAGGGCACTGGGAAGGGGTCCCTACCCCTGTGTACCTGTGCACAGGGGAGTCGGAAGGGGTCCCTACCCCTGTGTACCTCCGCACAGGGCAGTGGGAAGGGGTCCCTACCCCTGTGTACCTTTGCACAGGGCAGGGGGAAGGGGTCCCTAGCCCTGTGTACCTTTGCACAGGGCAGGGGGAAGTGGTCCCCACCCCTGTGTACCTCTGCACAGGGCAGTGGGAAGGGGTCCCTACCCCTGTGTACTTTTGCACAGGGCAGGGGGAAGGGGTCCCTACCCCTGTGTACCTTAGCACAGGGCAGGGGGAAGTGGTCCCTACCCCTGTGTACCTGTGCACTGGGCAGGGGGAAGGGGTCCCTACCCCTGTGTACCTCTGCACAGGGCAGTGGGAAGGGGTCCCTACCCCTGTGTACCTCTGCACAGGGCAGTGGGAAGGGGTCCCTACCCCTGTGTACCTCTGCACAGGGCAGTGGGAAGGGGTCCCTACCCCTGTGTACCCCGGCACAGGTCAGGGGGAAGGGGTCCCTACCCCTGTGTACCTCTGCACAGGTCAGGGGGAAGGGGTCCCTACCCCTGTGTACCTCTGCACAGGGCAGTGGGAAGGGGTCCCTACCCCTGTGTACCTCTGCACTGGGCAGGGGGAAGGGGTCCCTACCCCTGTGTACCTCTGCACAGGGCAGTGGGAAGGGGTCCCTACCCCTGTGTACCTCTGCACAGGGCAGTGGGAAGGGGTCCCTACCCCTGTGTACCTCTGCACAGGGCAGTGGGAAGGGGTCCCTACCCCTGTGTACCCCGGCACAGGTCAGGGGGAAGGGGTCCCTACCCCTGTGTACCTCTGCACAGGTCAGGGGGAAGGGGTCCCTACCCCTGTGTACCTCTGCACAGGTCAGGGGGAAGGGGTCCCTACCCCTGTGTACCTCTGCACAGGTCAGTGGGAAGGGGTCCCTACCCCTGTGTACCTGTGCACAGGGCAGTGGGAAGGGGTCTCTACCCCTGTGTACCTGTGCACAGGGGAGTCGGAAGGGGTCCCTACCCCTGTGTACCTCTGCACAGGGGAGTGGGAAGGGGTCCCTACCCCTGTGTACCTCTGCACAGGGCAGTGGGAAGGGGTCCCTACCCCTGTGTACCTCTGCACAGGGCAGTGGGAAGGGGTCCCTACCCCTGTGTACCTCTGCACTGGGCAGTGGGAAGGGGTCCCTACCCCTGTGTACTTCTGCACAGGGCAGCGGGAAGGGGTCCCTACCCCTGTGTACTTCTGCACAATGCAGTGGGAAGGGGTCCCTACCCCTGTGTACTTCTGCACAGGGCAGTGGGAAGGGGTCCCTACCCCTGTGTACCTCTGCACTGGGCAGTGGGAAGGGGTCCCTACCCCTGTGTACCTCTGCACAGGGCAGGGGGAAGGGCAGCTCAAAAATCGAACTTTTCGAAACTTGTTTTTTGATATAGTGACCACCCATAATGACCATCCAAGGTATGTAAAGCACGTTTTAGGCCGTATTTACGTGTTTTTCACCCGATTTGGGTATTAGGTGGGGGGGGGGGGGGGCTCCCAAGGAATTGGTACACAACCTGCTTATGCAATTTTTCACCTTGTAGAGCTCAAAAATCCGAGTTTTCGAAACTTGTTTTTTTGATATTGTGACCACACGATATGACCATCCAAGCTATGTAAAGCATGTTTTAGGCCGTATTTACACGATTTTCACCCTATTTGGGTATTAGGTCTCGGGGGGGGGGGGGTTCCAAGGGATTGGTACACAACCTGCTTATGCAGTTTTTCACCCTGGGGAGCTCAAAAATCGAAGTTTTTGAAACTTGTTTTTATGATATTATGACCACACAATATGACCATCCAAGATATGTAAAGCATGTTTTAGCCCGTATTTATGTGGTTTATTTATACCCTATTTATACCGTATTTATGTATTTTATCCCTACTTTGCGTGTGTGTTGCTTGGGATAGATTCTCTGCTAGGTGGACTTGCCGAAGGCAATAGAATTTTCAACTCGCACTAGGTTTCATTTGACCAATAGACAACAATGTTGGTTGAGGGTGAGAGCACGCGCTGGCCAACTAACACCGCGGTCAAAGGCACAGTTGCACAAGCTCGAAACTACTGTACACTGGGCTTCATCGGATTTGGAACGATTGCCGCAGCTCACCTCATCTTCTAGTTTGTACGACAACATCGAGACACAACGTTGTGCACGGCGATGCTCAGGATTTTCTTGGCTGTGGTACTTGGCAGTGGCCTACATCTGCCTCTAGTTCCTTAGGCTTAACCAATTTGTGCGCCCGAGACGTTCAAACGAAACATGACCAATTCCAAATCACCTCGCAGAGGTTGTTAGATCAAAGCCAGGCAGGCGTATATAGGGGGAAACGCCACATTGGGCCTTTTTGGGCCTATTCGCGTACCCTACCCCAAGGGTTGAATTGTTAGTTTAACCCCTTGTAAAATCATTATTTTGTCCAATAACCACATCCCCCAATGAGTTTTTGGTCCGGACCCCCCCAGACCCCCCCCCCTCTTGAAACCCACTTTTTTGAGGTTTTCAGGGAGGTGGGGTGGGGTCGGGGGGGGGGTCAAAAAATGACCCCCCCCTCTTTTTTGGGGTCGAAAATCATGAATCTTTTGGTTTTTTTCGATTTTGAGCCGAAAAAGTGTCTCCGGGTCCCGACTCCATGGGGTTTGTATGGGGCGGAGTGAGACGAGCGCTGATGCAGTTTATGCAGTTTTCAGCCATTTTTGGTATTTTGACGGTTTTTGGTGACCTCAATGACCCCATGCTACCCACTCTGAGGGGTGTGAGTGGGGATGTTGTGACAGTATATGCCTGGTAGGATACGAAAGGACGTTTTTTGCAGTCTGTAGCCTTGCCAATGGCCGGTCAAAACCCGTGCCAAAGACGGGAAATGATTGTTTCCACCAATAATGGCTCAGATGAGTGAATGGGGTGGTACACAACCTGCTTATGCAGTTTTTCACCCTGGGCAGCTCAAAAATCGAAGTTTCCGAAACTTTTTTTTTGATATTCCGACTACACAATATGACCATCCAAGGTATGTAAAGCATGTTTTAGGCCGTATTTATGTGTTTTTCACCTTATTTGGGACAAAGTTGATGAGGTAAGCGCTCAACAGCCATGTTTTTCATGTCTCTCAGGTCTTGCGCCCTCTGCGGTTGAGATGCTGAGATCAGATGTCACTCTGATCAAGAACACGCTGATCCAGGACCCTTTTGACTCTACACGGTTTCAAGTGAGGCCCAGCAGGTATCAGGTGGAACCTAGCCCCCGTGACGTGATTGTTCTCTCTGGTGGTTGCTGTTATATCCTGGTGCTCTCTGGACGGGTTGGGTCAGGTGTGGGGCGTGCACCAGCAATAGAAAAAAATTTATCAAGAGTGCGGCATCTGTAGAGAACAATGGCCAACATGACACAAAGCACTCTACAGATCCCTCAGACTCTTGACTGCCTCGCAAAATTGTGCCCCCAAGAAGCTTCAGCATTACCACCAGGCACTTATTCACCCTTAAATTGCACCTGAAACTGTCAACCTAAATTATTTTCCAGGACCGCGACTCAGACTTCCGTGTGCATCGGAAGAGGGGGAGGGGGGGGGGGGGGCTCCTCCTTCCATTTTTTTTGTTCTAATGCGTGCCTGAGAGGAGGGCTCCGTTGACCAGGGGGGGCTTTGGTGGCCTTTGACCAGGGGGGCGGGGGCTTCGAGAAGGGTCTATTGACATGGGGGAATAATGCGCCCTCTTTTGTGCACGGGTTCCCAGAAATTGGACTGCCCTGTGCACAACAGGCAAGGTAGAGGACTGTTCTCAAGTGTCAAAACCAAATGGGTGGTAAATATTCCACAAAATGCTCACACATTTCCATGCATTGCCAGTTTCTGACCAAACTGCAGCACTACAATTCAGTCTGTATCAATTCTTTTGATGCCCTCCTCAATGTGGTCATATGATGAAATCTATCTTTGCCATGTTCCTTCTCTTTTCTTCCTTGCCAACAGAGCATGAAGCCATCAATATTATGCAGTGCAATGATACATAATCAATGAATGGTCATGCTTCACAGGTTGTGCTGGTTCATTAATTGCCCATCATCAACACTTCGCTCACTGTAATACTGACATAGAAAGGCTGGTGCCTCTTCTTGTGCTGGCCTTTGGGACCCAGTACCGGCCCTCAAATGCAAACATCCAAAGCCTTGTGCCACATGCCCCCAACAACAGTAACAACTGACGACCAAAGGGTGCCACACATGTGGATCGCAAGAAATCTTTTGCCTGCACCAAAACCAACCAACACTATCATTGTGGAGGAGGCAAAATTGTGGAAGGCCAGGCAGGTTCTCTGAAACAGGGCCAAATACAGCTGGGTTTCAATTGATTCAATTCAATTGGGTACGCTCTTCGCACAAAATACACCAGCATGGCGGGAGGGCGGAGGGCATCAGCAGCTGCAAGGTAGAGTGGGATCCCTGAAGACCAGCAGGGTACTGTGCAGTAGCCCCCACCTCGTGGCCAGCGAACAATTAAGTCCTCAAAAAATACGGTGCGAACAGGAGTGTTTGTTCGACACGCAAACCTGCCTAATGAACGCAGAACCTAAACCCGGGAATTATTGAATCGGTTCCAAGAAAAAAAAAACCAGTTTGAACAGGAGTGTTCATTGGATAAGCCATTTGCTGGACACGGGGGGGGGGGGGGGGGGCAACCAGTGCCTGCGCCATGCCCGGCCTGTTGGTTGAGATCAATGCTGGGGGATGTGCTTGTGGTGGTGGTGGGGGGTGGGGGGGCTTGACAAGGCAACCGTGGAATGTCTGTTGCCCTCCGAGTGCAGCTTGGGCTGGCAACCTTTCCTGTATGCATACCCTTCACTTGGGGGGGGGGGTGCATTGGAAGGGGGGCAGGTACCCCCCCCCCCTCCAGGGCGCCCAGCCACTGTCCCCCTAACGGCAAGTGCCAGCTTCAATGGTAACCGACAGTAACCGCCCCCAACCAGTTTGGCAACATCCTCCAACCGCCCATCTAACCGCCTCTGGGGCCCCCTCTGAGGTCCCTTGCCTTCTAATGCATCCCTGGGGGGGGGGGGGGGCTGGGCAGAAACAGGTGCGGGGCTAGGGCAGGGGGAGGGGTGGATGGAGGGCAGAAATACCAGCGCTGAGGGAAGGAGGCGCGCCGGGGAGTTGGGCTGGGCATTGCATGTTTCTCGACTGTGTCTTGTGCAGCTCAAGACATCCAGACTTGGCTTCATCGACTGGCTCTCATTGCCCTTTTCGGCGCTTATGTCACGTTGGCATCTGTCCGACTCATCGGAAAAGAAAGAACCAAGAAAGAAGGGGTCGGATGGTTCCAGCTCCTCTGCGAATCCTTCCGGGAGATCTTTGACGAGTACTCATTTAGCATTTACATCATTGGGGCAGTCGGATTTGTGTACCTCATCTTCCTCAAAAGTATCTTTCTCAACTTCGTTGGGTGCATCCTCCCCGGTATCCGGCGCATCTGCAGCAACATCAGTGGTTGGGGGCCCAGCCGACCACCACGTGTCGGACACAAGCAACGACCGCGACAGCTTAAACGGCGAGCACCACAATGAGACCAGGGAAAGGGGTGTGGAAGAATTGTTGGAAGGCAATCCGAGGGGGCAGGGGATGGTGGGAAATGGGAACTTGCACCACCGGAGAGCAGCTCAGCGCCAAGCTAGGATGGAATGAATCGCAGGTGAGAAGGGGTGCAGGAAGCAATTGTGGGTGCAGGAAGCAATTGTGTTGCCCTGTTGCTCCAAGAGACACAGGGCCCTGTCCATTCAGCCTGGCGTGGATGCTGTTTGTGTTCTGGAGAGTGCATCTGGGATGAAGATAACTAAAGTGTTGTGTTGGTGGTACATGAGGTGCGTGTAACATTTGAGTGCACACGGAATCCAAAACTGTCAGGGGGGAACAGTCCATCGGGGCAAACGACCACAGTTACCGGGGGTAACAAACTGCCTTTGTGATTACTGCATCGACTGGGAGTAGGGGAGAGAGGAATAGATTAGAAGCTTCCTGGGTAAGGGAAGCTGGTGAATTTCCCCCGCGCAGAGACGGCGGTTGCTCTGGAAACCCACTGCGAGCCTCACCCGAAAAATCACCTCGCAGAGGTTGTTAGATCAAAGCCAGGCAGGCGTATGTAGGGGAAAATGCCACATACCCCCCCATTTTGGCCTTTTTGGGCCTATTCGCGTACCCTACCCCAAGGGGTTGAATTTTTAGTTTAACCCCTTGTAAAATCATTATTTTGTCCAATAAACGCATCCCCCAATGAGTTTTTGGTCCGGACCCCCCCAGACCCCGCCCCACTTGAAACCCACTTTTTGGAGCCTTGAGGGGGGGGTGGGGGGGGTCCAAAATGTCGGAAAAAACGACCCCCCCTTTTTTGGGGTCGAAAATCATGAATCTTTTGGTTTTTTTCGATTTTGAGCCGAAAAAGTGTTTCCGGGTCCCGACTCTATGGGGTTTGTATGGGGTGGAGTGGGACGAGCGCTGATGCAGTTTATGCACTTTTCAGCCATTTTTGCTATGTTGGCGGTTTTGGAGACCTCGGTGACCCCGTGGTACCCACTCTGAGGGGTGTGAGTGGGGATGTTGTGACAGTATATGCCTACTAGGATACGAAAGGACGTTTTTTGCAGTCTCTAGCCTTGCTGAGAGCCGGTCGCAACCCGTGCCAAAGACGGGAAATGGCTGTTTCCACCAATAATGGCCTAGTGCATGGGCCTGCTCATGCAGTTTTTCGCCCTGGGCAGCTCAAAAATCCAAGTTTTCAAAACTTGTTTTTTTTGATGTTGTGACCACTCAAAATGACCATCCAAGGTATGTAAAGCATGTTTTACGCTGTATTTGCATGTTTTTCACCCTATTTGGGTATTAGGTCCGGGGGGGGCTCCCAAGGGATTGGTACACCACCGGCTTATGCAGTTTTTCACTCTGGACAGCTCAAAAATCGAAGTTTTCGAAACTTACTTTTTTGACATTGTGACCACACAATATGACCATCCAAGCTATGTAAAGCATGTTTTAGGCCGTATTTACGTGTTTTTTCACCCTATTTGGGTATTAGGTGATGGGGGGGGGGGGGTTCGCAATGGATTGGTACACAACCTGCTGATGCAGTTTTTCACTCTGGACAGCTCAAAAATGGAAGTTTTTGAAACTTATTTTTGTGATATTGTGATCACCTAAAATGACCATCCAAGCTATGTAAAGCATGTTTCAGGCTGTATTTACGTGTTTTTCACCCTATTTGGGTATTGGGCCGGGGGGATGGGGGGATCGCAAGGGATTGGTACACAACCTGCTGATGCAGTTTTTCACTATGGACAGCTCAAAAATGGAAGTTTTTGAAACTTATTTTTTGATGTTGTGATCACCTAAAATGACCATCCAAGCTATGTAAAGCATGTTTCAGGCTGTATTTACGTGTTTTTCACCCTATTTGGGTATTGGGCCGGGGGGGGGGGGATCGCAAGGGATCGGTACACAACCTGCTTATGCAGTTTTTCACCGTGGCCAGCTCAAAAATGGAAGTTTTTGAAACTTATTTTTTTGATGTTGTGATCACCTAAAATGACCATCCAAGCTATGTAAAGCATGTTTCAGGCTGTATTTACGTGTTTTTCACCCTATTTGGGTATTGGGTTGGGGGGGGGGGGGGGGGCTCCCAAGGGATTGGTACACAACCTGCTGATGCAGTTTTTCACTATGGACAGCTCAAAAATGGAAGTTTTTGAAACTTATTTTTTTGATGTTGTGATCACCTAAAATGACCATCCAAGCTATGTAAAGCATGTTTCAGGCTGTATGTACGTGTTTTTCACCCTATTTGGGTATTGGGCCGGGGGGGGGGGGGATCGCAAGGGATTGGTACACAACCTGCTTATGCAGTTTTTCACCCCGGACAGCTCAAAAATCGAAGTTTTTGAAACTTGTTTTTCTGATATTGTGACCACACAATATGACCATCCAAGCTATGTAAAGCATGTTTCAGGCCGTATTTACGTGTTTCTCACCCGATTTGGGTATCAGGTCTCGGGGGGGGGGGGGGGGTCGTAGGGGATTGGTACACAACCTGCTTATGTAGTTTTTCACCCCGGACAGCTTAAAAATGGAAGTTTTTGAAACTTGTTTTTCTGATATTATGACTACCCAAAAGGACCATCCAAGCTATGTAAAGCATGTTTTAGGCCGTATTTACGTGTTTTTCACCCTATTTGGGTATTGGGTTGGGGGATGGGGGGTCTCCCAAGGGATTGGTACACAACCTGCTTATGCAGTTTTTCACCCTGGACAGCTCAAAAATGGAAGTTTTTGAAACTTATTTTTTTGATGTTGTGATCACCTAAAATGACCATCCAAGCTATGTAAAGCATGTTTTAGGCCGCATTTACGTGTTTTTCACCCTATTTGGGTATTGGGCCGGGGGGGGGGGGGGATCGCAAGGGATTGGTACACAACCTGCTTATGCAGTTTTTCACCGTGGCCAGCCGAAAAATGGAAGTTTTTGAAACTTATTTTTTTTGATATTGTGACCACACAATATGACCATCTAAGGTATGTAAAGCATGTTTTAGGCCGTATTTACATGATTTTCACCCGATTTGGGTATTAGGTCTCGGGGGGGGGGGGGGGGGGGTCGTAGGGGATTGGTACACAACCTGCTGATGCAGTTTTTCACCGTGGCCAGCTCAAAAATCGAAGTTTTTGAATCTTATTTTTTTGAAATCGTTATCACCTAATATGACCATCCAAGATATGTAAAGCATGTTTTAGCCCGTATTTATGTATTTTATACCCCATTTTGGGTGTGTGTTGTTTGGGGTAGATTCTCTGCGAGGTGGACTTGCCGAAGGCAATAGAATTTGGCACTTAGTTACAATTCTCCCTGAATTCTCCTGGGCTGTGTCTTCCCACTATTTTGGGTCATCTTGCACACGGACATCCATATTATTACCCTCGGTCTTCAGGTTGCCTCTGGTGTGCATATTTGGCCATCTTCAGTAGTTTTCCTTGAGAATACAGAAGGTGCAGTTTGTGCATTTCCAGGACAACCCCATATCATTGAATCCACCATTGTTTGTTGAATTTTGCATACACAACAGGTTTCATGGTTTGATATGCAATGATTCTGCTCAAGGTGTGTGTTGCCACTGTAATCTTTGCATCATCATAAATTCCCCAAGAATGATATGAGCATCTACAACTGTCTACTGGCACTCCACTGCAGCCGTTCATATCTTTATTTCTCTTCCTTGCACTTTTCCCTTTTGAAAATTCCACACAGCAAAGTATTTGAGGTCGTGGTGTGTTTGAGGTTGTGTCACTGGGTAGGCAGAGAGGGACTCTTTGTAGTGCTGCCTGTAGCTCGGGGTCAGTTTCCTACATGCTTGCTGCTGCTGCTGCCCACCCTTAACCAAAAAAGCAGTAGTCAACATACTGCCCTAACTTGATTCAGTGCAGGGTGCGACCTGAGGAACGGGCCGAGTATGCGCATGAAGAGGCACCGGTGGCATATGTGAATTCCGTTGTGAAACCTTCCCTGCCATTTTCCCAGCCCCACAACACAACCTCAGTGTAAATGGTTCCCGAAGAAAGGACATGTGTTTTATGTGGGTGACCCGCCCAAAAGGGACACTGCAGTGTGGTTGACCTGAAGATTGTACCTATTCTTGTGTTGTGATGAGTACTGGGTTGGAAATTGAGTGTTTGCCACCTTGGTTGCAGCTGACAATGAGGCTCCCGCACAGAGGACATGCATCCCTGTACATCTAAAGAGTGCAATGCCGCAGAAAAACAGGCCCTGTTGCCAATGGTATTTTTTTCCCTCACTTGGCGGCTTCTGGTTGCCTGTGCCCCACCTGGCTGGAGAATCCGATGTGAAGTGTGTTTTAGCCCCTCTTTATGTGTTTTTCAACCTATTTGGGCGTTTTTTTTGGGGGGGGGGTCTGGGGCACAACCTGCTATTTCAGCCCGTTTTTCGCGGCACGCCACGAGGTGATGCTGCAGCTTATGCGTCTGGCGACGCACTGCCGGGACTCGTGGGTCCGGCGCCTGCGAGCGCTTGCCCGCATGCGGCCGCCGCTGGGCGACCGTTTTCTCATGGATTTCTTCCCCCGTCCCCTCGAGGGGGGGGGGCCTTACTGCCGTATGCCAGGAGGCCCCCATGGGCGCCACCCAGGAGCGTCCCACTCGCCGCCCCGCAGCGCAGTCGCCCGCCAGGGGCGGGCAGTGGCACTCAAGGCGCGCTCTGCTTGGAGCATGGGGCGCCGTCGTGCGCCAGGTGCAGAAGCTTGGGCTGGGGCATCAGCCGCTGCTGCCAGGCGGGCCACGAAGGGCACACCGACCCCTCGGCGGGCCCACGCTGTCCAAGGGCCCCGCCCGGGTCGCGCCAGGCCGCCAGGTGCTCGTCCCTGAGGACCGGCGCACAGGAGCGGCCGCGCTGTCCTCCTGGCTGGGGCGGGCCCGCCCAGCCTCCCAAGCCCTCTCGAACTCGGGCCCCCCGGCGTCACGCTGGTGCACGGCCCCTCCTAGAGCGCTCGGCACCCGCCTATCCTCTGCACTGGGGCCTGACGACCCTAGGCCCTCGAAACGCCAAGCGCCTGACCTCCTGGCTGACCGGGGGGGGGCTCGGTAAATGAGGGGCCAATGCGATCGGGCGGGGGGGACACTGACCCGTTCCCCCCCCCACCAAAGGCAGGGGGGGACGGCGGCCCCGGGCCGGTGCCCACGGGCGCCGCTGTCTCCTCCGGCCCCACGGGGGCGCCGCCCGCGCCGCGGGACCCCCCCCCCCCCAAGACGAGTAGCCCCCCCCTCCGCCGGCGTCGCTCCCCGACGTTTTCAGCCGCATCTCAGCGGCCTTGAGTAGCTGCACCTTACCGCGGCGTCGGTCCCCGCCCAGGGGTTGGAGGCGGCCTCAGCCAAAGGCCACCAGGTCAGTAGCGGACATGCTCCGCGTGCGCCCCCCCTCCCCCCCCTCACGCTGCTGCCGGCGCCGCGGGGGGGAGCTCCTCTGACCCAATGGCAGACGTGCCCTCAGCGCCTTCGCCACCCCAGTCCACACTGCCGCCTACTAGGTCGGCTGCGGCTGACGGCGCCGTTGAGGCCGGACTGGGACCGGCTGCTAGCATCGCGGGAGGTGGACGCGCTATGGTCTTACTGGATGTGGGCAGCGGAGGAGTCCCTCCTGGCGCTGTCGGTGCCCGCCCTGCAGCCCGAGGACGTCAACGAGGCGCACCCACTGCCGGTGGCGCCGATGGCTCTGCAGCGAGGGCGGGGCACGGCGGCCTTGATCCGCGAGGTGCGACAATGCCCCAAGCAGATGCGGGCAGGCGGAGGGCCGAAGACGTCAGTTGTGGCCCCCATACACGCCGCGCAGGGAGCGGTTCGATCGTTGCTGCGGCAAGCGCACCCCCCCCCAACGGCCGGCCGACAGGGTGCGGGGGAGGGGGGAGAGTACGGCCCACTCCTGGTGCGCGCTGCGCCGGCGGGGCAGCGGCTGCATTAGTTGCAGATGCCAGAGCTAGCCCGGTTTCCGCTGACGCCGCAGGCAGTAGCCAACGCGGGGGCGCCGGTGCCATCCGCGGTGGTACTAGATGAGTGCATTGTGCAACTAAAGAGACTAGCGGCCGCCCAGGTGCAGCGGGAGGACCGGGAGCGCGTGCAGGCGTGGCGGCCCTGGTTGCAAGCCGAGTGGGGAACCAAGCCAGGTGCAGTGTACCGCTGGCTCAAAGAGGAGGGGTTCTCTCCGCCGGTGGTGTTTATTGCGCGACCGGATGGAACCCCCACGGCCAATGTCCGGGAGATGGACGAGCGCGTCCGCGCGGCATGGGGGCCCATCAACCGCAAGTACGCGGAAGGGCCAGAGGCATGCCCGGAGGCCTTCGTGGCTAAATACAGGCACTTGCTGCATCGAGTGCCCATGTTGGCCAAGCAGCTGACAGGGCCGTATCTCAGGCGCCGCCTCATGGCCATGCGCCCATCGGCCATGGGCCTGGACGGGTGGAGCCTACACGATCTGCGGACGCTCCCGGACCGGGTGCTACATTGGTTGGCCCAGCTCCTCAGTCTAATTGAGGAGATGGGCCAGTGGCCCACGTTACTGGTCCAAGGTTACACCTCCCTCATCCCCAAGCCAGGGGAGGAGGGGCCATTGGGGGCGCGTCCTGTCCATGGTCTACAGACTGTGGGCAGGGACCCGTTTGCGGGAAGTGATGCGGTGGCGGGAGGCCTTGGTCCATCCGCGGGCCTACGGATTCCGCCGCGCGTGGGGGGCCGTGGACGCGGCCACGGTCACCCAGGTCCTCCTGGAGCTGGCCCAGCTCAAGGGATGGCGACTGGAGGGGCTGAGCCTGGACTACGTCAAGTGCTTTGACCTCATCCCGCAAGCGGCGGTGCTGCGGATCGCCCGCGAGCTAGGCATGGACGACGGGGTGCTACGCACCCTGGCGGCCATGTATCGGCAGCTCCGGCGGGCGTTCCGCCTGGCGGGGGCACTAGGGGCATGGTGGCAGGCCACCAACAGCATCCTGCAGGGCTGCCCGCTCAGCGTCATTTTGATCAATCTCCTCACCACAGTGTGGAAGATGGAGATTGACACCATGAGGCGAAGCTATGGCAATGCAAGGGAGGCAAATGGCCGTGCCTGGGGGAGACCTTGGGGCTGTGCACCGAGAGCTGGGACTGCAGCAGGGCATGTAGGGTCCCTAGGGAAGCGCAGGAGTCCCACAACCCGGAGGGCAATACGTCGTCACAGTACAAGAAGTCAGAATCGCCACTGTGGTATTCCTCAAAGCGTCCAGTGAAGACTAGGAGGAGGGACCATTGCAACTGGCAGCGTGCAGAATCGAAGTGGGATCTCGGACATGATACGGATCGGCACTCCGAAGATTCCTTGACGGATGTGACGGTAATAAGGGCTTGGCTGAAGCAATTGACTACTACAACTGGCTCGCAGGTCCAGGGTGGACTCCGCAGCAAGGGTGTTGCTGTCTGCAATCCGAATGCTGGAAAAGCTTAACCTCATCCCAGCTACCGACCTGCACAAACACTGCGTGCAAGTGGAAGGGATACGTAGAATCTTTGCCCCAAATGCAGCACCCCGCGTCTTTGCAGAAACAGCTGACTTGGAACACCTAGGTAAATCTAGAGACCACTGGAGTTGGGTCCGCCTGTTCTTCCTCTCCCTTTGTGCAGTGGTCTACAGGATGCGCTCCGGTGACTCCGAAAATGTCACCTGGGCATGTGTGGGGGTCGGAGGGTGGCTAGAATCTTTGGATGAAAAGGTCAACAAAGAATGGGTCGCCTACCCCCTCTCCCCTTTCCTTGAGACCTGGAGGCAATATGTATGTGCTCACAAACACCCCGGTACACCCGATGACAGCCCGGTCATGCCAGGTGGAAGAAATGCCCTAAGGGAAGCACTCAAGTCTTGCTTTCAGAGGCATAGTCGGCGCCCACTTACGTGGCACCCCTGGGGCCACCTGCGGGCTGCAACGTTTGTGCGTATGGGTGGGACAGTGGCCAACCTCACCGCTTGGGCACGGTGGCGGAGCCAAAATCAAGCACGCCACTACGCCAAACACCCCCCCCAAATGGGAATTCAGCGACTCCATCGTCCTCCCCCTCCCAAGGAGGTCACAGGGTCCCCATCAGAAGACCTTGAGCTCACCACCATCAAAACCCGAGATTTGTGGCCAGCAAACGCCTGGAAAAGGCAAGCTGGGCCCGTTAAGCCGCGTGCTAAGCGGGATCCAGTGGAGCCTAGGATAGGCAAGCCCACCCCATCCCCTGCTTTCCCTTGGGCTCCGGGGGGGGGCTAGCGACCATGTCAACCTCGTCCTCTTCTCGGACCGGTAAACCGGCCCCTGGCACAAGGGGGGTGGGGGTGGAGACGGGTGGTTCGGGGCGGGGGGGGGTATCCTGCACTTTCGGCGCTCCTTGGTCCTGGATTGTCTCTCCGATCTCCCCCTGTGGCTACGTTATGCCCTGGGGGTTGTGCCTTGTGGTCCTCCTGAGACTCATGCTCTCCCCCGCCCGTGTCTTGTTCCCCCAGGCCTCTCCGTGATGGTCTCTCTCTGCGTGCTGTAGGTCACGCCCAGGGGCCTGCCCAGGACCCTCCTCTGTCTCCCCGCCTGTTCCACTGTTTGTACTGGACCCATCCGACTCTGAGGAGCTGGGGGTATCGCTGTCCGCTGTCGCGGGTCCTGCAGCGGGCAAAAAGAAACTCTTTGGCACAGAGAAACGAGGATATGAGCCGTCAAGAGAGACCCCATACCCCCAAGACAAAGTTCGCCTAGTACCAAATCCGCTGCCACACGCGACAAGGGCCAGTGACACAACGCCACATGCTGGGTATGACCTCTACGCGCCTCTCCACAAAGGGAAATTCGCCCACTGGAAGCCAGCGCCTGTGCCACTGCCACCAGATGTGGAAGAAGTTCCAGGGTCACATAGAGAAGGTGCAGCAAGCGATCCGCAAAGTAGTCAGGAGCCCTAGTTTCGGCTCTCAGGCCTAGAAAACAACTGCTGGGTTGTTGCGGGACTGGGTACTGCTAACCCTTAATCGAGCATGGGGAGGGGGGGGTGTTCCTCCAGACGGTGGCAGTCATAATGGAGGTCCCGATCACCCTCACCAGGACTAACCTGGCGGAAGAAGAATACCACCCCTATGATGGGGTAGAGCGCCCTCCAGGTAGGCTGGATCCAACGGTCGGGGAAAAAGGCCTGGGACTGGCGGGCTGTGTACCAGTCCCCAGGGATATCTGGGATAAACATGCTCCAATATCTCTGGACTGGGCCCTGCGTGTGCTGCATGACCAGGGCCATTCTAATGATCCAGGCGTGCATGCCCTGGCGGGCAGAATGGCCCAGGATGGATTGCTAGGAGTCAGACTAGACCCATGCCCCTCACAGTTTCGAGCGTTTGCTAAGAGTCGAAACGCGACTAAAGGTGCCCCCATTGCAGACCTGCGTGAGCTGAACTCCCTCCTCCCCAAGCCTCTTCCATTCAAGCTGCCGTCCCTGGGGCAGCTAGACTCCCTCTTCTCCTTGTGTAAAGCTTTGAAACTCAAACTGTTTTTCACCAAATTAGACATATCCAACATGTACTAGGCCTGTAAGCTCCCCCCAAAGTGGTCGGGGCGGATTACCTTCCGTGTGAATGGTATTTCGTATGTGGTTAACTCACTCCCCTTTGGATGGGCTCACAGCCCAGTTATCACCATCGAAAATGTGGCCCGCTTCCTAATCCTCGCCCACCCTAGCCAGGTCATTCTGATTCAGTATCTCGATGATGTCGTGTTGGTTTCAACAGATAGCAATGTGCTACGCTGGGACACCCGTCAACTTGTTGAGGACTTAGTGGAGGAGGGATGGGTGGTCAGCCCCAAGTCAGTTGTTGAGCCCTCAACATCTATAACATGGATGGGAAAAACCATCAAGGGAGAGTCCTACGAAATCCAACAGTCCAGCGTGTACATAGCACAGATGGTCACCATGTGGCTGCGCCTGTCGTGCCAAGGGTATAGCGAAAAGCGGTGCAGAAGGCTAGTCGGTAAATTTCTGTGGGCGGCAGCACCCGGCCGGCTCACCTTACCCTTCCTACAAGGCCCAATTGCGTGGAGTGTGTGGGGACCACCCTGTGCACCATACACACCACAAAATGTGCTCCGATTGCTTTGCGAGGTGCTGGCGTAGTGCACGCTCCCGTGGCGCTATGAGATCCCGAGGGACACCAAATACACGTGGTACGTGGACGCAGCTAAGGGAACGCCGTGCATGCAGTGCGAAGTTTTGGATGTCGGCAAATACTCGCACCCTAGCTACCTTTTGGTGGTAAACCATTGATCCTGTGCCCTTGGTTTCCTATAAAGGAAAAGTGCTTCCATGAATAGTCAAATATTTTTGGATTGTTCATTTTTGTGAAATAGATTCCAAGGAAATAATACGGTCACCACCAACCGTATTACTTGGGTGAGTATCCCAGCCTCTGCGTGCGCAGTATGCACACAGTGCCCACGCAGTGCCCACACAGTGCAAGAACTTCCCCTAAATCTCAGGCGGGGTACACGTCGGCCGTGTGGGGCCCTGACTTAGGGTGTAGAATAAAATTGTTGCCCGATTGGATACAGTCACAGCAGGCGGTTGAGCTCTGGGCGCTAACCCATGGTGTCCGCCTGGCCTCACATATGGGCCTCAAGGCGGTCCACATCGCCACTGACAATCTGGCAGCCATATGGTCCGCAATTAGACTGACTAGGGCGGTTGGGAACGCCATCAGGGCACGGCTCCTCAGGCGATTGTCTCACTTGATACTACGAACCAAAGTCAAGGTATACATCAATTGGGTACCCTCTAAAAGTAACCCAGCTGATGCCCCCTCGCGGCTGCACGAGTAAAGTGACCCTATAACTATGCAGGCTGAGGCCTGCGCCACATTCCTGGTGGCCAGTGGAAAGCACAATGCAGACCTGGTGGGCATGGGGTGGCTGGGGTCGGGAGGATGACAGCCGGGGGGGGGGGGGGAGTGCAGGGAAGGGGCGGGGACCCTCGCCGACCCCCGAATATGCAGATGTGGATTTCACTGTGCTTGCGAGGTGGGGAAGGGAAGCACAACCATTAAACCATTGTTTATGCAATAAACAACAGTTTAATACACTAGTGTGACCCCTGGTCTTCCTTAGAACTCACTGAGTTTTTGACCCACCCACCCACCCTACCCTTCTCCACCCTCCGGATGTCATCAGCTCCTCACCCCACCCACCCGCCCCAAACCTAGGACAGTCGGCTCTCCTCCTTGTCTGCTCATACCGGCATCAGCGTCCCGGGCTGGGACCTTCGCCGACCCCCGAATATGCAGATGTGAATTTCACTGTGCTTGCGAGGTGGGGAAGGGAAGCACAACCATTAAACAAATACGAAAGATATGAAGCAGGGAAAGAAATGCATTTTTGCGAGGCATAGCCCTTGGGACCTCTTGTGCGATCCTGGAGCGACTAGCGCAAGGAAGGACACCTTCTAGCTGTCAGAACAAGAGGCCCCCCCCTTGCCTTGCTTTGGATTTGCCCCTAGGATGCTCGGCCATGGCTGTCTGCTTGTGTTTTCTCGCGTCTTGGTGAGTTCGCTTCTTTCAGTTCCCAACCATGGCCGTTCGGGCATCAAACATGGCCATGACTCCGTCTACACCGCAATAAACAGGGGGACCACGCAGTGCAGAAGCTGAGTGCAGCACACACCGAACGCGCCGTCAGCGGCTGTGTTTTGCATATTGTTGTCTGTGCTTATGCCTTTGCACTGACTTTTCTCCTGTGCTCAAGACGTGCACTAGGGTTTCATGGGCACATTGGAAGACCTGGATTGCCTGCAGTTTGGCCATGGCTCACCAACAGGGCAATGGTGTCAAATCATTTTGGCAAAAACAAGTCGAAGCTGTCTTTAGTGCCCTAACCAGGCCTCCATCTCAAGGTGTTCCCGCCTCTAGGTCACTGGGTTGTATGTATGTCTCAACGAGGGTATGTGGTACCCCGAGCAGCTGTGGTCAATGGCAACGTGCCTTTCGGAAAGTTTTTTCGTCTTGTAGCTCACACACAACCAGAGGCAACCCAACAAAGGCAATAGGTTGACATCTTGGGAAGGAGGACAGTTGCAGAGGGGGGTTCAGAGGGGGGCATCTACCTCATTTCTGCTGAGCCACAAACCAAGGGGTGTTGCTACTGTTTGCTCTCTTGAGGGCTATTGAGGGGTACCGCAAGATTCCATAAACATCATTGTGCATTATTCTGCAAGTAAACAAGTGAATACCCTTCAAGAATGCTTGAATCTCAGAGCTGGTAAGGTGCTGCCACACTTGTTTGTCTTCGTTTCGTCCCTTTGGTGAGTTAGAACAGTTATGTTACATGCATTTTAATCTTTTTTTTCCTTCATTGTTTGGCGAACATGCGTAGTAATGGTGTTAGCTGGAGCGTGCCCTGGTTTGCGGCTGAGCGCAAACAATCTAGACGTCCATAGGGGGCCCCTACAAATGTATGGCCGATGTAAACAAACCCCCACAAGCACACATTTGTGTTTTGTAGGTGTCTGACACCCGATGAGCGTTGTGTTCGACCAACAGTAGTCCATGATGTTTGATGTTAAGCACCGCTTTGGAGACCAGACGCGGTTGCTCCTCATATGCTTGGCACCTTCGAAAGCGGAAGCCGAACAATGTCGCGAGTGGCAACACCGCATGCCCCCCATCCGAGTGGAGACTTTGGTGACTGGTGATTGCCAAGACTATGAGATCCCCTCGACGAATGTGCCCATTGCCGTCCTTGGGGTGGGTGCCGCGTGCCGAGAGGCCGTCAAGTACGCGCGCAGCCTTGCCACCAGCGGCCACGACGTCGCGGATATTGTGTTCGTCAACCCCCTGCCACAAGAGTTGGAGCCCGTCGGCACGCCATTCGAGTGTCGGGTCGAGTGCTTCACGACGGCCACGATATCAGAGTCCGATCTCCAACCGTTGACGACAGGCCCGTGCAGCATCCACCCCCTGTCCGCTCACGCGGTGCCTCAACCTCCGCCGGCCTCGAAGCCCATGGCCAATGGAGTGGCCAGTGGAGGGGCGTTGAGGCCCAGTGCAAACGGAGTGGCCAACGGAGTCGCCCACGGGGCGCCCAACGGCGCGGCCAACGGCGCTGCCCACGGGCTGTTGTTCGAAGGGAACGACCGCGACGACCCTCTTGGCGAGCAGGTCCTACGGGCCCTGTGCCACCACCACCTGGAGCTGCCGCTGCAGCACCTCGTGCTGCACCAGGCCTGCCTGACGCCCGATGCCACGGCCGTTGTCTACGAGGACGAGCGGCTCTCGTACGCCGAGTTCTGCTCGGTGGCCTGGGACTTGGCGGGGCGCATCGGGCAGTCCGTGCCCCCCACCGCCCACATCAGTGTCTGTGTCCCGAAGTGCGCGTGGCTGCCCGTGACGTGGATGGCAGCGTGTTTGTGCCGCTGTCCATTCTTCTCCCTGGACCTCCGGGTCCCCGTGCCGACCATCGAGTACCAGGTCGACCTGTGGGAACCGCTTCTGATCGTCTGCTGGGACCCTCAGGACATCGCACATTTGCGCCCTCAGCTCCCGCGGCTGGACCTCCAGGCGCTCCTGCCGCAGCTGCAGCGGACGACGCCGCCGCGGACCATCCAACGCGCAGCGCCCTCGGGGCTGCTGGAGGACGTCATTGCCATTGAGTGGACGTCCGGCACGACCGGAAAGCCAAAGGGAGTTGAGGTCGCGCAGCGGGGGCTAGTGCACTGGGTGTTCTGGCGGTGGTGGCAGTACCCGCTTTCGGAGTCCGACCCGTACGTGTCGGCCATGAATCTGTTCTATTTCTGGTACTGGGCGCTTCCCCTGTGCCAGGGCGGCGCTGTTGTGTTGGTCCCGGACGTCATGAACTACAGCGTGCAGAAGGTCGCGTTGTACTTGCAGCGGCACAATGTGACGCGGCTGGAGAGCGTCACACCGTCGTTGCTGCGCGTGTGGCTGGAGGTGGCCACTGACGCTGATCTTGCTGCGCTCGCCCGCCTCAAAATCACCAACGTCAGCTCTGAGCCGACGTCGCTGGAGCTGTGCAAGCTGTTCTTCCACAAGCTGCCGCGGTGTCGTCTTGTGAACATTCTGGCCTGTACCGAGACCTCCTCGGACGTCGCTTTCTGCGAGATGTCCCCAGACGTGATCGCTGACGCGCAACAGGCCGGCCTGACGTACGCCCCCATTGGCAAGCCCATTTGGAACGTGGACGTGAAGCTCGCCCCGCTGGATCCAGAGCTCGGGTACGACGCAGAGTCCGGCGAGCTGTGGGTTGCCGGCCCCAACATCCACCACGGGGGCTACTACAAGCGGCCCGACCTCAGCGCGAAATTCGACGCCTGGCCGTCCGGGGAGACGGTCTACAAATCCGGTGACGTGGCGACCCGCATCAACTCCGATGGGCGGCGACTGCTGGCCATCATCGGAAGGGCCGACCACTGTGTGAAGGTGCGCGGCTTTCGGATTGAGCTGAACGCTGTGGAGGAGACCCTCAAACAATGCGACAAGGTCATGGACGCTGCTTTGGTGGTCCGGGGGGACGAGCTCTGGGCGGTGGTTGTGTATGTGCCCCCGGCCTCGGGCGCTGCCGTGGACGAGCATCAGCTGACGGCGTACCTCCTCGCGCATGCCAAGCGGCTGTTGCCTGCGCACCATTTGCCTGACAAGGTCATCCCGCAGGCGACACTCCCGTACACCATCAACGGCAAGCTCGATCGCAAGACCATCCTGCAGACCCTGGACACCCCGCAGCCGGACACCACCGCAACGAGCGCCGAAGTCCCGCCCCCGGCATCGCCGGCCCCGGCCGGCACTCCAGAGGCCGCCCAGCAGCGGGTCGTCCAAGCCTGGCAGGCGGTGCTGCATGGGACCGACGTGCCCCGGGATGTCAGCTTCTTTGAGGCTGGGGGCCAGTCCCTCACTGCCATCAAGCTCGCGGCCCATCTGGACATCGATATCATGGACATCTTCGCGCATCCCACCGTCGAGGCCCTGGCGGAATTCATCCATCGTCGCGAGCACCCGGAGATCACCGCCGGGGTCGCCGCCGGAGGGAGCCGCTTCGGGCTCCAAGACGGGGACTGGGAGGTGGCCGTGGTTGGCATGGCCGGCCGGTGGCCGGGAGCGCAGGACTACGACGTGTTTTGGGCCAACATCGTCTCCGGCGCGGAGTCGGTGACCACGTTCACGCACCGCGAGATGCAGGAGGCGGGGGTGCCCCCGGAGCTGCTGAAGCACCCGCACTGGGTCCCGAAAGGGGCCGTCCTGGACCCGGCCGTCGTCGAGGCCTTCGACCTCCAGTTCTGGGGGCTGCCCAAGCAGGAGGCTGTGACCATGGACTGCAACCACCGCATCCTCCTGGAGATCGCCTACGAGGCGCTGGAGGACGCCGGCTACAACCCCTTCGCCTGCCCCGGGGCGGTCGGGGTGTACGCCTGTGGGCCCTCGCTGCCCCACTACCTCCTGGACGTATGGCCGGAGGACGTGCGGACGCTGCGGCTCACGGATCCCGCGCGGTACATGGAGCTGGAGGTGGGCTCCGACAAGGACTACATCAGCACGCGGGTCTCGTACCTCCTGAACCTGACGGGCCCGAGCAAGACCATCCAGACCGCCTGCAGCAGCTCCCTGGTCTGCGTGGCGGAGGCGGTGCAGCAGCTGCGCATGGGCGACTGCACGATGGCGCTCGCGGGCGGCGTGTCGGTGTTCCCGCCACAGTGCACCGGGTACCTCTTCCAGGAGGGCATGATCTGGGCCCCGGACGCCCGCTGCCGGCCGTTCGACGCCGCCGCGAAGGGCACGCACAACAGCAACGCGGGGGCCGTGGTCGTGCTGAAGGGCTGCCGGGCCGCGGAGGCGGACGGGGACTGCGTGCGGGCGGTGGTGCAGGGGGTCGCCGTGAACAACGACGGCCGGACGAAGGTGGGGTACCTGGCCCCCAGCGTCCGCGGGCAGTCTGCGGTCTACGGGAAGGCCCTTGCCGACGCGGGGGTCGGGGCGGACGCCATCGGGTACGTGGAGTGCCATGGGACGGGGACGGTCTTGGGCGACCCTCTGGAGCTCACTGCCCTCGGGCAGGCCTACCAGCGGCACACCGCCGAGACGCAGTACTGCGCAATCGGCAGCGTCAAGGCCAACATCGGCCATGCCAACACCGCCGCGGGCATCTGCGGGTTCGTCAAGGCCGTGCTGTGCGCCGCGCGCGCGACGCTCCCGCCGCTCGCCCATTTCGTCCACCCAAACCCCAAACTGGACCTTGCCCGCTCCCCGTTCTGGGTGCCCACGGCCTGCCAGCCCTGGACACACAGCACCCGCGTGGCCGCCGCCACGTCCCTTGGCATGGGCGGGACCAACGCGCACGTGCTGCTCCGCAGCGTCGAGCCCCATACCCCAGAGCCGCCGGGCACCCCGTCTGTGGCGGGCGGCTGGCACCTGCTGGCGCTGTCGGCGCACACGCCCGCGGCCCTGCAGAACGCCAGCACCCGCCTCGCCGCCCGCCTCGCGGGCGAGACCGCCCCGGACGCGCTCGCCCGCGCCGAGCGCACCCTCCTGCTGCGCCGCCCGCACATCGCGAAGTGCCGCCGCGCCGTCGTCTGCCGCACCCTGGCCGGCGGCGCGGCGGCCCTCGTGGCCGCGGCCCAAGCCCCGCCGCCGCCGCCCCCCGCGCCGAGCGGGCGGCCTGTCGTGCTGCTGTTCCCCGGGCAGGGCTCGCAGTACCCTGGCATGGGCGCGGGGCTGTACGCGCACTGGCCCCGGTACCGCGCCGCCATGGACGCCTGCAGCCGCCTCGCGGGCCGCGACTGCCAGGCGCTGGACCCCAACACGACCCTCGGGGCGCAGCTCGCGATCTTCGCCACGTCGTACGCGCTCGCCACCGCGCTGACCGAGGGCTACGGCATCGCCCCCGTCGCGCTCGTGGGCCACAGCGTCGGGCAGTACGTGGCCGCGTGCGTCGGCGGCGCGCTCAGCCTCGGCGACGCCGTCGCGGTGCTGCTTGCGCGCGGCGCCGCGATGGAGCTGATGGCCGGGGACGCCGCCACGGCGATGGTGGCGGTGCAGGCGGCGGCCGACGCGCTGCAGCCCTTGCCCGACGGGCTGGCGCTGGCGTGCGTCAACGCCCCGGCGCGCTGCGTCGTGGCGGGGCCGGCGCCGGCGCTGCAGGCGTGGCAGCGCGCGCAGGAGGCGCGGGGGGTGGCGTGCCGCCCCCTGCCCACCGCCGCGGCGTTCCACTCCGCGGCCGTGACGCCGGAGGTGATGGCGCGTTTCAAGGCGGGCGTCGCGGGGTACGCCTTCGCGGCGCCGCGGGTGCCCGTGGCGTGCAACGTCACCGGCGGATACCTGTCGGCCACGCAGCCCACGGACGCCGGCTACTGGGCGCGGCACATGCGGTCGACCGTGCGGTTCGAGGACAACGTGCGGGCGGTGCTGCGGGACCACCCGACCGCCGCGCTCGTCGAGGTCGGGCCGGGGCAGTCGCTGACGGCCCTCGCCCGGCTTTGCGTGGCGGCGCAGCCGCGCCCCGCCAGCCCCCCCCAGGCCCCCGTCGTCGTCCCCACGACTCGGCACCCCAAGACCTCTGCCGAGGACGCTGAGGTCCTGCTGACCGCCGTCGGGCGGTTGTGGGAGGCCGGGGTGAGCCTCGACTGGGCCGGCGGCCTGGGTCCGTCGCGCGCGCTGCCCCTGCCCACGTACCCCTTCGACCGGGTCCGCTGCTGGCCCGACCCGAAGGGGCGCGCCCCGCGGGAGCCCAAGGCCGTGCACGCAGGTCCCGGGCGGGCAGCGTCCCCAGCGGCCGCCAAACCGCCCGTCGCTGTTGTGCCCCCGGCGGTGAACTACGACACGCCGCAGTCCACCGCGGACCTCCTGTACTGCGTGCAATGGCACCCGCAGGCGATGGTGCCCGCGCCCCCCACCCCCGCGCTGCAGGCGCCGCGCGTGCCGGTGTGCCTGGATGGCGGCGACCGGTCGGTGCTCGCCAGGCTCGGGCTGCGGCACGTGCCGGTGGCGCCGGGGCCGGAGCTGCTTGCGGCCGCTCAGATGCACCGCCGGCTGCTGTGGGTTTGCGCCGCCGCCGCGGGCGATGTGGAGGATGAGCACGAGGCTGACCGGCAGTTGGATGCCACGGGACGGTTCTTGACCGCCGTCCAGGAGCTGCTGACCCAGCGCATCCGGTGCCAGGTCGTGCTGGTGGTGCGCGAGCGCGCGGTGCGCCACGCCGGCCTCCTGGGGCTCGCGCGCTCGCTCGCGCTCGAGCACCCGGAGCTCGGGCTGCGCCGCATCGTGTGGGATGGCGTTGCCGGACTCGCCGCAGAGGTCGCGGCGGACCACGCGGAGCCGGAGGTCTGGGTCCGGGGGGACGGCCGCGCAGTGCCGCGGTTCGTGCGCTACGCCCTCCCCGCATGCGCCCCGGGCGCTGCCCGTCCCCTGCGGGCGGAGGCGTGCTACTTGGTCACCGGGGGGCTGAGGGGCATCGGGCTGCTCGTCGCCGAGTGGCTGGCGCGCCGGAAGGGCGCCCGGCATCTCGTGCTCGTGGGCCGCGCGCCCCCCGCCGCCCCCGTGGCGGCCCACCTCGCCGCCCTGGCGGCGGCCACCGGCTGCGCCATCACCCCCGCCCAGTGTGACGTCGCGGACGCGGCCGCCGTCGCGGCCCTCCTCGCCGGCCTGGCCCGGCCGCTGCGCGGCGTCGTGCACTGCGCCGGCACTGTGGACGACGGCGCCGCGCTCAAGTGCACGCCGGACCGCCTGGCGCGCGTCGTGCGCCCCAAAGCGGCTGCGTGGCACCTGCACCGCCTGACCGCGGCCCAGCCCCTGGACTTCATGGTGCTCTTCAGCTCCAGCGCGGGGGTCTGGGGGACCGCAGGGCAGGCGTCGTACGCTGCGGGCAACACGTGCCTCGATTGCCTGGCGGCGCACCGGGCGCGACAGGGGCTGCCAACAGTGGCGGTGCAGTGGGGCGGGTGGGAGGCCGTCGGGATGAGCGTGGACCTGGGCCTCACCGCCACCAACGGCGAAGAGTATTTGACTCCGGCGCAGGGGTTGGCCGTGCTCGACCAGCTGCTGCAGCGTGTCGTGGCATCGCCGGACCCGGTCGCGGGGGCCGACGCTGGGGCGGCAGCTGCCGCAGCCACGACGGCGCCGGCCGTGCCGCCGCAGCTGACAGTGATCAACGTCGCCGACTGGGCCAAGTTCCGTGCCGACGCGCAGCTGTTCGGCAGTGCGCACCCGCCGCTGCTCGCCAGCCTTGACCCCGCGGAACTGGCAGCCCCGGGCGCCCCGCGGCCCGTGCACCCGCTGCTCGGCGCCCCCGAGGGCAGCCCCGGGCGTGGGTGGGCCCAGGCGTATGTGCTGCCCCCGTACGTGCGCGAGCACCAGTACCGCGGCTCGCCGCTGGTCCCCGCCACGTGCTATTTGGAGATGGCCTGTGCCGCGGCGCTGCAGCTGCGGCCGAGGGCCGCCGCCGGGCAGCCGGTCGTGCTCCGCGACGTGGAGTTTGTGGCGCCGCTTGCGCTCGCGGACCTCGCGCACCGCGTGCTGGCGACCGTGGTCGAGCCCCCGTCCAAACCGGGGGTGACGGAGGAGCTTCGGCTGCGAATCATGAGCCGACTGCAGACCGCGGCCGCGGGCGAGGCTGGGGCGCACACGGTGCACGCGACGTGCCGCATCGGGGGGCCGACCGGCGGCCCGCAGGCGCCCAAGGCCCCGCGCGATGCCACCGACACCGAGGCCTGGGAGCCCGACGCGCTCTACGCCGCCTTCGCGGCCGCCGGCTTCGGCTACGGGCCCTCGTTCCGCCTCGTGACCCGTGCCACCGCGAAGGCGCAGAGCGCGGACTGCACCGTGGCGCTGCCGGTGGCGCTCGCGGCGGAGGGCGCGGCACAATACTGCGCCCTGCACCCCGCCGCGTGGGACGCCTGCACGCACGCGGCCTCGCTGGTGCCCGGCGGGGCCGGGCTGGGCGGCGTCCCGGCGCGGATTGGCATCGTCGTCGTGCACAACGCAGGAATTGGCTGCGCGTGGACGACCTGCGCGGTGTCCGCGCAGTTGGCCGCGGCCGGGGGCGTCCACCTGAACATCGTCGCGGAAACCGCCACGACCCCGTCCGGCGAGGCTGCCGGCGTCGCGCGACCCCACACCCTCGACATCGAAATGCGGGACTTTTTCATGCACACGTCTCGGGAGCCTGTCGTCGACCCCGTGCACTGCTACGGCGTCTCCTGGGCACCGCTACCTCCCAAGGCCCCCGCCCCCGCCCCCGCCCCCGCCACCCCTCAGCACTGGGTCGTTGCTGCCGCGGGGGCCCAGCACTCCGCCCCCGAGGCAGCGCTCCGGCTGCAGAGCGCCCTGCAGGCCCACGGCGACCGGACGGTCACCCTGACGGACCTGCACGGCTGTGCCGCCGCAGGCGCAGGGCCGCGGCCGTGCTCGGGCATCGTGGTCTTCGCGCCCTCGGACGCCGAGTCGGACCCGCAGCCCGTCGCCGATGCGCTTCTGGAGGTCATGGACCGCGCGCGGCCGAGTGCGTGCGGCCGCGTATGGCTCGTGGCGCCCTTTGGCGGAGCGGTCTGGGGCCTGGGGCGGCACGTGCAGCGCGCGCTCCCCGGGCTGCTGCTGACGCTGGTGTGCCTGGCCGGGACGGAGCTGCCCGCGGAGCTCCTCTGGGACGCCGCGACGCCGGCCGAGGTGCGCGTGGACGCGTCCGGCGGCGTGCTGGTGCCGCGCGCGCGGCCGCTCGCGGCGGCGTCGGGGCGTCCGGCGGACGAAGTTGAGGAGCGCGTGGTGGACGGGGACGCGGCGTATGTCGTGAGTCTGGACCCCAAGAGCGGGATCGACGGGGCGGGCCTGCGGCTGTGCTCCCGGGACCCGCCCAAGGAGAACCAAGTGGAGATCCGGACGCAGTACTGGGCCCTCAACTTCCGCGACGTCCTCGTCGCCCTCGGCGTCATCCCTATGGATGTCGCCGGCCAGAGCCTTGGGATCGGGGGGGAGTGTGTCGGCACGGTCACTGCCGTGGGGGCGGGCGTGAACCACGTTGCCGTCGGGGACACGGTGGTGGCCCTGCCTCCGGATGGGCTGGGCCGCTACGTCGTCACCGATGCGGCGTTTGTGTTCCGGAAGCCCCCCAACCTCGACAGCCGGGACGCCGTCGGCATCACACTGGCGTACGCCACCGCCTGGCTCGCGCTCAAGCACTTGGGCAGGGTGGCGGCGGGCGACCGCGTGCTGGTGCACTCTGCGGCTGGTGGGGTGGGCCTGGCGGCAGTGCAAATTGCACACCACTTCGGGGCGGAGGTGTACGCCACCTGCAGCACAGCTGAGAAGCGCCAGTGTCTCACGGTATGCCTGCACGTCCTTCCACTTGCAACGTGGCAGGGCGTAGGGGGAGGGTGTGGTGGGCTGTTGCAGGTTGTGGTAGGTTGTGGACAGTTGTGGCACCGAATGGAGGGCTGAGGAGGGCTGAGGAGGGTTGTGGGGGTTTGTGGAGGGTTGTAGGGTGTTGTGGAGGGTTGTACTTGGGGAGCACTGTGCACAGAGTCAGCGCCGTAAGCGTGGGCACGCGGAGCAAAAATTGCAAACCCAAACCGGACAAAAGTTGTTTCCATTGGAAGGCGATGAAAGGTTTGTGCAACAGGGCTCGAAGGGAAATGCGCCGAAGACATTTACGGCGCCACCGCCGTCGACTTTTATGGCGCTGGCGGCGTAAAATGTGAGGGGGAGGTGTTGATTTAAAAAGAATGATGTACAGGTGGTAAGCAGTATCCCCCCAACAATCCCGGGGTTGTATGTTTGCAGTTCTGGGGTTATACATTTGAGTTGCCTCCCACACACACCCTTCCCTGCGTGCTTGTTTTGTTTGTAAGCTCCTGTTACATACAGGGGATGTCGACTACTTACCATCATGAATTATAATGCAGATGGAGAATATTCCAGGTATGATATGAGAATGAGAAAAAATCCACAACTAAAGACATGCTTTGTTGGTTAATATTGTCTGTGAATAGACTGGCAGCACGTGCCAGCCGCCCAAGCCTGAGGTGGGTCCCACTTGAAATATGAGTCGGGTTTTGTTGTTAGATAGATAAGGGGTGATAAACCGGCAGCATCGTAACGCAGAAGAAGCAGACGATCATGAAGATGATGATGAGGATGATGAGGATGAGGATGCAGCACTGAAACACTCCTTTGGTCCTCTGAGCCACCTGCCTTATCCTGTTTTTTTCCCGAACGCCCCTTGTTCTTCCTTGCAACCTCAGTCAGAATCATGATTAAGCCAGCGATCTACCCCCTACTGCGGAGGTGTAGGGGCGTCCTCCATGTCGCAATGACCCCTGTCTACGACAGGGAAGGATACTGCACTGCATCTTACGGGGGTGCCCAATTCCGATTATCTCGCACTGTTGCTGAACCATGGCACTTCCGTGAAGCAAAATATAATGAGCCAGCGATTTGCAGACCGACAGACCACCAGAAACAGTTCCGACGGGACCAGGGTCAATTTTGCTTCGTCAGTTCTGTTTGCTATTGCATTGAGATCGCTGGGTTTTGGTGCTGATGCCTTCGCAGAACTGCGCTCCAATTTTCAGACGATTAAGAAGGGGGCGGGGGTTGCCCAATAAGAGCGGGAGGTTCCAAGCACAAGGCTGCCGACCCCTCTGCCCCTCTGAACCCAGGACCTCGGCGTCAAACACGTGTCCGACTCCCGGTGTGCGCACTTCGACGCCGTCATGGACGCCACCGGTGGCGAGGGGGTGGACATCGTGCTGAATTCGCTGGCCGGCAAGCAGATGCTCCGCAGCCTGCAGCTGCTGCGCCCCTTCGGCCGCTTCATCGAGATCGGGAAGCGGGACCAGTACGACCACACGCCCGTCGACCTGCACCCCTTCCTCGAGGGCCTGACATACGCCACGGCGCACTTGGACGTGCTGATGCTGCGGCGCCCGGCCCAGGCGCGGGCGCTGATGCTGGAGGTGTGGAAGGAGGTGGAGCTGGGCCACCTGGCGCCGCTGCCCAGCAAGGTGTTCCCCATCGGGCAGCTGCGGGACTCCCTGCAGTACTTCTCGCAAGGCGTGCACATCGGCAAAATCCTGATCGAGATGGACGTGCCGGAGGTGACCGTGCAGCAGCCCAAGAGCGCGCGCTCCGGGGCGTTCGGACCGCTCCCGGAGCCCGACGACGGTTGGTGCATCGTCGCCGGTGTGGGGCCGGCGGCGGCGGCGTGGCTGGACCGCCTCGCCGCCGGCGGAGCCCGGAACCTGCTCTGCATCGGGGCCGCCGCGGGGGCGCTCGCCGACTGCCGCGCGCACACCGTCAGCCCGGCGGACCTTGTGGCCCACGGCCCCGCCTTCTGGTCCCGCGCCCGGCCCCCCATCGACGCGACCGCGCGCCTCCAGGGCATCGTCCACGTGGCCGCGGACGCGGCGCCCTCGCCCGAGTCCTGCCGCGACGCTCTCGCCCTCGCCCAGGCCCTGCACGCCCTGGCGGCCGCCGCGCCGCCGCTAGAGTTCTTCGTGACCGTTGCGCCGGCCGACGGCGGCGTCCTGCCGGGCCCCGTGGGCGCAGCCCCGCCGCGTCCGACGGCGTGGCCCGCCGCCGCGTTCGGGGCGCGGCTGCGGCAGCTCGACCGGGCGCGGCGCGCGCGCGGCGTGCCGTCCGTCTGCGTGCAGGTGCACGCGGGCGGGGGCGGGGTCGTGGACCTCTCGCCGGCGGAGATCGTCCAGGAGTGTGCGGCCGCGTGGCCGCAGGTGGCGGCCGCAGACGCTGCGGCGCTGGAGGACGGGCTGTTGCTGAGCAAACGCGGCCCGAAGGAGTTGGCGGCGGCCCTGGGCCCGTGCTACGCCGCGCCCTTCGAGGCCGCGGACGGCGACGGCGAGGCGCAGGGCGTGTCCAGCGCCGTCATCCGGGAGTGGCTGGCCGCGTACGTGGCTGCGGAGTTTGGGCTGGCGGCGGCGGACGTGGACCTGCACCGGCGCCTCGAGGACTACGGGTTCGACTCGCTGGCGCTGATCAATTTGTCCCGGCGGCTCGTGAAGGTGGTGGGCAGCGAGGTCACGGCCCTGGACATGTACGACCACCCCTCCATCGCCGCCCTCGCCGAGCGCTTCGGAGCACCCGCGACGGCCCCCGCCGCGAGCCCTGCGGCCCCTCCCTCCTCGAGCGGCCCTGTGCCAGTGACCCCGGCCCCCGCCCCCTCCACCGTGTCCGGTCTGGTGACGGCCGGTCGCAGGCGCGTCCTCTGCCTCCACGGGTTCCGCACCAACCGCGACATCATGAAGCTGCAGTGCCGCGGGCTGGTCCAGCACTTCGAGGCCGACGTGGAGTTCGCGTTCCTGGACGCGCCCCATCCCGCCAGCGGGCCCGGCGAGCCCGAGATCGAGCGGCAGGGCCTGCCCGTGCGCGAGTGGTATCCTGCCGTCCGTCGAGGGTCGTGGGTTGGGGTCGAAGGGGCGCCGCACGGGGCACAGGGCGCAGGTGCAGGTCCGCCGGTACGCCCCGCAGCGTATTCAGGGCTCGAAGCGCCGAGCCGCCAGGATTCCCGTAGCTGGAGGGGTCGCAGGGAGGCGGATAGGGGGGGAGGGGGCGGTTTCTCAGAACTTGGACCGCATGCCGGGGTTTGTGACCCCCATCTCCCCTTCTTTGAGAGAATAATCCCTCTTTGGGGGCAGAGGTGGAGTATTTGGGCCTCACGCACATGGCATCGTGGGGAGGCAGGTGGCGGACGACTAGGACAACACGCGGAGGGGCGGAGCAATTGGGCCTCACGCACACGGAAACGGAAACGCGGCAAGACAGAGTGGACAACCTGGACGTGGAGGAGAGTGGGCAGCAAAAACCGTAGAACGACCCCGCAACAACAAGTACAACCTCTGAAAAATAGGACACCGTGCTCAAAACTCCCTTCCCGGGGAATGAAAAGGGAGTTCTTCAGGGCGTTCTCCTCTGCAGAAGGGAGCCCACACCTTTTTTTTGACGAACGGTGGCTCCGAGACTTTTGAAAGAACACTCGGTGGCAGCAACCGGCCCCATCCATTCAGGATGGGAGATGCTACATCACGTGCTACATCGCCCCTGTGACGCCCAGTAGATTGGGTTAGTTCTGCAACCCAAAACCTCCTTGACCCCCCCCTGTGTGACATTTCGTCAGGTTGCGGTTCCTTTATGGGGCCGTGTGCTGTGTCGGGTCAATCCTCTGTTCACCCCATTTTGTAGCGCGACAAAGCCCAAGTTCAGTGTATTGTGCGTTGCACTTTTGTGTGATCAGGTACGGCGAGTGGAACGGGGACGCTGCGGCGAACTCGTATTTGGAGGGCTGGCGCGGCCCTCGGTACGACGGCTTCTGGTCCAGCATCGAGTACGTGGAGCGGTACCTGAGCGCAGAGGGCCCCTTCGACGGCATCCTGGGCTTTAGCCAAGGGGGCGCCATCGCCTCTGCGATTCTCGCCCGGCAGCGGCCCCACGCGGTGGGGGCCTCCCTGGCGGCGCCGCCCCCCCGCCTGCAGCTCCGCTTCGCCATGCTGCTGTCTAGCGTGGACTGCAAGGCGGCGGCCCCGGAGTTGTTCGTGGAGCCCCTCGGCATCCCCTCGCTGCACGTCTTCGACGCGAGCGAGGAGCACGCGGCCCACTGCTGGGCGCTGCACGAGGTCTTTGGCGATGGGCACGTCCTGAAGCACGCCGCAGGGCACAGCATCCCTGCGTCGCCCGGCTGGTGGGCGCCGGCAGCGGACTGGCTGCGGTCGGCATGCGCCGTGGCCTCGTAGCCTTGGGCCTGGCCTCCAAAAATGTAACGCTGGTAACGGTTTTCCCGATTGTAACGGTTGTAACGGGCAATAATGTCCGACCTTCTCATTCCTGCACAGCATTGACGGGATCCTCCTTGCGCCCTATCCTGCAGGGTGTGGTTCGCCTGCATCGCATGCGTCCCCCTGGCGATGATTGAAACCGCAAAGTATTCAGCCTTTTATTGATGCACTATTTGTCCCGATCAGGGCTCGTTTTGAGACATCAGCTGGCGGCGTAATGGTTGGCGGTAGGAGGCCTTTCCTGCAGCACAGTAAGCCCCCAGTTGTTGTGTTGTCTCTTGCATTGGCATTGAGGGGGGGGGCATTCGACCGCCACTCCTGGGCTCCACTCACGAAAGAGCCGCAACACCAAGAAGCAACGTCACGCAATCCCCGACGAATCGCTGGGCTCGACTGACACATGTGGCGTAACATGTGGCGTATGCGTGGCTTGCTCCCATGAAACGCCTGTCCGTCGTTCACATGTGCCCGTGCACCCCCCAAATGTCCACAGCACATTCCACTGGTGCGGTTTTCCAAGTGACAAGCCACAGTGTCAAACTCGTTGCAGGTCTGCACCCCCCCCCCCCCTTGACATTTGCCTCTGCGCCTTCCGGCTGCCAAGGAGCGTGGTCGACGTTCGGCTTCGTTCTTTACTGCGGTCACAAAGGTGTAGTAAGGGTATCCGTGGCTTTCCTATGCAGACCTGAACATGGCACTTGGCCATCGGATGTTGGCTTTCATGAGCAAGCACGACGTGCACCGGGGGAGGAATTATTTAGAAGCTGAGAAAATTGATTTGGACAAATTTGGAAACCCTCCCTCCTGCCAAATATTGTCTTCCATTTTAAGGATGTGCCATGTGCCACAATGACCGACCATCCAGAGCCCATCTGGAAATAATAGTCAACATCCAAAGCATCAGGAAATGACAGCAACCATGCTGGGGGAAACAACAACACGGGACCTTGAACCAAAAATTTCCTCCATTTCTAAGGAGTACCACCAAATTTTTCCCGCTCTGATTTTGGCCCTGGCAAAAAAAAGCCTTCAAATTACCCCCCCCCCCCCAGTGCGTTCTTGTTTTTCTTCACGTGCCAAATGGTATCCACGACCTCAAGACGCTGTGGGACTGGCACCGATTGGGGCGTGCCCAGGCTCTCGTGAGCACGTGCATGCGTCCAACCGCTGTTACCCACACGGTTGCGGGCACGAACGCCAACGCTCTCACAAACCGCGACGAACAACAGGTGCGCGGGGCAGACAACCGCGGAACACACACCTTCGTGGGGCGGTGGCCATTCGTGTATACGGGGATTTCTTGGGCCGGCAATCCGCGAGAAACCGCTCGGAGTCTGAGTCCAGCACGTCCGGCTGCCCGTCCGCTGTCCTGTGGTCACGCTGCGCACAGCCTTCAACACTCCTCCACAAACCGTCACGAGCCCTCACAGATCCGGAACAGGCCTCAACAGTTTGGGGGGATGATCAGCCTCCGTTTGGCCCACCCCGGCCGCGCGGTCAAGAACCGTAGATGTGACTGGGACCTCGGCCAGAGGCAATATTTGCTCGGCAGGGTTTGGTAAAGGCCCCGGGATTCTCTGTTCCAATGATGCCGACAGAGTCCCAATAGGCCACGCCGGCCCAGGGCGCGGCGTAATGGCACAAATATCTTTGTCCCCCGTCAGACATTCCCCTGCCCCTTTTCGCCCCCGTTCCGTGGCGGCCTCTCATCTGCCGTTTCGCTCACCTGCTGTTTTACAGCAAAGCTTGTTTTCTCTCCCTCTCTCCCTCTCCCTCTCCCTCTCCCTCTCCCTCTCCCTCTCCCTCTCCCTCTCCCTCTCCCTCTCCCTCTCCCTCTCCCTCTCCCTCTCCCTCTCTCACTCTCGCTCTCGCTCTCCCTTTCCCTCTCCCTCTCTCTCGCTTGTCTCAGCAGCATTTTGGCAGCCCCACAAGACAAGACCCGACAACACAACCCCAAAGTGACAATGCAGCGGTGGCTCTTTGATGCAGCGTAGACCCACTCGTACAGGGCCAGCACGATTTCCACAACAAAAGATGAGGAGGACAGGGGAACACAGGGCATTTGTGGAGAATTTCCACCCTCCATTTCCACTCCCCCCCCCCCCCCCCACACATCTCCCATGAAAGTGGCCAGACCACTGGTTTTGCAATCCCAAGCAAAATCATTCCATTGCCATGTGCTGTTTCTTTCGGCCTCGCTCCGTTTTGAGGCGACAATTAATTGTGATGTATGTCTAACCCTTTGCTTTCCGATGTGGTAGCCACAACGCAATGGAAACACGCACCGATCGGATGCGGTGCAAAGGTTTAACTCCTGTCGTCCTGGTCGTCGTGGCTCGGACCTGAAACAAATATGGCGTGGCGCTTGGCGCTGGGCTTAACCGACGACGATGACCCTGCCGCGCCGTGAGTTTCAGATTTTGACGCAGCGCTTTGCCTGTCCATGGGCAAGGGGGAAGGGCGCGAAATTTCGACGCGTCCACCACAAAAGGACGCCTCGGGCACAGTGCATGCGTTGCGCGGAAAGTAAGACCTGGGCGCCTGACCCGCACCACAGGCCACGACGCAGATAAGAGCTCGGGATGAAGTATTGAATGGGAGAGTCAATTTGGAAGGCCGCCTCCACTTGCCCAGTGCTGTTCAAAGGTCGCCGGATTGGTGAAGTGGTCGGCCCTGCCTCGGCCGCCACCAACCGGCTGTTACCCGCCATCTCCAACCGCGAACCGTCAACCGATACCATCGGTTGGCCTGCGGTAGCCACCGACCACTCGCGATTAACCGCCAACCGCGGTCGGTTGACACCGTCCGCGGTCGACGGCCTAGCACTGTGTTGCTCGTGCTTTTCTGCACGTGCTTTGGTGCTTTTGGTGGCGACTACAATTCTCTCTGAGTTTCTCTTTTGGCTTCTCACGGGATGAGCTGATGGGTCGCAGTGGAAAGGCAGACACAGACGTAGGACTTGGTTTTACGAGCCAAATTTGGGCTCTGAATTTTGGGTGTGTAAGTCTGAGAGCAGGCTCCCTCCATCCTGCGTGACCACCGTGGCGAATCGACGGTGGCACAAGCGCATCGCGCCAGCGATTGTTAAGCAAAGCGGTCCACGCCATGCACACAATTCCAACCGGACACCAGGTGCAGCTCCACCCCAGCGTCTCAGCATCTAGACATAGACACATAGTCGCTGGACCTCCATGAAAAGAATTGCACGCAGATGTTTAAGCCAGTGCATATACAGCCCATGTGGTTCACCCCTTCAGTCACCGACTGGCATGGGAACCTCCTGATCATGCCGTGTGAATGAACATCCACCATGGCCAACCCCCAGCGCACAAGCCAGCCAGATAAACAAACGAAGTACTGATCATCTCCCTGAGGATCTGACCAAACGAATTCGGCACATCAACATCATCCATCGACATATACAACGGGCATCCAGTCAGCACACACAGCAGGCACATACCTAGCCCGTAGCAAGCGTGCCGTACGCGCACAGCGGGCGGGCAAAGCAACATGCTGCATCAGCTGGACTGGTTCACGGACACGCAACACAAGACTGAGGACAGGTGAAGACGCAAGAATATCGAGCCAACAAGTCACATGTGCCGGAGTTGGCAGTGCTGCGGTTGTGTATGCAATGTCATGGTTCAAGCCCAGCTATTCGATGCCTGCTTCTGTGTAGGCTGAGCAGCCCTTCACTGACTCGCTCAACCGCAACGAAAGCCGAGATAATCGCTTGGTGTTTCGTGCAGAATTGCTGGCGGTTGATGATTGAATGCCAGCGTTTGGCGGTCCATTGCCACTCAGCTACGCATGGACGCTTTCAGCCACCCACCAGCTTGGATGGCTGACAGCTCAGGCCTTGAGTTGCGGGCAAGCGGTGACCGACCCCCAAGTGCTTCAAAAAACTGGGAACAAACAATGACAAAGGAAGTGCTGGTCATCGTCCTCAGGATCTGACCAAACGCACCGGAACAAATGCATCATTCTTCATTTCATCAACATATGCAGCACTGGATGTGTGGGAGCACTGGATGCGTGGGAGCACGCATCCAGTGCTCCCACAGCACAATATTATACTATGATGTCAGAATGTGGCAGGCAAAATTTACACAGTTTACACATGAGAGGGTATGGGATGGTAGGAGTTCCACAGATGTTCCACACTATATATGGGGAGTGGCTGCACTGCGTCATTGTGTGTGCACCATGACGGGTTCTCCTACGTCTTTGGCTGCCATCCACAAATTTGGCTCAATTTCCCATTTGACACTTCACAATTTCGCGATTTCGGATTCCAGCAGCAGATCTGTGGTGTCTGCTGTTGGGGGATCGGCCGCGCGGTGCATGCTCATATGCGCAGTTTCAAGACCAATGCACATGCCATGACGGCACACGCAATGCCGGCATGGCTCAACTCGCATGAGATGGATCACCTGTTTTGTCTCGTGACCGGCATACGAGGTGAGCGTGTCGGACCAACCAGACTACCCCTGATTTGTTGTGCATCTGCAGTGGCCTGCCCCTTCCCCTCCATGCTGTGGAGTACCATCATGCTTAAGCATCGGAGCGCTTTCGTCCTGACCACTACACGCACGGCAAGGGCGTGCTGCGTGAGTGGGAATTTTCCTGACTCCATCCTTGCGGATCCAATATGAAGTTGGTGGGGGGGCAATTGTTCAGAACCCACCAAGAATCAATGGTTACTATCCAGCACTCAAATACCCCCAGCAAGTCACTGGGAAGTAACGGCAACTACCCAGAAGCCACCAAGAAGTAACAAGAACCTGCCACGGTGGTTTTGAGAGGGCAGGGGGAATCTCTGGAAACATCAAAAAGATGCGAAAGCATTGCCACAATTGCTGAAGACTGTTACCGCTTGGTCACCACGATTGCAATGCTGTTCGCCATAGTTGAACCATTGCAAATGTGTCACGAGTCTACCCTGGTCTATGCCCTTTTCGGAGCTTCGGGAGCTCTATGGTACTTCTCGAAGAAGACAGTGTACTCCCTCCCTGTAAGGGATCGGTCTGCTTCAGACAGTACTGTACGGGGGCGCACCATGCACTGTGCCCGCGCTGTGCGAAAAGTAGGCTATTTTCGACCCGTTGTCCCCAATGGCCAAGGTGACTGCATTAATTACTGTGTTCCCATGCACAAGACTGCTCAGATTCTTACTCAGTCCCATAACTCAGATCATGAGTTAAACCAACCCCTGTTTCACACGGAAACTGCCAGATTGTTGTCTGCATCTGCTGTTTTTGCCTTGTGGACGTTTGTTTCCCCGGTGGTGGGTGGTTTTCAGGGTGGTCACGGGAAAGCTGACTTACTATTGGGCGCTCTGCCCATGCTGTGCGCCCGCTGTGCAGAGACGCCCCCTATGATACTTGTCACCATATGTGTCAGACACACAGCCCTAAGGTTCTCACCTGAGGTCTCCTGCAGCTTCGGAACACTGGACCAAAAAGCAAAAAGAACCATTGCAAATGGGTCACTGGGGACACACCTCAGCAGGTGGGAGGGCCTCCGAGGAGCAGTCTCCGTTCACCGGTCCCAGTGCTTACAGGGCAGACCCCCCCACCCCCGTTCCCCTACTCTGCAGCTGACCCGTGGCGCCATAGCACTTGGAATTCAACACACTTGTGCTCTCCCGAATACAATGGAGCCCTTGCTGACCAAACCCCCAGTGCGCAAAATGACAGACGAAGGCAGTGCTTACCATCCCCTCGGTACCTGACTCAACGAAGCGAGACAAATGCAACATTCCTTATCTCATCAACGTGTTCAACAGTATGTTCCTGTTGCTAACAGAGCGATTTTGCAGCATCGGTTCCACCAAGCCTGCCTGGTGGGGACAGGCGTAGGACAATTTGGAGGCATGTGAGGACACAGAAGACGTCTCAGCCATAATAACATATATGGTAATGTAGGGGTGGGTTGTGCACGAATGTGCAAGGTCATGTAAGCCTCGCATGCTCCTGTGTGCCCTCCACCGTGTTTGTCCTGGTCTGTTTGAGTGTCAGGAGGTGCCCGTCCGACGCCTCCCCAATCTTTCTCCACTTTTCCCTTTTTCGACTGTGGTGGGTGTCATCCACGAGTTTTACATTGTTTTGCTGCAAGGCGGAGACAATTTGGATCCTCCAGGGGAGGGGGCCTTCTTCTCCAGTTGGTCCAACCTCCCGCCCATTCAGTCCCCGGCCAGACAGATCGCCTTTTTTCGCGGGGGGGTGGGGGTTCACCACCATCATCTGCCCCCGGCATGACCAGCCAAACACCTGCCATACTCGTGTTCACGAGATCAGAGGTGGGTCAGAGGCAGTTTCTCGCGGGTACCACTGGTTTGGGGGGCGGGGGGGGGGGGGGGGGCTCAAAGGCGGTTGGTAGGGCTGACCGTCACCCCAAAGTGGCCCAGGGGGAGTCCAAGCACAATCCCCCCCCCTCCCCCAGTGCAGCGCAATTTAGGTGAGACTTCCAATGGAACGTACTGGATGGGGGATGCAGTGACTGGTTCATGGCCCATCCCACCCGTCATGTCCCAGGCGGAGATGGGCAATGCCTGATGGACTTGAACCCAGAGTGCGAATTTAGGCCGATGTGGGATGTGCAGGCAGGCCACCCTGCTGCCGTCCGTGTACCACACCGTGCCTTGTGGTCCTTTTCCATTGGTGTACACGTCATACCCCCCGACGTACTACGGCTGTATCCTGCCGCACCGTCCCGTCGTCCAGGACATACCACTTGGGTCGTGTGAAGCCGTATCGGCCGCTATGTTGTCCTGACCCACCACGGAGTCAAAGTGCATGATGCAATTCCTGACCAATCCCCCCACCCCAGTCCACCATCCAACCTCCCTGGCGGCACAGCAGGGGGTGGAACCTGCCAGCGAAAGCATCCAGATGAGTTCAGTCGTGTTGTGTTTTGCGATAGTGCTCGCAGGTCTATGGGGGCGTACCGTGCGCTGTGCACGCGCTGTGCGCGCGCTGTGCGAAAAGTTGGTTGTTCTCCACCACCGGGAGTTCGGTAAGTTCAGAAGATTGAAAGGTCGTCATTGAATGGCTGCTGCAGTGGACGGGGCTATAGGGGGCAGAATTTAGGTCCCTGGGACCCATGGCAAGCATCAGATGTTTGAATTTTTGAGTTTTGAATTGATTGTGCATGATTCCGCAGGTGGGTGGTTTTCAGGGTTGTTACCTGGATAATCACCGTAATAATTGGCGCTGTGCCCGCGCTGTGCGAAAACGCCCTCTATGTAAGAAGTTTTCCAGCCACTGTGCAGAGTTTTGGGAAAGATTGGAAAGATGGTCCCACAGCTCACAGCACTCTGATCCCATGGCATTGGTGAACGGGCCCCTCCCCCGCTTGTCCCAGAGAACCATTCTGCATGAAGTTTGCTTTAAAATGGAAACGATTAATTGCCCTCCGTCGGCACTTGAATTGTGGTAATGGGTTTCCAGTTGATTGTTGCGATGCGGAGCAGCAATTCTTCTGCCAGGGATGCTGTTGGCTAGTTAAGGCCGCTGCCTGCTGTGGTGGTATGCAGGTGTCACTGCCCTGATCCTGGCCTTTGCCAGGGGCCTTAATCTGCCCCAATGCATGCTTCACACGGCGAGCAGTTTGCAACGGCAATTTTCACAGGGTCTTGCGTGGCATGCAAAAAGCACTTTTTTAAGTGGTTGATGCACCAACTGCAGAAAATGAGTGCCTCCTTCAATTGAGCCTGATTGCAGCTTTGTATTTATTCTCTGTGGATAAGGGTGGGGCGTTCTCCTGATCTCTTCAAGTATGCTGACGCTTGTGGAGCTATTTCTTAAAAAAAAAAACAACAACATCAAGCTCTACATTGAATCTCTTCTTGAACGTTCCTGGACGGCATTTTGACAAATTGGCATGGCAGGCACCACTCTACGGTAGGCACACTACAGTAGAACGAATGTGGCAGGCAATATTGCCACAGTCATGATAGGGTATGGGAATCTAGGAGTTACCGGATGTTCCACACTATATAAGCAGTTTCCAGACCAACTTGGTGCCTCTTTTTCGAACAAAATGTGGCACAATGCACATCTAACACAGGATTGCCCATTTTGTCCTTCAGAGGGATATGAGGTAAGCATTTTAGGTTTTGTTGGATTGTCCTTTTCTGCTCTGCACCTGCAAACCAGTGTGTGTGCTGAAGGCACACATTCAGTTCCTCAGGTGTGTCGCTTGGCCAGAATCTAACTATTGAGTACATTGGGTTGCTTTTTTCAGTGATTCTTTCCCAGCGGGGTTCTTGCCATGCATGCGTGCATTTTGTTGCCACGCACCCATGCATGTTATTGCCAAGCTCACATGCACATTGTCGCCATGCACGCTTGCATGCACATTTTTGCCATGCAAACATGCATTTTGTTGCCGTGGTATTGTGCATTTCCAATCTTGCACACCATTCCCGCAGAATATGCTGTGCACAAACTATGCTATTTGGCACCTCCAACCAGAATGATGGGAGCGTAGGCACCTCTGGCGCTTCATTCTCCCTCATTTGTGAATGGAAATGGGTTGATATTATGGAATGTGGCAACAATGCAGTGGCAATACAGAGGATGAAATCTGGGGATTCAACATATCACAAAGGTGGTTGCACCAGTCAGCAAGGTGGCATTTTTCTCATCACAGCAGCGTTTTGTCCGGATTCTCCGGGAGTAAGAAACAACGCACCAAGCCTACGACAAACTCTACCGTTGTGGACCAGACAGCTTTGCAAACTATGATGTCTGGTTTTTGTGCACCTTCATGCAGCAAAACAGAAAAAGTTCCCATTCCTCTACAAAGTGGGGTGCATGATTTGAGAGCCACACTTGTGTTTTTTCAGCAATGGTCAGCCGTCCATCCTCATGGATCCTCCGTGAATTATTTACCCCCCTCCGTGAATTATTTGACCCCTCCGTGAATTATTTATGCCTCTCCGTGAATTATTTGACCCCTCCGTGAATTATTTATGCCTCTCCGTGAATTATTGGACCCCTCCGTGAATTATTTATGCGTCTCCGTGAATTATTTCACCCCTCCGTGAATTATTTATGCGTCTCCGTGAATTATTTGACCCCTCCGTGAATTATTTACCCCCTCCGTGAATTATTTATGCGTCTCCGTGAATTATTTCACCCCTCCGTGAATTATTTATGCGTCTCCGTGAATTATTTGACCCCTCCGTGAATTATTTACCCCCCTCCGTGAATTATTTGACCCCTCCGTGAATTATTTATGCGTCTCCGTGAATTATTTCACCCCTCCGTGAATTATTTATGCGTCTCCGTGAATTATTTGACCCCTCCGTGAATCATTTGACCCCTCCGTGAATTATTTACCCCCCTCCGTGAATTATTTGACCCCTCCGTGAATTATTTATGCCTCTCCGTGAATTATTTGACCCCTCCGTGAATTATTTATGCCTCTCCGTGAATTATTTGACCCCTCCGTGAATTATTTATGCGTCTCCGTGAATTATTTCACCCCTCCGTGAATTATTTATGCGTCTCCGTGAATTATTTGACCCCTCCGTGAATTATTTACCCCCTCCGTGAATTATTTATGCGTCTCCGTGAATTATTTCACCCCTCCGTGAATTATTTATGCGTCTCCGTGAATTATTTGACCCCTCCGTGAATTATTTACCCCCCTCCGTGAATTATTTGACCCCTCCGTGAATTATTTATGCGTCTCCGTGAATTATTTCACCCCTCCGTGAATTATTTATGCGTCTCCGTGAATTAATTGACCCCTCCGTGAATTATTTGACCCCTCCGTGAATTATTTACCCCCCTCCGTGAATTATTTGACCCCTCCGTGAATTATTTACCCCCCTCCGTGAATTATTCCACCCCTCCGTGAATTATTTACCCCCCTCCGTGAATTATTTGACCCCTCCGTGAATTATTTATGCGTCTCCGTGAATTATTTGACCCCTCCGTGAATTATTTATGCCTCTCCGTGAATTATTTGACCCCTCCGTGAATTATTTACCCCTCTCCGTGAATTATTCCACCCCTCCGTGAATTATTTACCCCCCTCCGTGAATCATTTCACCCCTCCGTGAATTATTTATGCCTCTCCGTGAATTATTTGACCCCTCCGTGAATTATTTATGCCTCTCCGTGAATTTTTTCACCCCTCCGTGAATTATTTACCCCTCTCCGTGAATTATTTGACCCCTCCGTGAACTATTTACCCCCCTCCGTGAATTATTTGACCCCTCCGTGAATTATTTATGCCTCTCCGTGAATTATTTGACCCCTCCGTGAATTATTTATGCCTCTCCGTGAATTATTGGACCCCTCCGTGAATTATTTATGCCTCTCCGTGAATTATTTGACCCCTCCGTGAATTATTTATGCCTCTCCGTGAATTATTTGACCCCTCCGTGAATTATTTACCCCTCTCCGTGAATTATTCCACCCCTCCGTGAATTATTTACCCCCCTCCGTGAATCATTTCACCCCTCCGTGAATTATTTATCCCCCTCCGTGAATTATTTGACCCCTCCGTGAATTATTTACCCCTCTCCGTGAATTATTTGACCCCTCCGTGAATTATTTATGCCTCTCCGTGAATTATTTGACCTCTCCGTGAATTATTTACCCCTCTCCGTGAATTATTCCACCCCTCCGTGAATTATTTACCCCCCTCCGTGAATTATTTCAGCCCTCCGTGAATTATTTATGCCTCTCCGTGAATTATTTGACCCCTCCGTGAATTATTTATGCCTCTCCGTGAATTATTTATGCCTCTCCGTGAATTATTTACCCCTTTCCGTGAATTATTTGACCCCTCCGTGAATTATTTACCCCCCTCCGTGAATTATTTGACCCCTCCGTGAATTATTTATGCCTCTCCGTGAATTATTTGACCCCTCCGTGAATTATTTATGCCTCTCCGTGAATTATTGGACCCCTCCGTGAATTATTTATGCGTCTCCGTGAATTATTTCACCCCTCCGTGAATTATTTATGCGTCTCCGTGAATTATTTGACCCCTCCGTGAATTATTTACCCCCTCCGTGAATTATTTATGCGTCTCCGTGAATTATTTACCCCCCTCCGTGAATTATTTATGCGTCTCCGTGAATTATTTGACCCCTCCGTGAATTATTTACCCCCCTCCGTGAATTATTTGACCCCTCCGTGAATTATTTATGCGTCTCCGTGAATTATTTCACCCCTCCGTGAATTATTTATGCGTCTCCGTGAATTATTTGACCCCTCCGTGAATTATTTGACCCCTCCGTGAATTATTTACCCCCCTCCGTGAATTATTTGACCCCTCCGTGAATTATTTATGCCTCTCCGTGAATTATTTGACCCCTCCGTGAATTATTTATGCCTCTCCGTGAATTATTTGACCCCTCCGTGAATTATTTATGCGTCTCCGTGAATTATTTCACCCCTCCGTGAATTATTTATGCGTCTCCGTGAATTATTTGACCCCTCCGTGAATTATTTACCCCCTCCGTGAATTATTTATGCGTCTCCGTGAATTATTTCACCCCTCCGTGAATTATTTTTGCGTCTCCGTGAATTATTTGACCCCTCCGTGAATTATTTACCCCCCTCCGTGAATTATTTGACCCCTCCGTGAATTATTTATGCGTCTCCGTGAATTATTTCACCCCTCCGTGAATTATTTATGCGTCTCCGTGAATTATTTGACCCCTCCGTGAATTATTTGACCCCACCGTGAATTATTTACCCCCCTCCGTGAATTATTTGACCCCTCCGTGAATTATTTACCCCCCTCCGTGAATTATTCCACCCCTCCGTGAATTATTTACCCCCCTCCGTGAATTATTTGACCCCTCCGTGAATTATTTATGCGTCTCCGTGAATTATTTGACCCCTCCGTGAATTATTTATGCCTCTCCGTGAATTATTTGACCCCTCCGTGAATTATTTACCCCTCTCCGTGAATTATTCCACCCCTCCGTGAATTATTTACCCCCCTCCGTGAATTATTTCACCCCTCCGTGAATTATTTATGCGTCTCCGTGAATTATTTGACCCCTCCGTGAATTATTTATGCCTCTCCGTGAATTATTTCACCCCTCCGTGAATTATTTACCCCTCTCCGTGAATTATTTGACCCCTCCGTGAATTATTTACCCCCCTCCGTGAATTATTTGACCCCTCCGTGAATTATTTATGCCTCTCCGTGAATTATTTGACCCCTCCGTGAATTATTTATGCCTCTCCGTGAATTATTGGACCCCTCCGTGAATTATTTATGCGTCTCCGTGAATTATTTCACCCCTCCGTGAATTATTTATGCGTCTCCGTGAATTATTTGACCCCTCCGTGAATTATTTACCCCCTCCGTGAATTATTTATGCGTCTCCGTGAATTATTTCACCCCTCCGTGAATTATTTATGCGTCTCCGTGAATTATTGGACCCCTCCGTGAATTATTTATGCGTCTCCGTGAATTATTATTTGACCCCTCCGTGAATTATTTATCCCCCTCCGTGAATTATTTGACCCCTCCGTGAATTATTTACCCCTCTCCGTGAATTATTTGACCCCTCCGTGAATTATTTATGCCTCTCCGTGAATTATTTGACCCCTCCGTGAATTATTTACCCCTCTCCGTGAATTATTTGACCCCTCCGTGAATTATTTATGCCTCTCCGTGAATTATTTGACCCCTCCGTGAATTATTTACCCCTCTCCGTGAATTATTTGACCCCTCCGTGAATTATTTATGCGTCTCCGTGAATTATTGGACCCCTCCGTGAATTATTTATGCGTCTCCGTGAATTATTATTTGACCCCTCCGTGAATTATTTATCCCCCTCCGTGAATTATTTGACCCCTCCGTGAATTATTTACCCCTCTCCGTGAATTATGTGACCCCTCCGTGAATTTTTTATGCCTCTCCGTGAATTATTTGACCCCTCCGTGAATTATTTACCCCTCTCCGTGAATTATTCCACCCCTCCGTGAATTATTTACCCCCCTCCGTGAATTATTTCACCCCTCCGTGAATTATTTATGCCTCTCCGTGAATTATTTGACCCCTCCGTGAATTATTTATGCCTCTCCGTGAATTATTTATGCCTCTCCGTGAATTATTTACCCCTCTCCGTGAATTATTTGACCCCTCCGTGAATTATTTACCCCCCTCCGTGAATTATTTGACCCCTCCGTGAATTATTTATGCGTCTCCGTGAATTATTTCACCCCGCCGTGAATTATTTATGCGTCTCCGTGAATTATTTCACCCCTCCGTGAATTATTTACCCCCTCCGTGAATTATTTATGCGTCTCCGTGAATTATTTCACCCCTCCGTGAATTATTTATGCATCTCCGTGAATTATTTGACCCCTCCGTGAATTATTTACCCCCCTCCGTGAATTATTTGACCCCTCCGTGAATTATTTATGCGTCTCCGTGAATTATTTCACCCCTCCGTGAATTATCTATGCGTCTCCGTGAATTATTTGACCCCTCCGTGAATTATTTGACCCCTCCGTGAATTATTTACCCCCCTCCGTGAATTATTTGACCCCTCCGTGAATTATTTATGCGTCTCCGTGAATTATTTCACCCCTCCGTGAATTATTTATGCGTCTCCGTGAATTATTTGACCCCTCCGTGAATTATTTGACCCCTCCGTGAATTATTTATGCCTCTCCGTGAATTATTTGACCCCTCCGTGAATTATTTATGCCTCTCCGTGAATTATTTGACCCCTCCGTGAATTATATATGCGTCTCCGTGAATTATTTCACCCCTCCGTGAATTATTTATGCGTCTCCGTGAATTATTTGACCCCTCCGTGAATTATTTACCCCCTCCGTGAATTATTTATGCGTCTCCGTGAATTATTTCACCCCTCCGTGAATTATTTATGCGTCTCCGTGAATTATTTGACCCCTCCGTGAATTATTTACCCCCCTCCGTGAATTATTCCACCCCTCCGTGAATTATTTCACCCCTCCGTGAATTTTTTATGCGTCTCCGTGAATTATTTCACCCCTCCGTGAATTATTTATGCGTCTCCGTGAATTATTTGACCCCTCCGTGAATTATTTGACCCCTCCGTGAATTATTTACCCCCCTCCGTGAATTATCTGACCCCTCCGTGAATTATTTACCCCCCTCCGTGAATTATTTCACCCCTCCGTGAATTATTTACCCCCCTCCGTGAATTATTTGACCCCTCCGTGAATTATTTATGCGTCTCCGTGAATTATTTGACCCCTCCGTGAATTATTTATGCCTCTCCGTGAATTATTTGACCCCTCCGTGAATTATTTACCCCTTTCCGTGAATTATTCCACCCCTCCGTGAATTATTTACCCCCCTCCGTGAATTATTTCACCCCTCCGTGAATTATTTATGCCTCTCCGTGAATTATTTGACCCCTCCGTGAATTATTTATGCCTCTCCGTGAATTATTTCACCCCTCCGTGAATTATTTACCCCTCTCCGTGAATTATTTGACCCCTCCGTGAATTATTTACCCCCCTCCGTGAATTATTTGACCCCTCCGTGAATTATTTATGCCTCTCGGTGAATTATTTGACCCCTCCGTGAATTATTTATGCCTCTCCGTGAATTATTGGACCCCTCCGTGAATTATTTATGCGTCTCCGTGAATTACTTCACCCCTCCGTGAATTATTTATGCGTCTCCGTGAATTATTTGACCCCTCCGTGAATTATTTACCCCCTCCGTGAATTATTTATGCGTCTCCGTGAATTATTTCACCCCTCCGTGAATTATTTATGCGTCTCCGTGAATTATTTGACCCCTCCGTGAATTATTTACCCCTCTCCGTGAATTATTTGACCCCTCCGTGAATTATTTATGCGTCTCCGTGAATTATTGGACCCCTCCGTGAATTATTTTTGCGTCTCCGTGAATTATTTCACCCCTCCGTGAATTATTTATGCGTCTCCGTGAATTATTTGACCCCTCCGTGAATTATTTACCCCCTCCGTGAATTATTTACCCCTCTCCGTGAATTATTTGACCCCTCCGTGAATTATTTATGCCTCTCCGTGAATTATTTGACCCCTCCGTGAATTATTTACCCCTCTCGGTGAATTATTCCACCCCTCCGTGAATTATTTACCCCCCTCCGTGAATTATTTCACCCCTCCGTGAATTATTTATGCCTCTCCGTGAATTATTTGACCCCTCCGTGAATTATTTATGCCTCTCCGTGAATTATTTATGCCTCTCCGTGAATTATTTACCCCTCTCCGTGAATTATTTGACCCCTCCGTGAATTATTTACCCCCCTCCGTGAATTATTTGACCCCTCCGTGAATTATTTATGCCTCTCCGTGAATTATTTGACCCCTCCGTGAATTATTTATGCCTCTCCGTGAATTATTGGACCCCTCCGTGAATTATTTATGCGTCTCCGTGAATTATTTCAACCCTCCGTGAATTATTTATGCGTCTCCGTGAATTATTTGACCCCTCCGTGAATTATTTACCCCCTCCGTGAATTATTTATGCGTCTCCGTGAATTATTTCACCCCTCCGTGAATTATTTATGCGTCTCCGTGAATTATTCGACCCCTCCGTGAATTATTTAACCCTCTCCGTGAATTTTTTGACCCCTCCGTGAATTATTTATGCGTCTCCGTGAATTATTGGACCCCTCCGTTAATTATTTATGCGTCTCCGTGAATTATTTCACCCCTCCGTGAATTATTTATGCGTCTCCGTGAATTATTTGACCCCTCCGTGAATTATTTACCCCCTCCGTGAATTATTTATGCCTCTCCGTGAATTATTTCACCCCTCCGTGAATTATTTATGCGTCTCCGTGAATTATTTGACCCCTCCGTGAATTATTTACCCCCTCCGTGAATTATTTACCCCTCTCCGTGAATTATTTGACCCCTCCGTGAATTATTTATGCCTCTCCGTGAATTATTTGACCCCTCCGTGAATTATTTACCCCTCTCCGTGAATTATTCCACCCCTCCGTGAATTATTTACCCCCCTCCGTGAATTATTTCACCCCTCCGTGAATTATTTATGCCTCTCCGTGAATTATTTGACCCCTCCGTGAATTATTTATGCCTCTCCGTGAATTATTTATGCCTCTCCGTGAATTATTTACCCCTCTCCGTGAATTATTTGACCCCTCCGTGAATTATTTACCCCCCTCCGTGAATTATTTGACCCCTCCGTGAATTATTTATGCCTCTCCGTGAATTATTTGACCCCTCCGTGAATTATTTATGCCTCTCCGTGAATTATTGGACCCCTCCGTGAATTATTTATGCGTCTCCGTGAATTATTTCACCCCTCCGTGAATTATTTATGCGTCTCCGTGAATTATTTGACCCCTCCGTGAATTATTTACCCCCTCCGTGAATTATTTATGCGTCTCCGTGAATTATTTCACCCCTCCGTGAATTATTTATGCGTCTCCGTGAATTATTTGACCCCTCCGTGAATTATTTACCCCCCTCCGTGAATTATTTGACCCCTCCGTGAATTATTTATGCGTCTCCGTGAATTATTTCACCCCTCCGTGAATTATTTATGCGTCTCCGTGAATTATTTGACCCCTCCGTGAATTATTTGACCCCTCCGTGAATTATTTACCCCCCTCCGTGAATTATTTGACCCCTCCGTGAATTATTTATGCCTCTCCGTGAATTATTCCACCCCTCCGTGAATTATTTACCCCCCTCCGTGAATTATTTGCCCCCTCCGTGAATTATTTATGCGTCTCCGTGAATTATTTGACCCCTCCGTGAATTATTTATGCCTCTCCGTGAATTATTTCACCCCTCCGTGAATTATTTATGCCTCTCCGTGAATTATTTCACCCCTCCGTGAATTATTTATGCCTCTCCGTGAATTATTTCACCCCTCCGTGAATTTTTTATGCCTCTCCGTGAATTATTTACCCCTCTCCGTGAATTATTTGAGGCATCCGTGAAATATTTCACCCCTCTTCGTGCAGATCTTGTTACGACTACTGCTTGCCCTTGAGGCACAGAAGTTGGCCCTTGGTCCCTGGCCACAGCGCCGCGACCACGGTCATTAGCCGTCCCCCCACCCACACACTGCAGGCCACCGAGCCGCAGGAGTTCGCCCTCGGTCCCCGGCCACAGCGCCCCGACCAGGGTCGTCTTTCAACCCCCAACTCACCTACTGCAGGCCTCTGAGCCGCAGGAGTTCGCCCTTGGTCCTTGGCCGCCGCGCCTCGACCTTGGTCATCGTCCTTACCCCACAACAACCAGTGCAGGCCGCCGAGCTGCAGGAGTTGGCCACTGGTCCTTGGCCGCCGCGCCTCGACCTCGGTCGTCGTCCATCCCTCACCCCTCCCCAGCTACTGCTAGCCCTTGAGGCGCAGAAGTCTGCCCTTGGTCCCCGGCCGTTGCGCCTCGACCAGGGTCTACGTTCATACCACGCGGTGGCATCAAGTGGGCCCGCGCAGGAACCCAAGGAGGAATCGGCCTACCACTTCGAGTATCGGGGTCCGGGACCAGATTGTCCTCCTGAGTTGTGGTCACCAACAAGTGCCCATCGAACTGCACCTTGTGGACCACGCAAGAGGCCACAACCTTTAACCGTGCTAAGGCAGCCTCCTACAAATGGCCCAGCATCCTGAATGGCCCCCATGGGACACCATGGAAGCTGCCCAGATGAAAATGGGATTCCGTCTAGCCCTCGGCGAGGCAGGGTGGCATGCCCCACCAAAACAGGAGGCCATCTATTACAGGAAGTTGGCAATGTACATGGGGACATGTTCCCTTGATGTCGTCCATACCCATGGACTTGCAGCACTGTGCCGCCTGATGTACAGCCAAGAGGGCAGTCCAAAGTGCACGCGGGAGGATGGAGGTGTTGTTGTGGAGTACCAGAAGGTAGCCTCAGGCCTCTGGGACCGGATAAAAAAGTATGAGGAAGGCTGTGGGAAAGTGGGGAGTCGACGAGGGGCCATTGGTGGACACCCCATGAGCGTTAGCAAAGTTGCTTGGCTAGAGGCATGGAATGACATTGTGTATGCCTTGCCACTTGTGGACTCATGGCCTTTCTGGAGAGGGGAGACCAAGTACCCCACACCCACTGTGGAGAAGATGTATGTGGAGAAAGTACGGAGAGTACCCTTGGGCAGGATGCAGTACTTTTGGCCACAGGCAGCAAGTGCAGCACGGCCATTCACAAGTGATTTGGTGGCATCTGCGAGCCGCCGGAACTCACTGTTGCCGGCGAACGGGGAGGGATCGAAAGCACAGGGGACCCCAAGATCCGGGGGTGGTCGACAAAGAGTGTCAGCGCCAGTCGGTGGCACAGGTCCCCCTGGCCAGGGGACCCCTGGATCCGGGGGTAGTCGACGGAGCTCCCTGTTGCCCGAAAGCTCAACGTCCACTTGCAGTCCTGGACCTCAACCCTCCATCCCACCCAATCCAGCACCTATGACGGTGCGGCTGACGAGACAGCAACAGTTCGACCAAGCACTGATGACAACGTGCCATGGCATTGCCCGGTGTGTCCGCATTGCGATGCAAGGCTTGGGGGAGCAACGGCGGGAGCCCCTGTCAGAGGACAGCCTGGTGGCTGCCTATACGGTGGGACGCCACTTTGCAGAGTCCATGCGGATTCCCATGCAAGAGAGTAGCGATGTGATACTGAGGTGCACCCCTTTCAGCCCCGAGGTACCCCGCAACCACTTGGGATACCTGCATGCTGGTGTCCGTGTGGTGAATAATGCATGGACAGATGATGCAGGGGAGGAGGCCATGGAGCTTCTATTGGAAGCCATGGCAGACGCTGGGGTGCAACCCCCCCCCCCCCCCCAGGACCTCCGACACCTGACCAAGATCCCCCCAGAGGTGATCCAAGCCAGTCCGACGTCCCAGCCTGTGCGCTGCGACTCGGATCCCAAGATGCATTTGTCGGTGTCCCTGATGACAACGGTACGCCCAACGATGCATGTGCTATGCACCTGGAAGGCACAGCTGGCACCCTTGGTGAAGCACAACAACCCCCCCCCCCCCACCCCCCCCTGCCTCCACTCCTATGACTACTGACCAGGATCCCCACAGAGGTGATCCAAGTGCGTCCAACGTCCCAGCCTGTGCGCTGCGATGTGGACCCCCAGGTGCACCCGAAGTTGCAGGCGGTGTGCATGCTGACAATGAGAACCAGGGCCGAGAGGTAATGGAGAACATAGGGCCAGGTGTTGCAGAAGAATGCCTCACCCCATACCCCGGTTGCGGTGCTGAGTCACTCTCTGATCAGGGATCCCCTGTGCCCCTAGCACAGCGCCCACCACCGGTTTCATTGAGTGGGCAAGATAGTGAAATGGCATCCCCAGATATGGATAGCAGTATGGGGACGGCATGCACTGTCGTGGCACCTAGTCAGTCCAGCACGGATGGCTCAGAGCCATGTAACAGCCCCCCCTCAGGCAAGAAAGCAATGCCTAGGGATCCCAACCCCATGCCTGCTGCAAAGCGTGTGCGGCTAGGGGCGGATGGGGCCGCAGCAATTGACTGTGACAATCCTAACCAGAAGGTTGAGGTGGATAAAATCAAGGCTCCTGCCAGTAGGGAGCTGCCTACCATCCGGCAACTGAAGTTACGGTTGGCACGTGATGAGTATGTCGCCGGTGCATGTTTCTTTTATGCAACTGCCCTCAGCCTCCATGCGCTCCGCAGTGAGACCCCCTTAACTGGAGTGGACCTCCGAGTCCACGCAACCACAATGTACAGGGAACGGTGTGGGATAGAGGTTAAGGAGAGTGCTCTAAGTGTTTGTAGGGCCCTGGAAGCGAATAATTGGGAAGGGAAGCCCTGGGGGGGAAAGCCCGACCATTTTCGACATCTCGCCCACCACATCGATGGGAAGGTTGTGTTGTTGCGTACAAACACACACAAAATAATGGATTCAAGGTTTGGCCCGGACACTGCCGTGACGTCTGCTGCAGTTTGGAGTCCGGGTATGGGAGAAGCCAAAGTGTACCATACGATCCAGGAGATGGAGGAAGCCTGTGAACAAGCATGTGTGATCGTCATTGGTGAGGCCGAACGTGATGGGCTGCGGCCGGGAGGACATTACCGGGGCGCCAGCTACGACCGCTCGTTGAAGGTAGCACCTTTGTGTGTCTTGCATGGCATAATGGGGACACTGTTGTACACTAGAGAGACGTTAGGGCAGTTCTCCTTGCGAAGGTTGCAGTTGGGTGTCGGTGGGAGCAAAGGACATATAGCGAAAGGGGATTGTCGCCGGTCGCGGCTTGTGCAAGGGACACAGGAGCATGGCCCCCTTGTGATGATGGTGAACCGCATTGCAAGGAAGTTGGTACCAAAGTGGTTCACATGGACTACAATACAGCTGTCATGCAATGAGATGACAGCTCCCCATCAACATCGTTTTGATAGTACCCCGTGGTCAGTAGTGTTCTCCACGGGGCGGCACGTGGGTGGTGAGATCTGGGTGGAAGAGGGAGGCGTTGGCAGTGGTCCACATGGCAGACCAGGGAGAAGGCAGTGCCCAGATGGCATTAGCCGTCCGGGGCATAGGTACCGTGTCGATAGGCAACCTGTAGTGGTCCGCACTGGGGCATGGCATGCAACTTGCCCATGGAAGGGGGATAGGCGATTGGTGGTGCTTTATGGCCGTGGAGAGTGGCAGAGTTTGCCTGCTTCACACCGCAAGTTCTTGCAGCAACATGCCTTCCGCCTGCCTGCAGGTTAGTGGCGGTCCGCAAGGTGGAGCACGGCAACGGCCATGTGGCATGGCGAACCCCCCAAGTCACAATTGGTGTTGGCTTGGTACAACGTTGCAATGCCTCCTGTTAGCCTCTGGGGGACAGGAGGCCTTCCATGATGAGTGCCCAGATGATGTGGCAGTGTGGGCTACATGTTGGGGTGACGTTGTGGCAGGTATGACAGGTGCTGTGTACCGTCCACATGCCGTTGCGTGCCTGCTGGCGGATGAGGGACAGCCAACTGTTACTCTGTGCCAGTGTAGTGGTCGGTGTCAATGTGTCAGGAGGCCTCCCAAGTTTGAGTGGATGCAGCAGTCCGAGATGGCTGAGTGTTGGAAGCACATGGTACCGAAACTGGTTCGTGCTGGTGTTCGTTCCCTGTCAGACTGCTTGTCTCATGAGCAATGGTGGCAGCGGTGCCCAGTGTGTGACGTGAAAGTCCACCAGGCTGGAGGTGAGTTGGGAATGCCGGCCCAGGTCCTCCATGTTACTAACCACGGCCAGAGCGTGCGGGTGCGAATGAGGGAGGGAATGAGGGGCCGTTCGTTGGGCCGCCCTTCAAACCCCCCCCCATGTGGCTGTGGGGGGGATCTCCAGGAGGCCATTGTACTATCGTCACTAGTGTTCAACAAGTGGGCTCCACTCCATGTCCACAATCAACAGCTTCACAGCTTGACGGTGGATCATGAGTTTGTGGATATCACTGGGTACCATTGGTCCCTGCGGGCCATGGTGCTACATGTTGGACCAACTAGGGAGCAAGGGCACTTTATTGCTCACATTTTAGTTCGCGATGTGTGGTGGTTGTGTGATGATTCGTCCGTGAGCAGGGGACGGCCCCCAGCCACTTCACGAAAGGTGACATTCCTGTTGTATGAGCGTACTCCCACGGAGATGGTGGGTCTGTCACAGGGCGGTTCACAAAGCAATCGTCTGCAGTCTGCAGCAACAACTGTCGACAGGCATGCCCGGAGCATGCCAAGTATCACCCCGTTGCGAGCCATGGCGCTGGCAACAGGTGAACCAGAGTCTACCAACCACATTGGGGACGCCCAACCCTCCCCCTCACAGTTTGCAACACCAACTGTCAACAGGCACGCCCCGAGCGTGCCAAGTGACACCCAGTTGCCAGCCATTGCGCTGCCAGCGGGTGATCCCACACATGCCACACATGTGGGGGATGTGCAGCCCACCCCCGAGTTTATTGAAGCTGTGGCAAAGCTTGTACAGAAGCAAAGGGTACGGGTGAAACAGCATCTGCAGGTCCGTGTGCAAGCCCACCAGGCTCATCTCCGGGCACGTCATGAGAAGCAGTGGGATGAGAGGCATGCAGGTCAGGGCATGTCACACCGGTCTGTTTCCGAGTCCATAGAACAGGATAGAGCCCGATCTGCTGCATTGGCAGCAACGGGGAGCAATGCTTTTTCTGTGATGATGGGGGCAGCCCCCAGGCAACAGACAGCAGGGCCAAAGACACTGCAGGCATTTGTGGATGAGCATTAGCAGTTGCAGTTCACTGCCCAAGGGGGTGTAATGTGCATATGTTGTTCATGGGCTGCTGAAACGGATTGTCCTGGGGTGAAGCGGCCACCGAAGGCTGCGGCGGCCTTGGTGAATGGGACATATGGCATGGGCATGCGTATGATGATTGCTACACCAAAGGGATGGCGTAAAAATGTCCTGGAGGGTCACCTTGGTGTGTCACGTGGCACGACCAGCAGCCGCAGGAAAATTGATAATCCTGGCCGCCACCACTTGGCCGCTGAGGAGAGTTTCCGGGTGCACTGTGCAGAACGTTTTTGGGCACTGTGCCCCAATGCATCTGCATCTGCATGTGCAGTCAATGTGGCAGAGAGGAGCACTGTGTTCATTAGGGGTGAGGGCGTGGACCTCGGTGTACCTATGAGCGATGCGGTGGCAGCCATTTTGTCGCGCTTGGTGGAGGTGTACATTGGCCTCCGCATGTGCACATCCATCCGTGCAATCAGTGAACGCATTCTTCTGCATTGTGCGTTTACCTCCGAACCGGGCCATCATGCCTCTCGGCGATGGATAGTTGAGAGGGCCATGGTCGCAATGCATGGCGCCATGCAAGATGGTGTGTCAGAGACCTTGCAAAGAGCATTGTTCATTGCCTTGTTGTTGGATGGATCTGACCGGCAACGGCATCGCATCAATGAGTATGCCATCCGGCTCCTCTTTCCAGGCACTGGGCCGGGGGGAATGTGTGAGGTGTTCCTTGGTGTGGTGGATGTAGCTTCAGGGGAGGCACAAGAGGTGACGGCACAGGTGGAGGCAGTGCTGCTGTCCTGGATGCCTGATCGTGCCTGGTGGGCTCAGAAGGTTGTGGCTTTTGCGGTGGATGGTGCCTCTAACCTTGGTGTGCGTGGTGCCACTGCAAGGCAAGCTGTTGATGTGTCGGCAATGGAGCACAATGTGTTTGCCATGCTTGTGAAGTGGCTGTCCTTGCTAACCCCCTTGGGTGAGCCATGCCACGTGGTCCAGCGCAAGCTAGGCCTTGCCTTGGAGGCTGCCGGCCAAGTGCATGCTGACTACCTGGCAGCTGTGGGTCGCCAACGTGCATTGTACAACGGTGCGCGCCAGTGGAAGGACCTCGAGAGGTGTGTCCAAGAGAACACCAGACCAGATACACGCAGCGGGTTGCGTTTGATCCCTGCTAGTCACCGTATCCGGTGGTCCGAGGCAAATGCCCGTCGCAACAAGGTGTTCTTGGCCAATGTGCCATGGGTGGCGAGGCATTTGGATTCCAAAACGCACCTCACCACCAAGGAGGAGGATGTGTGGGAGGATTGCCATGATGCAGGTTTGCTGTCATGGGCAGTGGTATACGGGGACATACTACACGGTACGCGCAGCTTCAACAACGTTGCACAGTTGCATGCACCAACAGGTGCCCACTTGACCAAGGCAACCGAAATGTTACAGGCACGGGTGGAAAAGGTGGCGAGGGAGGAGGGGCCAGGGTGGACTCAATTCAAAGAGCAAACTGTGACAGGTGCATGGCATGGCGTTGAATTGGTCCGGTTTGATGCCGATGGCCAGAGGTGCACAACCAGCCCCCCTTTTCCAGCCACAGAGGCACGGGCAGTCACAGACACACTGCTTGCTGGCATCAGGGAGGGACAGGGTACCATTGACCCCCGGGGTGTTCTTGAGTGTGCTGTGTTGCTTGACCACGGCCGTTGGCTCGCTCTACCAGCGGCTGATCGAGCCACATTTGGAGTGGATCTGCTGAAGCAGTTCATGGGCACACACCATGCTGAACTGGCAGCTGCGCATGTTAATGCTGCTCGTGCATTGGAAGAGTGGGAATCCTTCAAGGAGCATGTCGTGCGGACCTTCGCCAAGACCCCCATGTCCCGGATGTGGGAGGCCTTGACGCCGGAGCGGGAGCATGTCCAATGGGTGAATGTTTGGCGTGTTTTGGCATTGCTGCGCACATATTGCCCTGCTGAGGCTGCTGTTGAGCGTGCCATTTCGTTGCGTGGGAGGTTCACCAACAGTATGCATGATATGGAGGACACACATGTCCTTAGCATGTGCATGGCTTTGCATTGTAATCTGCCACCTTTGCGGCAGTGGGCGAAGGGGCAGGGTGTCGAGGTAGCCAGCAAGCTGGCAGCCAATGCACGCTTCGATGTGCGTCCCCGGCATAGGGTTTCGAATCGCATTGATCCGCGTACATCAGTGGAAGCGGCCATGTTGCAGTGCCTAGAAGGGGAGGCTGCAGTGGCAGACGATGGTGACATTTTGCCATCTTTTGGGGGGTCGGAAGTGCCACTGGCTTGTCAAGGCGCAACGCGCAGACGCGCTGACCGACAAGCCCCGTCTGAGCACACTGAGGGCACCTTGGTCGAACCAGATGGTAGTCCTGCTCAGCATGGTGGCAACCATGACTTCTTCACTTTCCGAAGGGGCATGGACTGTGCAATGTGCAGGCAATCTGTGCGCATCTGGTGCAACACATGTCTGGTTTGCCATACATGCTTCGTCAAGGATCCAAGACCGTGTGGTGAGGCAGTGGTGCAGGTTGTGGATGATGCAGCTGAGGCTGCTGAAAACAATAGTGAAGAGGAGGCAGTGGCACCACGGAAGTCCGACCCAAAGCGTGCCGTGGCCCGTGCACAGGCCAAGTTGGTATGTGCTGCAAAATCAGGCACATTGCGTGACTGGACACGCGCTCGCATCTGTGATTGCTTGGCAAGCATGGGTGTGAAGGTGCCAAATAGCAAGACCCGGGGAGAAGCCCGAGAACTTGCTATGCAAGAGTTGTTGCCTTTGCTAGCCCAGATGGACTGTGACTGGGTCCCCCCAACGGATCGTGTTACCCGTTCTGCTGCACCACCCAGCAGCTCACAACCATGTTCCCAAGTGCCGGTGGATGACATGGACGGACTCATTGATGAATGACAGTGTTGGGGTTGCAGTCGTATTGTGCTTTTGCATGCCTGCTGTGCCAATCCCCATGTTCTCCTTCTCTGCAGGTCCATTGATACATTAGCAAGCATCAGTATGCAACGTTTTCCCAGTTCCCTTGGTTTTCCCTTTTCCCACATTTTCCCCAACGCCCCATTTTCCAAGAGGTATGGGTGTTTTTTTTTGGGGGGGGGGGTACTTGTGCTACATTGTTCCCAGAATTGCCTTTTCCGCATTTTCAAACCCCGCTTTCCCCCCAACCCAACCCATCATTTTCTTGAACTGAATGGTTGTGTGTTTTGGGGGCGGGGCCTTGTATCAGACTTTTCCTAGTGTTCCCTTCTCCACATTTTCTATTCCAACCTATTTTCCCTGACGCACAATTTTCCCGAGGTGAAGTTCCTCTGTGTCTATGGGGGGTGGGGTATTGCACTTTTATCCCCATTTTCCTGTGAAGTTGCTATGTGTCTTGGGGGGGGGGGTCTGCACTGTTATAACCATTTTCCTGAACCCAAGTTCCTGTGTGTGTGTGTGGGGGGGGGGGGCTGCACTTTTGCACTTTTATCAGACTTTTGCTTGGATGTGCTCTAATGTGGGTCCGCAACACGACATGCCAAATCAGACTTCAGACTTCAGACTTTATACCCATAGCTGAGTCCCCGACCAGGGACACCATCACGTGGGGCGATGCGCGATTGCCGCTGTAGCCCCCTATCTTCCACTACCTTGGTCACCTCCTGGCACATCCGACCTGGGAACAAAAGGCACGTGATGACTTCGTGGGGACGGCCGCAGCTACTCTGGCACGATACCAATACCTGCCACTGAACACTTTCGAGCGGGTGCAGCTGCTGAACACCGTCCTGATCCCACGGTGGACGTACCGCACCTTGTTTCACCCCAACGACTCAATGTTCAAAGCCATGGACTCCATGTACTTGTGGTTTGTGCTTATGGTGGAGGGCATGGAACTCAATAAGGTCGACATTCACAAATCATACAACGTCCTCCATGTCACTTCCCCTCACCGCCTAGGCGGAATGGGGTTACACCAACTGTTCTGGGCCCACAGGGCACGCTTCACCACAATGGTACAGAACACGTTACGCTCACGTCTGGGATCCATTGGCTGCGACCTCAGCAAAGAACTGCCCTCCCAAGAGGTGCCTATTCGCAACTACCTGGCTATACTCACCCAGCTGGGTGCTCGCACCGCACTTCACATAGCACTTCCGCCGCGGCAGGGGGGCCAACCTCATTGACAGCGAAAGCTCCGATGACGGCGTCCTCCTGTCAGCCCGCAAAGAGCAGGTGGGGGATACCCTCCACACGCGCCACTACATTGCCCCACACCGGTACCACGAAGACCCCTCGGCGGGCACGGTGCCTGCGGGATACCGCCCTGTCACCATCGTGGGCATACCGTGCTACTCAAACCAGCAACCGCCAACCAGAACGTCCCTATACTCTGATGGCAGCCTTCAAACGGTTGAGATTGCGGGCCCAGAATACCAGGCGGCGGGCGCAACAGTGACAAAAGGGCCTCTTCGCATCCTCGCCCGGGTGGCGGGCCCACAGCAGTCCTACAGGGCTGAAATGTACGGAGCAGCCATTGGCGCAGCCATCGCATCCGACGGTGACACTCAATATATCGACAACATGGCTGTCACAAAATGCGCACACCGCCGACCCACGCGCGAATGTTCGGACGCCGACATCCGCCACAAAGTGTGTGACCAGGTGCAACACAAACGCGTCGCCGCGGAGTGGATCGCCAGCCACCGCCTTGAGACGGAGGCCCATAACGCGCGTGAACGTGAACAAATTCGGCGTAATGGGGAAGTAGACGTGCTCGCCAAGATGGCCACGCACCTACCCGTGCTGGATTACGATCCCCGGCACCCCGAAGATATTGCAACGTGCGGCGGGCCCGCCCCCACTCCGGCGCGGAAATGGATCCTCTAGCAGAGGAGTGTTGTCACTTTCGACGGTGCGCACTGGGTATCCTGGCTGCCGATGCGCGGGGACCGACGCATGCTCTTGGTTAAATGGCTCTGGGGCCAGGTACGATGGGATGGGACGGGCGCGCCGTGGGACCATACCACCCCCAAATGCCCCATATGTCCCCTCCATCACGGTACCACTGTCCACAAACGCCTCATCCACTGCATGCGTTGGAAAGTCGCATTTTGCAACATGTGGCTTAGCACCTGGGGACCGTGGCAAGATACGGTAACTAAATGGTGGAACAGGGTGTCGGCGGCGGACCTACACCATGTTTCCTGCCTTAGCATACCACAATCCCTATGGGACCACATCCCCCGAACACTGCGGGTAGACCTCAGGGAGCGTGTGGCTTGGCACCATTACCACGCCCTACATGGTGTATGCCAACTGCGCGGCCAACTCACCATGCCCCCCCGCGACCCACAAGTGCCGCCCACACTATCCACAGCGGTGCCGGCATGGTACACAAAGCTACGCCCACGAGCTGTATGACCGAAGCCCACGGACTCTGTCCTCCGCAATCAAGTAGGGTATACAGGACCCCGGGAGAGAACATCGCGGCGGGATGGCCGCGCCTCTCAAGAGACATCCCACCGTAGAGCGGTGCGCACATGGGACCGGCCACAGTCGTACCACACCAGGTCATGGGCGGTGAAATATCTCGACCAATGCCTCTGTTCCACTGCCGCAGACCCAGGGGCACAGCGGGTAGCTTCAGCAATGCAATATCTGGCCCAGCCTTGGTTTCTGCATCAGCATGTTGTTCTCGGGGCCTCACTGATGGATTCATACCGCGACGTGCTCGATGATCTGATGCGGCAATCACGGCACTGGCACTCCCTTCTGCGACGTGCTAGAGTGTGGACCACCTCCGCAGACTAGCACTACCAGCGGCATAACCGAAGGGTCCAGCTCTTTTCGGTGATGAGCCAGTTGTGGGCATCTGAGCGCGCCGCCCACCGGGTGGAGTCGCCTGTGCCTAAACGCCATCGCCGCACAAGGCCCGGCATCCTGGGCCAACGCCCGCCACCGGACATGGCCCCTGCAAAGCGACGAAAGCTTGTCACTCTTGAGGACCTGTGGGGAATGGCACACACGTGATCCAGCATGTCTTAACCCCCTTAACTCTTACACATTATAGGCTTGCCATATGGCGTGGCGGTTTTGCCTACCGCATCAGAGAGCCCTCTGGTATACGCATGTGAACTTTGGGTCTTTGCCATGTGCCCCGCGTTGCGGGGATCCACTGTATCATATGCTGGAGACGCCCACTTTCCCAAGAACAGTCTTGAGTACTCTTTGAACTTCTGGAGTCAGTCAAAAAAAAAGATGGGAAGTTTTACTTTACAAGAGACCACACGCAAGGCAATTTTGCTCCCAGGAATTTGAAGTTGCTCGAGCCCAAACCAGCCCCTAAACCTCGGGCAAAGGCATCTTCAAGTGGTGAGCATGTGCAGTTGTTCCGCATGGTGTATTATCGCAAGAAGGGTTTCCAAGCCAAACGTTTGTAGCCTTCTCATGCCTTATTGCTTGTGGGAACATGGGTGTGAACTTGAAGTTTCATGTTTCAAACAACTTCTTGTGTTTACATGCCTTTGAGAACGTGGGGAGAGGTTAAGGTGCACTCATACCCTGCACTCACTCACTTGTGTGTCGGTGGTTGTATGTGTCGCGCACGAGCCACACCCTTGTCTAAGCTACAGTAGGATGCTGGACGTTTGGACAATGATTTCCTACCGGTGGGATACCGGGGGTGACGGCCATCGTCGGATTATGGCTAAGCTACAGTAGGAGCGCATAGTAGAAGCGCACAGCAGGAGAGTACAGTGGGAGCGCAGGGAATTTCTGCGAAAGGGATCTATTCCCAACTTGTGGTCGGTGACACTGCTCAAATGTCTACTGAAATTCCCACAAGCAGAGAGGCCATGTGACACGCACCCAATTGCACTGCAAAATGCAATGATACAATGGCTGTCCACCACCATATTGGTCTAGCTAGAAGATGTTTTTGCGCACATCATACCCCCGAGTCAGAAGGGGTTCTTGAGGGGACGGAAGATGCTAGATCACGTGATCGATGCTAGGATGCATTGGGAGCATCATGCGGAACAAATCATGGTAGCAGTAGACTTTAAGAAAGCCTACGATTCAGTCTCATTCAGTCTCTTTTGCGTTTCTGGATACGGCACTGGATACGGGTGGGGAATGGAAAGTGTCCCATTTGTGGTCGCTTGGAAGCCCAGTGGTCACTGCGATGTGATGTGTCTAGAGATCTAGAGATACAACCATCTCTGGATGAGTTTGTGGCGAGGTGACGAACAACTGTGGAGGTATGGAGGGCACAAAAGGACATGACGGTGTCGAGGAGACATTTGAGTTATATAATTGAACAATTGGGAAACTGGTTCAACAATAAGATGTTTCTGGTGCATCAGAATCCCTGCGTTGTCCGCAGGGACTCCGCCGGCTCCTCTAGGAGTAGTCTGGGTTCTATACCCCCCCCCCCCTTCTTTTGGGAGTACACGGAACGCCTTTCTCACCGTGTCAAAATAAAAGGACGCAAACATGCAGTGTCGAAAAAGATGCTCAGGTCTCAGCGCAAGAAGCTAAGGGAAAAAAATGGGGGGATTACCGCGGTAAGCTGGAGAGTCGACTGTCCGTGATGCAAGAAGAGGGCTGGATTGTCGCGTTTACGGACGGGTCAGCCAAGCAGGTGGGGGGGGGGGGGGTGGCAAGCAGGGTTTGGTGTATTTTTTGAGGTCCTTTCCCCGCGCAATTATTCAGCCCCAGTACCGCCACATGAACAACAGAGTGTTAGTGGGGCAGAACTGAGAGGCATCCTGCGGGCGCTGCAACTGCAGCAGCCTGGTGAGCGCCTGGTAATTCGTGTGCAAGGGAATGAACATGCCGACTAGCTGGCAAAGGCTGGCAGACTGCAACACCCAAACAATAAGAGACGTAGGACGGAGCCAAAGTGGGAAGCGTTGGGCTACACCCCATGGACTCAGGAGCCTCGTCGTTGGACGGGGATGGGTGTGGAGAGGGGTCAGCTTCTTCTGAGGCTTCGTGGAGCCGACGGTCGGAGGGGGGCATAGTCTACAGTGCGTCGTCTACGGAGTCGTCGTCTATGGAGTCGTTGTCAGACAGTGAGTCTAGTGGCTGTGGGTCGGAAGATTCCTTGTTCAGTACAGATGTAAGCGAAACAACCAGAAAGAGGGCGCGGCACAGGGGCAGGGAATCACCGCCACCTGACCACTGACCTCTGACCCAACCTGATGAACAATGCAGGGGACTATACGTTGTAGGCAGCTTTCGCCGCCTTATCAGACAGTTGTGGGAGGCGGCTTTGCCGCCTTGTTTGGACAGTCGGACAATATTTGTTGAGGGTGAGATTCCCGGGGTGACAGCCAATGCGTCATTGAAGCTAAGCTACAGTAGGCGTAGGGACCATATTAATTCCGTACTTTTGCTTAGCTATTACAAAGGGGGGGGGGTATTTTTGGGGTGACAGGTTTCGTCTGTTGAAGTATGGTTTCAGGATCTCAGGAGAATGTTTTCTATGTCATTGTTGTGCACATTCCATGACACCACAAAACCTGGCCAATGGGGCACGTCCAGAACATGCTGAAATTTGCCTGCACATTGTGTTCTGGTGGCGTGTTGCAACATTTGTGGTTCAGGTGAGTCATTGGCATGTGCCCGCCACATGCATCGCCGCATGCATTCTTTTGGTATCGCGTGTCGCGTGCAAGCACAGGCTTGTCTAAGCATGGTTGCAGAGGGAAAGCGGGGGACTGGATCATGCCAGGTTCCCATGCAGGCAAACTTGCTTGTGAACAATCTTGCAAAGCAAACACCTCACCTGCCCACCTCAGGCTCTCAGATGCTCAAAAGAACATTAAATAATAAAGGTGGTCCATTGATCGCAAGCATGCTCAACAAAGGAAACAGCCTTTTCACAAGTTAAAGGGCAATTCTGCTCGTGAGAATTTTGTGCCTGAGAATGTGACCCATTGCTGTCTGTTCTGATGTGACTTTCCTGGCCTGAATGCCAGTGTGGGGATAGGGTGCTGGAAAAAAGGTTCGCGTGGGCTGGGGTCGTCTGAGCCCCTTGGGGAACCCCCCCCCCCCCCACCTGCCAGGCTCAGGTGACGGGCGCCGAAAATGGACCGGGAGGGGTTCTCGTATCCTGCAATGGACAAGCCCGTCCTCTTGCAAAGGTTGTGGTCAGAAGAACCGACGTTCAGACAGGGTCGCCATGCGTGGACAAGGCCGTGCTAGCCGGGGGCTCAGAGGCACGAAAGCCGAGAGATTCTCCGCCGCATGCAGCCCCCGTCGCCTTCAACAGATCGATTCCTTGGCCGCATGACCACGATCCGGGTGGCTCTTTTAGGCGCCGGCATCTTTGCGCGGGAGGCGCATGCCCCAGCGCTGCAGAGCTCGACGGAGCTGCAGGTTGTGGTGGTGTGGTCCCGCACCGAGTCCTCCGCCGCTGCCCTTGCGGCGACCCTCTCCTGTGCGCACGCGAGCGGGGACGACGGCCTGCAGCAGGTCCTGCAGCGCGACGATGTGGACTGTGTGGACGTAGTGCTGCCCATCTGTGAGATCCCCCGGATCGTGCGGCGGGCGTGGGCCCACGGCAAACACGTGCTGAGCGAGAAGCCGGTGGCCCCGGACGGCGCCGCGGCCGCCGCGCTGATCGCGGAGTACAACGCCGGGCCGCGCGCGCGGGGCCTGGTCTGGCTGGTGTCGGAGAACTGGCGGTTCCACCCCGCGATCCGGCGGGCGGCGCACCTCATGCCCCGGATCGGTGCGCCGCGCCTCCTCAACTGGCCCGTGCAGCTAGTGAATACCAAGTACGCCGCGACGGAGTGGCGCCGGGAGCCGGGGTTCCGGGGCGGGTTCATGCTGGACGCCGGCATCCACTTCGTCGCGGCGCTCCGCCACGTGCTGGGCGAGGTCCGGGACGTGTCCTGCGTGTACAGCCCGGCGGCCGACGCCGGGCCCCCGACCTCCCTCGCGGCGTCGCTCGCGTTCCAGAGCGGGGCCATCGGCGCGGTCGCGATCACGTTCGCGACGGACTTCAAGGTCTGGGAGCTGCGCCCGGGGATGGGCCAGGGAGCCGCGTCGCTGAGCGTCGCGGGCGCGAGCGGGGGCCTGGTCGTGGACCGCGACCGCCTCCTCCTCACCACGCGGACCGACGAGGGGGAGGTGGTCACGGAGGAGGAGCGGTTCCCCCTGGACCGGCCGTGCGTCAAGGCTGTGCTGAGCGACTTTGCGCGAGCTGTGCGGGGGGAGGGGCCCGAGCCCCTGGGGTCTCCGGAGGAGTCGTACCGGGATTTGCTGGTGCTGGAGGCCATGTTCGACTCGGCGGATCAGGCGGGCGCTCGGGTGAGCGTCGCGGAGCCCAAGCTGTAGGTTGCCTTCGGTGCCGGGTCATGATGCCCGAGTGGTTTGCTGTTGTTGCTACACCTCCGCAAATTGAGGCTTTGTGACATCAGGGGGCAGAAACATCTCTCCCACCCCAGGGCGCGGGGGGGGGGGGGGGGGGCTGGTGCAGAACTCCCGCCCCCCCTCCGGACCCCCATAGTTGTCGGACCCGAATTTTGGCAATTTCAGATTTTGGCTGGGAATCTGCCGAAGGCACCGAAAAATTTTGGCGGGGGGGGGGGGGGGTAACGAGAATTTTTTTCCACCCTCTGCGTGTGTACTGACGGGGTTGCTGGTGGGAACAAAGGGGCCGGGCACCCCGCTTGAATGCAGAGCCCCGACCACGTGTGAGAACGTGAGGGGGTCCTCGGAGGGAGAGGGGCTGCAAGGAGGGGGGGTCCAGCCCCCCCCCCCCCCCGGGCGAAAAAATCTTTACCCCAACATACATCGCTCAAAATGATCAGCGCGTAACGCGCTGATCATTTTGAGCGATGTATGTTGGGGTAAAATGATATTTTGTGGAAAAAAAATTTGGGGAGGGGGGGGGCTTGCCACGCAGCCAAAATGGGTTGGGGTGGTGAGGGTGGGGGTCTTTTTTCTTGCATTTTTTTCGTGCACATTTGAATTCAGCACCAAATTATGAGCCTTTTGACTTCTGGTCAGTCCTGTATGGGATGCACTTTGGGCACACTCCGAACAGACGCGCGAGGGAGCCCGGGCCTTCGTCAGGACAGAGGGTAGGCGTACAACACACGTGCGTCCTTTAGCTGGTCAGAGTTGCGAAGGTTCTGTCCGCACTGTTTGTCTGCCGGCCACACATGTCTCGCGTGACTTGAAAAATGCGGCTGCAGTTGTGCCGGCTGCCGGCACACAAGAATTTCTGATGTTTTGGCTAATGCTCTCCACAATCTCTAGGCTTGCAATCTTCATCACCTCTCCATCTTAGCCACTACTCACCAAACAAATCTTCATTTGTAGTTTGGAGCCGAAGGTAGCCATCCTCTACCATTGGTAGACAGACACAATTGTCAAAGCACTTTGATCCGAGTTTGGTTGTCCACACGCTACTCCAAGGCTTGTGGACAATTTGGCCTGTTTGTCCACATTATAGATTCCGAGGCCTCGCAATATGGTTTGAGAAAGTTGAATGCGAATATTGGTATATTTGCATTTGCAATTTTGTTTTATGTCAGCTTCAAAGTAACACAAAATGGCTTCCCCCCGTGTTTTTTAGAATGCGAGGTTTGCAATCATAGTCTGTGTATGTGCTTTGGTGATTGTGATTGCGAGGCTTCGAACAAGCAGCTTTTGTGGAGTGGTGTAGATATTCAATCACAAAAACGAGGAATATTTTGACACAAATCTTATTTCACGGCAGATTCCTGAATGCCCTTTGCCTGTTTTTTGGCCGCCTCAATTATTGTTTTAGCGGATGCTGCATGCGGGCTTCTGCTGCCCTTGTGGACCCCTCCACCCCCCATATCCCTTGGGGGTGTCGAACGCGTTCACAACCTGGTGCAGTCCCGTGTGTCTGATTTGCGACCTTGGGATTGCCGGTCGGATCCCCCACAACCGGTCCCATGTCCCCCTGAATTGCCTTTCAAACCGTCTTGTAACCTTCAAGACCCTTAACCGCTTCTCCAACCTCCAACCTCCAACCACCAACAATCGGCTTCTACAATTGCCTCTTCTCGTTCAGCCGCCCTCTCATTTAAGCACCAGCATCGGGCATGTAGTGTGCCAATGGTGCAGCAGCACTGATGCTGGCGCTGCAGCTTGACACCTGCTCGTTACAGCAGGCGTGAGGAGCATACTGGGTTCAAGCATGGAGCACTAGTCAAGGATCCGCAGAGAGAGAAAGCTGACGCTTTCCGACACTTGCCGTGGCCAGTCTGACCCCATAAGACCCCCCTGAGCGTACCAGTCACACTTAAGACTCGGCCTTTAGCAAAAGAACCACAACAACCAACAATGCGGTTTTCAGCTGCAGCCAATTCAGATTCAAAAATGAAACGAGAATCACAAAATCGCACCCGGGCTTCAAACTGGGTTCACGCAGGCACGTGATAGCCCAGAACGCCCGGAGCAATGCGCATTTAGCGCAACACAAATGGCGAATTCGCAGTTGATGTAAGCCGAACTCTTTTCCGATCAGGATGAATGTGGGATGGGTGATACGGGATGTTGCATGGGGGTGGACTAACTCATTTCCATCACAAGTTGCTCCCTTCGTGACACGAGCTGCGCCGCACGCGAACAATCCCCATGTGCACGCAGGCGGAATGCTGCCTGCAACAAAAGCCAAACGTCCAGTCGTTTGAGGGGAGACGTCGTCATGGGGTTGCAGTTTTTTGTGGCAGCCAAAAAGCGGGCTTCGGGGTTTGTCCTACACGAGCGGGGCATGAGCAAACACTGTGTGCGTGCAGCCAGGCCCCCCAACACCCATTGAGCGTGCCGATTGGGACAAAGCGCAAATTGATTGGGGCAGCGATGGAGGCGATGCAGGCGCGGTGCGGAGTGAAACAGCGGTTGACCGCTGGAGTGGGGTGCGGTCACAGTAACACTAAATGATGAGGGTTGTGGTACACATGCGCAGTGAGGCCATGTCGTGACAGTGTCAAGCGTAAGTCGCTTTTTTTTTATTTGGCGTAAGTCACTTATTTGTTTATTTTTTTAGGCGTAAGTCGAGTGTGGAAAAAAAAAACTCGAAAATGTATGGTACGCGACTTACGCTTTTTTTGTGACGCGACACCAAAAAAAAAAACAGTTACGCAACCTACGCTTTTTTTGATACGCGACCTACGGCAAAAAAAAAAAAATAAGCGAGTTACGCTTTCTTTTTATAAAAAAGCGAGGTACGCTTTTTTCGTTGCGCGACCTACGCTTTTTTCGATACGCGACCTACAACAAAAAAAAATAAGCGAGTTACGCTTTTTTTCCAAAAAAAAAAAAGCGAGGTACACTTTTTTGGTTACGCGGCCTACTTTGTTGCGTGGCCCCTTGAGTTGGGGTGAGGGACTCTCAATCCACGCTTTGTTGCGTGGCCCCTTGAGTTGGGGTTAGGGACTCGCAATCCACACTTTGTTGCGTGGCCCCTTGAGTTGGGGTTAGGGACTCTGAATCCATGCTTTGTTTGCGTGGCCCCTCGAGTTGGGGTTAGGGACTCTTTCGAATGCCACCACTCCAGAGCAAGATGCTGTGGTGCCTGTGCTTGCCACTCCCTCCCACGTAGCCAAGCCGTTGATTGCCGGCATTTCTGAGGAGGAGGATACTGCTATCCGTGTGGCTCCAGCACGGATGGCAACCTGCCGGACGCCCGTCGATGAAACCAAGCCTCTTGTTGTGGGAGATTGGTTAAGCGACAAGGACATTGTTGCGTGGCTGAACAACAAGTTGTACCACAATGAGGTTGAGGAGCCACGGGCATGGACTATGGCGGTGACATACATTGCGTCATGCTTGAAGAGGATGAGGAAGTATGAAGACAGTAAGGGCAACAACCATACAACCGTTGATTTGGCTTGGAGGCAGCACCACATAGTTACTGTTAATAGTGACGAGCGTGAAGGGCTCCACTGGTTTCTTTGTGCCATTGGCTGCAAAGTCCTAGTATGGGCCTTCAAAGTCCACATTTGGGAGCCACTTTGTGGTAATTCTTTGGTCCGGCCAATGTTGAGACGCCTCCAGCCAAAGGGTGTTGCCGCACATGCTCGGGCTTTGGGTTTTCAAGAGGATGGTTGGTCATGTGGCTATCAATCGCTGCATCTTTGTGATGAGGTGGCCAACCAAAGGGGAAGCCTGGACGATGTTGTTGTAACACCTTTGCTGAAAGGATTCATCAAGGAAGCACTGCGCATCATCGATGCAGATCGCTCCGTCCGAGTCCTCGGCACCATCCCGGAGAATGGATGGGAGGAGGAGGTGACTTGAAGGTGCTGGAAGCTTGGAGAATCTCCTCCTGCCCCAGCCTCCAACCCCGAGTCCCCGCCCCCATCTACTTCCCCCCTCCTTTTTGATGAAGAGGATCCTCTTTCGGAACCCGAGGGCAACATTGCTGCCTCCTCCTCGGAGCCAACGGTTGGAGAATTCCCTACCTACCCGGCCTCCAACTCCGATGACGTGCCCCAAGATGGGAAGTCAGTGAAGGGCGATGTTAAGGCCCGTCCATACGTGTTCATCCGTGGGAAGCTTTTCAAGGTGCCCGAAGCGTACCCAAAGGGCGCACTGCGTCGGTTGGTGAACGACAAACGATTTATTCGAGAGCTGGAAGAGTTGCTTGTGAAGGACATCCGTGACGCTTGTGCGCGGAACACGAATCCACGTGCAAAGCCGAAGGCATCGGACACAAAGTCTGATTTGATCTACAAGCGTGTGTTTGCCGATTTCTTGTAGTTGGCTCCACGCCATTATGGTTGCATGCGAAGAATGTAGTTGGCCCGAGGTGACCGGACTCAGGTGGTATCACTGGCTTGAGCTTCGTAGCCGCTGGCGCCGGCACCAATATAGTCATTTTGATACCGCTTGCCAAAAGCCGAAGGGCAAATTGCATTTTTTGTTTGCGGTCATGATGAGTGTGCTCCACGTTATTTCCGCCATCTGCCGGCGATGAGTATAAAAACCACCCTTCACGCCACGGCTCCATTGCTTTGCCCGTGCCGGAGGTACCCAAAATGTCCGTGGGGGCTATAGGCTTCACCTCCTCTGGTAGCAATGGCGGTTGTTGGGTGGTTCTTGTGTTTCCCCACCTTTTTTTTGGAAAAAAGGGTTTTTTTTTCCCATACGTGATTTACGCCAAAAAAAAAAGTTTACGCGACTTACACCAAAAAAAAATTTCTGTTGAAGAAAAAAATGCGACTAAAGCCAAAAAAAAAGTTACGCAACTTAGGCAAAAAAATAAAAAAGCGACTTACGCTTAGTTCCACAATCGAGCTACGCTTTCCTCGTCGGGACGCGTTGGTATTTTTGTGGAAGGGCTGAATGGAAGTGGGGCGCGGTCGCCACGAACCATCCATTTTGGAACCCGAGGAAACGGGTCCAAAAGGTGTGCACAGTGCGTACACGGTGCAGGCGCCCCCCTTTTGAAATTCAGAAATGTTCGATGCAGCGAGGGCTTTCTTTTGACTTTGACTTTGCCACTGTTAGGGCGCTGCATGAGCTTCGTCGCAACACCTGATCACCGACCGGCCTGGACTGTGAACGAGTCACAACCCCAGATCCGTTCGTGTCTTTTTTCTGCAAGTAAATCTCCCTCCCACCACCTCTGGCGTGTAGTGGTGGCACACGTCGCAGGACTCGCTGACTGGTTAATGCGGATGCTAGCCCAATGCTGGCCCCAGCAATTTTAGATGTGCATCAACAGGCTCCTTGCATTTTACGGGCCTGGGGCACTCTTTTGCCCCGGCAAGTTTTGCAAGTCCACCATGTACCTTTCCTCGACTTGATGGATGCCCCGCCCAACCGCCGTGTAAGAGCTTTTTTCCAGTCAGTCTTGAGGCTTTGCTGTCCTGGACTGAGTGCGCATATTGTATTGTACCCCCCCCCCCCCTTTGTCATAGCTAGGCCCTTGTCCAAGCTACAGTAGGCATAGGGACCATATTAGTTTGGGACCTAATTTCATTCGGTACCAAATGTAGTGCAGCCACATGAGACATGGGTTTGGTGACGAATTTGCCAGTTACATAGAGTCATGGACACATTTGTTCTGAGTGTTTGCAGGGAAAGGCATCTTCACAGGCATCTTCAAGTAGTGAGCATGTGCAGTTGTTCCACATGGTGTATGGTCGCAAGAAGGGTTTCCAAGCCGAAGATTTGTAGGCTTCTCATGCCTCATCGCTTGTGGGAACATGGGTGTGAACCTGAAATTTCATGTTTCAAACACTTTCTTGTGTTTGCATGCCTTTGGGAACGTGGGCAGAGGTTAAGGTGCACTCATACCCTGCACTCACTCACGTGTGTGTCGGTAGTTGTATGTGTTGCGCGCAAGCTACGCCTTTGTCTAAGCTACAGTAGGCGTAGGGACCGTATTAATTTGGGAATTTTGCGTAGCTATGACAAGGGGGGGGGGGTTACTCGTCCCGACACTGACGAAGTTCCGCTCGAAGGCGTTGTGTCCTGTGGCCTGGCCTTGCCCTGAGTCTGCTGGCACTGCTGGCTCGTTTTCGCAGATCTTTGCTTTTGTTGTTTGTGGAGGTTTTGCATGTCTGATGACGCGGGAGGAGAGGAACAGGAAGAGAAAGTCATCAGCCCCGAGGAAGTCCGGGCCATTGCCCTCACCTCGTGGTATCCGCAGTTCGAGGCCGACACTCTTAAGACCCGGTTCATTGAGTTGAGCGCGGAGTTCCTGGCCTATCTCCGCGCGGATGGCATGCTGCTGCCCGCCTCCGTCAATACCCTGAAACGTGCCGCCGACGACGACTACGGGGCATTGACGGACGACTGGGACGACTACGAGTCCGATGAGGATCCGGAGGACCAGTGCCCTGAGTTCCCAGAGATCCAGCAGCAGATCTCCGACGTCATCGCTGAGTTCGGGGCCGTGCTCCCGAAGTCCAATTGGACGGCCCCGAAGGACGCCATCTGGATCCTGCCCAACCGGTCGCTGAGGTGTGGGTGTTTAGAGGATGTGTTCCTTTTGGTGAAGGCGTCGCAGCGCCTGGGGGTCGATTTCAGCGACTGGCACGATCTTGGGGTGGCCCCTGCGGTGCTAGCGCTCCGGAAGTGGTACGCGGTGGAGCAGAGCATGGAGTTCCGCTGCTTTGTGGTGGACGGGCGGCTGACTGGCATCAGCCAGAAGAATTGCACGGAGCGCTTCGAGCACCTGGGGCCGGTGCAGGACGTGCTGCGGGAGACGATCTGCGCGTTTTGGGGCCGGGTGTTGCAGGACAAGTTCGCGCTGCCCACGTACACAGTGGATGTGTATGTGCAACCGAAGGCCCAGGCGCCCAGGCAGTTCAGGACGTTCATTGTGTCGTTCGGGATCTTCGGGGTCGCGGACGAATCCCCCTGTCTTTTTGAGTGGCAGGAGCTCCAAAAGCTGGCGGCAGATGCAAGCCGCCCCGGCAACCTCCCCCCGCTGCGCATAGTGGATACACAGCACATGACGCCATCGGATTCCTCGTACAACGCCATGCCCCATGATTTGCGGACGGCGGATTTCCAAGAGCTGTTGGAGCAGTTGAAGGAGAGAACCGAAGGGCGCACTGACCAGGAAAATGGCGAGGAAGGGGACGGCGAACGAAATCTGAACTCCAAGTGAGCCCCTTTAGAACAGTGGACAAGTGCTTGATCGGGGTCGCACAGAGGCGGACCCTTGGTGGCAATCCGACGTGCTACTGCTGCTCGCTATTTTGGGCCACTGAAAGAACTCTTTCTTCATTTTTGAATCCCGAAAAATAACCCCCCTCTTGCCTTTTTTTTCAGGTTCTTCTTCCCAAATAGCCCTGTTTTTGGAACTCCCCTCCCCAACCCTGCAACGATTCCTGCGAGGTTTCAGATGACTGAGAGCGTTCTGCTGCCGACCTGTCTGTCATGCCTGTAAAGAATTTTTGCTGCTAATAATAATGTTGTGCTTGAAACTGCAACCTACTTCTATTTGGATGCGACTTGCAGCGAATGTTGTTGTAATCGGGCCCAAGCCCCAAATGAACCACTGGCCTCTGGGTCGCACAGAGCACAGTCTTGTCTGAGTGTGGGATTCTTGTCTGACTGTCATTCTCCCTGACTGTGGCCGTGGTTGCGCAAGAGGGAGGGGTGGAGGGGGTTCGATAGGGGGGATGGATGTGAAACGCACCCCCCTGAATCGGGGTCTGATTCCCCTGAGGAATTACCCCATCTTTCGCCTGATTGACTGTTTACCAGGATCAATAGAAGCAGTTGCTGTCATTGTGGTTGTTGATGTGACGCGTTGCTGTGCAGTTGCGTTCCTTGTTGTTGTTCCTTGACGGGCAATTCTCATGGTTAAACACGCTGTTTGTGACATCAGGGGGTCAAAGTTGATTTTGACCGACGGAGATGGTCAGAAAGGGCATGAGATCACACGGGGTTTGTTGCTGGACGCAGCTCTGAATGCCCTTGCCGTCCCTTCCCAGTGACTACAGCTTTTGATGAGGACTCATTTCATAACATAAAAGGTTGGTTCGTGACCATCGACCCAATCTGCATCCGTTGTTGACGGGCAGGCAGGTGCGCGTGTCTCCTTCTATCTGAAGTCGGTGAAGTGTTCCACCACAGGCCGATGGTGAAGATTGGGCATGTGCAGGAAAATTGCAGGGCTGGGAACACCAGTCGCAGTCGGTGCATTTTCTACCTGCTTTTGACAGAGGACTCGCCTGAACCGAGAGAATTGTTGTGCATTTGAGCCATTTCCATTGTTATGGAATTGCTAGTGGTTTATCCAAACTACAGAATGTGGTTCACGTCCACACAGTGCCAATCCTAATTATTTCCGAAAACGATTAATTCCCGGTGCAAGGTGTCGTTTTACCGCCAAAAGAACGTAATACAAGTACCAATTTTCAGCTGCATACCCTTCGCACAAATGGGTTGCGCAAAAAAAAAACGGAAAAACAATTTTTTTTTGGTACCCACCCTTCCTTGCTGCACAGGGGGCCCAACTCCGCAGGTAGAAAGTAAATAAGGTAAGGTAAACATCTCTAGGAAGCTTGGATACCGAGCGCTGTGGACCCTAGACAGCCATTGGTTGTGAGAGTTGCTGGGCAGAGAATTGCACATATCCATTATTTGTGTCGCCCTCCAGACCTGTGGGACCCCATGAGGAGTTGAATGAGCACAGTGGGAAGTGTAAACTGCCAATGCCGTGTCCTTGTGTTTTGCTGATGTGCCCGCTTGTGGGGCTTTTTATGCATGGGGCGAATGGGGCCGTTTCCCATTGAAAAGGTCAGGATAGTGCATGTATTGTGATTGCCACCCTCTCCCCCAGTGACCCATATTGCATTGCAGTGGGGGCATTGTTATTGTTTGGCACCCTCAATTAAAGTGGTTCTACCCTATGGCTGTATGGGGTACACATACCGGCTAAGGAATTGAAAAAGTTAGTGGATCTTTGGCAGGGTCGAAGCTGCAGATGGTGGTGTTGGCCTTGAACTACCACAACAGGTGTTAGCCTGTGCTTAGTAAGGCATTGCAATGGTGATGCGGTGCTGGGTGCTACCATGGGCTCACAGGGTGGTTGTCTTCCATTCAGGGAGTGCACTACTCCATGGAGGGACAAGAATTTCTTGAAAATTATCAAAAAATTTACTAAGAGTTCCCTGGAAAGAGTGCGCTTTGCGCGCTTTGCGCACTCCATGCTCTCCCTAGCAGTGTGGATGGGGCGACAGCTGTTCGAACAACACCAGCGAATGAGTGAAGCAGAGGCGTAAAATTTGGTGTAAATGTGAGTGAAGCACAATTGTGGGGGGTAAGCTTGTACAGTACGGATGGTGCTTTTTTGTTGCGCAACCCCGGCATGGAACAAAACACTTCTGGAAAACTAGGGTTCGACTATTTGCTGACATACAAAACTTTGCACTGTGTGTGCACTACGTGCACGGCCTTCCCATTAAGGTCTAACGAAAATACGGCCCCGATGTAGCAAAGGCATAGCCAACAGCAGCGCACAGAAATATCAACATTTCTTGAATGGGACATCTTTCTTGGTCATGATGGTACTGTAGCTTTAGGCGCCATTGGGCACTCCCACAGCTGCTGCACGACAACGGCAGTCTATTGACACTGGAACTTGCTCAGTACAAATTCTCACGTTGCCATCAAAGGCCACTTTCTTTGTGGAATCATGTGAATTGACTGATTGACTTTCAATCATTTGTAGTTGTTTGCCTTGTTTCCGCCTGTTCCAGGAGGGTGGCCACGGCATTTCTCCTAGACAATGAGTGCCGCGGCTCCACCACTTGGCATACGTGATGGATGCTAGAGAAACTGCGGAGGGTGACCACGAGCTGGCCCTATGGCCAAGCCATGCCTTATACTAGCTCCATCCGTGCGGCGGAGGGGTCAGCACCAAACCCTACCTCCAGTGAACTGGCTTCCTATGCATTGGGGGGGGGGGGGCTTAGGCACACGGTACCCGTTTTGGTGCTATGGTGGCCCCTTTCCATTTGGGGATGTGGACTGGCTCCTATGGACTAGCCCCCTTCTGGGTGGGGATATGGACCGGCCCCTTTCCGGTTGGAGATATATGGGGGCGTTTTCGCACAGCGCGCGCACAGCGCCAGTTATTACGGTGTTTACCCCGGTAACAGCCCTAAAAACCTGCCACCTCTAGAAGCATGCATGAGCAATTCAATTGCTTGGGGGCTTGCCTTTGGCTTGCCCACCATTCTTGGGGTTGTGTCATGGGTGGGGTTGGTCTTAAACTTGTCAAAAATATGAACATCTCTTCGCGAGTCAAATAGGTGTCATGCCCATATTTCTGGTACCACTCTTCCGCCGTGACGGCATCACACCCCATGAGTGCAATTTGCTTGCGCAAAACTGGGGTGCCACACATTTCAATCCAATTATCAACATTGCATTGCTCAACAAGCAAAGGGTGGGCCATCTTGTTGTACACTTTGTACAAAAACTCGAGCAACTGGTTCTCAGTTCTGGCATCCGCTTTTGCACACTCCGCCGGGGAGGCTTCCCTTGTCGGAGATGGTGACCGGTGGTGGAGAATGGCCTACTTTTCGCACAGCGCGCGCACAGCGCACGGTACGCCCCCATGGACTTCTTCAAGTAGAAATTAAATCCAAAAAAACCACAGCGTCACCAATGCACATGTGACCATGTGCGATTGCTTGCCAATTCTATTGCCGCCGTCATGGTGATATATCTAAGTGTGGCATTTGCCACTTGAACATGTGTGCATCTTGCATGCCATTGCATAGTTGTACCTTACAAGCCTGAGTGGTTTGTTCATAGGTATATTGGAGTACCAATTTGAAGGCAGTTTTGTTGTTATCGTGTGGGCTTCGCTGCTTTACTGTGCTATCAGCCTGGTGGCAGGTGATCTTGGGTGAGTTCCCCGGCCCGTACACGCAGTGCGCACATAATGCAACAATTTGGCCAATGTGACTAGGACAATGGGCGAGGGGCGTATGGGTGCAGTGTCGTGCCGGCACTTTGGTCCCCCAACAGACCCCTATCCCCTCCTATGGGGGCGCCTCAAGCGCAGTGCGCGCGCAGTGCAGCGCGCAGTGCGCGCGCAGTGCAACTATTTGGGCGTCTGGCCGTACTAGAGACCCATACTTTGAGATACTAGGGGCCCCTAGGGGCATCATGGTGACCCCTAGCGGAGGTTTTGACTTCTGGTTTTGTCCCCCTTTGTTTGGGGACCCCCGAGAATGCAAGGGTGACGTAGCATTTCCGCCCTCTTTTGGGCCCCAACCTTCCGGTGCTATTGAGGAAAGTGAAGGGACATTGTATGGATTATGAGATTGGGTCCATGGATGGTGCATACAAGGGGCGCCTCCATGTGGCATGGCCATTTATCGGTCGAAAGACGTTGACCGAGCGGCAAAAGGAGTACAATGATGTTCATGGTTTGTATAGGGCACGCATTGAGCACTTGTTTGCACGCATGTGGCACTGGGGCATCGCAAGGAACATATGGAGGGGATCCGGTACGGAGTTGCATGAGTACGTGCGTGTACTCTTGCATTTGCAGCAATTTTTGATTCGAAGACAGATGGAACAGAAAGACAGTTCTGTGTTCTTGAGGGTGGCGACCAATGCGCTGTTCATGGCTTTTCCAGTTGTGCATGATGTGTGTTATGTGAAGGGAAGGTAGTTTGCAGCTTTTTTGAGCTAGGGCAGTTTGGGTCACCTAATTCTAAGGGCGTTTCCAAGGGGTTTGCTTGGGGGCTCTTCGGGGGGAACATAGTCTAAAAGTAGCGCGCAGTGCGCGCGCAGTGCAAAGACTCCCCCTATGGGGGCGCCTTAAGCGCGGTGCGCGTGCAGTGCGCGCGCAGTGCAACTATTTGGGCGCCTGGCCGTAGTAGAAACCCATACTTTGTGGTACTTTGGGCATCATTGTTGTTTGGTGGTAGGCTTTGGTGCATTGGGGATCTGGCATTTTTGAATGTTCACCCTGTTTCACCCACTTCTACTTTTTTGCACACATTTTTTACCCATTTCCACCACATCTACTCGGTTGATTGATATGGTGATACACTTTGAGTGTGCCTGCTACAAACAATCATACTTCCCTCCTCATTTCTTAGGCCCACTTTCTCCATGGATCTCAATATTGGGGATAGGGTGTTCTACACCCGCTCCAATGGCTTGCGACTTCCTGCCACGGCAGTTGGGATGGCTGAAGACGGACTCCTCCACTTGGAATAGTACCAAGATGGGTTGAGAGTGGTGAATCGGCAATGCAAGATGGAGTCCATCTCCTTTGCCATCCCAAGTTCAGACTCGCCACCTGACTGCCCTCCATCTCCACCGCCCAACACACAGTGAAGTTCCCCCCCAAAGGCCTCTAGTCCTTCACCACTGCCACAAGAACCGGGAAGGTCCCCATCAAGGTCCCCTCCAGTCCAGTTTGGGTCGCCTAATTCTAAGGGTGTTTCCAAGGGGCGTGCCTAGGGGCTCTTCGGGGGGAACGTAGTCTAAAAGTAGCGCGCAGTGCGCGCGCAGTGCAAGGATTCGCCCTATGGATCCTCAGACCTGCTTTGAGAGCGCCATTACCACCTTGACTGTGCAGCGATGTCTGTTGGCCTGCCACAACGGCGCACTCTCGGCTCTCCACTCTCTGGTCAACGACTGCCCTTGGACCCCCTGCCTCTTGCCTTTCTCAGTGTCCTTTCTGCGTGGAGTGCGCCCACATCCATGGCATCCTTGGAGGCCCCGCGCGCCCGCTGTGTGTCCTGACCGCCTACGACTCCTCTCCCTCGAACCATGGGCCAGGTTGCCAGTCAGCTCCTGACGCGGATCCAGGCAGAGAACCCTGCCTTCGACCAAGGCGTTGCAGCCGTCTTCGCGGAGTATGACCGGGACGCGGCTGGGGTCCTGCAAAAAGAGGAGGTTTTAGGGCTTATGAAAGACCTGGTCCCGGTGCTGCAGGTCCCTCCGTCCCCTTTTCTCCATCCCTCCCTACCGCCCACCCACCCACCCATGCAGGTCTGTCCTTAAGAACCCCAAGTTTGTTTTGTTAGTCAAGGAAAGCCTTTGAGGACAGCCCCCAAGGACCACCAAACGCCAACCGCCAACCGCCAACCGCCAACCGCCCACACCCACCAACCGCCACCAACCGCCAATCACCAACCGCCAATCACCACCAACCACCTGCCGCCAACCTTCAACCGCTGCCAAGCGCCAACCATTGTACAGTAATTTTGTGTGTTGCCCATGTCTTGACCATGAAGAGAGCGTCCTCATGAACATTGGTTTCTATTGGCATTACAAACCCTTTAATCAGCGCCCCAGTGGCTCCCACATACAGTGGTTTGGGGCGTTCAATTTCCCACACGCAGTGGTCGTCCACTTGTGTGCACTGTTGTGGGCTGTTGTGCATCCTTTGTGCACAGGGTTCGGACGTCGTTCATCCCGTAGCCACTGGTTTGGTGTGTTGTGCACGTCGTGTCCAGCCCCCAACAGCCCAAGGGCTCGCGAGAGGTAGGCCTGTGAGGCACTTGGTCAAGTCCCGGGCAAGCACCAACGCTTGAAGCATGCCGCAGCATGCCGCAGCACCTGTTTTTGGGGCCTGTTGGTGGGGGTTTTGAAGCATGCCGCAGTATGCCGCAGCACATTGGGTTGGGACTTTTTGGGGGGGAAATATGGGAGTGGCAATCTGCAACAACCCTGGCAGGGGCAGGAGCAGGGGCACATAGCCCAACATGAGTTTTTTTTTTTTGCTGTGCTGTGCTTTGACAGACCATTGTTTTCTTCACTTTGTCTTCTAATGTCTACTGTTGTACCCACTGAGGAGGGACAACACAACCCAAGAGGAACAAGGAGACAACCAGGAGTACTACAGACTGTTTCCAGTGGGCTATTGGAGAAAGCATCGGGCAGTACCTATGTTGTACAGACACCCAGGGTGAAGGTCAAAATGGGGAATTGTATTGTATTTTACATGCGGTTTGGCTGTCATCAAAAGGTGCCATCTTGAAGGACCATGTTTTGGGTAAAACCAAGAAACAACCAGATGGTTCCCATGCCTGCCAGCCTCAGGTTAGGGTTAGATTTCAGCTTCTGGAAAATTTGGGTACCCCCCACCTACGGCTTGAAGCATGCCGCAGCACAGCAAATTTTCCTGGGGACCGTTGGTGCTTGGTGCCAGGCTGTCGTGTGCTCAGGGCTGCGTGAGCAACATACTCCCAGGGAGCAGATGCGCACGTGCCAGCAGCAGCAGACACCAGCACAGCATTGTTCGAAGCGAATAACAAATCACAATGTGGCCGACGCAAAAATTGATACTGAACAGATCTGTGGTGTTGTGCATCCCATATACACTGGTGTGTCACGGCTGCTGCTGCCGATTGGTAACGCCTGAGGCGCATTTAGAGTCCTGGTCCCGAACCATTAGACTGACGGCGGGCGCTACATGCATGGTCTACCACCGCTGCGCCAGCTAAGGCCACCATGCCAGCCAACAGCATGCAACTACGCCCAGGACAGACTGGGATATGTGGGCCAGCAGAAGCAAGTGGCTAAACCCACCCAGACCAAGCACACCGACACCAACAAGGAGCCCCCTTGAGCCAGGATCTCCCTCCTCAAGGGGAAGGCACTCCCACTCCCCCTCCCTCGCCCCCTCCTCTACCCCCTCCCTACAGCAACACGCACCTCCGCGAACCAATGCCCCCCAGGGCAGAAAGGATGGAGAGGGCAGGGAAGAGACAGGGCAGGGGGAAAGGGACGAACCAAGGAGGGTAACAGGTCGGGGCAGACTGCGCTTGCCGAAAATGGTGCAAGGCACAGAACGAGAACAAGGAAAGGAAAAACGGGAAAGAATCATTGTGGTTGTTAGAAGCCCCTGTCAGGAAAATTATCCTGTAGATGCACACCCCAGCGCGCTCAAGTCAGTGCTGGAGTCAGCAAACCCAGCATGGACTCGGAGTGTGCACCTGGATGCACCTGGTCAACGGCACGGGCAACAGCCCGTCTCTGGGACAGCCGACCCTGGAGTAGTCAAACAAGACAAGTCATCCAGGGGCTCTGTTGACACAACCAAAACACGTTCGGGCCCACAGAGGGTCAATGAGCAGCGGCAAGAGGCCAATAGGCGCCGCCACAGGCAAACAATCAGATACTGAGGCCTTGTGCCCCCGCCCCCGGCGGCGCACTATTGATCCTAGTTGTTCATAAATGTCAGCAGATGGAATGAGCATGAAAGTGACCCACAGAGCTAACCGCAGCAACGCCTCAGTGTACTTAAGATAGTGGAGCACCCCAACCAAGAAGGGGACACGTGCAATGAATGAACCTTGCAGTACTGCTGGACTAATGGCTGAAATGGTCTCTGGCGAAGACATTCATTGATCGCCCGGCGGCGCCGGCGCGTGGGGTACGCCAAGGAGCACCAGCAGCACCTGGGAGCAGTGCGACAGCTGCCCCACTGTCACCTTTTGAAAACAACGTAGACACTTCATTCAAAGTTATCTAGAAAAAGTGAAACCAGTCCGAATACCAACGGCACACTTACTCAGCCTTGATTGATATAGCAACCCCCCTGATTTTGGGACAGATGGTTGACTGGCTTGGCGAGAGGGTCCCCTTCCCTACAACACCCTGTAGAGTATCAGAACGTGTGCTAGTGTGGGGTATCTCACCACCAACAGCTGTTGCAAGCCTGTTGATGGATAGACTACCCCTGCATAGTGACTCTTGACCAGAAGAGTCAAACCCAACACGCAAGGCTGCAAGGTATGCATTCATCAAGCTCGCCTTGCGTTGTGGCTTCTGTACTGTAATCAAGGGTCTGGCTCGGAGCAGGGTCTTGTTTTCACCTGATCCTCCAGTTTCACTCTGAGTTGGACTCGTGGCCACAGGGCGCGTCGTGCTGCGTGGCGCGCCCTTGACCACTGTGTTCCCGCAGCAAAACGATGGGGCAGGGGACGGGGCCGGGAGAACGGTGCTGGCCTGCCGGTCCGCGGGGCACGAGACCGCAATCGACCACGATTCCTGACGTGCATCGGCTGAATGCGCTGCCGTTGGGCCCCCAGGGGAAAGGGGACGGCGGGGGTTGTGCAAGAGGTGCGGTCCGCCCTCAGGCAGCCCAGCGCTCATTACTTAAGGCCCACATAATCAGCGCGAGGCCTCGACTGGTCTCCTATGTCCCGTCGACATGGCGGACAGAACTCTTTTTTTTTTGTTAAGGACAGCCCATAGCGACCGCCAACCGCCACCAACCGCCAACCATTGTTCAATAATGTTTCTGTGGTCTTGTGTCTTGCCCATGTCTTGCCCATGAAGCAGAGAGCGTCTCTGTGAAGGTTCGTTTATATTTATGTTACGGGCCCTTTTTTTCCTGAAGGACAGCCCTGGGAAATCCTGCTGCGCGGGGCGCGCGCAGGGCAAACGCTCCCTCCCAGTCGCTTCTCGGGTGCGCGGCATGCACGGCCTCATGGACCAACGTTCCGCCAGCTCCCCCCCCCTCCCCCGACCCACTGCCCCGTTTTTTTGAACCTCCGCCGCCGTTCCAGGCCTTCATCGACCAGTCGGACGCGCCATGGCAGACGAAGGCGATGGCGGCGCAGAACGTCGCGGCGGTGGCGGCGCAGCAGAAGCAGCGCGTCGAGGCCCAGCGCGGCGGCGACCCCGTCACCCTCGACGGCCTGCGGGAGCTCGCCCGTACCCTCATGGCCGACCCGGGCACGTACCGCTTCCGCACCCTCCGCCTGCACAACTTCCGGCCGGAGAGCGAGGACGAGCACGGGCGACTGCGGCCCACCGACGCGCAGCTGGCGCGGCAGCACCACATGACCGTCGTGCGGCTGGGGCACGCCGACCTGCAGGCGTTGGAGGACATGGCCCTTGAGCGGCTGCAGGAGGAGTACTTCGATGTAGTGCTCCTGAGCCGCCCTTTGTGTGAGGAGGCCCTCCGCATGGCTCCTGCGGCCGCGGCCCCGGCGCCCGGCCTCGCCCACCCCGCCGTGCCCTCCTCTCAGCCCCCCGTCCCGGCCCCGCACCCGATCCAGGACCATCTGCGGGAGCTCGAGGGCGCGTGGTCGTTCGTGACGCGCGCGCTCGACTACGCCAAGAACCCGCGGCTGCAGCTGTGCCTGGAGCCCGCGGACCCGCGCGCGGCGTTCGACGCGTTGGTGGCCGGGCTGGAGGAGGACGGCGCGCGGTACGCGGCGCACGTGCGCACGTGCGAGCCCCGACGCCACGCGATTGCGGCTCGCCAGGGCTGGGAATGGGCGGCGATGCAGCAGGCGGAGGCCTACGAGGCCGAGGCGTGCCGCGCCGGGGCCTTCCAGGACACGGTGCTGCACGCGCGGGGCGCGCTGCTGGAGGTGTGCAGCCTCCGCCGCCCCCCCCCGGCCGCGGTGGCCGACGCGCTGGCACTCGTCCCGGCGCCGCCTCAGTACCGGCTTTCCGCACGCGCGCGCCGCGCGGTCGCCGACGCGGCGCGCGATTGCCTGACGGGCCGCGAGCCCGCGGCGTCTCCGATCCACGTCTGCGCGGGCCGCGGCAGCTTCGAGGCGCTGAAGGCCCTCGTGGCCGCCAGCCCGGCGGCGGTCGTCCGGGCCTGCGCCGCCGGCTGCCGCACGACCCCGTTCCACGAGGCCGCCCGCGGGGGCCAGGCGATGCACCTGCGGTTCCTGCTGCAGGTGCGGCTGCGGGAGGACGGGGGGCAGCCCGAGGCGCTCCGCTTCCGGGACTGCCTGGACGCCTTCACGCGGTCCGAGGGCCGGCTGTGGCGCACGGTGCTGATGCTGGCGTGCGAGGCCGACGCCGGGGACTGCGTTGAGGTGCTGCTGGAGTTCGGGGCCGCGCCGTGGCTGCGGACGCCCCACAGGCAGACCGCGCTGCACCTCGCCGCAGCCGCGGGCGCCGCGGCGGCGGTGGCGGCGCTGCTGGGGGCGGAGGGCGCGGAGCCGCAGCAGCGGGAGGAGGACGCCTTCGGCAAGTTCCCGTGCGAATACGCCGCGACGCCGCAGGTCCGGGCGCTGCTGCCGCCGCAGCCGCGGGGCGTCGATGCCCTCGTGGCCAACGCCGAGCGGTACGCGGCCGCGCAGCTGCTCATCAGCAGCGGCTGACCTGCGGACCGCGGCCCCCGGCACGACCGCAGTCGTCGGTGCGTTTGGCGGCGAGCCACAGATCTGAGGATGGCTCCCCGGCAGCAAAGCGCATCTCGCGGCCGCGTGGGACAGGGACCGAGACCTCAGCAGCGCAGAGGGTCCGGGGCCCAGGCCCAGAAGCGAAGTTGAGGAGGGCGCAGGACCACTGTACAGCAGCGGGTGAGCGCAAGGCAAGAGCGGGTGGAGGCGCCGGGACGGTCTCCGAGGAATCACCCGGACGCAGTGCCGGAGAACAATGGCTGGAAGTGTCCTGGAGTGGGGACCATACATGAGGGTAACACCTGCCGGAATGTCTCGTGACCCCTCCCCATCCCTGCCCAAAATGTTCTTCACACCTGCCGACACCTGCCGGGTTGTGTGGTGGCATGCAAGTACTCGGTCGCTGGGTTGCACTCCCGGTTACCGCAGTTCCCGCAGTTCACCGTCAGTCCTGGATAAATTGCTTTTCACACGCTATGGCCCATGTCATTTCCATGCGTGTGTGTGTGTGTGTCTATCTCTCTCTCTCTGTCTCTGTGCGCGTGTACGTGTGTGCGCATGCATGTCCACCACCAGCCACGAAAGTGCCTGACACCTGCCGAAACATTTGGTGACACTTGGACACCTGCCATAGCAGCTGTTAGCCTCATGTCCGCCGGGACGTCCAGTGCAGCCAATGCCAGGGACACACCCGCCCGCCCCAATGACAAAGGGGTGAGCCAGCCAGGGCCAGACATGATGTATGACAGCGAACGCTGTTGTGTTTGTTGAAGGCATCTCGGATCACACAGGGGCCTGGAACGGCTTGGGCAACCTGTTGGCTTGGCATCGCTGGGCGGAGGGCCTGAATCGCACTTGGTTCCGCCAAGACATCGGGACCCCGAACGGGGCCAATTCCTCCACCGTGCCCATCCCTGCGCCCTTCCTCCCCCGCCCCGTCCCTGTCCCTCCGCTCCGCGCGTCCTGTCGGCAGTAGCGCAGCACACCGCGGTCCGTACTCACTCGAACGTGGTTTGCACCGCCACGGGCTCCGGGGGCGGTGCATTGTGCATTGGCTGGGGGCTCCGAGGGAGCGCAGCCGCCGATTCGGGGGAAAGGATGCGATTTGTCCCCATTTCGTGCAGCATTGCCTGGTGGACAGCACCGCCAAACTGTCCGTTCCAATGGCCAGCAGGTCCTCCCCGTTGTTTGACCTGGCGCACCGGATGGACGGTACAGTCACAAGCATTTGGAGTGCCACCAGCATCATCCCACTTGGAGTGCCACACACAAACAACGCAACAATGCAGCCTTTTGCATGTTTTCATAACCCACTTACTTGCCCTGGCTCTGCAGGCTTCTGCGGCCATGTAGGTGCAGAGACCGAAGTGCCCAAAGCAGGAGACAGCATGATCGCACATGGTCACCTGCCTGTGGGACGCTCTACCCAGGCCCTTTTCTGTGTCAGCAACCGTCGCTCTTTCCTTTGTTGCTCCGGCAGCAGAGGTGGATGACAGGAGCAGTTGCATGCACGTGGTGGCCGCTAGTGTTGCCTGTGGCCACTGCGGTACATTCGGTGGCTCGTTCTGCTGTTGTGTGTTATCTGTTTGTGCCCGACAAAAATGCTTGCCCTCTCTTGACCATTCTCACCTCAGCAGTAGTGTATTCTGCCCCGTGTCTAACCTGCACAGACCCCTCCTTCGTATTTTGGCCCCAAATGCCTTTCTGACGCTCGCTTTTCACCCGTGAAATCAGCACTTTGTAGTCTTTGGCTCTGGTTTGCCTGCTTCGTCTAACCGTGTAACTGTGCCCCTTGCCCTCAGCCACAGGGTTTGGCAGACTGTGGATTCCAAGACCACTGTTTACTGAGGGTTGTCGGAATTCTGCAGATGGCAGTTGGCAGTGAGTTTGGCATACCGAACAGGAGTAGGACCCCCTTTTCACAATGGCCCAAGTCTTTTTTCCTTGATGGGGCATCAGCCAAGTTGGGGAAATGCAATCTTGTTGAGTGAGGCTGCACTTCATTGCCGGCATTTGTTTTTCCAGCTCCACGACAGAAGGTGATTGCAATTGGATACCACTCAAATCTTACATGCCAAAGTCATGCCAACCTTGTGGTTGCAGTGCCATTTTTGCCAGGTTAGTTAACAACCCTCTACAACCCTCAGTAATTTTGCCAAACCAAAGCAGTTAAATACCCCTTCAGCTGATACTGTGACCCACTGCAATCCTCCACCGCCCTTCGCCTGATTCGAACCCGCACGCAGCAAGTTATCACTGACCTCTGAAGAGCACGATTGAGTCTTGAAGGGTTTGCAGCCGGTTGTTATTATAGTAGTACTATCAATTCTTGCAACCTTTAGTCAAATTGGATAATGCCGCGGAACATAGTGGTGATCAACTGCCTTTGCAATATGTGATGGGGAAAGTATTTGCATTATTGCACCAGAAATTGCATGAGTTGTGGGCTGAGGATATGCAGTCATGCTGAAGCACTCCTTGGGTCAAGAATTGTTTTTTAGCGTCGAAATCTGACTTTTTAGCAGATCCAGCTAAAAACGGAGAATATCCGCCAGAAATCAATGACTGCTGCTAAATTTTAGCACTTGCCTGCAACCCAGACCCCAGTCATTGCCCTCTTTGGCCCTCAATTTCAATATCAGAGTATGCCTGCACCCCAGCCATATCCCCCTGCCCCCCCCCCCCCCCAAGCCCTCTGTCAGTGCCAGGGGACAGCCCTGGATGTATTTCATCCCCCCCCCCCCTCAGCCATAACCCCCAATCCAATTGTGTCTGTGGTTGTGATCAGTCACCACCTGCTTCCACTTTCTCTCAAGCACTGTCCCAGTGTGCTCCAGCAGTGCTTTTTCTCTGGCTGCCAGATGATTGTTCAGCAGCAATTGCCAGTCCTCAATTTTGTGCTGTTGGCGGCATTCAACCTTGTGCCTTTTCCACGACAAAAAGACCATTTCAGGGCTGCATCTCAGACTTGTATCCAGCTTTTGTCCATCATTGTTCCAATGCGCTGCATTTTGCAAGGTTTCTCTGAGGTTGCCAGCTGATTTTAGTTCAGTGATTTGCCTAGTTCATTTATTTAGGTTTTTTTTGGTGCTTGCACCTGTGAATTTGTAATGCCTCATCACGTTTCTTGAGTGTTGGATTCTAAGCGACATGGAGACATGGTTTTGGCTCGTGGGTGTGGATGTAGGCAACAGCCTCTCAACTTGAAAATGACATGTTTCAGCTTCTTGGGATGTGCTTGGGTTGCATGGTGCACAGTGATGGATGGTTTTGGTTTTTTGCATGCTGTGTTATTCCTAGGCGGCCGAAACAGGGACAGCATTTTCACAAAAGTAACAAAAAATGAAGTTATGAAATAATACAGGTAACAGAGTTGACTTACATATTTTCATTCATAGATTTTATGCCAACTGCCAGACGGCACACAAGTACCCCATGGGCCAGTTTCACAATTTCAAAAAGATGGAAAAATTGGACATTGATATTTCAGAGCTTGAGGCTTCGCAATGCAACATGAATTTTGTGGACAATTTGGCCTGTTTGTCCACATTATAGATTCCGAGGCCTCGCAATATGGTTTGAGAAAGTCGAATGCGAATATTGGTATATTTCTATAATTTTTTTTATTTGTCCTTTCAAAGTATCACAAAATGGTTTCCCCGCCGTTTTTTTTTGGAATGCGAGGTTTGCAATCATAGTCAGCAAATTGGTTATTTGCTTTGGTGGTTGTGATTGCGACATTTCGCCTGGAAGAAGGCAAACAAGTAGCTTTTGTGTAGTGGTATAAGTATTCAATCACAAAAACGAGGAATATTTTGACACAAATCTTATTTCAGGGCAGATTCCAGAATGCTATTTGCTTTCTTTTTGGACGCCCAAACTATTGCTTTAGCAGATGGATGTCATATTACCAGGCTTTGCATTTGGTTAAAAAGCGGCTTGAGAACCAAGTAGCTCATAATGGTAGATAGCAGTTGCCTACGTGAGAAAATCGAGAGATTTGTGAAATGATGGTGCATGTTGATGTAATGTAACATTTGCTCACTCAACGATGCTCAATGTGAGCAATGACTGTTTGTTTTTTTCTTGTTTTTTCTTCTGCGCACGAGTTAGCTTTGAAACTATACGGAAAATTGTCCCCAAGGATGACACTGTTTGACTCAGAAGTTATCATTTTGTTATGTCGGAAAAGATCACGCTTTTTAATGGCACAAAAAGTTGCGATGGGTTTTTGTAAGCCGTAGAGGAAGTTTAGTCTTGTCACTTCACCATGGAAGGCATGCATTTGCAATGACAAGCAGATGGAGAGTTTCCTCGGCAGCATATTGTGCCAATCAAACCCACAAGATGCATTGTGGTGCATTGGGGATGACAACTGGGAATTTAGGAAAGGGTTGGATTTGTGAAACAAACGGTCGGTCCTTTTGAGATCAGGTTGAATTTCAGACAACGAGTGTTGATTTTAGAGTGTTTTTCTACGCCGTTTGTGATGAAACCAGAAGGAGCAACATCATAGGTCTACATTATGAATTGGGCGCTTCTAAACACACGGAGATCTCTAACGCCGATTTTGGTGTTGGGATTCTCTAGGGCGAGGACCGTAGGCTAGCACAAGAGTTTCAAAAGGTAGGGAGAACTGTTCATTGAACTTGTTGCAGCATCGAGTCATTCAACGTCACATGTTCTGCCCAAAATGGTGTAGTCTGCGAATCGAATGGTTTCTAATGCCTATTTCGGCATTGGGCGGCACATCTCGCGTCAAGAGTTGATTTTGGAAATAAGCTGTGGTAATGGTCTCCGGACCCCGCAAAAAACAGAAAATTGATTTTTCCTGTTTCCAACGCCAATTTCCACCACCCTCAAAAATTATAATCACGGTTTTGTACCCTCAAAGCTACTAGTGCAGGTTGTACTTGCATTCAGTGCTTGCATTAACCATGGACTTTGTGACAGCTGCGCTTTGTCTACAGCACCTTTAGACGTGAAGACAACACAAGACAATGGTGGACACCTTCATGCGCGCACTGCGAGAAACCGTAAACGCCATGTGCGGACTTGAAAAGGAGAGGCCGCGGCCTTCAAAGAGCGGAGCATACTTGTTCGGAGTGCGCCACAAACTTGGCCGCCTACACACGGTCACTACATACTGGCCGCCCTCTTGTGAGATTGGTCTTATCCAAGAGAACAAGTGGCGGGAGACCTATACGCAGATCACGGGCGACTCCCATGTAGTTGGCCCCCCTATGCAGCTTGTTGACATGCTCTTTGCTACAATACATGTGGCGACCGATGAAAAGCCGCCGGAGTTTAGACAAAAACTGCGCAGAGGCTATGCATGTGGCTAGAAAGAAGCGGTTTGTGCCCCGTCGCCTAACCATCGTTAGCTAACAATGATTTCTATGGTGTTGCGGTTAGAAGATGTTGTAATGCTCCATCTCATCCACTGTGGGAACAATACTTGCTTTCGGTTTGGAAATAATACAACCAAAGAATCAAAGAAAACAGTAGTTTGTACGAAAAAGCATGGACAAAATCGTACAAAAAGATTGAAGTTTTGAAAAAAAAAACAACTTTTAGCCTACAAACTTTTGGAAAAAGTTTGAAGCAAAGCGTGCAAGCAAGTAGGCAAAAAACATAGATGTGTGTAAAAAAAATAGTAGAAGTGTGAAGATTAAGTAGTCTATCTTACGCGAAAAATGTACACAAATAAATGATTAGTGTCAATGGTGGCTGCTAGGTCACATTTCAACTCAATGCTCAATGGTTCTTGATGTCCTCGGGAATTCAAAAATTTTGTGCTCTTTTACACCGCAAAGCACTTCGTGAAATTACACATATATTGTCGCCACACCCGCCTTTTTGTTAAAGTGTGGAGAAAAAACGCGCCGAAATGAAAAAAATGCTTAGAGAACGATTGTAAACATTTGGTTCAAAATTGCATTCTCATCAAGCTTAGTTGCTGTGGTGGTTGCCTTGGCCCAAATTACCACTTTGCATTACCCGCGGAAAGACCTCTGTCTGAGACCTAGTGCTACCATACATCTTAACTAAAACTTAATGTGAATGCTTAAAACAACTAATGGTTACATATCAAACTTAATGTAAATGTTTAAAACAACTAATGGTTACATCTCAAAAGCAGAGGATTTTTGCCGACTTTCAATCTCTGTATATGTGCTTTGGTTTCTTCACGTATCAACACTAATTTGTCCGAGAACTTGTCAAATTGAACACGGCATCCCACAAAGAACAGCGAACTGACCGCAAACAGCTGTCACAAAGTAAATTGTCTCCACAGAGACAAACCACTAGAAAGCCCCATACATCCGCACCCGCTCTCTCCTACCCCTACCAAAAAGCATAAAAACCAAATGTACGCATGATAACCACATGCGGCAAGCGATGGTGGTAGCAAAGTGGTGGGGCAGCAAGGATGAATGGGCAAACCACATCCTTCGTGCGCTTAATGCACACCAAAGACCATGGAACTCATCCTAGCGTATGAGGCTGACCTATAGGACTGGGCAACACTCCAAACATCCCGTATGGATTGCCTTTATAAAAGGCCAATGTAGAAACTCTCCCGCTGCATACATCCACCCCCATCCATGGGCTCAACCCACTTTCAGCAGGCTGTAGCCCCCTTGATCCATGTTAATTTTTTTAAAATAATGTAAAACACCTGTGGAATTCCACACCCTTGTGCTTGGTGCATCCACAGGTCAATTGGAAACACAATATGGTTCAGGCTATCAATGTGCTGTCAAGAGTAAAGATGTGAACTTAAATTTTCGTTCAGGGCACAGGAAATGAATGCCCCCCCCCCCCCCCAGAAATGTGACTTAATGTTTCTACTCAAGAACTTGTGAACACATTAAAAAAAAAAGGATATGGATATGTCTATCACAAGATGAGATGCACCATTACATGTATGGATTTGTTGGTTTGATGCATGAAACACGACTGTTCACATTCGAGTGACACAACAAATGCACCCTTGAGATGAGCCAAGCATTGAGCTATGGTTTTTTTTCAAGCATTTTTGTTTTCTATGATTGCAGCACGGCACAAAGATGTGAAATTTGTAACGAACGAGGCAGATGACTGACAAGCTGTGAGGACAAGCCAGCTGTGATTTAATTTCTGCATCTGATAATGGCTTTGCCCAAGTGTTCTTGCTCAGGAAGCATTGAAATGTACTTCGGTGTCCCCAAGATTTCATGTTCAAAATGGAGGATTTGCTGCCGCACAAATGTGACAGGGGTGCATTTGACTCTGGAGAATTTGGTAGGGGGTCCAAATTCTTCCACACCTCACACGCCCCTCTGGTAGAGGCCATCCTGCGGATTTGGCGTGGTTAATTTGGTGGCCAATTTGAGTTACCAAAGGTTCCATACATTTACTGTGGCAGTAGATATTGAGTTTGAAATTTGCAAAGCCAAGGCAAATAAACAAATTTCACCAAATCTTTTCTTGGGTTCGGTTTCAATTCCCACATTGAATGACGCGGGGGCTGGTTGATGGGCGTGGACACTGTTTTAAGAAACGATGATTGGGTTGGTACAGAAATTTCGCCTTGAGCAGCCTTTTCGCTCTGGTTCAACTCAATTTGTTCGATACATTTTGCACACAAGAACATCCCCACGGAGCACAACGAAGTCAAAATTACTCATGACAAAAACGAGTGATTACCGCGGCAACCTTTCCAATTCGTCTTCTTTTCGATGGAATGCAAAATTGGGGATAAAAGGTGAAAGTGGCACCAGCACACAGAATTGGGGAACCAAGGACGGCAAAGCCACAACTTGCACCAAAGAATACCTGACAGATATATTGCAGCTAAAACATGTGATGTGAGTGGGAGTGTGACAGCTCTTTGCAGAGTGCACCTGTGGGCGGGGTGGCTGAGGCTGACCATGTGTGTGCGTGTACCTACTTGCAATTTTTGGTCTGACTGTACCTACTTGCAATTGTGGGTCTGACTGTGGGAACGGGTGTGCGTGAAAAAGTGTGAACGATCAAGCATTTGGGTGTTGACCTTGGTTCACCATAACTCCACAGGTGGTTCTGCATTTTCTACATCGTTTTCGCCTTGTGCAACCAAAATTCCTTGAGCAAGAATATCCGATCTCGCGCCGCGTGTGTATGTGTACATGCCTCTGTGTTCATTTTTTTGCGTCACGCATGTGTGCAAATGCGTGTGTGCCTGTTGCATCCGTCTCGTCAGCCCCAATTCGTCGGTCTCAATCTCTGCATGCCATGCCTGCACCATCACTGTGCGTGGCGGCTGGCCCATTATAGTGATGCAGAAGCTGCATCTGCAGAGGAATGAAGACATGGAGTAATGGCATGTGGCACCCGAGAAATTCACATCAATTTTTTTTTGGGCTGTGTGCCTGAGCTTTTTGCAATGAACTCCTGCACTACAGCACATGCGCATGTCGCGAGGGAGCTCAGTCAAGTGAGGGCGCCTTACTTGCGCTGAGCTTGGTGTAGTTGGCCAAATTCATTGGCCCACTGTGCGCCTTCAGTGTGGCTACCACCAGCTTGTCGAGGTCGGCCTGCAGACAACGGAATATGCAGTGTGTGCGAATTCGTGCGTGTGTCTGCAGGAGAGTGCCCATGTCAACTGGCCAACTGTTTCCAAAGCTGCCACCCGCGCCGACAAGACGAGTCAGCTAAAATCAGAATGTGCACTTTGGATCTTCAGTTTGGGGGTACGCACAGCATCCCAATTCCATTCCAAACCAAAGCGACATCGCGCGGACGTGCTTTGTCTTGCGCAAGGAGGTGATGGCCAGCTGGTTTGGCATTGCTTCATCTTCACCGTGTGTGTTCAATTCGATTCAAGAAATGCTTCAGCAACGCGCAGTCATACTGTCATCCCTTCTGTATCGCGCCGAAAACTCGGCAAGCACAACCAAAACCCAATCCGAGTAACAATGGTGCCCCCCCTTTGCACAATGCACTACCTGAGAGCATGCGACGTCATTGGTGTTCAAACAATCTTGAAGGACAGCCTTCAAATCCGACTGGCCAATCACACCATCGCGGTCGACGTCAAAAATTTGGAAGAAGCACTTTGCCTTCTCTTCCATAGAATGGCTCTCATTCAGCTTTCCATAATACAATGCCAGAGCACCAGCAAATTCCTAAAATGTGAGGAGCAACATGGCGGTGGAAGCAAAAGAATTCTTTTGTTTTAATGCCCTTTGGAGGCATCGCGCAACAACAGAAGTCACGGCTTCAAAAACCCTGCCCTAGTAGTTCCCAATCCCCTTGGGAAAAAAAACTCAGTATAACCCATTTTCGTATGTCAAATCCCATGACCATGAGGTAAACGGTGAAAATTCATGGTTGCAAACAGCAGGCGAGCTGATCTTCATGATCGCCAATTTCCGCACGTGTGCCAAAAAATGACGGGAGGTGCAAGGGAAATGCTCTCCTGCACGACAAAGCGTCTTGTGCGGGCATGAAGCCATTGTTTGATTCATTAACGCGTTGGTAAGAATTCCGGCTTTACTCCCAAACGCTTGAGTCCCTTGTTGGGCGAAACGGTTTCTTCAACAACTACCCCAAGCGCATGAGCGAATAACAACTCACAAACCACGAGCATATGCTACCAACATGGGCAACCCCCGCCCACAAAAAATTGCTTTCATAGTGATTGATGGATTGATTGGTTCCCTCCGCCCTTGCTCGTGCATTTGAGGAAGTACTCCAAACATGTCGTCTTTCATGCGCCTATGAGCGGAGGAGCGCCAGAAGGGGTTGGGTTGTACGTGTGCAGTTGCCACCATGCCCCGCCTACAACCAACATCTAACAACGGCGGCTGGCATGATGTAGTATTTGGCGAGCTAGGTTTTGCTGTCAACGAACGACAGCAGGTTTCACGATTTTTAGCGTGCTTCTATTTCATGTGCATTTCGTTGCTTGAGGCGTGAGACGCATGGACGAAGCTACTTCTCAAACCGCCCTACTGTTTGACATGAATGACCATGAAAACAAATTGGTTCGCAAATGGAATGAACAAGAGCACATCCCAACGAGCAAACTGCTGGTCACCGGCCATTGATGGAATGGACTATTCACAAAAGGTGGTCGGGCTAAGTTCCATAGATGCAACACGGTCGACACATACAAAAACTCGGGCGGTTCAATGCCATCAAGGGAATTTTTTTGGCATGTGGATCGGGTCTATTTCTAACGCTAGTTCTCCATGGCAAAGCTTGTGTTGGTTGAGTGTGTTTCGCAGCATGGGGTCAAGAAGTTGCAGAGTTTTTTGGGAGCTGAGTTTCTTTGTTGTAGGTCGTGGCCAAGGAATGCCACAAATCGCGATTTCCCGGGGCGACGTGCAATTTTAGCAAATTTCGCCGGGGGAGAAAAACCTACAGCTTGCGAATGCGCATCCGATGGTCCGCGTTTTGGTTGATTTCGACACGCCTAGACTGAGTCATGGCCTTTTTGGATGCCCGACGGCCACGGCCTGTGATTTAAACATCATCCAACTCCATCGTATCAACTCGATCATCGCAATTGGTACGCAAAATCACATGCGCAAAGAACAATCATTTGGGTTATCTTGTCTTCATGTTCCCATGCCTCCGTGTTGCCTCGTGCGAAGCAAAGCATGTTTGAACGATCTCGTGGAACCGAAACAACCACAAAGGGACGAAGAGGTCATGATACCTGGAAATCAATTTCACCCGAACTGTCTTTGTCGAACATCCGGAAGAGCCCATCGTAAAACACGCCACTAGTTTTCTTTGAAAGCGGTGCACCTTCGGTCATCATGGTGATGAACTCCTGTCTATCGATCATGCCGTCATCCACAACGCTGCATGATACCTTCTTGAAGCTTTGGTACAACGCACGCACCTCCTCCTCGGTGAACTTCGACTTTTTGAGTGTTTCTTGAATGTTCTTTTCCTAAATCCGGGGAGGAACTTGGATGCTAAATTGATTAGCGACACAAACTTTGAAAATAACGGAAGCTTTGCGGCAAAACTCATTGTCAATCATGCAATGTAGTTTTATGATAGATCACATCGTTGGATTTTTATGTCGTGCATTCGCTCACATCTTTGTGACGATTCGTTTTGATGTATTCGGACGTTCTTCTGTCAGTGTACGGTACGACATGCACCCGACCTCGTGAGTCAAATCTCACAATTGGCAACTGCGCAACGCACTTTGTGTTCGGTGGGCATAATTTTGTGAGTTGTAAACTATGCTCATTCTAGTTGCCCTCGGCATCGAGGTGCACGGAAAACGATCAAGTGAACGAAACATGTGACAACAATCCGCGAATTCAACTTCGGCATCTGCCGTGACGGGGGTGCTTCTCTTTCCTCGGAATAAGGGAAAGAGTCGTCTTATTGAAAATCGCGCACGGACTTCTGGAGCGAAGACGTTTCATATCCGCACCATCTCGCACCCCACAAAGATATCGCACGGCGTCGACCTCATTCGTGGACAACTTGCGTGTAATCTTTGTTCTTTGTAGCAATTGACTTCCACAACAAGTCGTTCGGTGCAAATGGGTTGGCATTGACAAAAGCAAAATGTGTGTGTACTATTGTTCTACACTTGTTTCCCGCGTTCGGAAGGTGGTCCTTATCTTCGATATTCCTAGGATGTGTTCAGTTTCTTTTCATCATCACGTTACGTAGGCCATGCGATCCACGGAATTGGGCAAGATAAGATAGCGAACCTCTGCTCTTTTCTCCAAAGCCTTAATCGTGTCATAATTTTTCATAAAGTCTTGCAAGCTAATTTGTCCAGAGTGGGTGCTATCCATGGCGTTAAATAGTTTGGTTTCGTCCGATGATGCTAGCAAGATCCCCATACGCATCAGCATGGCATTGAATTCCTTCGTATCAATTTTGCCATTCCCATCCATATCGGTGCGCTTGAAATACTCTCGGATCTCTTGTTCGGTTGATTGATTCATCTTTTGGCAAGGACGTGGGCCAAGACTCTGCACAACATAAAGGCTTGAATGAACTTGCAAGTACGTACAACAACGAGCGAGATGGCAAGGTTCATTTTGGAACGAAGGTTGAAAGAATGGCGGTGAGACTATCACAGGAATAGCAACTGTCGGTATCACATCGTCGTTACCATCAAAAAATCCTTGCCCATGCAGTGTGCAAGTGTCTGTAGGTAAGGTACAACTTTCAGTGTGTATTTACCCCCTTTGGCCCAAAATTTCCCAAAATCGAAAATGGGCGGTTTCAAGACCAAAATGGGTTCCACAAGGGTTCGAAAATGTATTTTTTGAACCAAAACCACTTGTTCTGCTTACGCAAGTATTTTAGCCTTTATTCAGAATCCACATTAAACATTTTCGGCCTTTTGCATGGACAACATCTTTGGTACACCAACATATTGCAGCATCTCCACGTCGCCATATGGGGATACAAACAAGGCGTAAAGAAATTGTGGCGCAGTGAGCAGTTTGCTGTTTGGGGTGCACGATTTTTAAGGGAAAACCCCGCGACTTAGATTACCCCGCCTGTTGGACTGGCGCGCGCCGATGCGCGCCGAAATCTGACTGCGCGCCAGTCCCCCCAAACGGAAAAAAGGGAACATGGCGGGACTCGAACCGCCGTAGTGCTCCCTCCTACGGATAATATGACCGGCTTTACTCATTGGGCCATTGGTTTGCCTGCAACATCATCCGAAAATATTATTTATGGATTTGGTCCCTCCGACGAAATTTTTTAAAAAAAACCAAGCCACCGGCCGAAGCCGGCGGCTGCTGGCTTTTCCCAGCCATGCGCCGAGGTTGTCGACGGCCCCTGGGCCCCCCGGGCACCTCGGTTGAGTTACAAACTTGACCACTTTCGGTCACATTGTGCACAATCATTGGCCCATTTCCATCGTTGAGCCTAATGGTGAAGGGAGGGGCCAAAGAGGTGCTTGGGCCAAAACTGTTTGTAGTCGTTGGTGTAGCTCGGAGTGGCCACTTTTTGAGGTGGTTTGTTGTTCCCAAAGTGTGCCACTCCAAGACCTCCAAGGACTTTTGTGTGGGCCTTAGTGTGAGCCTTCCTTGGTCACCGGTGCCTTTTGGTGCTACAATGCCTTTTGGTGCTACAAAGACCTCTTGAACACAAAAAGAACACCCCATATCACACCTTACCACAAGAGTACATCTTACCACAAGAGTGGGGGGGTAGAAAAGTGGCACCCTAGAGTACCAACTCTAGCTATATCCTACAATAAAAAGTGTTTGGGTGCATAAGGAAAGGATAGCTTGGAGCTTGAAGCCCCGTGAGCTATTATGCAGAGATATTGAAGTGCAATGGTAACCAATATAGGTTGACACTAACTTGTTAGGTTGACACTAACTTGTACTCTATGAGGGGTCGTGGAGTGACACCCCTAGAGGTGGTTTGTAGCACCCCAACACCGCCGCATAGTGTGCCACCCAAGCACTAAAGCACCACAAGTGCTGTGAGACCACTCCACAACCCACAACGTATGTCAACAAATAATGTGTATTCTCTCTGCTTCTAGTGGTTTTGCAACAAAAGTTGGAGCAAAAGTTGGTCACTACAACATTGTACCACACCAATTTGCCACCCTTGATGATAGGCAACCAACAAATGCTATAATTACAACACATCCCCAAGCCAGCCTTGTGTTGTAAACGTCAAAAGCACTTAGAAACGTGTTGAATGACCATGACTTACCTTGTGCAGGCAGATGCAAGCCACATTTTGGTGGCAAAAGCAAACAATCTTCACAATTGCACATCTCCCTCCCAACCAACATGTGCAGAATTGGTCCAAACACCCCAACGGCCGAACCACGAACTTGTGACCTATGGAAAGGGACCCTAACCGCGAGTTAAACCCATAAAACGTACGCCACCCTGTGGCCAAACACCCAAAAACGAACTTCTAAACTCGAAACATGGGACATGTCGAGATCCAACCCATCATGTCTCAAGGACATGGCATGCTCAGAGCACATGACCAATGACCAAAGTTTCACTTTAAGGGAACAAACCCCCAACAAGTACAACACAGGACCAACCAAAAGACAACTCAAACCACGTTTTCGACATGACTAGACAGCTGCAAGCTGTCCAATGCAAAAAACACCACTTCGAACGCAAACAGTGGCACAAATTTATTCAAATGCGTCTACATACAACTCAGTCCAAGTTAGTGGGGTTGGGGTAAAAAGTGGTCCTCTAAGTGTCTGAAAGTTTGACCAAATTACACTGCGAAATCGACGACTCGACGACATTACAGATAGCTCACCTGGTAAACAGACACCTGAAAAAGACATTCCCAGCGTCTCAACCTTTCATCTGCCAAAAATTTCGAGAAAATCTCAAAACTCTGAGCGTCGCGGTTCAGTCCAAGTTAGCGGGGTTTTCCCTTAATCTGCAATGTTCTTGTCCAAACCAGCTCGACTTCGACCCAAGTAAACTGTTGCGTCGACGTCCCGAAGGTCGCGAGGAACTCATCCCCCAGAAAATTTCACAATCAATCAATGATCAGAAATTTTTTTAACTAAAATGAATATAATTCTCGAAAATATAAAGTGGTGATACGCGCAGTAAATTATTTTTTGCCACGATGTCGGCATACCGTCGGCGAACACCCAGCCCTGTCGTTGGCAGCAATGTCATGATGGTCCCTCTGCTTCTGCCGTGGCTTTTTGGCCCTTGATGAGCGGGGGCTTCACCATGCCTAGACTCGTGCTGGAGGACCTTGATGGTAGCATGGAGCGCAGGGAAGGAGTGCTTGAAGAACCGGGCACGGCTTAGGATACATGTATGGCGCTTGGCGATTCCATTTCTGCACTGTTGCACAACCCAGTTCAGCACATAGGCCCCGAATGTAGGATTTGGGACATTGCTCCATTGGCACGTGTTCCATGTTCCATGGCTATGGCCGTGTTTCTTCATGCCTCGTCGTGCCCCTAACTTTGTCTGGGAGAGAAAGGGTTAGTGCCCAAACAAATGGACAAATAGTGCATTTGAGATGGTGAGGTTTCTTGTTGACCAGCGATTGGCAACCTACATGTCGTGTTGTACATGGCGTGTTGTGTGTGGAGCCACGGCTTGAGGCTTGATTGTGTGTGTGTGTTTGTGTGTGCGTGACCGATATTCAGCAAACCAACTACGTTCAAGTAAAATTCCAACCACATTTTTTCAATGTCTATTTTTTTTGATTTCGGGATGTTTTTGGACAATTTCGGGAGCCTGCATGCATGAACCACGGTGCCTCCGCCCATTTTGGGTGGCGGGGGTGAAGTTCATGTGGGCTTTCTTGTTGCATTATGTTGTCAATTGAGTTCAATCAGCGAATCCTCACGAATGCCAAGAGCACAAGCAGCACAGCTCCAATGTCACAAAGACATGACCTCACTACGATTGAATGTTGGGAAAAGACGATCATCTGGCCCATTTCGTTTTGCACTACAAACGGTTTGGCAAATTGGAGCGTGTGCACGAGAAGGAGACCCAAGTGATCTATAGTCCCTCATGAATGCAAGAGCTAAGGAAATCACCATACCCAACGGAAGGGCCCAAGGATGCCATGGCATATGACCTGGGATTGGTGGTCGGAGCATGCAACATTCTTTTGAACAGATGTAACACAAGAGAACGGCACCTTTTCTTTACACTTGCAACACCAACCCACAAATCCCCCCCCCCCCGTGTTACTTCACAATTGGTGGCAATCAAGCAAAAATACCCGTCACCAGGAAGAAAAAGGTGTTAGTACCCAAAGGACTCTGGACGAATCCTATTTGCTGACGCTAAAGTGGTGCTCGCGACACCTTTTGAAACAAACCTTTGTTCTTTCAAGAAGAAGATGGTTAGCATGCCTTCCGAAAGGGCCGGGTTCTAGAAACATGATGGCGACACATGCACTTTGGTACATCGCACGAATTCGCCTACCCCATCACGATTGTGCACCATCCCAACCTCAAAAAGTGATCGTCGGTCAAATATTCACACGTGGCATGGGCGCAACTTTCCGTGGTAGATGGCCGATTAGGATTTAGGGGTCCTCCTCGGTCCGCGGATACCTTCCTTGCGCTCCAAGTCATGTGGTTGCTTTCTTCTTCGCTCGGAGAATTTGTGTGGCATAATTTTTCGGAACGGTTTGTCACATAATCCTCCGCCGCTTTAGGTTTTTCCCTACCATGTGTTTGGTTGTTATTGCATGATGGCCTCACCATTCAACCCTCTTCCGCACATATTGAGAGTGTACACCACGTACCCGCTCTCCTCCAATCTATGCACGTCCGGCTTGCTGACCGTGGCCTCCGATGTTGTTGCGCAAAGAATGGATGGGGCGCAGCAACTTGATATGGAAAGGTAACCTCCCACAACCCCATTGTGATTATTCCCCGATGAATAGCCCGCCCCACAACAGCTAATCATGCAATTTTTGGTTGGGGGGTGAGAAAGAAGAGGGAAGGACGACATAGAAGCGTAGTTGGCCGGGGATTTGCAACGCCCGCAATAAAGAGCCCGAGGTTTTGAGACGCGTCTTTTTTCGCCCTCCCCCACGAAAAGGCCGAAATGCTTTGGGGCTTGTGCCCGCAAGGAATGATGGGCAATTGCCTCCCGGTTACAATCAAAGTCCCACGCTTGCATGTGAACACCTCTCTCATGCGCCGCTTGTAGGTGTACCCACATGGTGGGATGGGGCCTAACGTTCAATGGGTTCATATGCTACCATTGGTTCCGCTTCTTGGATCGCTTGTTCCCTCCTCACAAAAACACACTGCCCCGTGTCTTGCTCAAGATCACAGTGAACCAACTGGTGCTTGCCCCCACGGCCAATGGAGCCTTCTTCGCGTTCGCTGTTGCGCGGCGGCATGACCTTTGGGACCCTGAGGCCCGGCGCCGCATGTGGCACGAGTTGTTCGCCAAATTCCGTTCCGATTTACTCCGGCTCTGTGTGCAGTCTACATGCTTTTGGGGCCCTGCCCACATCATCAACTTTTTGTATGTGCCTCCGCCGCTGCGCATCTTGTATGTGAGCGTGAGCTTCTTCGTTTGGACCGTTTGGCTTTCGATTATCGGCCATCGCCGCGTGGCGAATACACCAAGCACGAGGCGAGTAGAGGAGCAAGTGGGCACGGGGTAGTCTTTGGGGTTTGTGCTATGAACTCCGATCATCCAATGACCCGTTCCAACGTCTGGCCCCACCCCACTACTCTTTTTCATACAGTCTTGGGGAATGCTTGAACCTTCCACATGGATCCTTTGTATCGCACTCGACGGCATTCTAAACGGGACATTTGAGCCCAAAGGCCAACCCCTCCTAGTAATAAACCTTCTTTGGGCCGTTGCAATCAATATTTCGCTACCCCGTCGGGTGACCAAGCGGACAATGGTGGGGGGGCTGCTTGCTTCAATGCTTGCTGCTTCAATGGAAGGATGCTCTCAATTGCCACGGTCATTCACAAGAACAGGGATCGATGTTCAGGGGATGGGGCTTGGTGGGTCCTAGGGACAGGCGTCACGCTTTTGCATGGCGCGCGTCGCGAGCACAACAGCTCCGGCACGATTGTGTAACAAGGCATGCACCTGTCCGGATTCGCGGCTTGTCGCGACTTCGAGTTGAAGATTCGCGATTCTATCAGTTGATTCTATCAATTTGCCAATGGCAGATTGGATGGGGCCCCGGGTGCTTTGCCCCCCCCTCCCCCTGCCGGAAGTACCAACCGGCATGCTTATTCAACCTCTTATGGCACACCCCCGGGGTGGTGCAACACTGACCCCAAAGCATTCGCTCCGGATAAATGGGGAAGAGGGGGAATAGACAGGATGAACATCAGGCTTGTCTTTTCTTGGTGCGTTGTGCCCTGCTGCCAACGCGTGATCGACTTGACAGGCTTATTGGATGGAGCGAGAAGACCCATTAAACGGAGATGGGATGAGGTCATTGGGCCAGGGCTGTGCTGGGCTGCGGAGGTTATTCCCTGTGCTTTCAAAAATCTTCAACCAACGGTTTAAGATGTGGCAACCCGTCCTGGTAGTTGGCTGCAGGAGGAGGGAGGAGACAAAGGACAAATTTTTGAGGTATTTGAGTAAAATAGAAACAGAATAGGCAGCAGCCCGGTGAACGTTGTCACACGATCCTTGAACGAAACAACGAGCGATGAGCGCTTTCCCAATGAGGCGTACCGGTCCTGTCGTAATAGCGATTGCACGTAGCGATGGCACGTGGATAGCTGTAAGGGAAAGGGATCAGGACTTCACCTGATTCTCATGCAAGCATCGCTCCAGCAGTCATCGCGCCTTTCCGCCTTCCATGCCTCTGGTCCCACTGCGTTACCACCTGGTCTCTGTCCCTGCCTCTTTGCCTATTCCTGAAACCATGCAGGCCATCATCATCTTGCAACCTCGGGATGGGACGGGGATCGACAGGGGGATGGGATGAAGTGACCTGGTGGTCTGTGCGTTTTCCCCGGATATGTTCAGGTGAACCCATCAGTGATTCAGCGGAAGTGCTCGTGCTAGACAGTGACTGTGCTGTGGTAGCACAATGGTGCGGACAGGTAAGGCACGGGGGCGGGGCAGGGATTGTGACACCTGGAGGTTGTATGAGAAAGACGAATGCTGTGGGAAAGGTTTCTGCTTTTTTGGTGTGCGCTTGGTTGCATGCGGTTCCCCCCACATGTGAGATTGCATGCCGCCTTTTGGGTGCACATGAGGATATCTGTCTGGTCAACCCCTCTGACCAATACCATCCCAGCAATGGCACGGTGCTGGGCAGTGAACCCAGCATTCCCCATCCCGTGTGAATATCTTTCGAGTATTAGGTGCCGCATTTGAGGTACCCTTGGTCTCCCATTGATCTCCAAAAAGTGGGTGGATGTCCCCAAAATATTCACCCCACCCACCCCGCTGCGGCCTTCGCAGACGCCCCACCGTCCCCATTTGAAATAGACTACACAACGCCCAACCTCGTGGACCAAGCATTGTAGCGTGTCCCCGAGGCAAATGAAGGCAATTCCTTGGTGAGCTATTTGAAAACCGAGTTTCTACCCCTTCCAAAAGAGGATGCCATGATTTGATTATTTTGCAACAATCATGGATAGATGGGGGCCAAATCCTGTAAATGCAGGTCTCAAGGCTTTAAAGTCTGAAAATGCCTCAGGCAAGAGACGAATTCTTCAAAGGCTGACTGCAGCTGGAACAAACATGCAAACGACCACAGCGTTGATCTTGTTTTTCAAATATCTTTTGAGATGCTACAGGATTTGCAACCGCGAAGTGTATCATACCGAACAACCAGTAGTGGAAATAGCAGTTCCACGATAACGTGCCTTTCCCTTCGCCCTCATTCGGGATTCTATCCAGAGTGGCTTCTGTGCTGTCATTGAACACATCATGCAGGAAGGGAGAGATGCTGTTCCATTTTTTCTTCATGATGCCTTTGGTGGTTGGCAAGGAGAATACATGCAACAGCCCCGTCCTCGTAAACACTGCATGACGCCTTATGTTGTACCTCTGCACTTTCCTGTGGGCGGGGTCTGGGACGGCCGTGTCGGGCTTCGGATGGCATCTGGAAGGACACAGACAAGGCTCTACCTGACAGCGTGGGCTCTTGGAGGAGAAGGGGTATAGTTTTGCGTGGAGCTGAAGCTGCTCCACATCTGCCCCACGCGAAATGTGCATGAATACTCATTTGAGGTCGATGAGGCAGAAGATCCGACGTGGCGCAACTGCTGTCTCGGGTCGGCGTATGGGGCGAGATCTGGGTGATAATTGCTACAAATGGGCCAGTTGCCGCTGCAAGGGTTCCGACACAACCACCTCCTTGCCCTCGGCACAGGGGCAGTCTCAGATGGTTTGCTTTATTGCTAGGCACGGAAAAGGGGAACAGACTGTGGAAAACATTACCCACACCAGCAAAAGATGTTACCAGCAAAGGTCTCCAAGACAGCACACAACAGGGACTTGGTCACAGCCTTGGGGATAATAGCAATTCTGGGAAATGTGCAGAAACTCGCCAAAATTTGCGGAATCTTTCGAAAATTGCAGAACATTCGAAATTGCGTGAAGTTCGCTGAGTTACTTCAACCCCTCCTGCAATGGAGATTTGTGGACGGTCGAGGGTTGCTAAGGGCTGATCAAGGTGATCAAGACTTGAGATTGGTCTTCCAGGGTGCAGAGTCTAAAAGGCCGTATTGTGGATGGTTAAGGTTGCAAGACAGTGATGAGCCTCAAGGGCCATACGGTTGCAGAAGGTTACTGGGGAATGCCAAGGGAATGCAGCCATGGAGCCCACCACAGCCCTTCACACCGCTACACCTCAACTCCCCTCCACAACCATCGACAATTGAGAAGAGCCAACCTAGTGGAATGCCCCAGAACTCTCATCTCTACATCAACTGATCAACGCCTCTGCACCTGCTATTAAAGTCTGCCCATTTCTCAACAACCCTCAACAACCTATGACGAATAATCCTGCACCCAACAACGTGCACCAAGCAATACACCCTCGATGCTGTGACTCCGTCCATGGATGCAGTCAAATTTTCTTCACCACTCCAACAATCATACCAAGGTGGCTTCTTGCCAATGGCCCATCACCCAGAGTTGTGAAGATTGCATGGACCCAACAGTGTGCTGCCAAACTAGAGGGTTCAAAGGCCAAGATCATTGATTATGATCCAGTGTTGTTCAGAGTAGGCGAATGAGGGTTGCCAACGATTGCATTGCTGCAATCGTTGCAAGTGGAGAGTTGTATGAAGCTGTGTAGGGTTGTGGGGTTACGGGAAGTTGGGTGGGTCCCTGTTGACTATTCAGGGTTGTGTACTGGTTCTTCACGCTTGTGGGTTTTTTTGAGGGGTTTTGATGTGTTAAATTTTTGTGGGTTGTTGAGAGGAGGCTTGTTTCATTTGGGGAGCACGTGGAGGAATGTTGAATTTTGGAAGGTTACAATACGGAACATAGCTCAAGAATGTTGATCACCAATCATGCACACGGAAAGATCTTGTGGTTGCTAAAACAGGTCTGCTTGTGCTAGTCTGCTGGAGCCTGTGGTGCAATTGTGGTTCATTTCCCGTCTCGGCAGTGGGTTACCAGCTAAGCGTTCTTGTTTCAGTGGAATCTTGTTTTTGGCAGATTCATGTGAGGGCAGATTCCCAACTGACCACCAATGTAGCGCTCATACTTCCAACTACCCACCTTAAATCAGGGTGGATTATTCCCAACTGGACCCCTTGTTTTTAAAAAACCTGCGTATACCATGGGACCATGGATCCTTTGGACCCGCACACTGACATTTTGCATTTTTCACCTGCTAGGCTTCTGCACAAATTATTCTGGAAGACACATGCATGCAATTGAGAAAACAGAGTCCTGCTAAAGATCGTAGAAGATGCAAAGCATATTTTACATTTTGAACGGCAAGCCTGGCAAGTGGGGAATATGGCTAGTCCCCTATGTACGGAAAATACCCACGTAGCCTGCAGTTGAGCATACATTCATGCATGGTCAATTCTGCTCACCATCCGCAGTCAATAGTGCTCATTGTGTTGCAAGGTTTGCTCCTTGCTGATTGCTATTTGCCTTTTTTCTGCCAATCTGAACCTTTCATCAATGTGCACCCTCTTCCAAGGCAGTTGAGCACAGGTAGCAGTGTATGAGTGCCATGACAAGGGAAGGAGCCATTGCTGGGGGTTTCCAGCCCCCCCCCCCCAAATTTTTTATAGGCTGAGACTTTTTTGTTGGGGCATGTTCCAGCAGTGTAACCGAAGAGACAAGCATTGCGGAGGAGAGACAAGCATTGCGGCTGAGGCAAATACACTTGGGATTAGGTCATTCTTAATTCAAGCCCACTAGTGTGCGAACTAGAATGATTGCGTGTTTGGGACATGTGTGTCCTTGACATATGAACTTGTATAGCCCATGGGGGGGGGGACTTTGCTGGTCCAAGGACACAACCCCCCCCCCCTATGGGCCTGTGGCCATGGTTAGTTGCCAAAGATTTAGCCGGCTGACTTACACACAGCTGCCAAAGGTAGAAAAGGATAGCATTGTATTATGCAGCCATTTTGATTGTTCCCCACTCAGGGTCCACGAGACCTTAGGGGTCATGCAACCTCTTTGATTGTTCCCCACCCACGGTCCCCAAGATGACAAGAGTGATTCTTCCCCTCTCGAGTACCTGAGACCGCACAGGTTACTTAGCCATTTTGATCCTTCCCACTCAAGGGTCCCATTGACAGTAGGAATTAAGCCAAGTAGCCACCCTTGTACATACACCAGGAAGTACCAACCGGCATACTCGTTCAGCTTTTATGGCACACAGCCCCAAACACCTTCAGTTATGTGAGCACGAAGTGCTGAAAGCAGGCCCGTTCACTGCATTCTGAACAATGCGCTAGTGCTTTGGAGCCGGATTGAATGATTTATGGCAGAACAGCCCCCCTGCCAGCCCCCCTGCCCCACCCCACCCCAACCCAAGGGAGGCTCTGGCCATGGTTAGTACATTACGTCATATAGCCCATGAGATGCCGTCCCTCACTCTCTGTAGGCTGCCTTTTTTTTTTGGCATAGCACGAGGCAGCTATGCCGCGCAAAGAGATTTCCAAATTCACACTGCAGTTGGCTAAGGAGCCAATCGTGAATTTGTCCATCCGGCAGCTACGAGTGTGGACCAAGAATCCGGACAATTTGCTTGGCATTTCCCAGCATCTTCGCAAAGAGGTGCCGATCCGCTTTGCGAAACGAGTGGTAGAGCTGGAGCAGGTTCACCCGAAGTTGCGTGAGCACCCTTTTGTGGAAAAGGTGCAGAATACGTACACAGAGGTGTTGGACTCCCTACATTCGGTCAACCAGCCGCAGACACTGGACGATGTGAATGGCTTTGCGCAACAAATGGAAGGCTATTTGAATGGACGCAATTTGATTGATACCATTGAGAAGTTGTGTTTGGCGGTGCAGGAACTGAAACCAGATTTATCTTCGCAAGAATTACAGGTGGTTCGCAGGGACAGTTTGGAGGACAGCGTGGGAGTGCTGGGGCGGTGGTCCGTAGATGCCCGTTTGCCTGGGGGCATGCGACCCTCGCTGGCTGGTGACACAAATTGTCGGCTGAAAGCCAGCCCAAACTGAAGCTTTGAACAAGCCGAAAGCTTGAACCCCGTAAACTCGCTTGATGTGAGTCATAGTGACATTCGGTTGATGAGCAACAGCACATTGCTGCAACTGTGAAGGGCGCGTTCTGTTGGACTCTTGGGTGTTTGAATTATGACTACTCTCTTGAGGGGATTTATAATTTTGGGAAGGCCTTCTCAGGAGGGATCGGAAATTGTGTCGTTGTGCTGTACCGAAATGCTTGATAAGTAAGCAGTCGATATCCTCTCGTACCGTTGCCACGATTGCCACAACTGCCACTATTACTAGCAGAACTACTCTTACCACCATGATTACCAACACGAAGGCACCACGACTACCCACAAAACGACGTCATCCTCCTCCTTGCTTGGCCATTAGTGCCGCCGATCACCCGTAACAGGCCTATACTTGCTCTGCTCTGAAACGCTAACCCGAGCCAACGTCTCGATTAAACTTGTACTGCTTCTGCTCAGGATGCGGACGATATGTTGCGCAACTTCTACACATCGCGGTTAAGCTTACGATGCACCGTGGAACAATTTCTGCGGATGTGGAAGCGGGAAGAGGGATTGATTGCGGAGTTTTCACCCCATGACGTCCTGCGGGATTGCATCACTGAGGCCAATCAAATCTGCAATTTGGTCTTTGGTGCCAGGCCCGAGTTCGAGCTTATCGGTGACTTGGACTTCAAATGCATTCACATGCCAGGCATGCCGCACTGAACCTCCAACAAGTGCAAGCTGCTCCTCCTCCCTCCGTTCAAACCCCCCAAAACACACCTTCTCTCCAATCAGCTGCGTATTAGGCACGTAGAAAGGAGCAGATTACAACCTCAGTCTGCACCGACCCTCCCTATGGGGACGTTCAGGTCCTCCTCATAAGATTGGTGTGTGGAGGACAGAAATATCGAGGGTGATTGTATGAACAACGCAGTACATTGATGTGTTGGGTGGAAGCGAAGGGGAGCAGTAGGCGAAGGACACAGACAGTGGAGAGGTGGTTGTACAAGCGATGCAGCACTGTGGGTTAGGGAAGTGCAATGCCGTGCGCGCAGGGTAGTGCAGTGCAGTGCAGTGCAGTGCAGTGCAGTGCGTGCACTGCAAACACCACAGCACTGCAGTGTAGGCCGTGACAGTGGAGTGCAATGGTCATCATCCAGGGCCCAGACCTTCCACGGGGAGAGAAGTATCTCGTGCTCGAACCCTTCCATAAACGGTGGAGCTGCCCTCAAGTCACCAACTTCTGCTTTGCTGCCCCCGCCTCTTCGCAAGTCCCAAGTGCTCAAGTGCGTGTGTATTGAACGGATTGTTGGTCATCATGTGTCGCGTTGTGCATACGGGATCCATTTCGCCGCTTAGCTCAGCCCCCCCCCCCCCCCAAACCTTGAAAAAGCAACCGTTTCCGTTATGCCCCTCTGCCATCCTTTTTTGCTGTATTTTGTTGCTCTTAAGGACCCCCCGATGTGAGGCTTTGCAAGCGTAGCGGCTTGGTTCGTCCCCTGTGTTTCGCCAACAGGAATTTTGTACCTCGTCTTCAAAGAGATTCTCAAAAATTCATGCAGAGCCACGATGGAGAACCGCGAGGATCCCGAGGATTTTCCCATCCGCATCAAGATCACCGCTGGCAAAGAGGACCTGGTGATCAAGATCAGTGATAGAGGAGGGGGATTCCCGCGCAGTGTTTTGCCGAAGGCCCGCAGCTTTGTGTATACTTCAGGTGTTCTCGCATGCCTCGCCCCCAGGGAACCAACCCCCCACCCTGCATTTTTGGGCCTTCGTATGGAAGCCTGGAGCCATTAAAGATTCAAAACATACGGCGATCCAAAGAGCTAGAAGATGCATTCTTGTTCATGTGTGTCGGCCCTGTGGGAAACTGCATGTAGTTCCACCGCCCTCCACCACCTTGAATTGGGCATACCCCCCCTCCCTCCTACTCACTCACTCAGCCTTTATGGCACACCCCCCTCCTTCCCTGCGTTTTCCCGGAAGTTAGTGTAGGGGCGGTTTGGAAAGAGGTTGAAAAGCGCAGGTCTAGGGCATACCACTGCTGTGCTGCCCTTGCGAATCATTTCCTTGGGAGGCTTGGTGCACCCTGCGGGGGGGCCTTATGGTATCCTTAGCGCTTGCTTAGTTTTGCCGAACGGGGCGGTGGGTTTGCACATAAATCACTGCATTGCCCAGCAATACCGACGGCGCTCCGATTCTCATCTTGCAGTACAGCGGGTCAGCGGAGCCGAAAGCCCTTATCTGAATTTGGCCGGATACGGACGCGGGTTGCCTTTGGCGAAGTTGTATTGCGAATACTTCGGAGGAGCCTTGCATTTGCTGCCGACCAACGGCATCGGCACCGATTGCTACATTTATATCTTGCGGAATTTGGATTATATCAGCGATTTTGAGTGAGCTTTGGACTACAAGACAAACCGGCAGGCTTATCATCATGGCCGAGGAGAGGGTTGACGTCATTTCTTTGCTGTTCTGCGCACAGCACAAGCCCTGAGGAAGTGCGGACTGTGCACCATACAGGGATATTGCATCTGCCAAAACGTTTTGTAACACCTGCGAGCATTTGCTCGACACTTCTGGACCCCTGCGGACGCCGGAGTGACGCGGGCACGCGCGCGCGCGTGTCGGGTTTGACGTGTGTGTGTACATTCGTTACGTAAATCGTGTGTGTACATCAGGGGACATGCCGTGTGTGTGGGCATGTACAACCACCACAAAGCCACCACAAACCCGCGATTACATAGAGTATTCCATGCGAGTGTGTGTGTGTGTGTGTGTGTGTGTGTGTATCCAGCTGAGTGTCTATTTTTTTGGGTGATGGCGCCTTTGTCTTTTGTCATTCTGTTGAGGGACGGTAGTACTGATAAGAGTACCGGACGCTCATCTCTGCTCTACACATTTTGCTGTGGTGTCGGGATTTGGGCTCTTCGCATGTGTGTGTGTGTGTGTGTGTGTGTGTGTGTGTGTGTGTGTGCGTGCGTGCGTGCGTGCGTGCGTGCGTGCGTGCGTGCGTGCGTGCGTGCGTGCGTGCGTGCGTGCGTGCGTGCGTGCGTGCGTGCGTGCGTGCGTGTGTGTGTGTGTGTGTGTGTGTGTTTGTGTGTGTGTGTGTGTGTGTGTGTGCGTGTGTGTTTGTGTGCAGCCAAAACGCTTTGCGCTGTGTCTCGCAAAGTGTCTTGTGTGTTTCTGAGTGTCTCACTGTGTCAGCGCCCAGACAACATCATTGTAGTGGGTGCGTCACATCGTATATGCGTGTGAGGTAGCAGTAACTCTGCCCCGATCTGAGTACCTGAAGGAGCCCCACAACTCTCTCGATGCGTTTGGTCGTGCCCTACAAAACCTTCATTGGATTGTGACCTGGTCCAAAGCGTGTTTCGGAGCGTTGACCAGTGCACGCGTACAGCGCAACACTTGTCATCGCATGCCAAGACTTTTCACACCCACCCTCGGCATTTCGCGACGACAAGTGGACGTAAATGTCGCGCGGTTTTCTCTTCTGCTGCTTGGGCCAGAAACCGTCCCCACCGAACCGAAGGTTTTGCCTGGCGAAGCGACCAGTTTCTGGAGATGGTTCTTACAGCACCTCGGGCAGACCGGATCTTACGACCTCAATGAAAAAGGGTCCTGAACTAGCGTCCACACGAAGGCGGAGCGGTGAGGGTTGCGTTCCCCTGCATGGTGCATTCTTCCTTGCGCGGTGCCCTGTGTTCCGTCTGTTGTCTGGTGACCAGAAGAAGGTGCCAGCAGCAGGCTGTATGCCTGCTGATGGTGGCCATTGCGATCAGCGGGGGTTATGAAGATATGGCGTCTCACAGCACGATGACCGCAAACGAAATGCATGTGTGCCTGTGTTGCAGGGAGTCGTTGCACACCGGGTTGCAATGTGCCATGGGGCCAAGGTGTACGCTGCGTACCATCGGCCCACAGTCGTTCTTTCTTGCTGCCATTCAATACATCCCGCGTGGTATCCTTCCTGGAAATTGAAACCAATTTCGCGATTCCCGGCTTCTACTGTCGCAGGCCGACATCCTGCAGCTTTCACGATGTGCGAAAGGCTGCACGCCCCCCATTCGTGTGCCAATTTAGCCACCAAGACAGTTTTGGCTCTTTTGAACCTGCATGTTGAGACGTGGAGCACTATTCAACTTTGATTGCCCCGTCTCGGTCCTGTGGGTCTCTTGAGGATGCTGTCAGACCGTTCCAATGAAGATGTTCGGCTGTATTGGCGTTTTTGACGGGATCTGTGCCACAAGTGCCAGTCAGACGTGTGCCCTCTTTAAATTGCCGGGAAAACATCATCTGGAGGTTCGCCTCCATCTCACAGCAGTTGCTGTTTCTGACTCCGGCCTCGGTACACCTTTTGTGGCCCGTGCTGCATCAAGGAAGGGGGGCGGGGCTTGTCATAGCACCACAGATAAGAACACCTCCCAATGTTACAAACGGTGTGCACGTGAATGTTCAATGGATACCTGCGTGCATGCAACGGTGGCCCTCCGTCAAAGCGTGCAATGGGTGCGCGAGCAACGCGACCATGTCAAAGTGCCTTTGGCGCCCCATGGACCGCCGGACTCAACAGCACATGGGCGCAGCGACGGGACCGCCGCACGCAAGGAACGAAAGCATTCCGATCTAAAAAAAAAAGGGAGGCCATCCAGGGCCGCGTGATCCACAGAATGCTGCAGTCCTTCTTCGTAGCCCAAATTGCCCTTGCACTCAGATGGTGTCAACGTGTTTGTGTATCCATTGGGGCTGTGACCAGTGAAGATTAACTTCAGGTAATCCAGTACGAAAGCCCGTCTAGGAAGGTATCATCGAGCCTATGGGCTAACCCTAACCCTGACCCCCCCCCCCTTTGTAAAAGCTACGCCCTTGTCCAGGCTACAGCGGGCGTAGGGACCGTATTAATTTGGTACCTAATTTGATTCGGTACAAATGTAGTGCACGCACATGAGACATGGGTTTGGTGACAAATTTGCCAGTTACACAGGGTCATGGACACATATGTTGTGAGTGTTTGCCCACATGAACAGCTCTGATTTTGGGGATATTTGTGCGTTGTATTCCCCTTTCTTGCACCAGCTCACCATGCAATCTTCTCTTTTTGAACCGGGGTGTCTACGGCCTTGTCCAAGCTACAGTAGGCGCAGGGACCGTATTAATTTGGGACTTTTCCGTAGCTTTTACAGGGGGGGGGGTACTTTCCTTCTCAATATTCTATGGTAACAGAAGCATAACTGGCTATGTGCAATTGACCTGTGACTCTCTGACCCCTGCGTCTCTGCTCACTGCCAGTGGGGGCATGTGCCACTGCCATGCTCGGTGCGGCTCCCCTAGAACCACCGGTTTCCGTTTCGTGCGTCTCCAACTTCCCATTTGACCTGCAGCCGAGGCAATGCCAATGGGGAAGTTCACCCCCGGATCCCTCCTTGAACTCAAGCAGCACCTGACCTTGTGCACATGTATGCAACGATTAGCTACTCCATTGTTGAGAGATGTGCCGTCAGCTATGCATGGCCCATCCCTCACAGGGGACAGTTGTGTGTTCATCTCATGCCAGGGTTGTGTATGGGAAAAGGTCGTTTGGAATCTTCTGGCATACAAGGGTGACTACCAGAAGGTATAACGGTGACTACTAGAAGGAGGACTTTGTATGCACAGCCATTGGAAATGATCCTGGCACCCTGGGGAGCCCTTGCACCGTGCACACCCGTTGACCCCAGACAAGGTCCGAGTCCCCACCACTGCAGCCGCCACCCTATGGACAGTAGTCAGCTGCGTATGATGGTCTCTTCACACCTCCGAGCGAAATGGACAAAAGGAGCGTCATGAACAATGATGCGCGGCTCAGGGTCGGTTTTGGGTGTGTTGGGAAGGGGTGGGGGGTTGCAGTTCAAAGCACATTCCGCGGACGACATTAATTTGGGATCTTGCTAAGGCTGAACCCTCAGACTGCAGTTTCCATGTTGGAGCACTGTTTCTTTGTGCTGTGCTGTGTGAGCATGCCTATGGAGTGGGGGACGGGGGGGGGGGGGGCTGCGGTTGTTGGACCTCCATCTCTCATCACCCGCCGCTCGGCGGGCGGGGGCATGTGCCGCAGCGAGCGTGCCAGGGGTGGAGCCAGCACGTGCCAGTTCCTGGTCTGCCTCAGGCTTCCTGAAGTCCGGGGGGTGCATCCTGGGCGGTGGGGGTCTGGCTCCCTCCCTTCGGCCCCTGCTGGTATTGCACGTGCTTCTTGTGGGGGAGGGGGTGCCATCCTGCAATGGAGTTTACATTTGCTGCAGCATGCGCGCAATGCCAGGCGGAATGATTCTGTCCGAAGCTTGAGGTTGCCGTGTTGGGGTTGTGAGGTTGCCGTGTTGGGGTTGGCACCGCCTGTGCAGGCGGAGACTCAAGTCTCTGCGACGCGTAGGCCACAGGGATGCGCGAGAGCCACGTAGGCGGTAGCACCCCCAGTGATTCGCAAATACTCAAACGCATTCTGGGACATGGGAAGTGGCGCTAAGACAGACCTGATGCGACTGAGGCGGCGGAGGTGATGTAGGGATTGCGCATTCGGTTCGGCGCTCTTTGCGCCCCAGCACTCCGACCTAGACTGCGTGGCCTTGACGCAGGACCCTGAGAGTCAGATCTCTTCCTTTTGGTCCCCGCTTGCACACTGGACTGACGTTGCCTATGACCTGTTCATTTGCGATACTTGCCAGAGACATCAGTCGCTCGAGCCCTAGGTCGCCAGACAGGTGTGGGACCAGAGGGTCGGCAAAGCGGGTGGCCCACAGGACGGCGCTCCCGGCGTACTGGTGCGGACGCCCACGACTCTGATGAGGAGAAGACTTCCGCAAAGGACGAGTCTACACGTGAAGCTTCGGGGGGCGTACCGAGCGCTGTGCACGCGCGCAGCGCGCGCTGTGCAAAAAGTAGGCCATTCTCCACCACCGGTAGGCAGTTTTTTGGGTGTAGGATTGCCGCAGGGTACTATTGCCATTGTGTATCTTTGTAGCATCAACCCACCCCCTTCTTGCGTGTATGTACCCTTGCAAACGGGCACCCTGAGGCCGACATTCTCAGGGTGTCTACCGCGGGGCATCATCTATTGCTCTCATTTCTCAGACCCTCTATTGCATTCACCATGGACTTTAATGTTGGAGATAGGGTGTTCTACACTCGCTCCAATGGGGAGCGAGTTCCTGCCACAGTGGTGGGGTTTGCGCCCGACGGATTAGTCCACTTGGAGTATCTCCAAGACGCGGTGAAGGTGGTGAATCGGCAGTGCAAAGTTGAGTCCATCTCCTTTGCCATCCCGAGTGCCGACTCACCGCCCCCCTGCTCACGCAGCCCTTCGCCGCCGCCTGACGATCAGGGAAGGAGTCCATCAAAATCGGCAACTCCACCACCCCGTGCAAAGCCGCGCGCCCCCAAGACTACACAACGGTCTCGGGAGGCTGGCAAGCAGCTCGCTGCCACCGTGCACGGCGTATCTTCTTCTCTTTCTGGCCTAACCCCGGGGGGTGGGAAGATGGGCAGACCTATTGCCCAGGCGAGCATCCAGCTAGAACTGCCGGAGTTCGACCCGAAAAATTTGCCTGAATGGGCAGAAGAATTTGCTGAGTTTCTTTTGCTCACTGGCCAATCCCATGTGGATGTGGCCACCAAATGCTCCTTGCTGAAACACTCCTGCAAAAAGAAAATTTTGCAAAAACAGGTGAAACAGATTGTGAAAACCTATTCAACCTGGGTAGAGGTACTCCAGAGGTTGGAGAAAACGTTCCCAGTCTATGAGACTGACCTCAGTGTGCGCACACAGATAGAGGAGCTACCTATGCTCCCTGAGTTTCCTTCCGCTGCGCGAGTCTCTGAATACGTGTGCGACCTGGAGTATCTGTTTTCACGGATGAACGTGGGCTCCTACGGAGCCACTGAGCCCCACCTGTGGCTCATGAGTAAGATCCCCCAACGTACGTGGGATGACTGCCGCACTACCTCTGAGAGGAAAAGCCGGACCCACTCGTACGACGAACTGGTGGACCTGCTGATTGAGCTAGCTCTTGAGAGGGAGAATGACTCCCACATGGAGAAATTCCTCAAGAAGCGCTTGGGTCGGGGTGGTACCCCTACCCCCGAACGTGGCGAAGGGAAAGGGCCTAAAAATCCCACTAACACCAACCAGGGGGGTGGTAAAGGGAGGGGTAACCTACGTGCCATGAATGAGGTTAAACCTGATGCAGGTACACCCCCTTTGTTCTACTGCAAACCTGTCAATGACAAGGGGGGGCCTTGTCATGCCTCTGACTGCGATCATCGCAGTAGCTGTATGCTGCAGATGAAACGACAGCAGCATACCAAGGATGGGAAACGTGTGACCCATCAGGATCATTTCAGGTGTACCATCACCTGTGGCTATTGTGGCAAACGTCGTCACTACGAAGACGAATGTCACATAAAGAAACGCGAGAGTGATAAACTCAAGCGACAGGATGCTGAACGCCAGAAGACCCAAACACCCACCAGAAATCCCCCGAATGGGGATAAAGGTGGTAAAGGAGGTGGCAAGGGGGTGGCAAAGGTGGACCCCCTAACCCCCAGAGACGCTCATCAGCGCCCGCTGCTACTCCCCCTCCTGCCGCAGGTGACCCCAAGAAGCGCCCACAGGGGGATAACGCTTCCCCTGAGGGGAATAACTCTAAGAAGAGGCGACTGGCCTGGATGGCCAAGTCCCTCATGGCTGCAGGGGTGGATGTCAAGTTCCCTGATGAGGAGTAGGGGGGCGGCTCCGAAGAGGAGGACTTGGTTTTCTGGATCCTCGTGAAAATTGGGGATCAAGTTTTTCGAGCGGTGCTTGACACCGGTGCAACACTTTCCATAGTGGCCCGGCGCCTGCTAAGGACTTTCAAGAAAACTAAGACCGTGGCCATAAGAGTAGGGGATGGGCGTACCATCCATTCTTTGGGGGGAGTCGATGTGACTATATGCTTGGGCGACGAAACTGTGACCTAACACTGCAGAGTGCTGGACACCGACGCCTTTGACATCGTCATTGGTACCGACTTCCTACGAAGAAACCCCCAGGTAAAAATGTTGTCTCTCCAGCGCCCCTATTCTTTGCACTGCGACTTTGGCAATGGGCTCTTCTCCGTACCTTTGGAGCTGTCAGGACGAAAAGAGTCTGGGCTGCGCTACGCATCCAAGACTAACTATCGTACTGAAAACTACCAATTGGCCCGTCACGTTCTTGAAAATGGAATGGCGGCCCTTCAAGTAAACCTGGATGAGATCCAGGTGGAATTGTTTGCGAGCCGAAAACAGCACAGCATGCAGTTGTACTGCTCGAAACATTTAAACAACGCTTTCCGTTTCTTCTGGAAAGCAATGGGCCTAGCGTATGCTAACCCTCCCTTCTCCCTGCTCGCGAAGGTTCTAACCAAAATCGCTTACGAGGGAGGAAGGGTTGTCATGTGCACCCCTGACTGGGGTTGCACTGGTGAACACGCTTACTGGCGCCGTATGCTAGATCGAATGACCGTGGGAAGAGTGCAACTCCCCGACGGTCCCATCTACGTGCCTGAGGACTCAGACACAGCTATGCAAGCCCGTGAGTGGGCCAGTTTCCTATCCATCGTTGATGGATCTCTCAATCGTGTACCCCTGTGTGACCTAGACCAGGTGCTACTGAAAGAGGTAGAAAACTTTATAGTGGTTTCAACACTGTGTTTTTGTCTCTCCTGCTGCTTGCTGCTGGTGTAGGGTTTCCTGCTGCTTGTTTTTGGAGATGAAAAGCTTTTGTTTGCTGAAATACAGTAAATCCAGGATAGCCCAAGCCAGAGGTGTGCAAGGAGAAGAGAATCAGGATCAAAGCATGAAGGGCTGCAGTGTAAACAGTGAAAGATGAAAGGATATTCACAGAAACTGCAACTCAGGTCAAATCGGATTGCATATTCACAGAGATATCTGAAATGTTTTTGGAAAAGAGTTGGAAAACTGCCCCATGGTCACTCTATCTCCATAGTGCCATCTCAGGAGATGTGCACTCTTTGTTTTGGGTCCCATATGTGCTGAGGTGGCAGGGCATGTGGCGATGAGGTCACTGCCATGTCACATGGGATCTTCCTACTTAGCTAGGCTGACCGGGAATTGAACCCAGGACCTCTCAAAAAGAGGTGCCCAGCCCCCTAGGGTGCATACCACTAGGACAGCTAAGAATTCATGGAAAAACATAGATAAATTCATAGGCTCTGCCCTGGATATGTCAGTACCCAGTCAACTCAGGAAAAGATGATTTGCCTCACATTGAAAGGGGATTAAGGGGTCCACTCCATATCCTGATTGGGTGTTTGGTTCCATAGGTCAAAATGTGTTATCACCACTTTTGGTAGGGCCAATACTAAGATAGAAATGCCTGGATGCTCAGTGCATCCCTAATACAACTAGAGTATGCCTCAAAGCATTGGAAAAGCACTTTTTCTTACTCCCCCCTTGTGCTGTGGTGGCCACCACTGTCGCATTTTAAGAAAAAAGGATTTTTTCTTGGCCTTTCCTTGGTTTCCACATCTACTTTAAAATACCTATAGTTTCCCTCACACAGAAAAATGGGCGCTCACCATGGCTGGCGCTCTTTTGCTGCTCTTTTTGTAACATTTCCTACAGAAGACTCAGCGCTCATGGCGCTGCCGGGGCTCCTGTGGCTTGGTTGGGTTAGTTTGGGAGCATGCCAAAACATGTGCATGTGCATCCCTCCCTCCAAGACGCAGCGCGACACAAACCCAACGCAAGACACAATATACACACTCGCATGGGTTCTCGTAAACCTGCTGGCGACCTGTGACCTGTCTTAGGGCGAAGGGAGCCGTAAAAAAATTAAATTGCCCCTTGGTGGGGTCTTGGGTTCTGCTCAGTCTCTCCAGGCTGCTGCGTTTCGGCCCGAACACGGCCTACTCAGCGAGGCTGCGCGTGGGTATCTGCAGAGGCAGGAATGGGAGAATTATGGACGAATCCACGCAAAAGCGAAGCGACGACACCAAAATCCGTCAAATGACGGCCTAGAATTTTTCTAAGACAACACACCTGAGCAGAATCCAAGTGTGCATCAGAAAGACATTTTTATAAAAATTATAGTCATCTCTAGATTTTTTAAATCAAGAAATTCCTACGCATAAAAAGGCGGCGCGCAGGAGCGGCTCCTAGCGAAGCGCCGGAAAATGCAGAAATAATGGCATTATAAACGTATGTCTCACGTAGTCTTGAAAATGACGAGACACAGATTAATAAATAAACATACAGATTCCACCTACACTAATAGAAGTATCAAAAATTCAAGAATTCGAAAATCAACGAAAAGACTTCAATGAATCAGGTATAAACTACACGTATGCTCGTCTCGTATGCCGCATACACATTGCTCGTCTCGTGTCTCCGTGAACGAGTCTTGTAGCAGCGCTAACAACGATAGAGGGCTAGATTAGAAAGATTGCACATGATTAGAGGTGAGATTAGGGAAAAAACAGATGGCCTTCGGCCAGGGAGTGGTTGTCACAGGGGGCTACCGGTCCTGTCCTGCGGTGCAATGCGGGGCAACTGTGACAACTGCTCTTACAGCACCAACCTCCCTTTTTGTTGCACTGATTAGAACATACACACCGATGCATAGCGACGATTTCGCTTGCGCTTCGTTTTCCGCCTCACCTTGCTTCACTCTCCAGCGGTAGGTAAGGTGAGTAAGCCCAGGTGGGGCCACCCCCTGGTGGAGTTCGTGATTGAAGTTCAGATGGGCAGGTTTGCCCAAGCCACTCGTGCATGCTCGCGCATTCACACACGCATTAAAGGGTAGGCCACGCGAAGTGCGCACGGTAAACCTTGTTTAGGCTACCCAGGGGCTCCTCGGTACGTTCTTTAAGAGAACCTGAGGAGTCCCTTAGCGCTTGCTTGCTTGACAGGGGAGCTGATCCTTCGGCGCGTTTGCGGACAGTGTATTATAGGTCACTCTGAGAAGCGTATAATACGTGGAGAGTGGCTTGGTTCCTCCGCCGCCAACACCCCTTCATTTGCCTTTGCTTTACAGGTGGGCAGGTAGGGTGATTGGTGCAGCAGCATACCATTTTTTTCATGCCCTGCTAAACAAGGGCGCAGATCACACAAACAAGTAACTCCGCCTCTGCCTGTGGCAGAGCAGGGAGTCCGACTTCATCGACATCTGCGCCGTGCACGCAAAAAGAGCACCTCTTCCCTCCAAGCCCTAGCAGGGGAAACACGTTGTGGCGTCCCCCGTTAGGCCACAGTTGCTTAGCAGCGCTGTGTTCTCTTGTCTTCTTCACAGGAGGGTCGCTAGGACCCACGACATGTTCTTCAACAACACCCAGTAGGGTATGCGTGTAGGAGTGGTAGTCCTGAGTGGGGGCTTGAGCTAGTTGCAGCAGTGCTCGCCCACCAGGATGGTGCCACTGTAGGGTGTGTAGGACCTGTCGTGCGTGTGTCACTGTCCCACCCGTTTCGAGCAATTTTAGCAGGGTTGGTGGGCTGTGGCAGTGGTTAGGTCAGTGTTTTGGCCACTTAGCAAAACGGCGTTTTCATGCCTTCATAGCTTTTGGCCACCCCTCCCTGTAGTAGACAGATAGGTAGGGAAAACAATACCTGGATTAGTACGCTGGGTATTCCCCAAAGGTTTTGCGCCAGCACAGAAATTGGGCGCTTAGGGGAGGGGATACCCGGGGCGTACCCCGTGGCATCAATAAGCCAACCCTCCAGGTTTAGCAAGCGTGCAGACTTGGGTATAATTAGGACACCACTTCTGCGGCTTGCTCTCAGGACCTTAGGAGTAGCACACTCACACATACGCTTTGGCAGGTAAGGGTAAGGTTCAGTCCCTAGCTTTAGTCTTGGAGGCAAGCGTCTCAGCGAGCCTCAGCAACTCACCAAGGTTGTTCTGGGACAAGTAGTCCACCAGAACTGAGTTTAGGCGTCCCTCAGGTAGAACAAACGCAGAGAAGGGCTCCCAGGTGGCCTCTTCGACTCCAAACCCTTCCCAGAGGGTGAGGAAGCGCCAACCCTGGCGATAGCGGTGGCGTAGGACAGACTTCAGCAGGTAGAAGCTCTCCTTAGCCATCTCCTCGGCGTTCATGTCGGGGAGTTCACCTTCAACTTCCATAGGGCTGGCAGCCCCTTCTAGGTCCAGAGCGGCGATTTCCTCGTCGTTCAGCTCCCACTCCTCCCCACAGAGGTCTTCAGGATCATAGTAGCGCTTCAGGTGTTGAGCAGCGCACACCAGGGTCCCCCCTAGACGGGGAGAACACCGCACGGTGATACGGTGTCCATCCACTGATAGAATCTTGTACGGCCCGAAGTATGGGTCATCGCTGGTAGAGCGTGGCCAGGCGGGTAGTCGGCTGTGGTGCACCAGCACCCAGTCCCCCTCTTGATAGGTGGCCAGTACTCGGTGCTTGTTCTTCTTGTTCCACTGACGCTCCCTCACTCTCTGGAGCATAGCCTTGGCCTTGTCCACCTTCGCTTGTTGCTCTTGGACCCATTCACCCACAGAAGAATGGGTGTCCTCTGGATAGGGGGCATGTAGGAACCATGCCGGGCGCCCTAGGAATAGCTCATGGGGCGAGTAGCCAGTAGCTGAACTCTCTTGGGAGTTCATCATCAAGGATATGACGGGGAGTAGTCTCACCCAGTCTCTGGTGCGTTCAGTTTTGCACCATATCCTTACATTCTCCTTGAGGACACGGATCTGTCGCTCACATAGGGGGTTGCTCGTGTGAGAGTAGGGAATCCCCGTAGACACCTGGACATTGAGGGATCTCAGGACCCTCTTGTACCAGCCAGTATCTGAGCGTACTCGTACGTCCTCATCGGAGTTGATCTCCTTGGGCGCCCCATAGACACAAAACCACTCCTCCAGGAGTATCTTGATAGTCTCCTCCCCGGTAATGTGCTTGGTACATGGGAACACCCTGGTAAACCTGGTCAACCCACAGGTTACCACGAGGGCGAAGTCATAGCCCCCGAACTTCGGCATCTCCGTGTAGTCCACGTATAGAACACTGTTAGCACAGTGAGGGATGGGCAGGGTCGAGTAGAGACCTCTGTCCCTGATATCCCCTGGTTTACAGGACCTGCACGGGCATTTGTCCACGATAGGCTGGAGGGTTTTCCGCAGTTGGTCGTCATTCCACGTAGTGTGGAACCACTGCTTGAACAGCCTCAGGGTATGGTCAGCACCCACATGACCGCTGGACTCATGGGTCCACTTCAGCAGCGCTGGGACTCTGTCACTGGGCACCACAATGCGGTCCTCGTGCCAGAGGTAGCTCTTGTCCCTCTTCCACTGGTCTTGGTTGACCAGGAGGGGTTCAAGGCGTTTCTCCAGGCGCTTGTAGATATCCCCAAACTTCTTCAGGTACTCCGATTGTTGGAGTCCATCCAGGGGGCGTATCATCGTCATGTTGAGGTCCAAGTGGACGTCCATACGGCTGAACGCCTCCTTAGCCAGCGCTTCAGACCGGGCACCAATCAGGGCGTCGAAGTTGTTGCGGCTGATGTAGTCGGCACACTCGTTCTTCACTCCCTGGATATGGTGTACCGTCAGCCGTAGTTGACTGAGGTGGGTCCACCAGCGCCGTAGCTTGGCCTTCTCAGGTGGGGGACCCTTCTGGAAACTGCGGACCGGTTCTTGGTCGCACAGCCAGACCACAGGGTTACTCCCCAACAGTCGTGCTTGTGAGGATAGCACCAGCATACCCGCGAGCAATTCCTGCTCATAGGTGGAGTAGTTCCCCCTGGCCTGGTTCCACTTCCAGTTCCAGTGGCCCAGAGGTACTAGGACCCACTTGTCGTCAGGGTAGCTGTGCTTGAGGGTTCCATCTCGGTTGAGACCTTCCGTCCCCCATTGGGAAATGGCCGAGTCGAACTCCTCCTTCTCTAGTGCTTGCCATTGGAACAACGTTCCACCACCGCCCACATTGCTGGCGTCGGTCACCAGGATAATCTCCCCGTGTGCCCTAGGCACGCCCAAGCACTTAGCGTTGGTTACCTTGTCTTTGAGCTCGTCAAACGCTTGTTGCTCTTGTGGGCCCCAGCGCCAAGTAGTACTCTTCTTGATCAAGTCCGTCAGAACGGCGCTGGTGTAGGTGAAGTTTCTGATGTGGCGGCGATAGAAGTTGCACGCCCCAATGAAACTGCGTACATCATGAAGTCCTTTCTTGGGGTCTTCGTGTCGTACCTTGGCATCCATCAGGGGTTTGGCCTTACAGGCCGCTGGGGTCCACCACCCATAGCCAACATCAAACCCCAGGTACTGCATGGTCTCCTGCATGAACTCACACTTCTCCAGTTTCAGTCGTGTGTGGTTCTCCTGGCAGACCGCAAAGAACTCACCCAAGAGGATTAGGTGATCCTCCTGGGTATTGGTCCCGAGGCATACATCGTCGATGTGAGCCTCCATGTGGGCACCACGGGATATGAGCTCCTGCACCTTAGGTCTCCTTCGTAGGATGGACAAGATCTTGTTCATCAGCTCTTGGAATAGAGCGGGTGCGTTAGCCACGCCAAACGGCATGACTTTCCACTTGAACACCCTCCCCTGAGGGGTGATGAAGGCCAGTAGTTCCTGTGCGTTGGGCGTCAGGTCCACTTGCCAGAATCCGCTCCTCGTGTCCATTTTGGTCTTGTAGCGACAGGAGGCTATCTTCTCCAGGGTAGACTCCATATTGGGAATGGACCCTGAGTGGTTCAGCGTTTTCTTGTTCAGCTCTCCGTAGTCCACTACCAGCCGTTTGGCTGTAGACCCAGGTTTAGCCACCAGGAAACAGGGGCTGCAGTGTAGGGGGTAGTCCCCGTCCTTGTACTCCAGGACTAGGCCAGCGTCGATACATTCTTGTATCTGTCGCTCAATCTCGTCGGCCTGCTCTTTAGGAGCTGGATAGGGTCTCCTCCGGATCTTGTGACCCACGAACTCGGGTTTCAGCTTGAGGTCCATCTGTACCAGCTTGTCACATGAGGCTGGAGGGGGTAGTTCTCTGAACACCTCCAGATAGGTCCTTATAAGCTTCTGTACCCGCGGGTCCAATACCTTGATCTTGTCCTCCATGTCCTCGTCAGAGTGTAAGTTGCTTGCCCCCTGAGTAATAGACGTCGGGAGGTGGTCCTCCACCGACTCTTCGCCCGTGGTAGCGTCCTTCAGCCCTTGGTAGGCATATAGAAGGTCTTGTTCAACCATCTCCGATGGACGATGGCAACATAGGCACGCTCGAGGGGGTTCACATACACATTCCTCCGAGAGGTCGTCCTCCTCTGGGGTCCTTACATGGGCGCCCCACACGCTCTTCATAAGCTTGAGATCTACCTCCCTTTGCCAGGTGGTGATCTTCTGTTCGAGGTCCTCCTTCAATTGGGATAGGTCTCCCATACGTCCTTGCTTCAGTGGCCATGAGCTGCGGGTAGGCTTCGCGTAGCATAGCTTTTTCGCCACCAACTTCCTCTTGGAATCCACATACTCCCTTAGCCTGGATCGAGGGTCCAGCTCCTCGTCCACGGGGTCTTCCACCCTCATGGAGAGTAGGGGTTTCAGTGGGGCGACGTACTCGGCGTTCTCCACTTCCTCCACACAGGTCTGCACGAAGAAGGCGTCGTGCTCAGTTTCGTCGTCTGAGTGGATAGAGCTAGGTAGCTCAGATAGTCCACACTCAGAGACTCCATCCGGAACAGGTACATGACAGGGAGAGTTAGGGGCGTTGGTGTCAGTGACGACGTACTCATCTCCTCCGGGTGTAGTCTCAACAGCATCTTGAGGTCGTAGGCGATCCTTCAAGTCACCCAAGGCGAGTCCGTCGCTTTCTCGTTGTATAGCCTGGACCAGAGTCGGGTCCAGGTCCTCCCAGGGGATGGAGGTAAGACCTCCGTCCACCACGCTCAGCAAACCCCCCCCCTCCGGGTTTCCCAATAGGCGTCTTACGACCCAGAGGCACGTAGATGGCCTCATCAGGTAAACGAACAGAGCTGATAGTCAGCCTGTCCAGGAGGTTTCGCCAGTACTCGTTGCCCCCATGGGCTCCCCAATCGGGGGAACACAGGACCATACGGGAACGTTCCAAGGCCACCTTGGTCAGCACCTTCCCCAGTTCACTGAACCTGGGGTTCCCGTAGGCCATCCCGAAAGAGGGCCAGTAAAATTTATAGCTGCAGTTCTTCCCCTTGCTGCAGTAAAGGTCCAGTACATGCTGCTTGTCGCTGGCGAACAACTCCACACTCAGGTCTTCTCGAGAGTAACCCAACTCCTTCAGACCTTGGTCTAGGACTTCCCCCAATAGTTGATAGTCCTCAGTTTTGGAGGCCGCCATCATGTTCGAGCGCTCCTCCTTCGATAGCCTCAGGTAACTCGAGGTATGTTCAGACTGCTCCAGTGGCACAGACTCTCTGCCACTGCCGTGGTCCACGTAGAGGAGGTAGGGCGCTTGCAGCGTCAGGGATTGTATCTGGGAGTGCTGTACGAAGAAGTCAGTCCCCAGTACAAAGTCGAAGGCCTCAGTGTCCATCACATAGAACCGATGGGCGATAGTCCGGGAGCCTATAGGTACCTCCACTTCACAGTCCCCGCAGCTGTGCACCACATGTCCATCCCCCATGCGTATAGCAGCGGTGGTCATGGTGTTCTTCAGGCTCCCACAAGGTAAAATTTTCTTGGCCACTATAGATATGGTGGCGCCAGTGTCCAATACCCCCAGGTATTCGCGTCCCCCTAGTCGGATACGTACCCAAAACACCAGGTCTTGGGTGCCACCGGAGCGTCCCCGTCAGAACTCCGGGGGACAGGTCACCTCGAACCCCTTGTTCCGCCATTTGCGGGCCATCCTCATGAAACGGCTCCTCTTCTTAGCGTTGCCGTCATCACCACCTTCATGCTCACGCTTGGCTCCTTGTTCTTGCTGGGCCTGCGTTTGTGAGCGTGTGGTAGGACCAGACTGCCCTCCAGAGGGCTCGGAGTTCCCCCCTGGATTAGGGTTGGGGTTGCCTCCGTTCTTGTCCTTGTTCTTGTTGTCGGGCTGGCGGTTAGCGCCTCCTCCTCGTCCACCTTGACCCTTGTCTTGACCACCTCGACCACGTCCTTTCGACTTGCCCTTGCCGGAGTCGTTGCCTTTGCCTTTGCCTCCACCTTTGCCTGAGCCTTTGCCGGGATCTTCACCCTTAAGCTTCGCTGATAGGCGTTGCTTATGGTAGCACTCATCCTCGTAGTGCTTCCGCTTCCCGCAGAATGCACACGTGATGGTGCACCTGTAATGATCCGGCAGCTTCGCTTTGGCGCCGGTGTTCTTCTCCTGCTGCTTCCCCTGGACTACGAAGCAGTCTCGCTGCTCGCAGTCAGGGGCGTGCTGCAGGTGGCCCTGCTCGTCTCTGGCATCACACCAGAATAGCTCCTTCACGTTCTCCATGATACGGGCGTGGGCGTGTTTGGGGGTAGTCCCCTGCCCAGGTCGGGACCCTTGGTACCCTTTGCCATGACCTCCAGAACCTCCTCCTCCAGGACAGTAATTGTTCAAGTGCTGGTCGCTCTCCTTCTCCACCGCCAGCTCCAGGAGTAGCACGCATAGATCCTCGTAGCGGAGGGATCTAGCCTTGCGCTCCGCCGTCGAACGGCACTCGTCCCATAGCTCTCGAGGGAGCTTGGCCACCAACCAGAACAGCAGGTCGTCGCTGCTGTAGGAACCGGGCGTCAGTCGTCCAGCCCAGTGATCCAGGTCAGCCAACAGCTCAGAGACCCTGCCAGGTTTGGGATTGTTGGGCAGCACGGGCAGGTTCTGGATCTCGGCCCTGATGGAGAGGTCGGTTTCGTAGGTCGGGTACTGCCTCTCCAGGGCAACCAACACATCGGCAAAGGTGGCGGAGTTAGTCACGATCTGCCTGACCTGCTTCTCCAGGTACTTGGTCTTGCAGCACTGCAGGAGCAGATCGCACTTGACTCGCCCACTAGCGTGGGTTTGGCCGGTCAATCGGAGAAACCGGCCAAAATTCTCAGCGAACTCGCTGAGGTCCTTGCCTGTGAACTCAGGCAGGTTCACCACGATCTTGGAGGTGGCAATAGCCTTTGCCTCCTGAGACCTGCGTCCCTCAGGGCGTCGGGTCTTCTTCTTCTTCTTCTTCTTCTTCGCCCTTGGGTCCTCGGGGTCCTCCGGGTCATCGTCCTCCGAGGGCGAAGTAGAAGTCATCGACGGCGGCTCATCATCGGAGGGGTCTCCGCCTAGATCACTAGAGCCATAAGGCTCCACGTCCACCATTGCCCTCAAGGCTGTCAGCCCCAGCCGGTCTAGCTCGGCCCTCGTAGAGTTCGTCACGTGGCTGTAGGGCGGCTGGGCCGTTCTTGGTACGAAAGGACTTCTCGGTATAGCTGCAGGAGTCGGCATCGGTCGGCTCCTCAGGCTCCCCAGGGTGTTTGTCAACCCTGCCGCCAGGTTGTTGGCCTGTACTCGGTGGGGTGACATTCCCACCGTGGTAGGTGACGCTTGGGGGGGTATCATCAGGGGCTCCGGTTTCTCTCGGATCTCTTGAGTGAGATCGCCCACGATTTTTGAAGTGGCTCCTCGGAGCACCTCGTAGATCTCCGACCGCGTCAGGGACCCGTTGGAGGATCTCCCCGATCCTCTACTCCTGCCTCCCAGAGACTCAGGTCCTCTCCTCAATCCACTCAAGGTTGCATACCCAGGTGCATATCCGGGAACATCCACATAGGTTCCAGTAGCGGGTAGTGGATGGGGATAGTCAGCCGCATACCATCGCGGCGCAGAGCTGGAAGCCACCGGCTCACTGGCAGTAGTTGCCTCAGGGAGCGCAGTGGTAGGTGGGCCCATACCATAGGCGGGGTAGGGAGGCATGCCAGTAAAGCCTGTGCCCTCTGCCATAGGCGGGTTGGTTACGGGAGTGGATGTTGCAGCGGCTCGGAGTGTGGTGGTTATAGTGAAGCGGTACCCAGAACCCCATGGCTAGGTTACGGCATACAACCGGTCTCCGGTCCACTAACCCCAAGTACGGAAGGGAAGACCGGTCTCCGGTCCACTAACCCCATGTACGGAAGGCGCCCGTTGACGCCCGGTGCGAGCCCGGCGGGAGCGTGTTCCGTGCCGTAAAGCCCCGCATCGGCAACCGATGCACCGCCAGCGGAGATTTGTATATCAGAATATCAGGAATCAACAGGGTTTCAATTTCATATTGTTTCCGTCAATTTTTACGCTTCCGTTCTGATATTCACTGTTTTGACTGCTGGCGGTTGGATCGCGACTTTACCGTAACCGCCAGTTTAACTGTTTATAATGGAAATTTTAACGCTATCCGTGACGAAGGCTCCAAAGTCTTCAGGAACTGCATGGATGCTTCCGCAATTTTCACATCTTACACTCGCAACCTTAATCCGAATTTTTCAGGATGTCGAAATCAGATTTTCGACTTCGACATCCCCGCACTTGATTTGACCTCTTTCGAGTGGACCTACGTGCTTCCCTATGCACGAATCAACTTTCCTTTTATCCTGCCCTCCATTTGTCTTAAAGATATGGGCAAAACAAAGTTGATTCGTGAGGCCACTTGTGAAGGTCATATCTCGTGTTGCTTGCGAGGAATGACAATAAGGAAACGTGGGATGTATTCACAATACTCCCGACGTAATTTAGGAAGCATCATATGCCTTGCGTCTCCACACGCGCGCGCTAGTGTAATGGATCATGGTCAAGAGGGTAGAGTTTGCGTTGTAACTCTATGGCCATGATATTGCCTGCGTTAAGATAAATTTCGAGTGTAGCGCGCAAGTGTTGGTGTTGCATAGGAACTCTCCTTGAGTTCCTATGAGCGATTGACACAAAGTTATGCCCTTGGAGGGGCATGACATATCGTGGGGGGAGCTACCTTTTTGGGCAATATGTGGTATGTGCCATGTGTTGTATTGCGTGCCCATTTGGCGGGTTTGGTTAAGAGCGATGGAACCGCCAATGGACCTCATATTGCGCAAGCCCCTTCTCCATACTCCCCACGATCAATTGCAAGCCTAACCTTCGTGAAGGGAAGCTTGTGTGGTGATCCCGAAGCGATGCGTTGGGAGCAAGGTGTGTGTTTTGCAATTTTCCATATTTTCGTGTGGCCACTTGGGAAGTAGCGCTCGTAACCTTTCAAGGCGCCCCAAGTGGAGCACATATGTGGAATCGAAGGTTATTGGTGTCAAGTCATTGTGCTTAGAAGGATTAGTTGATTGCACGAACCGAGCCGAAGATATTATAATATAATTGTGCACCTTTCAATGCACTTTTGTGTATCTTTGTGCCAATTTTGCCGTTTTTGGCCCGTCATGATGTCAAGTGGCGACCGTGTATCTCAACGTTGCGCTCAATTGACATCATGACCCAAGTATGTTATGAGGGCACATACTTCGGTACCCAACATATCTTGGACCCGGCGAATAACTCCTCTTGGGCTTGGCACACCGTGGCCGCCATGTTGGTGATTTGGGACTATCCCAAATCATGGGCTCACTTGGCGACCCTGCCATTCCCAAAACCGGAGGAGTTGGGCGACGCCCAAAAGATATGTTGGACACATATGACTTGATGCCAATCCTATGGCACACTCCGGTCCAAGTCGGGCATGTGCCTCATTTGCCCCAACCATGAGTGTGCGCATTTTTGGCCATTTTGAGCAATTTTCCACTTTTGCTGCCCGCCGTGCACTATGTTGAGCCCACCCGTGCACGCCGGACGCATGGACCAATGGACCATATATGACATGGGTGTTATGTATATTGGTCCCCATGGTTCACACACCACGTGGGCGAAGCGGAGCAACCTTCGTTAAGGCGCTAGCCCAAAGTGAGTGTGGGCAATTTTGCCATTTTGGCATTTGTGGACCCAATTGGGATCGACACCACGCCAAGTGGCATGGAGATCTTTGAGAGCCAAGGGCATGGGAGTCTCCGTTGGACTCTCGGTGGATCGCGTATGGAATGGCGGATCCGATCTCCAAGCCGGCGTGGAGATATACTATTGGGAGCACCCCGAATTTTGGCTCATTTCGAGCAGCCAAAAAGACCCCATTTTGGGACCCCAATTTCCCCCTTCCGTATGGTCAATTGGCGGCCCCATTTCTCTATGCCCATAGGGAGCCTGGACCTAAATCCAAGTTGTACACTCAGATATAAGTCCTAGGTCCTGCCTCCTAACCTGTGAGCCATTGGCCTTGCCCTGGCCGGGCGAGCCACGCGTGGGAATGACGCCAATTTTGGTGATTTTGGCATCATGACCCCACTTGACGAACCCGTGGTGCCCTGATGCCGGGACCTCAGAGGGAACCAGGTTGGGTGAGGGTTCCAGGGAGTTCATACTCGAAGGGCATAGGGTCAGTTGCCTCGTCCCTACCTCTGACGGGTCCGGACGAGGGGTCAATTTTGCGGATTTTTGAGTTAATTTCAGTTTGGGCTGAAACAGCCCATTTTCAGCTACCAACTCCTAGGGAATATTGGCGGGGCCATATCTCTTGCTCAGAGAGGAGTTGGGACCTGCCGTTAAGGGAGCATAGGGAGCCACTGTCGGTTGGCCTTGGAGCCCCTTGGTTCCCAGGAACTCGCCTGTGGCTGGGCGGGACACCTCCCTTATGGGCAGGGTTTCTGGGTCCGGACTGAGCAGGGCATGGGTTGTGTTTGAGCCCCCGCCCCCACCAGCCACTGAGAGGGTCGGACCTGGGAATGGGATATAAGTTAGGATAGAGTGTCTATTGTCCTGTGATGCCCTTACCCCAGTCCAGTCTTAACCCCATGTGTACATATCCTGATGTGTTGCTGTACAAACTTTCGTTCCCTTGTTGCAGAGTGGCAAGGATCCTGAAACGCTTTGTCACATGACACGAGCGTATTGATGCCCTTGTGAGCGTAGTGCTTTGCCTGCCTGCTCACCTGTGCGTGTCACCGCAGCGTCCCGTGGCCGGCCCCCCACGGGAACGCGTCAAAAGCGTTTCACCGCCGCGGGGTTACCCAGCCCTCGCGTGCCACTCGGGGCCACCGACCCCGATCAGCGCGGCGCAGCTCGCAGCTCGCAGCGCAGCACAGCGGCTCGCAGCGCAGCGCAGCGGCTCGCAGCGCCACCCAGCGACAGCGCCGAGTTCGTCACGGAGTCAGCAGCGCCGTCCAGAGCATCGCCCTGACCGCGCAGCGACCGTGAAAGAGGTGCACAGACCAGGACTCCTGCATCAGCGAGTCCCATCGGCCGACCAGCAAGGCCGCGTCAACCACCTCCACAACCACCGGCTGACCAGCACCAGCCGCACTCCCAGTCCAGTGCTGCAGCACCCGCCTCAACAACCACCACCAGTTCGTTGAGCTGAACGAGTGCATACCAAGGACCTCAAGACCAACTACGCCCCCGCTGCCATGGTAAACTGGCAAGAAGCGGGCAGGATGTGGCCGCGGCCCCACCCCCATGCGGCACGCTTGCTGCGTGGGTTGGTTTGGGACCAGGACTACCGCCACAGCCACCCCCAGTGCGAAGGCGGCATGCCCGGGAGCTTCGAGCTCCGCGAGGACATGGGGGAGGACCGCCTGCGGGCAGTGGAGGAGTGGCTGCGGGCGGAAGGGTACGAGTACCGCTTCCGCCGCAAGCGCTGGAGGACCTGGACCCGGCCGGACAGGCCCGGCGAAGGGCTGCGCCCCGACGGGATTGAGGAGGACGAGAACTCCAACGAGTACCCGTCGGGCGCATCGATCAATGTCTCCATGTGGGACATGATCGAAAAGAACTTCCCGGAACCGGGGAGCGAGCGCAGGCTGCAGGGCAGCAGCAGCGCCTCTCCGGGGAAGGAGAAGCGGTCCGCCGGGGACAGGAAGCGGGACCGGAAGTGGCGGGAGTACCAGGAGTCCCTGGCCGCCGAAGCCGCCCAAGGCGCCAAGGGCGGAACCCCAGCCCCCAGTCCCCAACGGGCCAATGGTGGTCACCACCCCGGCCACGCCACCCTTGGTGACTTCATGGAAGTCGCCAAGCAGACCAGGGCCAAGCCCCGTCCGCTGCTCCTGAGGCCCCAGCAGGCCCCAGCAGGCCCCAGCAGCGACGTGGAGTCGGCCCACCGCGGGAGGATGCCGGCCGACCAGGCCAGCTCCAGCAGCAGCGCCGCTCCCGCCCAAAGGGACGTGGCGCGCGCCTGTGAGCGCGTCTGTGGGGTGCCCTGCAACCTTCGGGTTGCCCGGCAACGGGCCACGCAACGGAACGCTGCCGTGGAGGGCGCCGTCGGCATCGCCCATGAGGAGGCCACCGAGTGGGGCAGAGGCATGGACTACCACGCCTCGAAAGTGGCAGCCATCCCGGCCGGTCTCACGGCTGCGGCCGCCCATGAGGCAGTGGCTGCCCGGATCAGGGCAACCGACGAGGAAGCCCGCCGGACGCAGGAGGCCATTGCCTGTAAGGAGGCCGAGGTGAAGGCGCTGGAAGAGGCGCTTGCCCAAGGGAGGGCAAAGAAGGTGGCGGAGGAAAGGGCCCACGCCGAAGCGACGGCTAAGGCCCAGGCGGACGCCGCCAAGAAGGACGCCATCGAGGCCGCGCGACGGAAGGTCGCTGAGGAGAGGGCCAGGACGGAGGCGGAGCTGGCGACGTTGGAAGCGGAGAAGGCTCGGCTGCAGCGGGCCCGGGAGGCCGAAGCGGCTCGCGCCCGGGAGGAAGCTGAAGCGCGAGCTGCCGCAGCCACGGCCGCCGAAATGGAGGAGGCAGAGGCCAAACTCCGCCGCGAGACTCCCCCGGGAGGATCACGAGTGGAGACCCTTCGAAAGCTTTTCGAAGGGGACGCCTCCTCCAAGATGACGCTGGACGAGGCCGACACGGGCAGCAGTGGGAGCAGTGGCCCCACCGCCCATCGACGGAGGAAGGGCAAGGGGAAGACCCCCGAGAGGCCGCGGAGGCCAGCGGGTGGACACCCCCACGACAGTGACCCCTTCTTCACCGCCAGTGACGGGGATGAACGAGGCCGCCGACATCGCCAAGTGGTGGCTTGGACGGGCGGAGGCGGCGGAGACGTCCCCATGGAGCCGGAAGGTGAGGATGAGGATCTCCCTCCTCCCTACCGGAGCTCGGAGTCTTCCGAGACCGAGACGCCCAGGTGGGGCGACATGGACGAGGATGACGACATGGACTTCGGCATCACGAAGAAGCGCCCATCCTCAGACCCACCGAGGCGACCCGGCGGAGGCCCACCGGGACCCCCTGGCGGAGGACCATCAGGACCCCCTGGAGGACGCCCACCAAGTGGACCCCCTGGAGGTGGACCACCGGGCGGGGGAGGACCCCCTGGACCGGGCGGACCCGGCGGAGGCCCTCCTGGAGGACCCCCTGGGGACCCCGACGACCCATCAGGGAACGGCGACCCGGATACCACCTGGCGGTGGATTGTCTACCTCCGCAGGAGGGTCTTTTCCCTCGAGTGCGAGGTAGACACGGGCAAGGGCGAGATGACTCGCATCTCCAAGCTCGCCGCGCGCGCGCAGACAGAGCTGGACATCGCCAGGGCCGAGATCAAGCAGCTGAACACGGTCATCAGCGGCCTGCAGCAAAGGCTGGACGCGCTGGAGGCCCGTGGGAGCGTCGGCAGCGACCACCCACCCCTGGAGTCTGGCTCGTTGGACGACGGCTGGGGACCCGGACCAGGTCCAGGCAGACCCCACGCCCCCGGCGGAGCCCCCAGGAGTCGCCCCGGCGCCAGCGCCCCCTCTCTCACCGCCCCCTCTCACCACAGCGCGGGCCGCCGCAACGAGCGCGTGCCGCCCGGCAGTGGCAGTGAGGATTGGCATGATGAGTGGCTCAGCTCGGACTACCACAACCGCCGTGCTCCACCGCGGACGCCTGTACGCCCCCGACGCCCGGCACCAGCCCCGGAGCCAATCCCAATGGCTGGAGGACGTTATGGTGGACTCAGGGATGAGGTCCCCAGAGGAGACGTGGAGTGGGATGTCGGCGAAGGTGAGGACCTGGACCTGGACCTGGAGGAGTTCGACATCAGCCCGCCGCGTGGTGTACGACGGGAGGCCGCTGAACGCAGCCGCCAGCGCCGTGATGAGGATGCGTACATGGAAGCAGTACGGCGTGAACATCTAGGTTCAGCGTACATGGAGGAACCGCGGCGTAGCCACAGGGATTCCATGGAGGAGATGGACGTGGCGGCCGTGGGAGTCCGTGGGCGAGGCCGATGGGAACCTCGGTCGACCTCGCGGCCGGCATTCATGGTCTCTAAGGCCGCGGACGCCGCCGTGTGGGAAGACTTGAAGGACATCAAGCCCCCCATGTACGACGGCAACCCCCTCAACCTCGACCGCTTCTTGGAGAAGCTGGACGATTGGGGGCTGACCGTCACTGAAGACATGCCTCACGCGGATGCGGAGAGATATGTCTTCAGACGGTTCAGGTACCGCCTGCCGGAAGTGCTCGGAGAGCTATACTTCATGGCGACCAAGGAGGGGAAAATCAAGACCCTCAAGGAAGCCAAGAAGTGGCTCAACGAGCAGGAGCGGGTGGACGCTCCGCAGGTGGCTGCCAAGCGGTGGAAGTCCATCAAGCTTGAGCATGATGGACGGGAGATCCGCCTGCGGGATTGGCGGGACTTCCGAGGGAAATACACCCTCCACCGCCGCAACGTGGAGGATTGGAACGAGGGTGACGAGCAGGCTCGCCTGCTCTCCATGCTGCCGGAAGCATGGATCAAGAGGGTCACCAAGGAGGAATCCAAGCGGGCCAAGTCCAACCACACGGTCAAGATGATGCTCCCCAAAGAGTATCATACGAACGTGGTGGCTTGGGCGAAGAAGAACGTGGCCCGGGATGTCAAACGGCACTCCCTGCGGAACACTCTCCTCATCACCGTCTCGGGCGATCGCGAGAAGACCGCGATGTGGCGCCTTGACGAGTGTGAGTTGAGCGGCCAGACCATCCGTCTGCAGGCCATCCCGGCGCGGATGAGCTGCGACGAGATCCTAGAGTGGGTTGGCGAGGAAGTACTCAAGGAGTACCGAAACCTCCACCACACCCGCGGGTTGAGTACCGGCGACCGCGACGTCAACTACGTTGGCGAGGGACCTGGCGGGGAAGCTGCCATGGACCCAGCGGGAGCCGGCGGCGATGAGACTCTCGTCGACGATGACGACGACGATGAGCCCGCCGAAGTGGCCGTGTGTGCCTTCGTGGCCAAGAACCTGAGCGCGGGGAGCAAGCCGGGAAACTGGAAGCCCCTGCAGCAGGGTTGGAGGAAGCAGGAGAAGAGGGACCCTCGCCGCATTGGCGACCCTCCGCTGTCCTTTGGGGAGTTCATACGAGCTCACCCTCAGGGCTGTTTCGTGTGTTATGGGAGGAAGCGAGGCTTCAACCATGACCACCGAACATGCCCCGTCCACAAGCCCGACACGGAGGCTTACAAGAAGGCGCACGGGTCGAAGAAGCGTGCGCCCGCGGGTATCCGGGAAGCCAAGGTGGAGGTGGACAGGGACGAGGTCCCCATAGGGGCCGATAGGTCCCCATAGGTCCCCATAGGTGCCCATGGGTCCCCAAAGGTCCCCATAGGCCCCCATAGGTCCCGATAGGTCCCCATGGGCCCCCATAGGTGCCCATAGGCCCCTAGAGGTCCCCATGGGTGCCAATGGGTCCCCAAAGGTCCCCATAGATGCCAATGCGTCCCCATAAGCCCCCATAGGTCCCCACAGGCCCCCATAGGTGCCCATAGGTGCCCATAGGTGCCAACAGGTCCCCATAGGTCCCCATAGGTCCCTATAGGCCCCCATAGGCCCCCACAGGCCCCCATAAGTTTGTTCAGCGAGGGGGGGGGGTCCGGAAATTTTCCCCTCTTCGCAAAGGCACGCAAGCATAGCATGACACAACACCAAGGCTCAGATTGGTGCGTGGCTATGTTGTTGTGGTATGCCAACCTGTGTGCCAACGCCATGGTTGGCACACAAGTGTCAATGTGCATGCTCTCGGCATGGCTTTTACATCTTCTATCAATGGGTCGGGAATGAAATTCAATTAAACAGAGTACACAATCCTGCTATACCACCCGCGCACGCCGTTGTAACATTGTTGGCGGGATGTCAAAGTGCCATTCTTTCTTCCAATGAATGACACAATGACATGAATCTGGCCTTTCTAAACACCATCATGGCCCCCAACTTCGAAATCAAAGAAATCACCTCGGGTACGAGAAGGTCCATACCCATCCCAAATCAAAACATGTGCTAATGTCCCGGGGGCCAAAGGGCAAATCCATGTAATGTTGCCCAACATATCAACGGCAACAGTCCACCGGTGGGGCACGGGTCACCAAAGATGCCCGGCGCGCTAACGTTCCCCCTCAAGGGGAATGTCTGCCCGGCGCGCGCCCAGCGCGCTACTTTTCTATTAACTATCCCAACTTCAGCCCCAGATTTACCCTCTCATGGAGAAGCCCCCCAAGTAGACCACGTTGCACTGCACACCTTCCCTACAAAGCACGTTGCACACGGGGGGGCCGTCTCCTCGCTTTTGTACGCGACCCCCCCCCCCCCCCCCCAGTAGAAGTGGGCCGAAGGCCCCTTGGGGGGGGGGGGGGGGGGGGGGGGGGGCATTGGAGGGGGGGTTCAGGGAGGGGCGGGTCGGTTGGGGGGGGGGGGGGGGTCGGGAGGGTCGGTTGGGGGGGGGGGTCCCAGGTGGGGCAATTTGGGGTGGTGGTGGGAGGGGGGGGGCACAAGCTCCCGTTACCTCCCCTTGCCCTCCCTCTGGGGTGAGAGCTAGGGCTAGGGTTAGGGCTAGGGTTAGGGCTAGGGTTAGGGTTAGGGTCATGGGTAGGGTTAGGTGTAGCGTTAGGAGCAAGCTGAGGGTTGGGGTGGGTGTTAGAGCCAAGGTTGGGTTCAAGTATAGCGTTGGGGTGCTACACCGCGTGGGCGGGGAGGGATGCTACGTTGGCAAGGGGAATGAAAAAAATTTTTCGGGCGCCTTCGGCACCACCATATGTATGGCCGGTAGCTATTGACCCTTGGTAACTAAGTGGGCCCGAAGGGCAGGGAGGGGAGGGGGGGGGGGGGGGAGGGGCCGCAAGCAGGTCAACAAAGCGCTCCACACATGCACGTCCTGGTATGCATATGCAGCAATGTTCGGCAGTTCCATTGATACGATGGTTCCACGAGCACTTTAGCGTATGTACAGGTTGCACTGATGTTTGCCTAGTTACCCTTTTTTCTGGCCGTGTTTTGTCGGCCAAAACCTCTAGCCTTCATGTTACCATACTGGGGATTGAGGTCCACAGGCGGCTGGACAGGCTTGCAGTACGCTGGCTCTCAATCGGCCAACCTGTCATGTCGTCCTACAGCACTCACAGAGAGGGGGTCAGTGGTGTGTGTGTGTGTTAGGCTCATTTTCATTCATTGGACTACACAAACTGTGGCGATAATGTGGCTGTGAGGGGGCCGCAGGCCCAGCCTCTGTTGCATACCATCCGTTCAAACAAAGCATTCCTGAGAGCAGGGGTGCACAATGTGGCCTTTTGGGCCATGTACCGCAGCGGCAATGCAGCCAGCTGCTGCCCTGAAGACGAAGGTTCGAGTCCTCGCTGAGGAGGACTACGAGGAGGAGATGCGGTTCCGGCGGCGCAAGCGGTCCCGGTGGTGGGGCGCGCTGCTGCAGGTGTGTTGTGGTTGGGGCTTTGCTTTTTGCTGACTCCCTGTGTTCAAACTCAATACAGACAGGAATAGGCATACCTTACAGCTGGACAAAAAACTACGAGGACGAGACACGCCACCGATCCACCGGCGGTACCGATGGTGGAGCGGGATGCTGAAGGGGGCGGTGGCGGGGACCTCGCCGACGGGCCCCTGGACGGATAGACGAACCGGGAATCGAACCCCCGACCACGACGAGCGCCAGCCATGGCGCATACCACTAGACCGTCCATGCCTCTTACCTAAAATGGCGCTTGTATCATTTATACCTCGACGAGATGATTCCCTCGGGGGGGGGGGGGGATAACGCTCCCAACTCTGATTCTACTTCTGTCGTTTCCTGGTGGAGCTGACATCTGTGCTGAACTCTGTATCTGGGGAGAGGGGGTGGTCGTTGGAACTGCTACCTGAGAGGTAGTCGTCAACAATGCCGTGTCTTGGCGATTCAATGGTGGAGCATCCCGACTGGCTGTCCTGATCTGACGACGCCAAACCCTCTCAGTCCGTCCCTGGATCGTCCGGAAAAAGCTGTCTCACAGGATCCTCTGGGTGAGTGAACGTGCGATTCATCCGTGCCATGAGGGGGGTAACATCATCTTGCTGCAGGAGTGTGGTGATTTACACGCGCATGTGCGTGCCTATGGAGGCGTCAACGCATATTCTGGGTGCCAGGGGGGAGCAGGGCGGGGTGACAGGGTGGCGCACAGCCCTATGCGCTGTATTGTACAGGGGAGACAGTTTCTTGCCTCGCTCAGCAAGCCTGTCTGCCTTTTCATTTTCAGCAATGTGAACGTGACTGGGCACCTTAACCCACCGAAACTTGCAAGTGCTGTGTAACAGTCTGTCTAAAATTTCTTCCCATAAATCAACATTGATGACCGGTCCGAGCTCTCCAAGCTGGTGTCGCAGGGGACCGAGTTGGCCAAGGAGATCCAGGAGATCAAGAGGAACTGGGTCCCCAGGTCGGACAACAAGAACAAGGAGAACAACCAGAATGACCAGAACAAGGACAAGGACAAGAACAAGGGTAAGAAAGGGGGAAGGAAGAAGGGCGTCAACGAGGTTGATGCGGAGGAGAACACCCCTTCCTCCACAACCGACGCCCCCTAGCGGAGCCCCTGCAGCCAAGGGCCCCAGCTAGGGCGGTCGCAGGATGGTGACGTGGGAAGCGCCGAACCATCCCAGTCGGGAGTCGATAAGCACAAAGGGACTGCCGCGGGCGGAAGGCCCGGTCCGGCACCCAGTCGCGGAGGCGGGGTGAGGGCAAGTGAAGGCACGAACCCTTGCACCCGTCCGTCCTTCGCGACCAAGAATGTGTTTGATGTACTACAAGATCTTTCCGAGAGTATCGGAGGATCCCCCGGACCGCAGCTGGATGCTGCAGATGGGCAGCCTGAGCCCATTGTCCACGACCTGCACCAGTCGCTTGTTGAGCTTCTGGAACGGCCGGAGATCCTGACTTTGCACGCCGTGCGCCGTGTCGGTCGCGAGCGGCAGTTGCATCTTAAGGTCCGTGCCTTATGCGGGGAAGTGGAAAAGGTTTTCGACGTGTTGGTCGACACGGGAGCTCAAGTCAGCTTGGTCAAGGCTGGCCTACTTCCACCAGAGTGTCTGACCGACAGTCGGAAACCTGTCAGGCTGAAGGTGGCGAACGGCCAGTACATGGTGGGAGGCACGAAGGAAGCGGCCATCGGGCTGCAGTTCGTGAACCATCGTGAGCTGAGCCGCCCAGACCTCGGCAAGGAAATCCTCCTGCACGGTCGCTTCTACGAGGCCGAGATGGACTGGGACATGATCGTTGGGTACGACTTCATGATGGAGACGGACTCCGGCGTCCTCCCGGCCCAGGCCTCCATGACCCTGTACCAGGACGACCAGCTCTCGTGGCTTTCGTCACCTGAGCACCATGTGGAATGCCAATGGATCCACCCCGAACGCAATCAGCTCGAAGTGGCCGCGCTGGACACTGAGCCCACTGGGCCAGCAAACCAGGAGTACGGCGTAATGCCGGAAGTGGCGAACCGAGTGGTCGCGGACCTGGGAGCGTCGGATCTGGCCCTGGATGCGTTCTCTTCAGGAACCTCCGCCCATCTTCGGGTTTGTGAGAAGTACTGGAGCGCCCAGGACTCCGCGTGGAAGAAGCACTGGGGTCCGCATCAGGGATTGATGTGGATCCATTGCCCCCGTTGGGACATTCCAAGAGCGATAGCGAAGATTCGCAAGGACCGCTCCAAGGCAGTGCTGGTTGTTCCTATGGGATGCACCGAGGAGGAAAGTACCCGACATTGGGTTGCCTCATTGACCAACATGACCTTGAACAAGGTCGTCCTACCGGCTGGAGAGAGTGTCTATCAGGACGCTAAGGGACAGCCCATGCCGCCCCAGAGATGGCCAACGGAATTCCACTATGTGGATGGGGGCCTTGATCAGGCCGACGCCACGGACTTCGTGTGTGTCAACCGCATCGTAGCAGAGCCCTGGCGGCAATGCTTTGCGGTTCCCCCTGTTGACATCGAAGAATCGGAATCGGAAGACCCCCTCACTGAAGAGGAGTGGGATCTGGTTCAGGGGTATATGGATCAGCCCTTTCACGACTGGGGAAACCAGCGTGAGGGCAAGGGCCAGGACAGAGCCTGGTTGGAAGTGGACTCGATCGTCTCTGGTTCCTATGACGGGAACACCTTCTTGCAGAGGGTGCTGGACCACCTATCCAGCCAGGACGAGCCAATCGGGGGTAACCCACCCACCTACGGCGATCTATTCCGAGGCAAGACCAGAGATGGCCCTTTGGGCCACCTGGGAAGACCACCTGAGCCGAAAGCGAGCGGAGTAGCTACCCCTCAAGTAAGCTCCGTGGTTCAAGTGCCCGGAAAAGCCAAGGCGGAGTCCGATGACTGCCCCAAGATCCAGGCATTGAGGGCCAGGCTGAAGCAGAAGTATGGTGATACCTTCTTCAGCGGTAAGCCTGTGTTTCCCCCACCGGTGCGTGGACCGTATGGCGAGGCCAAGATACGACTGAAGCAGGACCCCCGTGTGTATCGGCACCGGGAGTTTGCCCTGAGGGGCGAGAGGAAAGAGGCCATGGAGAAGATCCTCCGTGACTTCATCCAGAGAGGCTGGCTTGAGCCGTGCCACTCCGAGTGGGCCTCTCCCTGCTTCGTCGTCCCCAAGAAGGTTGCCGGTGAGTGGCGGCTCGTGGTCGACTACCGCGGCCTGAACGCCCAAACGCAGCACGACAGCTATACGCTGCCCCTCATTGAGGACATGCTGCAAAAGCAACACCGGCGGAGGATCTTCACGGTGATTGACCTGAAACATGGTTATCATCATATGCCTCTCGCCGAGGAGTCCCGTGCCTGCACAGCCATGAGCACCCCACTTGGACCTCTCCAGTGGAAGGTGATGCCCATGGGCGTTACCAACGGCAATGCGGCTTTTCAGCGGATGCTGGAGAACCTGCTTGAGCCGGTGCGCGACTGTGCGGACCCCTTCGTGGACGACGTGATCATCGCGTCCGGGGACCCCAGTATGAGCTACGAGGAGCTCCTGGAGGCACACGAGAGGGACGTCACTCGAGTGCTGGACCTTCAGGTTCGGCACAAACTCACGGGCAGCAGTGACAAGGCCACCATTGCGGTAAGCGAGGTGGTCTTCGCTGGCCACGTAGTTGGGAACGGGCAGCGAAAGCCCATACCTGGCAAGGTGGCTGCGATTGAGCACTGGGAAAAGCCCAAGACGGTCTCTGAGCTACGGGCGTATCTGGGGTTCTGCAATTACTACTCGGGGTATATCAAAATGTATGCCGAGTATGCAGCCCCCATGACGACCATGCTCAAGGGCAACCGAGAGGAGACCAAAAAGGGGTCCAAGAAGGCTCTGGTCTGGACTGAAGAGTCTGACCGTGCCTTTGAGGGGATGAAGCAGGCGCTGCTATCCGCAGTGGGTCTGCACCTCGTGGATCCCGACCGAGGGTTCGTCCTGCGCACCGACGCTTCCGACTACGCCATTGGCGCTGTATTGGAGCAAGTGCTTGACGACGGGAGGCACGTGCCCGTGGCCTTCTGGAGCCCAGTCCTGGCGGAAGGCCGGAGACGGACGTGGACGCCCCGTGAAAAGGAGGCGTATGCCATCGTCATGGCTCTCAGGAAATGGGCTGGGTACATAGCCCTCCATCCCGTCACCGTCTGCACCGACCATGAGAGTCTGCAGTCGTGGCACAAGGAGCACGTGGACACCCCCTCAGGTCCCGCCTCCCGACGGGCAAGATGGCATGAGACCTTGGCCAAGTTCGACCTCACGGTTGTGTATATTCCTGGAAAGGATAACACCGTGGCGGACTGTCTCAGTAGGTGGGCCTATCCCGCCAGCAAGGGCATGACGGATATCTCTGCCCATCGCGATGAGGCTGAGACCGCTGAAGCCAAGAGGATCATCGAAATGGAGCGCCTGATGGAGGAGGAGGGTGCCAAATGCTTCGTCGTCATGGCTGCAGATGCCCCCCTCGCGTCGAGGGTGAGCAGAGCGGTCAGTGTACTCGCCCCCGAGGGAGCTGAGTCCGACAAGCACCTCTTCCCGGAGTCTTGCCTCCAGGACGACTGGACCGACGATTACGCCAAGTCTGAGGCCTTTGCGGCCGAGTATAGGGCTGTGACCGACCCTGACGACGGGCAGAAGTGGCCAAAGGGGCTGACTGAGGAAGATGGCAAGCTCTACCGGAATGGTAAGCTGCTAGTACCGGAGTCCCGGGTGCTCGAGCTTTGTGAAGCTTGGCACCACCACATGCTGCACCCAGGGGTCAAGAAGCAAGCCCTTGACATGCAGCGTCGGTTCGAGATCGACCATATCGTTCTCTACACCGCCATCAAGAAGGTCAGGAAGGGTTGCTCGGTCTGTCAGGCCTGCAATCCCGATAACCGGAACGTCAAGGGGGAACCCCAATGGACCCCGGTTCCTGACCAGCCCATGGAGAGCGTGGCCATGGACGTCTTCTCCATGCCCGAAGTGCACATAGGCAAGGAGACCTTTGACTGTGTGGTTCTCTGTGTGGACCGCCACAGCGGCTACGTAGTAGCCGTTCCGGCACGCAAAAAGGGGTTGCTTGCCAAGGAAGTGGCAGTCATGATGATTCGTCATTGGCTGACCGTCTTTGACATTCCCCGCACCATTTGCAGTGAGCGAGGGCCCCAGTTTACTGGTGGCTGGTTCAAGGCTATGTGTTCCCTCATGGGGATACGTCATGCCAAGAGCGTCGCCTATCTCAGCCGGTCTAACGGCCGTGCTGAAGTGGCTGGACGGCAGCTGTTCGAGAAGCTGCGCAAGATCCACATCACCAATCCACGTCGGAACTGGTTTGAGGAGATGTGGCCTGCTCTGAAGGCCCATCATGACACCCCCACACCGGGTGGTTTGTCCCCTCACCAGATTCTGTTCGGCAGGGATCCCCTGGGCCGGGGACTTCCCTTGTCTAGTGATGGCATGGCCATGGATGCCAAGGAGTTCTTCGCGCGGCAAGAGCAAACGGCCCGGGACATCCGCCAGCAGCTCGAGAAGGAGCATGCTGAGCGTCAGAAGTCCGCCCCGAGCTCGACAGCGCAGAAGTTCAGGGTGGGAGACCCGGTGTGGGTGATCAGACCCCGCCCTATGGGCACCCACCGCACCAAAACCTGGTTCACACCCGGCGAGGTGGTCCGCAAGATTGGTGAGGACACCTACCGCATCAAGGTGGGTCACGGACAGTTCCGGGAGCGCCACGAGAGTCAACTTCGTGTGCGGGAACCCGACCTCCGTGGCCAGCATGTGTCCCTGAGCTATGCCGCACATGAGGCCGATTCGGACGACAACTATGCTGAGCAGGACGACTATACAGTCGAGAAGATCCTGGCTCAGCGTCCGAAGGCCTCGGCACCCGGAGGTCTGAAGTTCAAGGTTCGTTGGCGAGGCTATGGGCCGTCCCACGACACCTGGGAACCCGTCTCCTCGTTCGTGCCGCGGGTCAATACTCCCTTCATGGAGTACATCCGCAAGCACAAGACCAAGATCCACGTTTCGGACTTGGCAGCACTCACCCGGGAGATTGCAGCCAGGGGTGCCTGATCAGCGCCCTGAGCTCTCCCCTGATGTGCTTTGAGGCGCTTGTGAGGCCGACGGATCGTCCCTCACTTGCTTGCTCTCTCTCATCTTCCGGTGACCTGCCATCAGAGTGGCCATATACCCCCCCCTGCTGAATCCAGAGGGGGATGGCCCCTCTCTTTCAATTCTATTCGTCACTCCCCACCTGCTGAATCCTTGGGAAACCAGGTAGGGCGACTGACCTTCATTTTTCTGAGCTCTTGGGGCCTTGAAGCCCATACGACGTTGCGCAACGGATGCCGCTGTCATCGGCATTGCGATTTTTTGGTGTGTGGTCTGGTTCCATGGCACTTGCGGGGTCCAGACCAGTCGACGTGTGTCTCGAGACTATATATGGCCTGAACTCAGGCGTTTTCCTGTCCACCGTCCTGCATTTGCCTTATCCTGACCGTGGCGTGGTTTGGCGCTCTGTCCAGAGTGTGTTTACACGCCTATTTACCACGCTTATTGCTTGTCTTTCTGTTCCACAGGATATGTGCATTGTATGTTGCGATTGTCAGCCCATCACCGACGGATGGACTGTCTTTTCCCCCTTGTGGGAATGCGAATCCGATTACAGGGGCGCCCTGAGTCGCCGTTTACATGTTCTTACATATGGTCCAGCCTGGACCAGTACCTCAGTACATATTCTTCTGTTTGAGTGCCCGTGATACCGTGTTGCCCTATTCGCTGTGATGTGGAGATCCTGATGGCGCCAGGCGGGAAGCCCAGTTGCCTGACTACACTCCCAGCGGTCCGCCACTGTCAGTCCCAGTGTGAGCCTACCGATTCGCAGACGCACTTGCAGTCGGATGGCGGCCTCCGGTGCTCCTGACCTCGGTCAGTCTGCCTGGGAAACTGGTGGTTTGAGGAGTCGACGCCTCCGCCCACACTGCATGAGGACTCCCTCATGTATGGCCTTCGTGGTAATAGGGCGAGGGAAAAGACGCCCTTGATGCCCGATCCCTTAAGGAGGAGCTCCCTTAAGATCCCTTAAGGAGTTCGGCTGTATCACTCTGGACTCGCGTCGTATGGATATGGACATGGTGCGCCCGAGGAAGGACCCGTGGGGACTCTCCCCAGTCGGCGGGCCTTGGGAAGCTTGGGGTAGCCTGATGGATCTTTGTGGTCGCTCTCGACCTGTGGGACCACCTCGGTCGTCGTGTGTCGCCTATGTTGGCCGTGTATGCCACTGCCACTGTGGTGGTGACCGTAGCAGCCGGCACCCGGTGCGCCTGGTATGGGTTAACGGGTCCTTTGGATGCCGAACAATCGCCGCCAGGACCCGGGACTTGATACTCGATACTATACATGTGCTACGAACTTTTACAGCATCATACCTATCTTACTGTGGGATTTGGGCAGCCTACCCTGAGTCAGCCTGAAGTGAGGATGTGACACCCCCCCCCTTCGGGATATGGTCCTGGGTACCCGCTGCCATGCTTGGGTGTTATCGAGCCCCCCCCAGGGTTTGCTCTAAGGAGGGGGGTGAAGCGGTACCCAGAACCCCATGGCTAGGTTACGGCATACAACCGGTCTCCGGTCCACTAACCCCAAGTACGGAAGGGAAGACCGGTCTCCGGTCCACTAACCCCATGTACGGAAGGCGCCCGTTGACGCCCGGTGTGCGCCCGGCGGGAGCGTGTTCCGTGCCGTAAAGCCCCGCATCGGCAACCGATGCACCGCCAGCGGAGATTTGTATATCAGAATATCAGGAATCAACAGGGTTTCATTTTCATATTGTTTCCGTCAATTTTTACGCTTCCGTTCTGATATTCACTGCTTTGACTGCTGGCGGTTGGATCGCGACTTTACCGTAACCGCCAGTTTAACTGTTTATAATGGAAATTTTAACGCTATCCGTGACGAAGGCTCCAAAGTCTTCAGGAACTGCATGGATGCTTCCGCAATTTTCACATCTTACACTCGCAACCTTAATCCGAATTTTTCAGGATGTCGAAATCGGATTTTCGACTTCGACATCCCCGCACTTGATTTGACCTCTTTCGAGTGGACCTACGTGCTTCCCTATGCACGAATCAACTTTCCTTTTATCCTGCCCTCCATTTGTCTTAAAGATATGGGCAAAACAAAGTTGATTCGTGAGGCCACTTGTGAAGGTCATATCTCGTGTTGCTTGCGAGGAATGACAATAAGGAAACGTGGGATGTATTCACAATACTCCCGACGTAATTTAGGAAGCATCATATGCCTTGCGTCTCCACACGTGCGCGCTAGTGTAATGGATCATGGTCAAGAGGGTAGAGTTTGCGTTGTAACTCTATGGCCATGATATTGCGTGCGTTAAGATAAATTTCGAGTGTAGCGCGCAAGTGTTGGTGTTGCATAGGAACTCTCCTTGAGTTCCTATGAGCGATTGACACAAAGTTATGCCCTTGGAGGGGCATGACATATCGTGGGGGGAGCTACCTTTTTGGGCAATATGTGGTATGTGCCATGTGTTGTATTGCGTGCCCATTTGGCGGGTTTGGCTAAGAGCGATGGAACCGCCAATGGACCTCATATTGCGCAAGCCCCTTCTCCATACTCCCCACGATCAATTGCAAGCCTAACCTTCGTGAAGGGAAGCTTGTGTGGTGATCCCGAAGCGATGCGTTGGGAGCAAGGTGTGTGTTTTGCAATTTTCCATATTTTCGTGTGGCCACTTGGGAAGTAGCGCTCGTAACCTTTCAAGGCGCCCCAAGTGGAGCACATATGTGGAATCGAAGGTTATTGGTGTCAAGTCATTGTGCTTAGAAGGATTAGTTGATTGCACGAACCGAGCCGAAGATATTATAATATAATTGTGCACCTTTCAATGCACTTTTGTGTATCTTTGTGCCAATTTTGCCGTTTTTGGCCCGTCATGATGTCAAGTGGCGACCATGTATCTCAACGTTGCGCTCAATTGACATCATGACCCAAGTATGTTATGAGGGCACATAGTTCGGTACCTAACATATCTTGGACCCGGCGAATAACTCCTCTTGGGCTTGGCACACCGTGGCCGCCATGTTGGTGATTTGGGACTATCCCAAATCATGGGCTCACTTGGCGACCCTGCCATTCCCAAAACCGGAGGAGTTGGGCGACGCCCAAAAGATATGTTGGACACATATGACTTGATGCCAATCCTATGGCACACTCCGGTCCAAGTCGGGCATGTGCCTCATTTGCCCCAACCACGAGTGTGCGCATTTTTGGCCATTTTGAGCAATTTTCCACTTTTGCTGCCCGCCGTGCACTATGTTGAGCCCACCCGTGCACGCCGGACGCATGGACCAATGGACCATATATGACATGGGTGTTATGTATATTGGTCCCCATGGTTCACACACCACGTGGGCGAAGCGGAGCAACCTTCGTTAAGGCGCTAGCCCAAAGTGAGTGTGGGCAATTTTGCCATTTTGGCATTTGTGGACCCTATTGGGATCGACACCACGCCAAGTGGCATGGAGATCTTTGAGAGCCAAGGGCATGGGAGTCTCCGTTGGACTCTCGGTGGATCGCGTATGGAATGGCGGATCCGATCTCCAAGCCGGCGTGGAGATATACTATTGGGAGCACCCCGAATTTTGGCTCATTTCGAGCAGCCAAAAAGACCCCATTTTGGGACCCCAATTTCCCCCTTCCGTATGGTCAATTGGCGGCCCCATTTCTCTATGCCCACAGGGAGCCCGGACCTAAATCCAAGTTGTACACTCAGATATAAGTCCTAGGTCCTGCCTCCTAACCTGTGAGCCATTGGCCTTGCCCTGGCCGGGCGAGCCACGCGTGGGAATGACGCCAATTTTGGTGATTTTGGCATCATGACCCCACTTGACGAACCCGTGGTGCCCTGATGCCGGGACCTCAGAGGGAACCAGGTTGGGTGAGGGTTCCAGGGAGTTCATACTCGAAGGGCATAGGGTCAGTTGCCTCGTCCCTACCTCTGACGGGTCCGGACGAGGGGTCAAATTTGGGGATTTTTGAGTTAATTTCAGCTTGGGCTGAAACAGCCCATTTTCAGCTACCAACTCCTAGGGAATATTGGCGGGGCCATATCTCTTGCTCAGAGAGGAGTTGGGACCTGCCGTTAAGGGAGCATAGGGAGCCACTGTCGGTTGGCCTTGGAGCCCCTTGGTTCCCAGGAACTCGCCTGTGGCTGGGCGGGACACCTCCCTTATGGGCAGGGTTTCAGGGTCCGGACTGAGCAGGGCATGGGTTGTGTTTGAGCCCCCGCCCCCACCAGCCACAGAGAGGGTCGGACCTGGGAATGGGATACAAGTTAGGATAGAGTGTCTATTGTCCTGTGATGCCCTTACCCCAGTCCAGTCTTAACCCCATGTGTACATATCCTGATGTGTTGCTGTACAAACTTTCGTTCCCTTGTTGCAGAGTGGCAAGGATCCTGAAACGCTTTGTCACATGACACGAGCGTATTGATGCCCTTGTGAGCGTAGTGCTTTGCCTGCCTGCTCACCTGTGCGTGTCACCGCAGCGTCCCGTGGCCGGCCCCCCATGGGAACGCGTCAATAGGAGAGGGTGATGCGTGGAGGCCAGAAGCGCTTGGTGCGCCTTCGAAGGTAGGGTCATTCGTCAGTTCTTGCCCTTGTTCCTCTCCTTTGTCTGCTTCGTCTCCAGCATCCTTCTCGCTCTCTCTCTTCCTCTTCACAGGCTGAGTGACCACCTCTTCGACAGAGAGGGCCCTGAAGGCCGTCTGGAGTCCATCCAACGAGTCCTCAGCCACTTCCACTGGCCCATGTAAGGGCTCCGAAGGTACAGCGCCGCTAGGTCCAGGTCCAGGTTCTCCAGGTGCTGGCCTTGCCGGTGCCTCAGGCGCTGGCGCTGTCTTCACGTCGGCGTCCTCCTTCCTTGTGTCCATCTTCGTTCGCCCTTCTGCTTATATGTGACTGCTGGGCGCACTGGATGTACGGCGCGGGGTTGCTGCCGGTGCGCAGAGACAGTCTGCGTCTTGCTACCAGAAAAGTTTATAGTGGTTTCAACACTGTGTTTTTGTCTCTCCTGCTGCTTGCTGCTGGTGTAGGGTTTCCTGCTGCTTGTTTTTGGAGATGAAAAGCTTTTGTTTGCTGAAATACAGTAAATCCAGGATAGCCCAAGCCAGAGGTGTGCACGGAGAAGAGAATCAGGATCAAAGCATGAAGGGCTGCAGTGTAAACAGTGAAAGATGAAAGGATATTCACAGAAACTGCAACTCAGGTCAAATCGGATTGCATATTCACAGAGATAGCTGAAATGTTTTTGGAAAAGAGTTGGAAAACTGCCCCATGGTCACTCTATCTCCATAGTGCCATCTCAGGAGATGTGCACTCTTTGTTTTGGGTCCCATATGTGCTGAGGTGGCAGGGCATGTGGCGATGAGGTCACTGCCATGTCACATGGGATCTTCCTACTTAGCTAGGCTGACCGGGAATTGAACCCAGGACCTCTCAAAACGAGGTGCCCAGCCCCCTAGGGTGCATACCACTAGGACAGCTAAGAATTCATGGAAAAACATAGATAAATTCATAGGCTCTGCCCTGGATATGTCAGTACTCAGTCAACTCAGGAAAAGATGATTTGCCTCACATTGAAAGGGGATTAAGGGGTCCACTCCATATCCTGATTGGGTGTTTGGTTCCATAGGTCAAAATGTGTTATCACCACTTTTGGTAGGGCCAATACTAAGATAGAAATGCCTGGATGCTCAGTGCATCCCTAATACAACTAGAGTATGCCTCAAAGCATTCGAAAAGCACTTTTTCTTACTGAGGTCATGGCCGAAAATCGTGGCCTGACCCTTTCTGATCTCAAAAACCGATCTCCTGAGCACCTATCTGCCACACTTACAGGGTGTGAATCTCCCGATGGCTATCTGGAACCTGCAGTTGTTAAGGAGGATGCTGACGACCAACTGTCTGAGATCGCCAGCACTATCCCTCCTGTTGATCCCAGCTGTGTTGACCTAAAACACAGTGCCTTCCTAGCCCAGCTGTTGCTGGAGGAGGTAGATCCACAGTCGACCTCAGAACCCGCTCCCCATGTTGGGAAGCCAGTGCTACACATGCAGCCTATGCACACAGGTGAACCCGTGGCCCGGAGTCCTGATGCTTTGGCGCGGCCTGCTTCTAATAACATGCCACTGTCTGAGCATGACACTCAGGAACTCCGGCGGCTGTTGTACCTGAAGGCCGAAGGTATTGAGCGCCAAGAGCGGCTGCAATACCTCAGACAGACCTGGAAATCCTCCATCTGGTCTGAGGAGGACGATGATTCCTATACGCTGCCTGATCCTGAGATACCGCTAATGTATTCTCTGCACTATGGGCAGCAATGTCCCCCTGAGTGGGACGATGGTTCTGTGCCTGCCGAAACTGCTGATCGGCAGAAAAAGAAAGAATATGGAAAGAGCAACCTCCATGCTGAGGAGGATTTCCTGCAGAAACTCGAGGGTCTTAACCTTGACCCCCGACTGAAGAAACTGCTGATAACCTATGAGGAGGTGTTCGGCGCCTTGCCGCCCCCCCTCTCTTGTAAAAAACTGATCCAGATGGACCTGAAACTGAAACCTGAATTTGAAAAGACGCGAGTGAGGCGTCGTCCCTATCCCGTTCCACAGGAACAGGTTGAAGAAATCGAGCGCCAGATCCAGGAATGTATTGATGCTGGCCTCGTTGAAGAATATAAGAAGGGGGACTACCCCCATCACTGGAGTCCCTGTTTCCTGGTTGCTAAACCAGGGTCGACTGCCCTACGACTGGTTGTTGACTATGGTGAGGTCAACAAGAAAACCCAGAACCACTCAGGGAGTATTCCTAACATGGAAAATACCCTGGAGCGTATTGCCAAATGCAGGTACAAGACCAAAATGGACAAACACTCTGGTTTCTGGCAGGTGGACCTAACCGCCGCAGCTCAGGAGCTGCTCGCTTTTATAACCCCTAAGGGTCGTTTTTTTAAGTGGAAGGTCATGCCTTTCGGGGTGGCTAATGCCCCAGCGCTCTTCCAGGAGCTAATGAACAAAATTTTGTACATACTGAGGCGCAGTCCTCTAGTACACGAGTTGATCCCTCGGGGTCCAGAAATGGAGGCCCACATCGACGATGTGAGTTTGGGTACTAATACTCAAGAGGACCATGTCCTTCTCCTCCGTGAATTTTTCATTGTTTGTCAAGAAAACCATCTCCGAATCAAACTCGAAAAATGTGAGTTTATGAAAGAGGAGATGGAATATTTGGGTTTCGACGTGAGGTATGGCTGGTGGAAACCAGCCGCGTCTAAGATGCAGCCCCTACAGGACATGCAGATTCGCGATGACCCTAAGAAGTGTCTACACGATGTGAGGAGTTTTGTGGGCGCCTGTAATTTCTATCGGCGTCATATCCACAATTTTACCTACTCCTCTGCCCCCCTCACTGACCTAATCAAGAAAACTACTCCTTGGAGGTGGACCGCCAGGGAGGAGGAATGTTTCTAGGAGTTGAATAAGAAAATTGCCTCCTCCAACTGCCTGGGAGTGCCCCGCCCTAAGGGCGAGATAGTCCTGATCACTGATGCCAGTGATGTAGGGGGGGGTGGAACGATCTACCAATGGCAAAAGCTTAACCCCGCTGAACTAACCTACTGCCATCATCGTACTAGTGAACTGAACCGTGACGGCTCGCTGAAACATGACTATCGTACCAGTGAGTGGCGGCTGGTGCCACTAGGACACTGGAATTGGAAATGGAACCAAGCGCTTTCCAATTACAGCACCTATGACCAGGAACTCCTGGCTGGTATGTTGGTACTTTCGTCACAATCCCGACTCCTGGGATCTAATCCTATTGTCTGGCTATGTGACCAGGAACCTGTGAAGTCATTTCAGAAGGGCCCAGCGCCAGAGAAAGCAAAACTAAAGCGGTGGTGGACTTACCTGAGCCAGTTAAGGTTGACAGTTCATCATATCCTCGGTATAAAAAATGAACTGTCTGACTATATATCGCGCAATAACTTCGATGCGCTTATAGGTGAGAGCTCTGAGGCGCTCGCCAAAGAGGCTTTCCAGCGTATGGATGTCCAACTTGACCTGTCCATGCGCACTGCTGGAATCCTGGAGGGTTGGAGTCTAACCGACTATCAGTCAGAGTACAAAGAAATTCCCCAAACCCTCAGCACTGGTCTCGAACCCCGTGTCATTGATGGGCACCAGTGGTATAAAAACAATCAGTACCTCTTCTACGAGGACCGGATTGTTGTGCCTGAAGCCCGACTGGATGGGTGCCTACAGTGGTCCCATCTCAGTTCTGGTCACACTGGCGCTAATCGCTCAGTGGACTTCTTCCGTGAGTGTTTCTACTCTAGTCTAACCCTGACTGAACTGAGGTCGCGTATGCAGACCATTGTGGATGCTTGTGGCTGTCATGCCAGCAAGCAGAGCGACAGTAGGGATAGGGGCCTGATTTCCAGCTTACCCATACCCTATTGTGCTAACTATCTTCTCTACGTGGATTTCATCCACGGCCTACCACGCTTCGGCGGCTATGATAGTTGCCTAGTGGTCACCTGTGGCCTATCTCGCTTCACCCGTGTGTTCCCTTGCAATAAGAAAATCATAGGTGAGCAGATTGTGAAAATGTTGGTCGAACAATGGTTCGAACCCTATGGAGCACCTAAGCAGGTGCACTCTGATGAGGATGTACGCATCCGCAGTGACACTGGGTGGTACAAACGAGTGCTAAATGCCCTCAACGTGGAGGTAACCACAGGTGTGCCCTATACCCACACGTCTAACCCTCTCTGTGAGAGACAGAACCGTGTGGTGGAGCAAAACTTAAGAATCGTGATGAAACAGGAGCGTACCAAGGACTGGGTACGCTTAGTGCCTTGGGCAGTGCTGACCATGAACTCACAGCGGCGCTCCTTTGCGGGTTTCACCGCCCACAAACTGATCCATGGAGGACGACCTGCATGGCTCTTCAAAACCCCCTTTCCTGAGGACTTCAAGAGCCCTGTGGGAGATCGGCTGGAACACAAGCAGTCACTGGCTAACCAGGCTGGGACTAACCTGAGACACATTCTTGACCGTGAACTGAGCCGACGGAACCGCCTACGGCGACCTGCCAGCTTCAAGGTTGGTGACCTTGTTTTGGTTCACCATTCACGCCTACCCTCCTGGCCACGTAACTGCCTACACGACCCCTATTTTGGACCCTATCGTATCATCAGGATAGATGGATCCAGGATCCATGTCCGGTGCAGTCCATGTCTAGGTGGTGAACTGCTGTGTGCACCTAAACAGTTGAGGCACTATCACTCCCCTGACGATTTGTTTTGGAACGAGTGGCGCCTCAGCGACAGTGAGGTCGAGCGTATAGACGTAGATAACGCTGCCAGTCCAGAGGAGGCAGACGAACTCGAAGAGATGACTGCCGATGAGATGGCAGTCGATGGTTACTACGTGGTTGCAGGTATTGCTCGCCACGAGTATAAACAGGGCTGGAAATTCCTAACCCTGTGGGATGGCTATGGGTTATCTGAGGCGACGTGGGAATCTATGTCAGCCTTCATACAACCAAATGGAATTATAAACCCCATCTTCCGCTCCTATCTCGTTGAGAACAACGAAGGGCAGCTATTAACCCGTGCTGAGACTATTTTCCAGCGTAAAAGGAAAAACTAATTTCCCTGTGTCAGTCTACTGACTGTGTTCTAACCTCACAGGTGCAGTGAGCACTCTTGTGCAGACGTGCCTGTGTATGGGTGTAAGTCTGTAAGAACAGTTGTCACAGTTGCCCCGCATTGCATCGCAGGACAGGACCGTTAGCCCCCCGTGACAACCACTCCCCGGCTGAAGGCCATTGGTTTTTCACAGACTACTGCTTACTGAGCACTGCACTGACCTTGTCTGTGCCCTGCAGACCCATGCCTATGGTTTCCAGCGTGGACCACGTGCCCGCTTATCAGGTTTGCAGCCACCCAGCGAGTGTATGCCTTGTTGACCATGTGTTGCATGGGGACTGCCCTGATGTAATGACCTTGGGGAGCCAACGAAGAACGGTGGCTTACTACACCAGGGGGGAATGACAAGCAAGGTGTTATGAGGCAAGGTGTGTCTTCCCTCCTTGGGGACAAGCGAGCCCACAGTTAGGACCCCTGACTGGTCCAGACCCATGGGGTTCTACCCTTCCTTACAGGGTTTACCATACCCCTATGTGTGCTACGTATGTCTGTGTGTGTCTCACTTCTCTCCCCGGCGTGGCTCCCGGAGACCGGGCTTCGCTGACGTCGGACTGAAGGTCCTAATCAGGTACTATTACCACTCCTATGGCGCCCAATTTCTGTGCTGACGCCTATCCTTGGGGGAAGACGGCAAAAGCCCTACCTACTAGAGGGGAGGGGTGGCCAAGTGTGCTAAGGGCATACAAAACGCTCATTTTTGCTAAAGGCCAAAAGCTAACGCACTCCCCTGCCCACGTGGAAAAGCACGCGGGACAGGAGACACCACTACACTACACTCAATAACGCCAGCACCAGCCTTCGAAGGCAGGGTGAGCACTCATCACTTGCGCTCCACACCCGCCAGGCTTGCTGACCCTAACACCTACACACTCTACTAGGGGTTGAAGGCAATGAAGTCTCAGGTCCTACTGACCCTCCTGTGGGAAAGCAAGAGAACACAGCGCTACTAAGCGACTGTGGCCTAACAAGGACGCCACTACGCGTTTCCCTGTCAGGGCTTGAAGGGAGGGAGTGCTCAGCGTGCGTGCACAGCGTGGATGGCGGTGAAGTCGGACTGCACTCACCACTCCTGGTTGAGCTGCAGTTATTTGTTTTTGTGATCGGCGCAGCATATTTTAGCGCTGCCAAGAGGAACTGCACCAATCGCCCTTACCTTCCCACCTGTAAAGCAAAGGCCAATGACTGAGGTTCAAGACCGAGGAACCAAGACAGCCTCCACGTGTTATACGCTTCTTAGGATGCCCTATAATACGCTGTTCCTGAACCTCAGTACAAGCAAGCAAGCTTAAGGAACTCCACCCGTTCTCTTAAAGAACGTAGGGTGGAGCCCCTGGGTAACCTAAACAAGAGTTATACCGTGCGCACTCCGCGTGGCCTACCCTTTAATGCGTCATATGCCTGCACAAATATGCACAGGGTTTCCAATTTCTCCTTCTATTGCCTAATCTTACACAACTTAACCAATCAAAGCGTGACTCAACCAGGAGGTGAGCTCCTCCTCGGCTTACCTACCTTACTCACCACGCATCATGTGAATGCCGAGAAAAACACGAGCGCAAAACAACCCTACGCGCTCAAACCAACCTACAGCGAAGTATAAACCACCCTAAGCGATTAATGCACTGTGTGTCATGCATGCTACCCTTGTCTTCTTTCCTGCAGAAAGCGGAGAGAGAGTGGCGCACTGAACAGCGCAAAACAAGCCTAAGCGTTTTAAGCAACCCTACTTTAGCGCTACGGCTACACAAACACGAGCAAGCACTTTCTTTTCTTACCTGTGAAGAGGGAACAAGGGTGAATTGGGGTACAGGGAAAGCGCCACAGCGTGTGAATGCCTCAATTAGTCACATGCATCGCGAGCACAGCGCATATTCTAACCCTACGTGCGCGCTGCGCGCTCCATTCGCATCGCATACCTTTCATTCCTGTTTTGACCTTTGCAGAGCAGGAGAGAGGAGAACCCGAACCCCTGACGAATACAGCGTTGACAACCCTAACGTTTTAACGCAGCAACCACCACGAACGCAATGCATGCGTGTCAAATGACGCTGGCATACCTGAGAGGTAGGTTGTCCACCTGCTCTGTGGTGTGGGTTGAGTTTGAATAATTTTCCCTAAAGTTTATAAACACTTTGATGCAACTGTGCAAAAATTTCCTTTAGAACTTTAAAAACTACGGCTCATACCTTCTTTTTCAAAAGCCGTTTACGCTTGCGCAACCTTGTTTTTGAAGTCCGCTTCTGTTGCGCTTGTCTGCGACTTTGTGTTTTGGTGTAAAAATGACAATTTCTCGCGTGATTTCGTCAATTTTTAGCGATTTGACTTCTAAAATCGCTACACCTTTCGCTAAACCGCAGGAATCACTCCCTGTTGGTTACATTTTCTTTTTTTTTCAGCTCCTGGAGATTTGTGTCCTCCATTGGGAGTATTGCTCCGCCCTGGCCCTTGGTCAGGACGTTTACTGAAACGCTGTTTATGCAGCGATAGCCGTCCGCATTAGAGCGTTCGACTGTACCCTAGTGGGCAAGCATATATGCTCTAGGAAGGGAGTCCTGGGTTCAAACCCCACTACCCCCAAAATTTTACCAAACGTTTTCGTCGCACGCTGGCGACTTTTGAGGAATTCCCCATCGAAGGCACATCATTCACGGTACATTACACTGTTTTTCAAGGGTACCTACAGTGTGATAGGCTTCTATGAACTGATGAGAATGTTTTTGGTAAGTTTAATGCATTTTCTGGGGTAATTTTGGGAATTTTTGAGCCTTTTTCCTTGGTCCTACTAGCTTAGCTAACTAGTACTCCAGGGGGAAGTAAGAAAAAGTCACTGCCTTGTCTTTTTTGGAGGGCTTGATCCAGGCCAAGCCCCCTTTAAAACCCTCTTGTTGATGCTAGGACTAACTTAAGTATTTTTGTCACTCTTTTGAAGCCTTTAGTACACTTTCTCAAAGTAACTAGGGTTATAACCCATTGCCCCCCATGAAGTTCACCCCTACCACTGAACTGAGCGGAGGTATCTTCCTTCATGGAGGTTATACCGAAATCAAATAGGCATTTCATGCTTTAGGCCTTGGAGATTAAGCCTAGTGGTCTCCCACCCCAAGACCCCTATACTCAATTGTTTCTACCACTTATTGTGGTTCTACTTTTTAACTGTTTCTGAATTCAGTTGCTTGGCCAAGTCATATGCTGTGTCTGGCCTGATACCTATGCCCCACATTCCTAACCAGCACCATTACACCCAAAAGAGTGCACATGAAGTGCTTGATGCCATCTTAGAGGCTAGAGTCAGTCCAGTTTTCATATAAAATCTTTTGTATTATCCATTTGTGATTGAATCCTTGTGTTTATACCTGCTTTGTCTATCTGCAGCCCTTCTGTGATACACTGGATTTCAAACTATTCATTGATTTGAACCACATCCTGTTCTTGCTGTACTTGCTCCTTTGGTTTTGGGATTTCAGCATCAAAAACCTGCAGGATTTCATCAAAATCTATAGGGCACTAATCAAGGACATCTTTCTGTTGGTTGTGGCCAGTGGGTGCGGAGGTCCTACCTCTCCTCTTGTGGTTCTACTTTTTTTTCTCCGTGTTTTCTTGTTGTCCTTTACCTATTTAGTTTCGTTGCGTGTTATGTCTTGTTTCTTTTTTTTTTCCGTAGCGTCTTCGATAACATACCTCTTTGTCGTACCTTGCGCGTTTCCCCTATAGAGAAGGCGTGTAAGGTGTAGGGGGTGTGCGGGCATGGCGGGCGGTGGGTTCTCATACCTCTTCTCTCTCCTTGGTTTTTTTTTCGCCGGGTAGTAACATACTTGCCGTACCTTGTGCATCCCCTCGTTGTCATACCTTGTGCACCTCCTATAGAGAGAGCGTGTGCAAGGTGTGTGGGTGTGGCGGGGGGTTTTCCATACCATGTTTGTCCTTGACCTTGTCTCCGTCTTCATGTACCTTGTGGGCGCTTGGCGCCTTATGGTTTCTTGGGCGTGGTTTGTGTTTGTACGCTTGTGTATGTATGCGTGGCCCCTTTGGCGCCCTCCTTTGCAACATTAACATACTTGGTTTTCACACCTATGCGTATGTAGCGGGGGTGGTGTGGGGTGTATGGGCTCTTAACATACTTGTTCGCCATACCATTGTTTCCCCGTAGTCCGTGGCCATCCCATACCCCTTGTTTTTTTTTCATGTTTCTCCTTGACCTTGTCTTCATCTTCATGTACCTTGCGGGCACTTGGTGTCTATGGACAAATGGGGATATATATGGGCGTGGTTCGTGTATGTATGAATGCTTTACGACGTGTGCGGTTGTGTCGTTTTTCGTTTTTGGGTGTGGCGTTATCCCTTTGGCGCCCTCCTTCACAACATACTTGGTTTCTTCACCTACGCACATGTAGCTGGGGAGGTGTGGGCTACATGGGCTCGTAACATACTTGTTTGCCATACCTTTGTTTCTCCGTGGTCCGTGGCCGTTGGCAAGTGGTCTTTCGTGGTTCTTGTGTGGTGGTGCTTCCTGCTGTCTTTGTTTTTGGTTTTGTGCCTCTCCCTTTGTTTTGTTTTCTTTTTTTTTTGACGCGCACAAGTCGCCTAGCTCCAGGCACGCACTTTGCTAGGTGTTTTGGGGCAAGCAACGCTCAAATTCTTCATCGTCGCGACTCGCTTGTTCTTGGTTTTTTGTGTGTGTCCTAAGTTTTGCGGCCTCGCCAAACAGCGGCGTAAAAATTTTTGGGGGGTTTCTGAGGTGGGAAAAAAAGATTTTTCAGTTCATTTCTGCTGGCTGTGCGTCTTTTTGTTGGCACGGCAAGCAAGCTTTGTCCATATACATTCAAAATTGTTAAAAAAGCAAAGGCCCCGGGCCAGGCCTGGGGCCTCTGTGGCTGCTTGTGGAGTATTCAGTGGGGCATGTCCTTGCCACAGGTCAATGCCTGCATACGGATAGGTTTTTGAAGGTAAGAGGACATGCACATGGAGCAAAGTGGGAGGAGTTGAGAGTTTGTGGTGATTTGGTACCACAGTGCAACAACCAGGTCTCCAAAAGCACAAAGGGGGTACCTCGGCTCTGATTTGGATGCTACCTAGGTCACAAGGTGCGCAAACGTGTCTACGTTTCGCAAAGCCATGGCCAGTTGCCTCCTTTTGATCGTCGTTTTGAGCTATTGGGCCGCCATTGGTAGGGTGTCACTCAGAAAATTGAGTTTTTTTTACCAGTTTTCAAACCTACGTTCTCTAAAGTACCCGGATGTAACTTGGAGCCATCGGCTCGGATTTGGGTGTCACATAGGTCAAAAGTGCGCAAAAGTATCTACCTTTCGAAACAAAATGGTTTAAATGGTCAATAGGACCGACGTTTTGAGTTACATAACCGACTTGGGTAGTAGGTACCTCCAACAATTGAGCAACCCTACCCCTACTTTTGGGGAGATGGAGGTTACACGGTGGTACCGTCACTCACCCACTCACCCAGTCAAAGGATCAGCAAAGATCTTGCATCATGAATTGCCCAAAGAATTGGCCTTCACATGTACCTGTGCAAACAATTGCTCGTAGTGTGCCCATTGATGCGGGGTCAATCGACCCTGCCGTGTTGCATGCGCATACACATTGAGTGCAGCCGCAGCTTGCTGCAATGCAAGAAATATGGGAGATGCAATTGTATTTGCACGCGGCGACACAGGGGCAGGCAGGGTAAGGGCGTGGGTTTGGCTTGGAGCAGGAAGAGGCGGGGGTGCGCGTACAGGGGTTGGGATTGCAGTTGGGGCAGGGGGCTCAATGGCCTTATCCAACGTACCGCACTCCATGTCAATGTTGCTTGAACATGGTGCCTCCTTGGTGGAACTTGCGATAGTCGGGGTTGTGAGGGCTGTTGGGTTGCCGATGGCGGAGCTTGAGATGGTAGGGGTTGTGAAGGCTGTTGGGCTGCCTGCTTTGTGGCCGTGTCACATCGGGTTGTCGCCTTTTGGGCCCTCATTTTTTGCATTTGCGATCTGTTGTTTCTTTGATTTCAAATGTGTAATTGAGTGACCCTCAACTTGATACACCTCACCATCAAACTCCCTCTAAGCCAAGTACACTTGCTCCCATGCAGCCTCCCACCCCTTGAAGTCACTACGATACTGCGCCAACAACAGGTTGAGCAAAGTCTCCCCACCTGTTGTGTACTGCCTCTTTTTCAGAGGGATACCTAATTGCTCAAGTGTTGTTGCCGCGCTACTCCTAGAAGACGGCTTCAAACTCGCGTGTAACCCGTTATCCCGATACATGGGGCGGGAGGGGTCATTGTCACGGACTGCAACATTGTAATGTACACCATGGAACGTGAGAAGAAGTGGTTCCGCCCCAACCTCCCGGCCCGTAGAATACAAGGGTGTGGTGAGTATAGCACCCATTTTTGCCGTGAATATCATGATGGGCCTTTGAAACAAGGTGGCCGCTGCATGCATCACCATGTCAGCCACATCGTTGTGCCAAAAGCTATCAGCACGCAACTCCTCTGAATCCCCGTACTTGTGATGTCATCCCTAGCCATATGTAGAATAGCAGCAACAGTTGCATTTTCATCATGCTTGAAAAATCATGCATGATGAGTAGCACTGTGCATTTCACCTGAGGTAACGTAATGCTGAGTCAGCAGTCAAATGCGACAATTTTTACAGACTTACATACTGTGATACTCAAGTGAAATACTGATACACCAGCGACCAAATACATGAACACCGCGGCGCTGCGGTATTTACTGTGGTATAGTACCGCGGTATTTCCCAGCGCCGGGGTAGTTTGCGGTATGTCACGGGAGCGGCACCCTCCCCGGGGGACTACCTCCCCAACCTTCGGCCCCGCGCCGTACGGCGCCCTACGGCGCCGGAAGCCGGAATTTCAGTCTCCGCAACCGAGATTTCAAGCATTTTACCGGTGCGCGCTCCTATCCTTAAATAAAACCAGAGAAAATGACCTGGTCAGCAAGAAATTGTAACATAGAATTAATCAATGGTACCACTGCTGACCCGTTTGTGAGATTGCTTGCGCAAATTCGGAATGTAGCTTGTCTGGATGACAGCAGATTCAAGGATGCGGGCAACTAGTGCCAGTGTTTGAGAATCTGCAGCATCCAAGTTTCTCTTCTCTATTCCTAAGTAAATTTGGTGGCCTGAGCTCCAAGGCAAGCTGAGGGGTGTGTGGGCCTACACATGTGCAGCCTTCGCTGCACAGCCTCTTCGAGCCACATCCGGACACGTGTTTCGGTGTCGGGATGTAGTCCCGTGCCCGGCCGCGGTGTCAATCCAGCACTAGGCTGGATTGACACCGCGGGCCGGCACGGGACTACATCTTGGTGATGCTTGCAATCCGGAACTGTCCAACGGCAAGGTTTCTTGTGGTATAGGCTTGGCCATCTTCGTACATATTCCAAGCCTTTGGTACTTTTTGCTCACGTTGTGCTCTGTTCAAAACTCTACGGGGCCATTCTCCCTTGGTCGAGTGAGGCCGTCGGGGATGGGAAGCCAAGGGTCAACAAGGCCGGGCTCCAGCTGACCAATGCTTCTATGGAATGCCTCCGCGGCTGGTCCCGAGCCATTCCCTACGCGCATTTTGGGGACCCAACATAGAGAGCTACTTGTTACCCTCCATCATCTGCTACGATCTGATTGGTCAACCTGGAACTTCGTGTTCGTGCACCGAAAAACCGTTTTGCTTTTCAAAATCCTCCAATTTTGAACCCGTGTGCTTTCTCTTTGAAATATCGTATGGAAAACCCGAGCGGACACGGAAACGAGGACAAACACAAACTTGAATAACGCTTTCCATGTCTTCAATTCCTTATATGCATGTCCATACTGACATCAAACGATCCCATTGCACACTATACAAACAATACACATTCAGTAATGCATTATATCCCTACGTGCTCATTTGGATCAGGTACCCTTGAATTACCCAAGTGAAACCGTGGTTCAACCGAGTTCAACCGCGCACTTTCATTACGGCTTCCCCACGGTTGAACCCCTATCGAGGTACAGCAACAAATTGCTAAGTAGCAACCTGAAAACCGCTATTTTTCAGCCCTGCAAGAGATGCCACACCCCCTAAAAAGAATGTTTTTGAAAACCTTCTTACCTCATTGGTGCAAAACACTGGAGACATATTTCTCTTGGATCATATTTCACGGCGGTGGTGGTGTAGGTGCCAGTGGCGGCGGCTGTATTGGTGAAACCGCACGGCTTCACCATCAACTTTTCGTTAGGCGTGGTGACATACACCCCTGCGCCTTGTTTGGATTCCCCTTAGGACTTTGGACCCTTTTTAGTGAACAACAATTACATGCAAGCCTACACTTGATTGTCAGAAGCTTGTTTCCTCATGGATTGCACTAAAATGTAACCGGCTTTCGAGGTGGTTCAACCGCTGGACAGGCGCGCGGTTGCACCGGCTTCACCGGTTCAACCGCTGTTGCACGAAGCGCTACACAAAAAACACGTCTTCACCTTGGGAAGCCAAACGTGACCAGTTGGTTCTGCATCGCCACAGGCAGACGTCCCCATGCAATGCCTGTGTACGGTACGAGCACAATGCGCTGTCCAGACCACGCCAGAGGCATGTGGGGCCTAAGAGCGTTAAACATGACCCCATATCGAGGATCCACAATGTGTCCCCATAATAAATCACGCCCCCAACGTATCCATGCAGGACGAGAAGGCCCATTTGCACAAAGTAGGGCACGGGTAAACAGTCCCCCCCCCACAAAATCACCCAGGGCTATTTCCCCCGTAAGGGGACTGTCATCCTTTGGATGCGTATGTACAAGCATGGGATGATCGCCCACCCCATGGACCACTGCGAGCGCATCGGGGAAGGACCGGCCTTTCAAAGAAACATTGGTCTTAGCGTCCTTTAGGAGGCTTTGAACCTTGGATCGTTGTGGTACCGTCAACATTGTGGCTCGTGTGCGCACAAACGTTGTTAAGTATTCACAACATCGTATCACAAGATGAAGAACACACATGATGACACACCCTATACGGTCATCCACTTTCAATAGTGGACTTTCGATGCACCCTTTTGCACCAACACAACTAACTCCTTGTTTCCTATACTTTAGGAATTTTGCTTCAAGTCTTGTACTTCGTCGCCATTCACACCCTACCCATCTTTCTTTCTCCCCAGACCATGTCGCAAAGGAATAAATTGAACGAATTTCATAAAATGTTGATAGACCAAGTATATGACGAAGCCAAGGGCTATCGCCTCCAATAATGACAACCGTTCGCACCCAAAACTCTCGGAGCAACATGTAGCCACGGTCAATAATTTGTTTAATTTTTTTTAGTCTCTCTCCAAAGAGGACACGCACAAGATCCGTTTCATGCTCACTTACGAGAGCAAGGTCAAGGGTCCAATTGTAGAGCAAAGTTCGTGCTTTTTGCATGTGGTTTGCAAAACCACATGCAATTTGGCACCATGACCTTGCTCCACATGGAAACCCATCACCACGCACTATAAGTACATAGGGGTGATCATCCCTAAATCTTGGGAAGTGCATTTCTTCTAGCACATCCCTTTGATCACCTATATATTGTATCCAATCATCCACATCCCAACGAACCCCAACTCTTCCATCCTTTATGGTCGTTTTTAGTACTTGTCTCTTACTTAACGTGGACCAAGCTTTATCCATCGTTGCATACGACGGAAAGCAATGTGTCCATGGGACGGTGCTTGCACGGGTTTTCTTCTCTTTGGCATCGGCCCACGAAATAAGCTTCTTGTACCTAGGGACGATTGAACCGAGAAATTGGGATAAAGTGCGCGGTTGAACCTGCGGTTGAATGGGTTGCCGTCATGGCACCAAAAAGCGTCCAATGGTACAAACCACAAAGTATTCACATTTGTGACGCGGGCAACACGTTGCAACTCATATGTTCATGCTTTGGGCAACATTAAGCGATTATTTTGCCGCGCAAACGTTGTCATGAAGCACAATCACAATTGTTCATTTGTGATAAGGGTTCAACCGCACCGTTGAACCCCGTTGAACCACTTGTAGGCATGTGTGCATTATGCCACATACCTTCGCTTCGGCATTCCAAGGTCCAAAATGAGGCGCACAGCGTCGGATCCTGTGAAAGCTTTTTTTGGAGCCCTTTTTCTCTGTTTGGAAGCCCTCTGTGTGTTACCAATTCGGTCAGCAAGTTGTTTCCATAGGCGTTTTGTCGTGCCGTTTGTGCAAAAAAAGGTGAACAAGTCGTCCACCAGCTGTTGGTCCCCCCACCCGCTGTAGTGGTCGTTCACCACTTGCAGCCAGTGGTGGGACATTTTTTAAAAAAGGTTTGTCACGCGTCAGTTTCAGGCGGTTATGCAAATATTTTGTTCAGAAACGCGCGCGCCGCTAGCGCAGCCGCCGCCGCCAGCGCTGGCGGTGGTTCAACCGCGGTTCAACCGCGGTTCAGCGGTTCAACCGCGCCCCTTCCGAGTTCAACCGGGTTACACCGGGTAAAACCACTGTGTGAAGTACCTGATCCAAATGAGCACGTAGGGATACATTAACACACGCTAAATCCTACGAAATCAAATCTTTTTATAATAAAACAAAGCTTTGTAGAAGCTAATTCGGTGCACAAATCTGTGCGCGCGCATGCTCTAAAGTGCCCAAAAAGGCGGCATCTGCGCTGCAATGCTAACCAGCAAGATATATGGATTTATGCAACATACACATGTCAGTACAACCAAGTACTGAAGACAATACCTTAGTGAGAAAATAGCAACAATTACAAGAAATCGTAAACCAAGAGAAGATACGGGATTTCAGGCTCGTCCTCACCTTTAAACTCCCCCCCCAAGCCCACACAGGGCCCGAAGGGGTGGCTGTGACCAGACAGAATAATGAAACCTGCAGGCTTTAAACCTACAATAGTATGCACTTTATTCTACATCAAGTCTGAACTACGTTGCCCTTCCAACAATGTCAAGCAACTACGTTTAGTAGCCTTCTGCTTGACAAAAGAGGCGACAGGGTGGCGTGGGGTGGTATCCGGACCTATACCCACCTACACACCGCACTGGGTGTAAAGTTGTTAAGTGCTCATGGCACAAAACATGAAGTGCTCATGGCAAAGGAAAAAAAATTAGTATCGAAATACTGAAATAAAATCTCTGCTTTCTTTTGAGACAAAAGCTGGAGAACAACAAGAAAAGCCTCTTTGCTGTTTTTCCAAAACAGAAGTAGTTGAAGAAGAAAAGACACACTCTGCTCACAAGCAGGCAGGTGCAAAGCAAAACAAAAATGAGAAACTGAGTAAACAGCAACTCACCCAAAGTGCCAAGCAAGATGTACCCCACCACTGCTCATTTGAGGTACCAAATAGTATCTACAAAGAAAAAGAAAGCAAGGTACTGGTTTGTGCCAGCACACAAGGCGCTTGGCGCCCAACAAGAGGCCAACAACACCTATGTTTTTACGCGCCACGCAAATTGTTGCGCCGGGCGCAAATTTCTGACCAGTTATTTGTGATTTTGCCAACTATGTCCCGATTCTAATGGAAGGCATCAGCCACAGCACCTTTTTTTATTCGGTAGAATGTCCCTCTCTCGTAAAATTGTTGTTCAGATATCCAGATGTGAACTTTTCAAACTACCCCCACGTCACTTTTGCCCCTGGATGCTTTCCAGCGACCCGGCTGCCTCAGTCTCTTTTTGTCCTCCATCAGTGCACCAAACAACGTTTCCTTGCTTTGAAATCTAGCCTCCCCTCAGGCTGCAGCCCACTACATGTGCAGTTCTGGTCCTCCTGGGTATAAAAAGGTGGAGGTTTGGCCAAAAACCGCGCCGAAAAGGTCATCTTGTATGATTTTGAGGGTTGTGACCTCCTGGGAGGCTTGAGGCTGTTAGAATGCACTGTAATTTGTTGCACAGACCTCGCTGACATACTGAAAATGTACATGCCAGGGAATCTAAATTAGATCCTTGCATGTATGCAGCCAAACAGGCTGTTCACTTGCACAGTGTTTGGCACAAAGCACTCCAAGGCGCTCACAGCACCCAAAAGCTGACAAAGAAATAGGGGCACTTTCAGCGCTCTAATCCCCAATAGTATCTAAGCTCTCAATTGTAACGCTACACTCTCTCAGCAAGAGCGCTTTGAGCAGCGCTCATAGTTGCAAAATATCCTGACGCGTTCCCGTGGGGGGCCTGGCCACGGGACGCTGCGGTGGACACGCGCAAGTGAGCAGGCAGGCAAAGCACTACGCTCACAGGGGCATCAATGCGCTCATGTCATGTGACAAAGCGTTTCAGAATCCTTGCCACTCTGAAATGAGGGAACGAAAGTATGTACAGCAACACATCAGGATATGTACACATGGGGTTAAGACTGGACTGGGGTAAGGGCATCACAGGACAATAGACACTCTATCCCAACTCGTATCCCAATCCCAGGTCCGACCCTCTCAGTGGCTGGTGGGGGCGGGGGCTCAAACACAACCCATGCCCTGCTCAGTCCGGACCCTGAAACCCTGCCAATAGGGGGGGTGTCCCGCCCAGCCACAGGCGAGTTCCTGGGAACCAAGTGCCTCCAAGGCCAACCGACAGTGGCTCCCTATGCTCCCTTAACGGCAGGTTCCAACTCCTCTCTGAGTCAGAGATATGGCTCCGCCATTATCCCCTAGGAGTTGGTAGCTGAAAATGGGCTGTTTCAGCCCAAACTGATATTAACTCCAAAATCTCCAAAATTGACCCCTCGTCCGGACCCGCCAGAGGTAGGGACGAGGCAACTTACCCTATGCCCTTCGAGTACGAACTCCCTGGAGCCTTCACCCAACCTGGTTCCCTCTGAGGTCCCGGCATCAGGGCACCACGAGTTCGTCAAGTGGGGTCATGATGCCCAAAATCACCAAAATTGGCATCATTCTCACGCGTGGCTCGCCCGGCCAGGGCAAGGCCAATGGCTCACAGGGTAGGAGGCAGGACCTAGGACTTATATCTGAGCGTACAACTTGGAATTAGGTCCGGGCTCCCTGTGGGCATAGAGATATGGGGCCGCCAACTGACCACACGGGGGGGTGAAATTGGGGTCCCAAAAGGGGGTCATTTTGGCTGCTCGAAATGAGCCAAAATTCGGGGGTGCTCCCAATAGTATATCTCCACGCCGGCTTGGAGATCGGATCCGCCATTCCATACGCGATCCACCAGGAGTCCAACGGAGACTCCCATGCCCTTGGCTCTCAAAGATCTCCATGCCACTCGGCGTGGTGACAATCCCAATTGGGTCCACAAATGCCAAAATGGCAAAATTGCCCACACTCACTTTGGGCTAGCACCTTAACGAAGGTTGCTCCGCTTCGCCCACGTGGTGTGTGAACCATGGGGACCAATATGCATAACACCCATGTCATATATGGTCCATTGGTCCATGCGTCCGGCGTGCACGGGTGGGCTGAACATAGTGCACGGCGGGCAGAGAAAGTGGAAAATTGCTCAAAATGGCCAAAGATGCGCACACTCATGGTTGGGGCAAATGAGGCACATGCCCGACTTGGACCGGAGTGTGCCATAGGATTGGTATCAAGTCATATGTGTCCAACGTATCTTTTGGGCGTCGCCCAACTCCTCCGGTTTTGGGAATGGCAGGGTCGCCAAGTGAGCCCATGATTTGGGATAGTCCCAAATCGCCAACATGGCGGCCACGGTATGCCAAGCCCAAGAGGAGTTATTCGCCGGGTCCAAGATATGTTGGGCGCCGAAGTATGTACCCTCATAACATACTTGGGTCATGATGTCAATTGAGCGCAACGTTGAGATACACGGTCGCCACTTGACATCATGACGGGCAAAAAAACAGCAATATTGGTGAAAAAACACCCAAAAGTGCCTTGAAAGGCGCACAAATATATTATAATATCTTCGGCTTGGATTGAGTAATCGACCAATCCTTCTAAACACAATGACTTGACACCAATGATCTTCGATTCCACATATGTGCTCCACTTGGGGCGCTTTGAAAGGTTATGAGCGCTACTTCCCAAGTGGGCACATGAAAATATGGATAATTGCAAAACCCACACCTTGCTCCCAACGCATCGTTTTGGGATCGCCACAAAAGCTTCCCTCCACGAAGGTTAGGCTTGCAATTGATCGTGGGGAGTATGGAGAAGGGGCTTGCGCAGTATGAGGTCCATTGGCGGGTTTGGCTTGGAGCGATGGACCCGCCAAATGGGCACGCAACACAACACATGGCACATACCACATATTGCCCAAAAAGGTGGCTCCCCCCACGATATGTCATGCCCCTCCAAGGGCATAACTTTGTGTCAATCGCTCATAGGAACTCAAGGAAAGTTCCTATGCAACACCAACACTCGCGCGCTACACTCGAAAGTTATCTTAACGCACGCAATATCATGGCCATAGAGTTATAACGCAAACTCTACCCTCTTGACCATGATCCATTACTCTAGCGCGCACGTGTGGAGACGCAAGGCGTATAATGCTTCCCAAATTACGTCGGGAGTATTGTGAATTCATCCCACGTTTCCTTATTGTCATTCCTCGCAAGCGGCACGAGATATGACCCTCACAAGTGGCCTCACGAATCAACTTTGTTTTGCCCATATCTCTAAGACAAATGGAGGGCAAGACAAAAGGAAAGTTGATTCGTGCATAGGGAAGCACGTAGGTCCACTCGAAAGAGGTCAAATCAAGTGCGGGGATGTCGAAGTCGAAAATCCGATTTCGACATCCTGAAAAATTCGGATTAAGGTTGCGAGTGTAGAATGTGAAAATTGCGGATGCATCAATGCAATTCCTGAAGACTTTAGAGTCTTCGTCACGATTTGCGCTAAAATATCTGTATATAACAGTTAAACTGGCGGTTACGCTAAAGTCGCGAACTAACCGCCAGATGTCAAAACAGTGAATATCAGAACGGAAGCGTAAAAATTGACGGAAACAATATGAAAATAAAACCCTGTTGATTTCTGATATTCTGATATATAAATCTCCGCTGGCGGTGCATCGGTTGCCGATGCGGGGCTTTACGGCACGGAACACGCTCCCGCCGGGCTCGCACCGGGCGTCAACGGGCGTCTTCCCTTCCGTACATGGGGTTAGTGGACCGGAGACCGGTTGTATGCCCTACCCTAGCCATCGGGTTCTGGGTACCGCTTCACCCCCCTCCTTAGAGCAAACCCTGGGGGGGGCTCGATAACACCCACGCATGGCGGCGGTTACCCAGGACCATCCCCTGAAAGGGGGGGGGGGGGGCGTCACATCCTCACTTCAGGCTGATTCGCAGGTTAGGCTGCCCAAATCCCACAGTAAGACAGGTACGGTGCTGTAATCGTTAGTAACTGCAAGTATAGTATCAAGTATCAAGTCCCGGGTCCTGGCGGCGATTGTTCGGCATCCAAAGGACCCGTTAACCCATACCAGGCGCACCGGGTGCCGGCTGCGACGGTCACCACCACAGTGGCAGTGGCATACACGGCCAACATAGGCGTCACACGACGACCGAGGTGGTCCCACAGGTCGAAAGCGACCACAAAGATCCATCAGGCTACCCCAAGCTTCCCAAGGCCCGCCGGCTGGGGGAGAGTCCCCACGGGTCCTTCCTCGGGCGCACCATGTCCATATCCATACGACGCGAGTCCAGAGTGGTACAGCCGAACGAGCTCCTCCTTAAGGGATCGGGCGTCAAGGCCGTCTTTTCCCTCGCCCTATTACCACGAAGGCCATACATGAGGGAGTCCTCATGCAGTGTGGGCGGAGGCGTCGACTCCTCAAACCACCAGTTTCCCAGGCAAACCTTCCCCATCCGACTGCAAGTGCGTCTGCGAGTCGGCAGGCTCACACTGGGACTGACAGTGGCGGACCGCTAGGAGTGTAGTCAGGCAACTGGGCTTCCCGCCTAGCGCCATCAGGATCTCCACATCACAGCGAATAGGGCACACGGTATCACGGGCACTCAAACAGAAGAATATGTACCGAGGTACTGGTCCAGGCTGGACCATGTGTAAGTGCATGTAAACGGCGACTCAAGGCGCCTTCGTAGTCGATTCGCATCCCCTCGGGGGGGAAAAACAGTCCATACTTCGGTGACGGGCTGACATACAGATGCACATATCCTGGGGAACAGAAAAACAAGCAACAAGCGGGGTAAATAGGCGTGTAAACACACTCTGGATCGAGCGCCAAACCACGCCACGGTTAGGATAAGGCATATGCAGGAGGGTGGACAGGAAAACGCCCGAGTCCAGGCCATATATAGTCTGCAGACACACGTCGACTGGTCTGGACCCCGCAAGTGCCATGGGACCAGACCACACACTCAAAAATCGCAATGCCGATGACAGCGGCATCCGTTGCGCAACATCGTATGGGCTTCAAGGCCCCAAGAGCTCAGAAATGTGAAGATCAGTCGCCCTACCTGGTTTCCCAAGGATTCAGCAGGGGGGGGAGTGACGAATAGAAGAAGAGAGGGGCCATCCTCCTCTGGACTCAGCAGGGGGGGGTATATGGCCACTCTGATGGCAGGTCACCGAAAGATGGAAGAGAGCAAGCAAGTAAGGGACGATCCGTCGACCTCACAGGCGCTCAAACTGCATCAGGGGAGAGCTGGGGGCGCTGATCAGGCACCCCTGGCTGCAATCGCCCGGGTGAGTGCTGCCAAGTCCGAGACATGGATCTTGGTCTTGTGCTTGCGGATGTACTCCATGAAGGGAATATTGACCCGCGGCACGAATGAGGAGACGGGTTCCCAGGTGTCGTGGGACGGCCCATAGCCTCGCCAACGAACCTTGAACTCCAGACCTCCGGGTGCCGAGGCTTTCGGACGCTGAGCCAGGATCTTCTCGACAGTATAGTCGTCCTGCTCAGCATAGTCATCGTCCGAATCAGCCTCATGTGCGGCATAGCTCAGGGACACATGTTGGCCACGGAGGTCGGGTTCGCGCACACGGAGCTGACTCTCGTGGCGCTCCCGGAACTGTCCGTGACCCACGTTGATGCGGTAGGTGTCCTCACCAATCCTGCGGACCACCTCTCCGGGTGTGAACCAGGTTTTGGTGCGGTGGGTGCCCATAGGGCGGGGTCTGATCACCCACACCGGGTCTCCCACCCTGAACTTCTGCGCTGTTGAGCTCGGGGCGGACTTCTGACGCTCAGCGCGCTCCTTCTCGAGCTGCTGGCGGATGTCCCGGGCCGTTTGCTCTTGCCGCGCGAAGAATTCCTTGGCATCCATGGCCATGCCATCACCAGACAAGGGAAGTCCCCTACCCAGGGGGTCCCTGCCGAACAGAATCTGGTGAGGGGACAAACCACCAGGAGTGGGGGTGTCATGATGGGCCTTCAGAGCAGGCCACATCTCCTCAAACCAGTTCCGCCGTGGATTGGTGATGTGAATCTTGCGCAGCTTCTCGAACAGCTGCCGTCCAGCCACTTCAGCACGGCCGTTAGACCGGCTGAGATAGGCGACGCTCTTGGCATGACGTATCCCCATGAGGGAACACATAGCCTTGAACCAGCCACCAGTAAACTGGGGCCCTCGGTCACTGCAAATGGTGCGGGGGATGTCAAAGACGGTCAGCCAATGACGAATCATCATGACTGCCACTTCCTTGGCAAGCAACCTCTTTTTGCGTGCCGGAACGGCTACTACGTAGCCACTGTGGCGATCCACGCAAAGAACCACACAGTCGAAGGTCTCCTTGCCAATGTGCACTTCGGGCATGGAGAAGACGTCCATGGCCACGCTCTCCATGGGCTGGTCAGGAACCGGGGTCCATTGGGCTTCCCCCTTGACGTTCCGGTTGTCGGGATTGCAGGCCTGGCAGACCGAGCAACCCTTCCTGACCTTCTTGATGGCGGTGTAGAGAACGATATGGTCGATGTCGAACCGGCGCAGCATGTCAAGGGCTTGCTTCTTGACCCCTGGGTGCAGCATGTGGTGGTGCCAAGCTTCACACAGACCAAGCACCCGGGACTCCGGTACTGACGCGTTCCCGTGGGGGGCCGGCCACGGGACGCTGCGGTGGACACGCGCAAGTGAGCAGGCAGGCAAAGCACTACGCTCACAGGGGCATCAATGCGCTCATGTCATGTGACTAAGCGTTTCAGGATCCTTGCCACTCTGCAACAAGGGAACAAAAGTATGTACAACAACACATCAGGATATCTACACATGGGGTTAAGACTGGACTGGGGTAAGGGCATCACAGGACAATAGACACTCAGTCCCAACTCGTATCCCAATCCCAGGTCCGACCCTCCCAGTGGCTGGTGGGGGCGGGGGCTCAAACACAACCCATGCCCTGCTCAGTCCGGACCCTGAAACCCTGCCAATAGGGGGGGTGTCCCGCCCAGCCACAGGCGAGTTCCTGGGAACCAAGTGGCTCCAAGGCCAACCGACAGTGGCTCCCTATGCTCCCTTAACGGCAGGTCCCAACTCTTCTCTGAGCGAGAGATATGGCCCCGCCATTATCACCCAGGAGTTGGTAGCTGAAAATGGGCTGTTTCAGCCCAAACTGAAATTAGCTCAAAAATCTCCAAAATTGACCCCTCGTCCAGACCCGTCAGAGGTAGGAACGAGGCAACTGACCCTATGCCCTTCGAGTATGAACTCTTTGGAACCCTCGCCCAACCTGGTTCCCTCTGAGGTCCCGGCATCAGGGCACCACGAGTTCGTCAAGTGGGGTCATGATGCCAAAATCACCAAAATTGGCGTCATTCCCACGCGTGGCTCGCCCGGCCAGGGCAACGCCAATGGCTCACAGGTTAGGAGGCAGGACCTAGGACTTATATCTGAGTGCACAACTTGGAATTAGGTCCGGGCTTCCTGTGGGCATAGAGAAATGGGGCCGCCAATTGACCACACGGAAGGGGGAAATTGGGGTCCCAAAATGGGGTCATTTTGGCTGCTCGAAATGAGCCAAAATTCGGGGTGCTCCCAATAGTATATCTCCACGCCGGCTTGGAGATCGGATCCGCCATTCCATACGCGATCCACCGGGAGTCCAACGGAGACTCCCATGCCCTTGGCTCTCAAAGATCTCCATGCCACCTGGTGTGGTGACGATCCCAATTGGGTCCACAAATGCCAAAGTGGCAAAATTGCCCACACTCACTTTGGGCTAGCGCCTTAACGAAGGATGCTCCGCTTCGCCCACGTGGTGTGTGAACCATGGGGACCAATATACATAACACCCATGTCATATATGGTTCATTGGTCCATGCGTCCGGCGTGCACGGGTGGGCTCAACATAGTGCACGGCGGGCAGAAAAAGTGGAAAATTGCTCAAAATGCCCATACATGCGCACACTCATGGTTGGGGCAAATGAGGCACATGCCCGACTCGGACCGGAGTGTGCCATAGAATTGGTATTAAGTCATGTGTGTCCAACATATCTTTTGGGCGTCGCCCAACTCCTCCGGTTTTGGGAATGGCAGGGTCGCCAAGTGAGCCCATGATTTGGGATGGTCCCAAATCGCCAACATGGCGGCCACGGTACGCCAAGCCCAAGAGGAGTTATTCGCCGGGTCCAAGATATGTTGGGCACCGAAGTATGTACCCTCATATCATACTTGGGTCATGATGTCAATTGAGCGCTACGTTGAGATACACGGTCGCCACTTGACATCATGACGGGCCAAAAACGGCAAAATTGGCACAAAGACACACAAAAGTGCCTTGAAACGCGCACAATTATATTATAATATCTTCGGATTGGATCGTGCAATCAACTAATCCTTCGAAACACAATGACTTGACACCAATAGCCTTCGATTCCACATATGTGCTCCACTTGGGGCGCTTTGAAAGGTTACGAGCGCTACTTCCCAAGTGGGCACATGAAAATATGGAAAATTGCAAAACACACACCTTGCTCCCAACGCATCGCTTCGGGATCACCACACAAGCTTCCCTTCACAAAGGTTAGGCTTGTAATTGATCGTAGGGAGTATGGAGAAGGGGCTTGCACAATATGAGGTCCATTGGCGGGTTTGGCTTGGAGCGATGGACCCGCCAAATGGGCACGCAACACAACACAAGGCACATACTCCATATTGCCCAAAAAGGTAGCTCCCCCCACGATATGTCATGCCCCTCCAAGGGCATAACTTTGTGTCGATCGCTCATAGGAACTCAAGGAGAGTTCCTATGCAACACCAACACTTGCGCGCTACACTCGAAAGTTATCTTAACGCACGCAATATCATGGCCAAGGAGTTATAACGCAAACTCTACCCTCTTGACCATGATCCATTACACTAGCGCGCACGTGTGGAGACGCAAGGCATATAATGCTTCCTAAATTACGTCGGGAGTATTGTGAATACATCCCACGTTTCCTTATTGTCATTCCTCGCAAACAACACGAGATATGACCCTCACAAGTGGCCTCACGAATCAACTTTGTTTTGCCCCTATCTCTAAGTCAAATGGAGGGCAAGATAAAAGGAAAGTTGATTCGTGCATAGGGAAGCACGTAGGTCCACTCGAAAGAGGTCAAATCAAGTGCGGGGATGTCGAAGTCGAAAATCCGATTTCGACGTCCTGAAAAATTCGGATTAAGGTGGCGAGTGTAAGATGTGAAAATTGCGGAAGCATCAACGCAATTCCTGAAGACTTTAGAGCCTTCGTCACGGATAGCGTTAAAATTTCCATTATAAAAAGTTAAACTGGCGGTTACGGTAAAGTCGCGATCCAACCGCCAGCAGTCAAAACAGTGAATATCAGAACGGAAGCGTAAAAATTGACGGAAACAATATGAAAATAAAACCCTGTTGATTCCTGATATTCTGATATATAAATCTCCGCAGGCGGTGCATCGGTTGCCGATGCGGGGCTTTACGGCACGGAACACGCTCCCGCCGGGCTCGCACCGGGCGTCAACGGGCGTCTTCCCTTCCGTACATGGGGTTAGTGGACCGGAGACCGGTCTTCCCTTCCGTACATGGGGTTAGTGGACCGGAGACCGGTTGTATGCCCTGCCCTAGCCATGGGGTTCTGGGTACCGCTTCACCCCCCTCCTTAGAGCAAACCCTGGGGGGGGCTCGATAACACCCACGCATGGCAGCGGGTACCCAGGACCACTTCCTGAAGGGGGGGGGTGTCACATCCTCACCTCAGGCTGATTTAGGGTAGGCTGCCCAAATCCCACAGTAAGATAGGTATGATGCTGTAAAAGCTCGTAGCACATGTATAGTATCAAGTATCAAGTCCCGGGTCCTGGCGGCGATTGTTCGGCATCCAAAGGACCCGTTAACCCATACCAGGCGCACCGGGTGCCGGCTGCTACGGTCACCACCACAGTGGCAGTGGCATACACGGCCAACATAGGCGACACACGACGACCGAGGTGGTCCCACAGGTCGAGAGCGACCACAAAGATCCATCAGGCTACCCCAAGCTTCCCAAGGCCCGCCGACTGGGGAGAGTCCCCACGGGTCCTTCCTCGGGCGCACCATGTCCATATCCATACGACGCGAGTCCAGAGTGGCACAGCCGAACGAGCTCCTCCTTAAGGGATCGGGCATCAAGGCCGTCTTTTTCCTCGCCCTATTACCACGAAGGCCATACATGAGGGAGTCCTCATGCAGTGTGGGCGGAGGCGTCGACTCCTCAAACCACCAGTTTCCCAGGCAGACTGACCGAGGTCAGGAGCACCGGAACGCCGCCATCCGACTGCAAGTGCGTCTGCGAGTCGGTAGGCTCACATTGGGAGTGACAGTGGCGGACCGCTGGGAGTGTAGTCAGGCATATGAGCTTCCCGCCTGGCGCCATCAGGATCTCCACATCACAGCGAATAGGGCAACACGGTATCACAGGCACTCAAACAGAAGAAACTGTATGTAGGTACTGGTCCAGGCTGGACCTCAAGTAATAGCATGTAAACGGCGACTCAGGGCGCCTTCGTATCCGATTCCGTGAAACACAGTCCAACCTCAGTGATGGGCTAACGTACAGATGCACATATCCTGGAGGGGCAGAAAAACAAGCAATAAATGGGGTAACAGGCGTGTAAACACACTCTGGACAGAGTGCCAAACCACGCCCCGGTCAGGATAAGGCATATGCAGGAGGGTGGACAGGAAAACGCCTGAGTCCAGGCCATATATAGTCTGCAGACACACGTCGACTGGTCTGGATTCCGCAAGTGCCATGGAACCAGACCACACACCAAAAATCGCAATGCCGATGACAGCGGCATCCGTTGCGCAACGTCGTATGGGCTTCAAGGCCCCAAGAGCTCAGAAAAATGAAGGTCAGTCGCCCTACCTGGTTTCCCAAGGATTCAGCAGGGGGGGGGGTGACGAATAGAAGAAGAGAGGGGCCATCCTCCTCTGGATTCAGCAGGGGGGGGGTATATGGCCACTCTGATGGCAGGTCACCGGAAGATGTAAGAGAGCAAGCAAGTAAGGGACGATCCGTTGGCCTCACAAGAGCTCAAAACGCATCAGGGGAGAGCTCGGGGCGCTGATCAGGCACCCCTGGCTGCAATCGCCCGGGTGAGTGCTGCCAAGTCCGAAACATGGATCTTGCTCTTGTGCTTGCGGATGTACTCCATGAAGGGAGTATTGACCCGCGGCACGAACGAGGAGACGGGTTCCCAGGTGTCGTGGGACGGCCCATAGCCTCGCCAACGAACCTTGAACTCCAGGCCTCCTGGTGCCGAGGCTTTCGGACGCTGAGCAAGGATCTTCTCGACTGTATAGTCGTCCTGCTCAGCATAGTCGTCGTCCGAATCAGCCTCATGTGCGGCATAGTTCAGGGACACATGTTGGCCATGGAGGTCGGGCTCCCGCACACGGAGTTGACTCTCGTGGCGCTCCCGGAACTGTCCGTGACCCACCTTGATGCGGTAGGTGTCCTCACCAATCCTGCGGACCACCTCGCCGGGTGTGAACCAGGTCTTGGTCCGGTGGGTGCCCATGGGGCGGGGTCTGATCACCCACACCGGGTCTCCCACCCTGAACTTTTGCGCTGCCGAGCTCGGGGCGGACTTCTGACGCTCAGCATGCTCCTTCTCGAGCTGCTGGCGGATGTCCCGCGCCGTTTGCTCTTGCCGCGCGAAGAATTCCTTGGCATCCATAGCTATGCCATCGCCAGACAAGGGAAGTCCCCTACCCAGGGGGTCCCTGCCGAACAGAATCTGGTGAGGGGACAAACCGCCCGGAGTGGGGGTGTCATGATGGGCCTTCAGAGCACGCCACATCTCCTCAAACCAGTTCCGACGTGGATTGGTGATGTGGATCTTGCGCAGCTTCTCGAACAGCTGCCGTCCAGCCACTTCAGCACGGCCGTTAGACCGGCTGAGATAGGCGACGCTCTTGGCATGACGTATTCCCATGAGGGAACACATAGCCTTGAACCAGCCACCAGTAAACTGGGGCCCTCGGTCACTGCAAATGGTGCGGGGGATGTCAAAGACGGTCAGCCAATGACGAATCATCATGACTGCCACTTCCTTGGCAAGCAACCCCTTTTTGCGTGCCGGAACGGCTACAACGTAGCCGCTGTGTCGGTCCACACAGAGAACCACACAGTCAAAGGTCTCCTTGCCAATGTGGACTTCGGGCATGGAGAAGACGTCCATGGCCACGCTCTCCATGGGCTGGTCAGGAACCGGGGTCCATTGGGCTTCCCCCTTGACGTTCCGGTTATCGGGATTGCAGGCCTGGCAGACCGAGCAACCCTTCCCGACCTTCTTGATGGCGGTGTAGAGAACGATGTGGTCGATCTCGAACCGGCGCTGCATGTCAAGGGCTTGCTTCTTGACCCCTGGGTGCAGCATGTGGTGGTGCCAAGCTTCGCACAGGTCGAGCACCCGGGACTCTGGTACTAGCAGCTTACCATTCCGGTAGAGCTTGCCATCTTCCTCAGTCAGCCCCTTTGGCCACTTCTGCCCGTCATCAGGGTCGGTCACAGCCCTATACTCGGCCGCAAAGGCCTCAGACTTGGCGTAATCGTCGGTCCAGTCGTCCTGGAGGCAAGACTCCGGGAAGAGGTGCTTGTCGGACTCAGCTCCCTCAGGGGCGAGTACACTGACCGCTTTGCTCACCCTCGACGCGAGGGGGGCATCCGCAGCCATGACGACGAAGCATTTAACACCCTCCTCCTCCATCAGGCGCTCCATCTCGATGATCCTCTTGGCTTCAGCGGTCTCAGCCTCATCGCCATGGGCAGAGATATCCGTCATGCCCTTGCTGGCGGGATAGGCCCACCTGCTGAGACAGTCCGCCACGGTGTTATCCTTTCCAGGAATATACACAACCGTAAGGTCGAACTTGGCCAAGGTCTCATGCCATCTTGCCCGTCGGGAGGCGGGACCTGAGGGGGTGTCCACGTGCTCCTTGTGCCACGACTGCAGACTCTGATGGTCGGTGCAGACGGTGACGGGATGGAGGGCTATGTACCCGGCCCATTTCCTGAGAGCCATGACGATGGCATACGCCTCCTTTTCACGGGGCGTCCACGTCCGTCTCCGGCCTTCCGCCAGGACTGGGCTCCAGAAGGCCACGGGCACGTGCCTCCCGTCGTCAAGCACTTGCTCCAACACAGCGCCAATGGCGTAGTCGGAAGCGTCGGTGCGCAGGACGAACCCTCGGTCGGGATCCACGAGGTGCAGACCCACTGCGGATAGCAGCGCCTGCTTCATCCCCTCAAAGGCACGGTCGGACTCAGCTGTCCAGACCAGAGCCTTCTTGGACCCCTTCTTGGTCTCCTCTCGGTTGCCCTTGAGCATGGTCGTCATGGGGGCTGCATACTCGGCATACATTTTGATATACCCCGAGTAGTAGTTGCAGAACCCCAGATACGCCCGTAGCTCAGAGACCGTCTTGGGCTTTTCCCAGTGCTCAATCGCAGCCACCTTGCCAGGTATGGGTTTTCGCTGCCCGTTCCCGACTACGTGGCCAGCAAAGACCACCTCGCTTACCGCAATGGTGGCCTTGTCACTGCTGCCCGTGAGCTTGTGCCGAACCAGAAGGTCCAGCACTCGAGTGACGTCCCTTTCATGTGCCTCCAGGAGCTCCTCGTAGCTCATACTGGGGTCCCCGGACGCGATGATCACGTCGTCCACGAAGGGGTCCGCACAGTCACGCACCGGCTCAAGCAGGTTCTCCAGCATCCGCTGAAAAGCTGCATTGCCGTTGGTAACGCCCATGGGCATCACCTTCCACTGGAGAGGTCCAAGTGGAGTGCTCATGGCTGTGCAGGCACGGGACTCTTCGGCGAGAGGCACCTGATGATAACCATGTTTCAGGTCAATTACCGTGAAGATCCTCCGCCGGTGTTGTTTTTGCAGCATATCCTCAATGAGGGGCAGCGTATAGCTGTCGTGCTGCGTATGGGCGTTTAGGCCGCGGTAGTCGACCACGAGCCGCCACTCACCGGCAACCTTCTTGGGGACGACGAAGCAAGGAGAGGCCCATTCGGAGTGGCACGGCTCGAGCCAGCCTCTCTGGATGAAGTCACGGAGGATCTTCTCCATGGCCTCCTTCCTCTCGCCCCTCAGGGCAAACTCCCGGTGCCGATACACACGGGGGTCCTGCTTCAGTCGTATCTTGGCCTCGCCATACGGTCCACGCACCGGTGGGGAAACACAGGCTTTCCGCTGAAGAAGGTATCACCATACTTCTGCTTCAGCCTGGCCCTCAATGCCTGGATCTTGGGGCAGTCATCGGACTCCGCCTTGGCTTTTCCGGGCACTTGAACCACGGAGCTTACTTGAGGGGTAGCGACCCCGCTCGCTTTCGGCTCAGGTGGTCTTCCCAGGTAGCCCAAAGGGCCATATCTGGTCTTGCCTCGGAAAAGATCGCCGTAGGTGGGTGGGTTACCCCCGATTGGCTCGTCCTGGCTGGATAGGTGGTCCAGCACGCTCTGCACAAAGGTGTTCCCGTCATAGGAACCAGAGACGATCGAGTCCACTTCCCACCAGGCTCTGTCCTGGCCCTTGCCCTCACGCTGGTTTCCCCAGTCGTGAAAGGGCTGATCCATATACCCCTGAACCAGATCCCACTCCTCTTCAGTGAGGGGGTCTTCCGATTCCGATTCTTCGATGTCAACAGGGGGAACCGCAAAGCATTGCCGCCATGGCTCCGCTATGATGCGGTTGACACACACGAAGTCCGTGGCGTCGGCCTGATCAAGGCCCCCATCCACATAGTGGAAATCTGTTGGCCATCTCTGGGGTGGCATGGGCTGTCCCTTAGCGTCCTGATAGACACTCTCTCCAGCCGGTAGGACGACCTTGTTTAAGGTCATGTTGGTCAATGAGGCTACCCAATGTCGGGTACTTTCCTCCTCGGTGCATCCCATAGGAACAACCAGCACTGCCTTGGAGCGGTCCTTGCGAATCTTCGCTATCGCTCTTGGAATGTCCCAACGGGGGCAATGGATCCACATCAATCCCTGATGCGGACCCCAGTGCTTCTTCCACGCGGAGTCCTGTGCGCTCCAGTACTTCTCACAAACCCGAAGATGGGCGGAGGTTCCTGAAGAGAACGCATCCAGGGCCAGATCCGACGCTCCCAGGTCCGCGACCACTCGGTTCGCCACTTCCGGCATTACGCCGTACTCCTGGTTTGCTGGCCCAGTGGGCTCAGTGTCCAGCGCGGCCACTTCGAGCTGATTGCGTTCGGGGTGGATCCATTGGCATTCCACATGGTGCTCAGGTGACGAAAGCCACGAGAGCTGGTCGTCCTGGTACAGGGTCATGGAGGCCTGGGCCGGGAGGACGCCGGAGTCCGTGTCCATCATGAAGTCGTACCCGACGATCATGTCCCAGTCCATCTCGGCCTCGTAGAAGCGACCGTGCAGGAGAATTTCCTTGCCGAAGTCTGGGCGGCTCAGTTCACGATGGTTCACGAACTGCAGCCCAATGGCCGCTTCCTTCGTGCCTCCCACCATGTACTGGCCGTTCGCCACCTTCAGCCTGACAGGTTTCCGACTGTCGGTCAGACACTCTGGCGGAAGTAGGCCAGCCTTGACCAAGCTGACCTGAGCGCCCGTGTCAACTAACACGTCGAAAACCTTTTCCACTTCCCCGCATAGGGCACGGACCTTAAGATGCAACTGCCGCTCGCGACCGACACGGCGCACGGCGTGCAAACTCAGGATCTCCGGCCGTTCCAGAAGCTCAACAAGCGACTGGTGCAGGTCGTGGACAATGGGCTCAGGCTGCCCATCTGCAGCATCCAGCTGCGGTCCGGGGGATCCTCCGATACTCTCGGATAGATCCTGTAGTACATCAAACACATTCTTGGTCGCGAAGGACGGACGGGTGCAAGGGTTCGTGCCTTCACTTGCCCTCACCCCGCCTCCGCGACTGGGTGCCGGACCGGGCCTTCCGCCCGCGGCAGTCCCTTTGTGCTTATCGACTCCCGACTGGGATGGTTCGGCGCTTCCCACGTCACCATCCTGCGACCGCCCTAGCTGGGGCCCTTGGCTGCAGGGGCTCCGCTAGGGGGCGTCGGTTGTGGAAGTAGGGGAAGTCTCCTCGGCATCAACCTCGTTGACGCCCTTCTTCCTTTCCCTTCTTTCCTTTCTAGTCGTCTTGTTCTTGTCCTTGTTCTGGTCATTCTGGTTGTTCTCCTTGTTCTTGTTGTCCGACCTGGGGACCCAGTTCCGCTTGATCTCCTGGATCTCCTTGGCCAACTCGGTCCCCTGCGACACCAGCTTGGAGAGCTCGTCCCTGTCCACCTCCACCTTGGCTTCCCGGATACCCGCGGGTGCACGCTTCTTCGACCCGTGCGCCTTCTTGTAAGCCTCCGTGTCGGCCTTGTGGACGGGGCATGTTCGGTGGTCATGGTTGAAGCCTCGCTTCCTCCCATAACACACGAAACAGCCCTGAGGGTGAGCTCGTATGAACTCCCCAAAGGACAGCGGAGGATCGCCAATGCGGCGAGGGTCCCTCTTCTCCTGCTTCCTCCAACCCTGCTGCAGGGGCTTCCAGTTTCCCGGTTTGCTCCCCGCGCTCAGGTTCTTGGCCACGAAGGCACAAACGGCCACCTCGGCGGGCTCATCGTCGTCGTCATCGTCGACGAGAGTCTCATCGCCATCGGCTCCCGCTGGGTCCATGGCAGCTTCCCCGCCAGGTCCCTCGCCAACGTAGTTGACGTCGCGGTCGCCGGGCCTCAACCCGCGGGTGTGGTGGAGGTTTCGGTACTCCTTGAGTACTTCCTCGCCAACCCACTCCAGGATCTCGTCGCAGCTCATCCGCGCCGGGATGGCCTGTAGACGGATGGTCTGGCCGCTCAACTCACACTCGTCAAGGCGCCACATCGCGGTCTTCTCGCGATCGCCTGAGACGGTGATGAGGAGAGCGTTCCGCAGGGAGTGCCGTTTGACATCCCGGGCCACGTTCTTCCTCGTCCAAGCCACCACGTTCGTATGATACTCTTTGGGGAGCATCATCTTGACCGTGTGGTTGGACTTGGCCCGCTTGGATTCCTCCTTGGTGACCCTCTTGATCCATGCTTCCGGCAGCATGGAGAGCAGGCGAGCCTGCTCGTCACCCTCGTTCCAATCCTCCACGTTGCGGCGGAAGAGGGTGTATTTCCCTCGGAAGTCACGCCAGTCCCGTAGGCGGATCTCCCGTCCATCATGCTCAAGCTTGATGGACTTCCAGCGCTTGGCAGCCACCTGCGGAGCGTCCACCCGCTTCTGCTCGTTGAGCCACTTCTTGGCTTCCTTGAGGGTCTTGATTTTCCCCTCCTTGGTCGCCATGAAGTATAGCTCTCCGAGCACTTCCGGCAGGCGGTACCTGAACCGTCTGAAGACATATCTCTCCGCATCCGCGGGAGGCAGGTCTTCAGTGACGGTCAGCCCCCAATCGTCCAGCTTCTCCAAGAAGCGGTCGAGGTTGAGGGGGTTGCCGTCGTACATGGGGGCCTTGATGTCCTTCAAGTCTTCCCACACGGCGGCATCCGCGGCCTTAGAGACCATGAACGCCGGCCGCGAGGTCGACCGAGGTTCCCATCGGCCTCTCCCACGGACTCCCACGGCCGCCACATCCATCTCCTCCATGGAATCCCTGTGGCTACGCCGCGGTTCCTCCATGTACGCTGAACCCAGATGTTCACGCCGTACTCCTTCCATGTATGCCTCCTCATCACGGCGCCGGCGGCTGCGTTCAGCGGCCTCCCGTCGTACACCACGCGGCGGGCTGATGTCGAACTCCTCCAGGTCCAGGTCCAGGTCCTCACCTTCGCCGACATCCCACTCCACGTCTCCTCTGGGGACCTCATCCCTGAGTCCACCATAACGTCCACCAGCCATTGGGATTGGCTCCAGGGCTGGTGCGGGGCGCCGGGGGCGTACCGGTGTCCGCGGTGGAGCACGGCGGTTGCGGTACTCCGCGCTGAGCCACTCATCATGCCAATCCTCACTGCCACTGCCGGGCGGCACGCGCTCGTTGCGGCGGCCCGCGCTGTGGTGAGAGGGGGCGGTGAGAGAGGGGGCACTGGCGCTGGGGCGACTCCTGGGGGCTCCGCCGGGGGCGTGGGGTCTGCCTGGACCTGGTCCGGGTCCCCAGCCGTCGTCCGACGAGCCAGACTCCAGGGGTGGGTGGTCGCTGCCGACGCTCCCACGGGCCTCCAGCGCGTCCAGCCTCTGCTGCAGGCCGCTGATGACCGTGTTCAGCTGCCTGGTCTCGGCCCTGGCGATGTCCAGCTCTCTCTGCGCGCGCGCGGCGACCTCGGAGATGCGAGTCATCTCGCCCTTGCCCGTGTCTACCTCGCGCTCGAGGAACTGGACCCTCCTGCGGAGGTAGACAATCCACCGCCAGGTGGTGTCCGGGTCGCCGTTCCCTGGTGGGTCGTCGGGGTACCCAGGGGGTCCTCCAGGAGGGCCTCCGCCGGGTCCGCCCGGTCCAGGGGGTCCTCCCCCGCCCGGTGGTCCGCCTCCAGGGTGTCCACTTGGTGGGCGTCCTCCAGGGGGTCCTGATGGTCCTCCGCCAGGGGGTCCCGGTGGGTCTCCGCCGGGTCGCCTCGGTGGGTCCGAGGATGGGCGCTTCCTCGTGATGCCGAAGTGCATGTCGTCATCCTCGTCCATGTCGCCCCACCTGGGCGTCTCGGTCTCGGAAGACTCCGAGCTCCGGTAGGGAGGAGGGAGATCCTCATCCTCACCTTCCGGCTCCATGGGGACGTCTCCGCCTCCTCCGCCCGTCCAAGCCACCACTTGGCGATGTCGGCGGCCTCGTTCATCCCCTGTCGCTGGACCGTCGCTGGCGGTGAAGAAGGGGTCACTGTCGTGGGGGTGTCCGCCCGCTGGCCTCCGTGGCCTCTCGGGGGTCTTCCCCTTGACCTTCCTCCGTCGATGAGCGGTGGGGCCACTGCTCCCACTGCTGCCCGCGTCGGCCTCGTCCAGCGTCATCTTGGAGGAGGCGTCCCCTTCGAAAAGCTTTCGAAGGGTCTCCACTCGTGATCCTCCCGGGGGAGTCTCGCGGCGGAGTTTGGCCTCTGCCTCCTCCATTGCGGCGGCGGTGGCTGCGGCAGCTCGCCTTTCGGCCTCCTCCCGGGCACGAGCCGCCCCGGCTTCCCGGGACTGCTGCAGCCGCGCCTTCTCCGCTTCCAACGCCGCCAGCTCCGCCTCCGTCTTGGCCCTGTCCTCAGCGACCTTCCGTCGCGCGGCCTCGATGGCGTCCTTCTTGGCGGCGTCCGCCTGGGCCTTGGCCGTCGCTTCGGCCTTTTCCTCCGCCTCCTTCTTTGCCCTCTCTTGGGCAAGCGCCTCTTCCAGCGCCCTCACCTCGGCCTCCTTGCAGGCAATGGCCTCCTGCGTCAGGCGGGCTTCCTCGTCGGCTGCCGCCAACTCACCGTTGACCTGGGCAGTCGCTGCCCCATGGGCGGCTACGGCCGTGAGTCCGGCAGCAATGGCCGCCACGGTCTGGGCGTGGATGGCCATGCCATGCGCCCACTCCGCAGCCTCCTCCTGGGCGATGCGGACGGCGCCCTCCACGGCAGCGCTGTGCTGCCTGGCCCGTTGCCGGGCAACCCGAAGGTTGCAGGGCACCCCACAGGCGCGCTCACAGGCGCGCGCCACGTCCCTGTCGGGAGCGACGCTGCTGCTGGAGCTGGCCTGGTCGGCCGGCATCCTCCCGCGGTGGGCCGACTCCACGTCGCTGCTGGGGCCTGCTGGGGCCTGCTGGGGCCTCAGGAGCAGCGGACAGGGCTTGGCCTTGGTCTGCTTGGCGACTTGGATGAAGTCGCCGAGGGTGGCATGGCCGGGGTGATGACCACCATTGGCCCGTTGGGGACTGGGGGCTGGGGTTCCGCCCTTGGCGCCTTGGGCGGCTTCGGCGGCCAGGGACTCTTGGTACTCCCGCCACTTCCGGTCCCGCTTCCTGTCCCCGGCGGACCGCTTCTCCTTCCCCGGAGACGCACTGCTGCTGCCCTGCAGCCTGCGCTCGCTCCCCGGTTCCGGGAAGTTCTTCTCGATCATGTCCCACATGGAGACGTTGATCGAGGCGCCCGACGGGTACTCGTTGGGCATCTCGTCCTCCTCAATCCCGTCGGGACGCAGGCCTTCGCCGGGCCTGTCCGGCCGGGTCCACGCCCTCCAGCGCCTCTGCTGGAAGCGGAAGGCGAACCCTTCCGCCCGCAGCCAGTCCTCCACGGCCTGCAGGCGGTCGGGGGCGATGTCCGTGCGGAGCTCGAAGCTCCTGGGCATGCCGCCTTCGCACTGGGGCTGGCTGTGGCGGTAGTGCTGGTCCCAAACCAACCCACGCAGTAGGTGCGCTGCATGGGGGTGGGGCCGCGGCCACGTCCTACCCGCTTCTTGCCAGTTTACCATGGCAGCGGGGGCGTAGTTGGTCTTGAGGTCCTTGGTGATCACTTGTTCCGCTCAACGAACTGGTTCTGGTGGTGTTTGTTGAGGCGGAAGATGCAGCACTGGACTGGGTGTGCGGCTGGTGCTGGTCAGCCGGTGGTTGTGGAGGTGGTTGACGCGGCCTTGCTGGTCGGCCGATGGGTCTGGTCTGTGCACCTCCTTTACGGTCGCGGCGCGGTCAGGGCGATGCTCTGGACAGCGCTGCGGGCTCCGTGACGAACTCGGCGCTGTCGCTGGATGGCGCTGCGAGCCGCTGCGCTGCGCTGCGAGACGCTGCGCTGCGCTGCGAGCTGCGAGCTGCGCCGCGCTGCTCGGGGTTGGTGGCCCCGAGTGGCACGCGAGGGCTGGGTAACCCCGCGGCGGTGAAACGCTTTTGACGCGTTCCCGTGGGGGGCCGGCCACGGGACGCTGCGGTGGACACGCGCAAGTGAGCAGGCAGGCAAAGCACTACGCTCACAGGGGCATCAATGCGCTCATGTCATGTGACTAAGCGTTTCAGGATCCTTGCCACTCTGCAACAAGGGAACAAAAGTATGTACAACAACACATCAGGATATGTACACATGGGGTTAAGACTGGACTGGGGTAAGGGCATCACAGGACAATAGACACTCAGTCCCAACTCGTATCCCAATCCCAGGTCCGACCCTCCCAGTGGCTGGTGGGGGCGGGGGCTCAAACACAACCCATGCCCTGCTCAGTCCGGACCCTGAAACCCTGCCAATAGGGGGGGTGTCCCGCCCAGCCACAGGCGAGTTCCTGGGAACCAAGTGGCTCCAAGGGCAACCGACAGTGGCTCCCTATGCTCCCTTAACGGCAGGTCCCAACTCCTCTCTGAGCCAGAGATATGGCCCCGCCATTATCACCCAGGAGTTGGTAGCTGAAAATGGGCTGTTTCAGCCCAAACTGAAATTAGCTCAAAAATCTCCAAAATTGACCCCTTGTCCGGACCCGTCAGAGGTAGGGACGAGGCAACTGACCCTATGCCCTTCGAGTATGAACTCCCTGGAACCCTCACCCAACCTAGTTCCCTCTGAGGTCCCGGCATCAGGGCACCACGGGTTCGTCAAGTGGGGTCATGATGCCAAAATCACCAAAATTGGCGTCATTCCCACGCGTGGCTCGCCCGGCCAGGGCAACGCCAATGGCTCACAGGTTAGGAGGCAGGACCTAGGACTTATATCTGAGTGCACAACTTGGAATTAGGTCCGGGCTCCCTGTGGGCATAGAGAAATGGGGCCGCCAATTGACCACACGGAAGGGGGAAATTGGGGTCCCAAAATGGGGTCATTTTGGCTGCTCGAAATGAGCCAAAATTCGGGGTGCTCCCAATAGTATATCTCCACGCCGGCTTGGAGATCGGATCCGCCATTCCATACGCGATTCACCGGGAATCCAACAGAGACTCCCATGCCCTTGGCTCTCAAAGATCTCCATGCCACCTGGCGTGGTGACGATCCCAATTGGGTCCACAAATGCCAAAGTGGCAAAATTGCCCACACTCACTTTGGGCTAGCGCCTTAACGAAGGATGCTCCGCTTCGCCCACGTGGTGTGTGAACCATGGGGACCAATATACATAACACCCATGTCATATATGGTTCATTGGTCCATGCGTCCGGCGTGCACGGGTGGGCTCAACATAGTGCACGGCGGGCAGAAAAAGTGGAAAATTGCTCAAAATGCCCATACATGCGCACACTCATGGTTGGGGCAAATGAGGCACATGCCCGACTCGGACCGGAGTGTGCCATAGATTTGGTATCAAGTCATGTGTGTCCAACATATCTTTTGGGCGTCGCCCAACTCCTCCGGTTTTGGGAATGGCAGGGTCGCCAAGTGAGCCCATGATTTGGGATGGTCCCAAATCGCCAACATGGCGGCCACGGTACGCCAAGCCCAAGAGGAGTTATTCGCCGGGTCCAAGATATGTTGGGCACCGAAGTATGTACCCTCATATCATACTTGGGTCATGATGTCAATTGAGCGCTACGTTGAGATACACGGTCGCCACTTGACATCATGACGGGCAAAAAAACGGCAAAATTGGCACAAAGACACACAAAAGTGCCTTGAAAGGCGCACAATTATATTATAATATCTTCGGATTGGATCGTGCAATCAACTAATCCTTCTAAACACAATGACTTGACACCAATAGCCTTCGATTCCACATATGTGCTCCACTTGGGGCGCTTTGAAAGGTTACGAGCGCTACTTCCCAAGTGGGCACATGAAAATATGGAAAATTGCAAAACACACACCTTGCTCCCAACGCATCGCTTCGGGATCACCACACAAGCTTTCCTTCACGAAGGTTAGGCTTGTAATTGATCGTAGGGAGTATGGAGAAGGGGCTTGCACAATATGAGGTCCATTGGCGGGTTTGGCTTGGAGCCATGGACCCGCCAAATGGGCACGCAACACAACACAAGGCACATACTCCATATTGCCCAAAAAGGTAGCTCCCCCCACGATATGTCATGCCCCTCCAAGGGCATAACTTTGTGTCGATCGCTCATAGGAACTCAAGGAGAGTTCCTATGCAACACCAACACTTGCGCACTACACTCGAAAGTTATCTTAACGCACGCAATATCATGGCCAAGGAGTTATAACGCAAACTGTACCCTCTTGACCATGATCCATTACACTAGCGCGCACGTGTGGAGACGCAAGGCATATAAAGGTTCCTAAATTACGTCGGGAGTATTGTGAATACATCCCACGTTTCCTTATTGTCATTCCTCGCAAACAACACGAGATATGACCCTCACAAGTGGCCTCACGAATCAACTTTGTTTTGCCCCTATCTCTAAGTCAAATGGAGGGCAAGATAAAAGGAAAGTTGATTCGTGCATAGGGAAGCACGTAGGTCCACTCGAAAGAGGTCAAATCAAGTGCGGGGATGTCGAAGTCGAAAATCCGATTTCGACATCCTGAAAAAGTCGGATTAAGGTTGCGAGTGTAAGATGTGAAAATTGCGGAAGCATGAACGCAATTCCTGAAGACTTTAGAGCCTTCGTCACGGATAGCGTTAAAATTTCCATTATAAACAGTTAAAGTGGCGGTTACGGTAAAGTCGCGATCCAACCGCCAGCAGTCAAAACAGTGAATATCAGAACGGAAGCGTAAAAATTGACGGAAACAATATGAAAATAAAACCCTGTTGATTCCTGATATTCTGATATATAAATCTCCGCTGGCGGTGCATCGGTTGCCGATGCGGGGCTTTACGGCACGGAACACGCTCCCGCCGGGCTCGCACCGGGCGTCAACGGGCGCCTTCCGTACATGGGGGTAGTGGACCGGAGACCGGTCTTCCCTTCCGTACATGGGGTTAGTGGACCGGAGACCGGTTGTATGCCCTGCCCTAGCCATGGGGTTCTGGGTACCGCTTCAGTACTAGCAGCCTACCATCTCGGTAGAGCTTGCCATCTTCCTCAGTCAGCCCCTTTGGCCACTTCTGCCCGTCATTAGGGTCGGTCACAGCCCTATACTCGGCCGCAAAGGCCTCAGACTTGGCGTAGTCGTCGGTCCAGTCGTCCTGGAGGCAAGACTCCGGGAAGAGGTGCTTGTCGGACTCAGCTCCCTCAGGGGCGAGTACTGTGACCGCTCTGCCCATCCTCATTCCGAGGGGGGCATCCGCAGCCATGACGACGAAGCATTTCACACCCTCCTCCTCCATCAGGCGCTCCATTTCAATGATCCTCTTGGCTTCAGAGGTCTCAGCCTCATCGCCATGGGCAGAGATGTCCGTCATGCCCTTGCTGGCGGGATAGGCCCACCTACTGAGACAGTCCGCCACGGTGTTATCCTTTCCAGGAATATACACAACCGTGAGATCGAACTTGGCCAAGGTCTCATGCCATCTTGCCCGTCGGGAGGCGGGACCTGAGGGGGTGTCCACGTGCTCCTTGTGCCACGACTGCAGACTCTGATGGTCGGTGCAGACGGTGACGGGATGGAGGGCTATGTACCCAGCCCATTTCCTGAGAGCCATGACGATGGCATACGCCTCCTTTTCACGGGGCGTCCACGTCCGTCTCCGGCCTTCCGCCAGGACTCGGCTCCAGAAGGCCACGGGCACGTGCCTCCCATCGTCAAGCACTTGTTCCAACACAGCGCGTACGGCGTAGTCGGAAGCGTCGGTGCGCAGGACGAACCCTCGGTCGGGATCCACGAGGTGCAGACCCACTGCGGATAGCAGCGCCTGCTTCATCCCCTCAAAGGCACGGTCGGAATCAGCATCCCAGACCAGAGCCTTCTTGGACCCCTTCTTGGTCTCCTCTCGGTTGCCCTTGAGCATGGTCGTCATGGGGGCTGCATACTCGGCATACATTTTGATATACCCCGAGTAGTAATTGCAGAACCCCAGATACGCCCGTAGCTCAGAGACCGTCTTGGGCTTTTCCCAGTGCTCAATCGCAGCCACCTTGCCAGGTATGGGCTTTCGCTGCCCGTTCCCGACTACGTGGCCAGCGAAGACCACCTCGCTTACCGCAATGGTGGCCTTGTCACTGCTGCCCGTGAGTTTGTGCCGAACCAGAAGGTCCAGCACTCGAGTGACGTCCCTCTCATGTGCCTCCAGGAGCTCCTCGTAGCTCATACCGGGGTCCCCGGACGCGATGATCACGTCGTCCACGAAGGGGTCCGCACAGTCACGCACCGGCTCAAGCAGGTTCTCCAGCATCCGCTGAAAAGCCGCATTGCCGTTGGTAACGCCCATGGGCATCACCTTCCACTGGAGAGGTCCAAGTGGGGTGCTCATGGCTGTGCAGGCACGGGACTCCTCGGCGAGAGGCATCTGATGATAACCATGTTTCAGGTCAATCACCGTGAAGATCCTCCGCCGGTGTTGTTTTTGCAGCATGTCCTCAATGAGGGGCAGCGTATAGCTGTCATGCTGCGTTTGGGCGTTTAGGCCGCGGTAGTCGACCACGAGCCGCCACTCACCGGCAACCTTCTTGGGGACGACGAAGCACGGAGAGGCCCACTCGGAGTGGCACGGCTCAAGCCAGCCTCTCTGGATGAAGTCACGGAGGATCTTCTCCATGGCCTCCTTCCTCTCGCCCCTCAGGGCAAACTCCCGGTGTCGATACACACGGGGGTCCTGCTTCAGTCGTATCTTGGCCTCGCCATACGGTCCACGCACCGGTGCGGGAATCACAGGCTTTCCGCTGAAGAAGGTGTCCCCATACTTCTGCTTCAGCCTGGCCCTCAACGCTTGGATCTTGGGGCAATCATCGGACTCCGCCTTGGCTTTTCCGGGCACCTGGACCACGCAGCTTACTTGAGGGGTAGCGACCCCGCTCGGCTTCGGCTCAGGTGGTCTTCCCAGGTGGCCCAAAGGGCCATCTCTGGTCTTGCCTCGGAATAGGTCGCCGTAGGTGGGTGGGTTACCGCCAGGCGGCTCGTCGTGGCTGGACATGTGATCCAGCACCCTCTGTACGAAGGTATTCCCATCATAGGAACCGGAGACGATTGAGTCCACTTCCCACCAGGCTTTGTCCTGGCCTTTGCCCTCACGCTGGTTTCCCCAGTCGTGAAAGGGCTGATCCATATACCCCTGAACCAGATCCAGCTCCTCTTCTGTGAGGGGGTCTTCCGATTCTCCGATGTCAACAGGGGGAACCGCGAAGCATTGCCGCCATGGCTCTGCTATGATGCGGTTGACACAGACGAAGTCCGTGGTGTCGGCCTGATCAAGGCCCCCCTCCACATAGTGGAATTCCGTTGGCCATCTCTGGGGTGGCATGGGCTGTCCCTTAGCGTCCTGATAGACACTCTCTCCAGCCGGTAGGACGACCTTGTTTAAGGTCATGTTGGTCAATGAGGCTACCCAATGTCGGGTACTTTCCTCCTCGGTGCATCCCATAGGAACAACCAGCACTGCCTTGGAGCGGTCCTTGCGAATCTTCGCTATCGCTCTTGGAATGTCGCATCGAGGGCAATCGATCCACATCAAGCCCTGATGCGGACCCCAGTGCTTCTTCCACGCGGAGTCCTGTGCGCTCCAGTACTTCTCACAAACCCGAAGATGGGCGGAGGTTCCTGAAGAGAATGCATCCAGGGCCAGATCCGAAGCTCCTAGGTCCGCGACAACTCGGCTCGCCACTTCCGGCATTACGCCGTACTCCTGGTTTGCAGGACCAGTTGGCTCAGTGTCCAGCGCGGCCACTTCGAGCTGATTGCGTTCCGGGTGGATCCATTGGCATTCCACATGGTGCTCAGGTGACGAAAGCCACGAGAGCTGGTCGTCCTGGTACAGGGTCATGGAGGCCTGGGCCGGGAGAACGCCGGAGTCCGTCTCCATCATGAAGTCGTACCCAACGATCATATCCCAGTCCATCTCGGCCTCGTAGAAGCGACCGTGCAGGAGAATTTCCTTGCCGAGGTCTGGGCGGCTCAGCTCACGATGGTTCACGAACTGCAGCCCGATGGCCGCTTCCTTCGTGCCTCCCACCATGTACTGGCCGTTCGCCACCTTCAGCCTGACAGGTTTCCGGCTGTTAGTCAAACACTCTGGTGGAAGTAGGCCAGCCTTGACCAAGCTGACTTGAGCTCCCGTGTCGACCAACACGTCGAAGACCTTTTCCACTTCCCCGCATAAGGCACGGACCTTAAGGTGCAACTGCCGCTCACGCCCCACTCGGCGCACGGCGTGCAAGCTCAGGATCTCCGGCCGTTCCAGAAGCTCAACAAGCGACCGGTGCAGGTCGTGGACAATGGGCTCAGGCTGCCCATCTGCAGCGTCCAGCTGCGGTCCGGGTGATGCTCCGATACTCTCGGATAGATCTTGAAGTACATCAAACACATTCTTGGTCGGGAAGGACGGACGGGTGCAAGGGTTCGTGCCTTCACTTGCCCTCACGCCGCCTCCGCGACTGGGTGCCGGACCGGGCCTTCCGCCCGCGGCAGTCCCCTTGTGCTTATGGACTCCCGACTGGGATGGTTCGGCGCTTCCCACGTCACCATCGTGCGACCGCCCTAGCTGGGGCCCTTGGCTCCAGGGGCTCCGCTAGGGGGCGTCGGTTGTGGAAGTAGGGGCAGTCTCCTTGGCATCAACCTCGTTGACGCCCTTCTTCCTTCCCCTTCTAGTCGTCTTGTTCTTGTCCTTGTTCTGGTCGTTCTGGTTGTTCTCCTTGTTCTTGTTGTCCGACCTGGGGACCCAGTTCCTCTTGATCTCCTGGATCTCCTTGGCCAACTCGGTCCCCTGCGACACCAGCTTGGAGAGCTCATCCTTGTCCACATCCACTTTGGCCTCCCGGATACCCGCAGGTGCACGCTTCTTCGACCCGTGCGCCTTCTTGTAGGCCTCCGTGTCGGCCTGGTGGGTGGGGCATGTTCGGTGGTCATGGTTGAAGCCTTTCTTCCTCCCATAACACACGAAACAGTTCTGAGGGTGAGCTCGTATGAACTCCCCAAAGGACAACGGAGGGTCGCCAATGCGGCGAGGGTCCCTCTTCTCCTTCTTCCTCCAACCCTGCTGCAGGGGCTTCCAGTTTCCCGGTTTGCTCCCCGCGCTCAGGTTGTGGGCCACGAAGGCACAAACGGCCACTTCGGCGGGCTCATCGTCGTCGTCATCGTCGACGAGAGTCTCATCGCCGCCGGCTCCTGCTGGGTCCATGGCAGCTTCCCCGCCAGGTCCCTCGCCAACGTAGTTGACGTCGCGGTCGCCGGGCCTCAACCCGCGGGTGTGGTGGAGGTTCCGGTACTCTTTGAGCACCTCCTCTCCAACCCACTCCAGGATCTCGTCGCAGCTCATCCGCGCCGGGATAGCCTGCAGACGGATGGTCTGGCCGCTCACGTCACACTCGTCAAGGCGCCACATCGCGGTCTTTTCGCGATCGCCCGAGACGGTGATGAGGAGAGCGTTCCGCAGGGAGTGCCGTTTGACATCCCGGGCCACGTTTCTCCTTGCCCCAGCCACCACGTTCGAATGATACTCCTTGGGGAGCATCATCTTGACCGTGTGGTTGGACTTGGCCCGCTTGGCTTCCTCCTTGGTGACCCTCTTGATCCATGCTTCCGGCAGCATGGAGAGCAGGCGAGCCTGCTCGTCACCCTCGTTCCAGTACTCCACGTTGCGGTGGAAGAGGGTGTATTTCCCTCGGAAGTCACGCCAGTCCCGTAGGCGGATCTCCCGTCCATCATGCTGAAGCTTGATGGACTTCCACCGCTTGGCAGCCACCTGCGGAGCGTCCACCCGCTCCTGCTCGTTGAGCCACTTCTTGGCTTCCTTGAGGGTCTTGATTTCCCCCTCCTTGGTCGCCACGAAGTATAGCTCTTGGAGCACTTCTGGCAGGCGGTACCTGAACCGTCTGAAGACATACTTCTCCGCATCAGCGGGATTCATGTCCTCAGTAACGGTTACCCCCCAATCGTCGAGCTTCTCCAAGAAGCGGTCGAGGTTGAGGGGGTTGCCGTCGTACATGGGGGGCTTGATGTCCTTCAAGTCTTCCCACACGGCGGCATCCGCGGCCTTAGAGACCATGAACGCCGGCCGCGAGGTCGACCGAGGTTCCCATCGGCCTCGCCCACGGACTCCCACGGCCGCCACGTCCATCTCCTCCATGGAATCCCTGTGGCTATGCCGCGGTTCCTCCATGTACGCTGAACCTAGATGTTCACGCCGTACTCCTTCCATGTACGCCTCCTGATCACGGCGCCGGCGGCTGCGTTCAGCGGCCTCCCGTCGTACACCACGCGGCGGGCTGATGTCGAACTCCTCCAGGTCCAGGTCCAGGTCCTCACCTTCGCCGACATCCCACTCCACGTCTCCTCTGACGCCTCCTCCAAGATGACGCTGGATGAGGCTGACACGGGCAGCAGTGGGAGCAGTGGCCCCGCTGCCCATCGACGGAGGAAGGGCAAGGGGAAGACCCCCGAGAGGCCGCGGAGGCCAGCGGGTGGACACCCCCACGACAGTGACCCCTTCTTCACCGCCAGCGACGGGGATGAACGAGGCCGCCGACATCGCCAAGTGGTGGCTTGGACGGGCGGAGGAGGCGGAGACGTCCCCATGGAGCCGGAAGGTGAGGATGAGGATCTCCCTCCTCCCTACCGGAGCTCGGAGTCTTCCGAGACCGAGACGCCCAGGTGGGGCGACATGGACGAGGATGACGACATGGACTTCGACATCACGAAGAAGCGCCCATCCTCGGACCCACCGAGGCGACCCGGCGGAGACCCACCGGGACCCCCTGGCGGAGGACCATCAGGACCCCCTGGAGGACGCCCACCAAGTGGACCCCCTGGAGGCGGACCACCGGGCGGGGGAGGACCCCCTGGACCGGGCGGACCCGGCGGAGGCCCTCCTGGAGGACCCCCTGGGTACCCCGACGACCCACCGGGGAACGGCAACCCGGATACCACCTGGCGGTGGATTGTCTACCTCCGCAGGAGGGTCCAGTTCCTCGAGCGCGAGGTAGACACGGGCAAGGGCGAGATGACTCGCATCGCCAGGGTCGCCGCGCGCGCGCAGAGAGAGCTGGACATCGCCAGGGGCGAGACCAGGTCGCTGAACAAGGTCATCAGCGGCCTGCAGCAGAGGCTGGACGCGCTGGAAGCCGGTGGGAGCGTCGGCAGCGACCACCCACCCCTGGAGTCTGGCTCGTCGGACGACGGCTGGGGACCCGGACCAGGTCCAGGCAGACCCCACGCCCCCGGCGGAGCCCCCAGGAGTCGCCCCAGCGCCAGTGCCCCCTCTCTCACCGCCCCCTCTCACCACAGCGCTGGCCGCCGCAACGAGCGCGTGCCGCCCGGCAGTGGCAGTCAGGATTGGCGTGATGAGTGGCTAAGCGCGGAGTACCGCAACCGCCGTGCTCCACCGCGGACACCGGTACGCCCCCGGCGCCCCGCACCAGCCCCGGAGCCAATCCCAATGGCTGGTGGACGTTATGGTGGACTCAGGGATGAGGTCCCCTTCGAAAAGCTTTCGAAGGGTCTCCACTCGTGATCCTCCCGGGGGAGTCTCGCGGCGGAGTTTGGCCTCTGCCTCCTCCATTGCGGCGGCGGTGGCTGCGGCAGCTTGCCTTTCGGCCTCCTCCCGGGCACGAGCCGCCTCGGCTTCCCGGGTCTGCTGCAGCCGCGCCTTCTCCGCTTCCAACGCCGCCAACTCCGCCTCCGTCTTGGCCCTCTCCTCAGCGACCTTCCGTCGCGCGGCCTCGATGGAGTCCTTCTTGGCGGCGTCCGCCTCGGCCTTGGCCGTCGCTTCGGCGTGGGCCCTTTCCTCCGCCTCCTTCTTTGCCCTCTCTTGGGCAAGCGCCTCTTCCAGCGCCTTCACCTCGGCCTCCTTGCAGGCAATGGCCTCCTGCGTCAGGCGGGCTTCCTCGTCGGCTGCCGCCACCTCACCGTTGACCTGGGCAGTCGCTGCCCCATGGGCGGCTACGGCCGTGAGTCCAGCCGCAATGGCCGCCACGGTCGAGGCGTGGATGGCCATGCCATGCGCCCACTCTGCAGCCTCCTGCTGGGCGATGCCGGAGGCGCCCTCCATGGCAGCGTCCTGCTGCATGGCCCGTTGCCGGGCAACCCGAAGGTTGCAGTGCACCCCACAGGCGCGCTCACAGGCGCGCGCCACGTCCCTTTGGTCGGGAGCGACGCGGCTGCTGGAGCTGGCCTGGTTGGTCGGCATCCTCCCGCGGTGGGCCGACTCCACGTCGCTGCTGGGGCGTGACTTCTCCAGGAGCAGCGGACGGGGCTTGGCCTTGGTCTGCTGGGCGACTTGGAAGTAGTCGCCAAGGGTGGTGTGGCCGGGGTGGTGACCGCCACCGGTCCGTTGGGGGCTGGGGGCTGGGGTTCCGCCCCTGGCGCCTTGGGCGGCTTCGGCGGCCAGGGACTCCTGGTACTCCCGCCACTTCCGGTCCCGCTTCCTGTCCCCGGCGGACCGCTTCTCCTTCCCCGGAGACGCGCTGCTGCTGCCCTGCAGCCTGCGCTCGCTCCCCGGTTCCGGGAAGTTCTTTTCGATCATGTCCCACATGGAGACATTGATCGAGGCGCCCGACGGGTACTCGTTGGAGTTCTCCTCCTCCTCAATCCCGTCGTGGCGCAGCCCTTCGCCGGGCCTGTCCGGCCGGGTCCAGGTCCTCCCGCGCCTCTGCTGGAAGCGGAAGGCAAACCCTTCTGCCCGCAGCCAGTCCTCCACGGCCTGCTGGCGGTCGGGGGCCATGTCCGTGCGGAGCTCGAAGCTCCCGGGCATGCCGCCTTCGCACTGGGGGTGGCTGTGGCGGTAGTGCTGGTCCCAAACCAACCCACGCAGCAGGCGTGCCGCATGGGGGTGGGGCCGCGGCCACGTCTTGCCCGCTTCTTGCCAGTTTACCATGGCAGCGGGGGGGCGTAGTTGGTCTTGAGGTCCTTGGTGGTCACTCGTTCCGCTCAACGAACTGGTCCTGGTGGTGTTTGTTGAGGCGGGTGATGCAGCACTGGACTGGGTGTGCGGCTGGTGCTGGTCAGCCGGTGGTTGTGGAGGTGGTTGACGCGGCCTTGCTGGTCGGCCGATGGTACTCGCTGATGCAGGAGTCCTGGTCTGTGCACCTCCTTCACGGTCGCGGCGCGGTCAGGGCGATGCTCTGGATGGAGCTGCGGGCTCCGTGACGAACTCGGCGCTGTCGCTGTGCGGCGCTGCGAGCCGCTGCGCTGCGCTGCGAGCTGCGAGCTGCGAGCTGCTGCGCCGCGCTGCTCGGGGTTGGTGGCCCCGAGTGGCACGCGAGGGATGGGTAACCCCGCGGCGGTGAAACGCTTTTGACGCGTTCCCGTGGGGGGCCTGGCCACGGGACGCTGCGGTGGACACGCGCAAGTGAGCAGGCAGGCAAAGCACTACGCTCACAGGGGCATCAATGCGCTCATGTCATGCGACAAAGCGTTTCAGAATCCTTGCCACTCTGAAATGAGGGAACCAAAGTATGTACAGCAACACATCAAGATGTGTACACATGGGGTTAAGACTGGACTGGGGTAAGGGCATCACAGGACAATAGACACACCATCCCAACTCGTATCCCAATCCCAGGTCCGACCCTCTCAGTGGCTGGTGGGGGCGGGGGCTCAAACACAACCCATGCCCTGCTCAGTCCGGACCCTGAAACCTTGCCAATAGGGGGGGTGTCCCGCCCAGCCAGAGGCGAGTTCCTGGGAACCAAGTGGCTCCAAGGCCAACCGACAGTGGCTCCCTATGCTCCCTTAACGGCAGGTTCCAACTCCTCTCTGAGCCAGAGATATGGCTCCGCCATTATCCCCTAGGAGTTGGTAGCTGAAAATGGGCTGTTTCAGCCCAAACTGATATTAACTCCAAAATCTCCAAAATTGACCCCTCGTCCGGACCCGCCAGAGGTAGGGACGAGGCAACTTACCCTATGCCCTTCGAGTACGAACTCCCTGGAGCCTTCACCCAACCTGGTTCCCTCTTAGGTCCCGGCATCAGGGCACCACGGGTTCGTCAAGTGGGGCCATGATGCCCAAAATCACCAAAATTGGCATCATTCTCACGCGTGGCTCGCCCGGCCAGGGCAAGGCCAATGGCTCACAGGGTAGGAGGCAGGACCTAGGACTTATATCTGAGCGTACAACTTGGAATTAGGTCCGGGCTCCCTGTGGGCATAGAGATATGGGGCCGCCAACTGACCACACGGGGGGGGGGGGGGTGAAATTGGGGTCCAAAAAGGGGGTCATTTTGGCTGCTCGAAATGAGCCAAAATTCGGGGGTGCTCCCAATAGTATATCTCCACGCCGGCTTGGAGATCGGATCCGCCATTCCATACGCGATCCACCGGGAGTCCAACGGAGACTCCCATGCCCTTGGCTCTCAAAGATCTCCATGCCACTTGGCGTGGTGACAATTCCAATTGGGTCCACAAATGCCAAAATGGCAAAATTGCCCACACTCACTTTGGGCTAGCACCTTAACGAAGGTTGCTCCGCTTCGCCCACGTGGTGTGTGAACCATGGGGACCAATATGCATAACACCCATGTCATATATGGTCCATTGGTCCATGCGTCCGGCGTGCACGGGTGGGCTGAACATAGAGCACGGCGGGCAGAGAAAGTGGAAAATTGCTCAAAATGGCCAAAGATGCGCACACTCACGGTTGGGGCAAATGAGGCACATGCCCGACTTGGACCGGAGTGTGCCATAGGATTGGTATCAAGTCATATGTGTCCAACATATCTTTTGGGCGTCGCCCAACTCCTTCGGTTTTGGGAATGGCAGGGTCGCCAAGTGAGCCCATGATTTGGGATAGTCCCAAATCGCCAACATGGCGGCCACGGTATGCCAAGCCCAAGAGGAGTTATTCGCCGGGTCCAAGATATGTTGGGCGCCGAAGTATGTACCCTCATAACATACTTGGGTCATGATGTCAATTGAGCGCAACGTTGAGATACACGGTCGCCACTTGACATCATGACGGGCAAAAAAACAGCAATATTGGTGAAAAAACACCCAAAAGTGCCTTGAAAGGCGCACAAATATATTATAATATCTTCGGCTTGGATTGAGTAATCGACCAATCCTTCTAAACACAATGACTTGACACCAATGATCTTCGATTCCACATATGTGCTCCACTTGGGGCGCTTTGAAAGGTTATGAGCGCTACTTCCCAAGTGGGCACATGAAAATATGGAAAATTGCAAAACACACACCTTGCTCCCAACGCATCGCTTTGGGATCGCCACACAAGCTTCCCTCCACGAAGGTTAGGCTTGCAATTGATTGTGGGGAGTATGGAGAAGGGGCTTGCGCAGTATGAGGTCCATTGGCGGGTTTGGCTTGGAGCGATGGACCCGCCAAATGGGCACGCAACACAACACATGGCACATACCACATATTGCCCAAAAAGGTGGCTCCCCCCACGATATGTCATGCCCCTCCAAGGGCATAACTTTGTGTCAATCGCTCATAGGAACTCAAGGAAAGTTCCTATGCAACACCAACACTCGCGCGCTACACTCGAAAGTTATCTTAACGCACGCAATATCATGGCCATAGAGTTATAACGCAAACTCTACCCTCTTGACCATGATCCATTACTCTAGCGCGCATGTGTGGAGACGCAAGGCGTATAATGCTTCCTAAATTACGTCGGGAGTATTGTGAATACATCCCACGTTTCCTTATTGTCATTCCTCGCAAGCGGCACGAGATGTGACCCTCACAAGTGGCCTCACGAATCAACTTTGTTTTGCCCATATTACTAAGACAAATGGAGGGCAAGACAAAAGGAAAGTTGATTCGTGCATAGGGAAGCACGTAGGTCCACTCGAAAGAGGTCAAATCAAGTGCGGGGATGTCGAAGTCGAAAATCCGATTTCGACATCCTGAAAAATTCGGATTAAGGTTGCGAGTGTAGAATGTGAAAATTGCGGATGCATCAATGCAATTCCCGAAGACTTTAGAGTCTTCGTCACGATTTGCGCTAAAATATCTGTATATAACAGTTAAACTGGCGGTTACGCTAAAGTCGCGAACTAACCGCCAGATGTCAAAACAGTGAATATCAGAACGGAAGCGTAAAAATTGACGGAAACAATATGAAAATAAAACCCTGTTGATTCCTGATATTCTGATATATAAATCTCCGCTGGCGGTGCATCGGTTGCCGATGCGGGGCTTTACGGCACGGAACACGCTCCCGCCGGGCTCGCACCGGGCGTCAACGGGCGTCTTCCCTTCCGTACATGGGGTTAGTGGACCGGAGACCGGTTGTATGCCCTACCCTAGCCATCGGGTTCTGGGTACCGCTTCAATCCTCCGCTTTAGTAGCGCACAACACCGCAATAGCATCGTGCTTGTGACAGAGTGCCAAGTGCAAAAGCAACGAACCTTAAGGAGCACTGCTCAGTCCAAGAGAAGATTCTTTTGGTCCTCCCTGGACGACACCACAGACTGACCCCACATGTCTAGCGTAGGGCACTCGGTCATATTTTCACTTGTACCTCGGCCTGCGCGTCCTTGGATGGAGTCGAATACCTCGACGAACTTGGCTATAGCGCAGTAATGCTGCACAGGTCGTCCTGCTTGGCCTCCTCCTTGTTTGGGCCTCGCAACGTTCGAGGAATCATTTGTGGAGCTCCTTCGATGCTCCACTGCACCAGGATCTCCCAACGCTACTGTCCGCGCGTTAAAATCAGCCAAACTCGCTTGTAACTTGTCCGTTCGGCGCTCAATCACTTGAGATTCGGTCTGCCGGCGCTTTGTCACAATTGAAACGGGCCTTGGTTCTTTCTTCTTGCCGAACTTGTCGCATTTGTTCGTTCTGACGGACACAGAGGGCCAAAAGATACCCAACAGTTCCACAACTTGTCGGAGATTAATTAAGGATCGCTTCCACGAATTTTCAAACGAGGTCTCCAACTTCGCCAACACACCTGAGTACTCAGACGCTTTGTTCTTGTTCGGCGGCCCATGGGATTTTGCGTTGCCCATCTTTGGCGTCACCTTGCTTGAATTCTCCAGCTCCTTCGATGAGCACTCCCGTGGTTCCTTCACTTCGTTCGGCGGCGTACTTGTCTGCTCCAAATTCAACGAAGGCTGGAACAACCGGCATGTAGCAGGATTGGGTTCTCACGCTGCGTTGGGATCCACGTGGTAGTGTTGGCCGCTCACTCTTCGATGCTTGCCCTACTCTACCTTCCGGTCTCTTTGGTTTTTGACTACGGATCCTGGATTCCAGCTTTCATTCCTTGATTCTGGTTCCTTGGCTCCATCTTTCTCACGAGAATTTTCGCAAACAAAACCGTGATCTCAAAATCCAAAATTTGATACCCTCCTTGCAGCGTAGCACGATACCCAGACCATAGTGGACGCAATCAACATCCGAACCTCGAACTCCATTGTTGCTCGCTGTTATAACATGTTCTTGCCGTCATCCACAGCGACGAAAAGTTCATGGACCCTTGCCGGGTCTGCAGTCCTGCCGTCACATTCCTAAGGCAAAGCAGATGTGACCGCAATAAAAATTTATACTATAATCGATAACCAGAACTCTAAAAAACATGCAAAATCAGAATCTAATCTACAGTTCTTAACACGTAATCAATACCCAGGCGCCTTGCTTCTGCGGCGCGCGCTGATCTCCTGCGACTCGCGCTAAAATAATAAAATAATCCTGACATTGTTTTTATAACTATGGGGCCTGGATGGCGAAGACGGTTCATCGTACACCGGACCGGCTTCACCCCCCCCTCAGAAGTGATCTCACAAAGTGAGATCGCTGCGACAGACCATATGCACCACACTCTGCCCCACTGCTCCACTCACATATCACACCCTCCTTTCGCTCCCGACACTTGGCAGTGCATGCCTGGCGTGGAAGGCTGTACAAACAGGAGCGTGGCGTGCTGACAGTGCCACATTGTCACAACAATAGTAAAATAATGCGAAGCTGGCAATTAAAATTAATCCGAATCGCTGGTCTCCATGAGGTACCAGCATCCCAGCTTCACTCGCTTCAAGCGCGATATCAACGGCTCTTCACCCATGAAAATGGGTCTCCTCGGTGCTCCAGCGCTCGACAAGCCTCGCGCTGCTCTCTCATACCATCGACTGTTGTCGCTCGAACATGTGCTCGCCTCAGAGAACTCCCCCGTACCTTCAGCGTCTCAGTACTGCCTTGGCGGCGTTGCTGGCGCCCTCCTCGGTCCACCACATTCGCAAAATCCCTCTCCATCAATACCCCGCGGTGTGTAGGCCCCGAACCGTTCGGCCGCTTCTTCGTCATGCAGGTCGGACGGGCAGAACGGGATGCTGGCTCTGGCCCTGTTGCCTTGGTCAGCCGACTCCACACTTCCTTCCTCATCCGTGACCTGCGGCGTGCACGCACCGAACAGTTCGGCTGCCTCCTCGTTGTCCAGGTCATACAGGTAGGATGGGATGCTGCCGTCGGCGTTGATGGACACGCTTGCACTTGGCGTCCTTGCACTGGCGCTTGTTCTTGTGCCAACGTCGCTGCCGCTGAGACTCATCGTGCCTGTGAGCACAAAGTAAGGACTGCATTTCCCACACACAAACAGACGGCAGGATTGCCGTTCCTCTTTCACGGCGCTTCCATTAACCATGGTGCTCATGGTCTCATGGTGCTCACCGCTCGATTTCCAGCACCATGTCGCCAAGCTGGTATGCGGCAAGGTGGGCTGCATGCTTGACACAGCCGGAATGAACTTTTCTGTAGCAGGATTGGGTTCTCACGCTGCGTTGGGATCCAGGTGGTAGTGTTGGCCGCTCACTCTTCGATGCTTGCCCTACTCTACCTTCCGGTCTCTTTGGTTTTTGACTACGGATCCTGGATTCCAGCTTTCATTCCTTGATTCTGGATCCTTGGCTCCATGTTTCTCACGAGAATTTTCGCAAACAAAACCGTGATCTCAAAATCCAAAATTTGATACCCTCCTTGCAGCGTAGCACGATACCCAGACCATAGTGGACGCAATCAACATCCGAACATCGAACTCCATTGTTGCTCGCTGTTATAACATGTTCTTGCCGTCATCCACAGCGACGAAAAGTTCATGGACCCTTGCCGGGTCTGCAGTCCTGCCGTCATATTCCTAAGGCAAAGCAGATGTGACCGCAATAAAAATTTATACTATAATCGATAACCAGAACTCTAAAAAACATGCAAAATCAGAATCTAATCTACAGTTCTTAACACGTAATCAATACCCAGGCGCCTTGCTTCTGCGGCGCGCGCTGATCTCCTGCGACTCGCGCTAAAATAATAAAATAATCCTGACATTGTTTTTATAACTATGGGGCCTGGATGGCGAAGACGGTTCATCGTACACCGGACCAGCTTCAGGCAATAGAGCTTTTGGAAGAGTTGCCCAAAATTCGCATACCTCTTTGCGCCGATCACTTGTTGCTCATACCTAGGACTTTGCCTTACTCGTTCTTACTCTACGATGAGTCAATGGACTGCTAATGTGGCGGCTCCTTCAGCAGGTTGTTGAAAGTCTGTGATGGCGGCGGCTTCACCACATCGTGGCACTTCTGTTACTCCACTTGAACAGCGCCGCGGCGGCGGTGAAGAAGCCGGTCTTGACGGGGGCTTCCTTGATAAGGGGAATGATTTGCAGCAGTCTTGGGGCTCCATACTTCTGTTGGAAGCTTGATCTACTTTTCAAAATCCTCCGATTTTGAACTCTTGTGCTTTTTCTTTAAAACATCATATGGAAAGCCCAAGCAGACACGGAGACGAAGGCAAACACAAACGTGAACAACTCCTTCAATGTTTTCAATTCCTCATATGCATGTCCATAGTGAGATCAAACGATCCCATTGCACAGTATACAAACAATAGACGTTCAGTATTGTATTACATCCATTAACACACGCTACATCCTACGAAATCAGATCTTTTCACAATAAAACAAAGCTTTGTAAAAGGGAATTCAGTGCACAAATCTGTGCGCGTGCATGCTCTAAAGTGCCCAAAAAGGCGGCATCTGCGCTGCAACGCTAACCAGCAAGGTATATGGGTTTATGTAACATACACATGTCAACACAACCAAGTACTGAACACGATGCCTTAGTGAAAAAATAGCAACGATCACAATCAATCGTAAACCAAGGGAACACACGGAATTTCAGGCTCGTCCTCACCTTTACATGCACGGAGTGCAATACCGAGATGGAGCGGAGGCCAAAAGAGGTTGGTTGCTCTTCCATGCCATTACCGCTGTTTGGATCTACCAGACAACGGTAATGGCTGGTGCAATCACCGCTGCCCGAACACAGAATGTAAGGTTAAGTGGACGATGGCCCACCGGTGCACATTGAGCTGGTTAGCAAGGGCCTTGCTCCCCTTTATCCTGAACGAACGGTTCAATGTGGCAACTGATGTTATTAGCAGCCTGCGTGAAGCTGTGATATCGGGTACCTCTTTTGAGCAATCTACCCGGCATCTAAAGAAAAAATATGATGATGCAGTGGATGCGGCTCTCCACAAGTATGACTTGTGGGTCCCAAGGAACCCGCTGTTTCGAACGTCACCTGAAAGCCTGCTGATTGAGTCCTTTCGGCGCGTCCCATCCGATGATACACTACGTCGAATGTTCTTTGACACGTATTGGACGGATGAGAAATTTTACTGTGCCCAAATGGCGATGCTGCCTGCAACCCGTCTCAGCGGTGACCACACTTATAAGAGTGTTGTCAATGTTGGGTTTTGGTCCCGACCACACGGGAAGTGGAAGTGGAATTAGCAGTACGCGGCTGTATACTGCGTCCTGGACTAACTGGGGCAAGTGGTGACAGAGTTCTTCACGGAGATTGACAAACCTGACTCCGTGAAGCCCTAAATTAAGGACTTGAGTGAACGGATGGGAAAGTCTGTTCGGATTTTCGTCGAGGACAATTGTTGTAAGGACTGTGCTTGGCTTGCATGTTCCAACAATGGTGTACTTCATCACATGGATGCAGTTGACGGAGTTTGCCAATTTTCAATTGCCTTGCTTGTCATTGTGTTTGTCTTCCTTCCCATGCGCCGATGGCGCAAGAGAAAAATTTTATGAGAGGCTTAAGGTCAAGGTTTTGGTCCCTCTTTAGGGTTTGACTCACTAAGATCTTCCCGAAAAAAGCTGCAGGTGGGCTTTGGTGACCCTACCGACAAATATCCAAACAGGGCTTTTGCCGACAAGGAACGAAGGTTGTGGAGGCCATGCTCAATTAGGGTTAAATGGCCGCCGGGAGCAACCCAGGTAACGTTGGGCTCCCAGCGGCCATTTAACCATAAGTACATTCTTCAAGAGATCGATTTTTTTACCAAACCATTAGATTAATCGCAACCCTGACCCTATACCATCTATATACCGGTATATACTGTATGTGGCGCGCACTAGCGCTTACTGAAGTGAAATCTATTAGGAATCCCCAGTCTGTTCATTCGATTGAGGGGGAGAATATGCGACAATATGGGAATGTTTGGTTGAGAATAGGAATGGTCGGACCCCCACCCCACACCCACCCTCCCTGCCTCCCTCCAACACAGGTGGGTGGCCTGTAACAGGTCACAAGCACAGACACGCGGAAAAACAACTTCTCAAATGGTCTTGACTCTGATCAGTCTGATTTCGCAATAAGTTCCTTCATAGTGATGCCAAATTAGCACTAAATAACATGAAATCGGAAATGATTCTTTTGTTATACAAAGAATCATGCTATGGGACAAATATCATGAATGCTACTTCTGTCGCGCCTGCGCATTCTGCGTGATCTTGCGCACTGGCACCCGCGCACCTGCACAAAGCTCCCATGACCATTGCACAGTGCATATGGCCGAAAATCACCGGGGGTGCAGTGCCAGTGCCACAAGTATCTGGGCCCAATCAAATCAACAATGAATCACTGCAATGCCTGAGGTACCCGAGCACTATGTCAGAGTATGATTGTACATAATCAGAAAAATGTAGCACCTTTCTCAGAGCACTGGCAACCTGCCAACGTGCTGGTGCAACCACAAATGATCAACTGCAAATAACAAACAGTCAGGGCAATGTAGGTGTTCACCTAAACCTGTTTTGCCCCTACTACACACTGTTCAACCCACCTACACATCAGTCCGGCTGTGGGTCGTGTAGGGCATATCATTGATCATACACGTAGTTTCTGTGGCATCTGAACAACCAACTTACCACTATCTTGAAAACTCATTGTTCTTCCAAAAATCAAGCAGGTCTACGTAAAAGCCAAACGCTACTACAGTTGTACCCATTGCCTGTGTTCGGCTAAGGGATGGTGGTCTGGGGTATGGTGATGGGGCTAAAGCTACGCTTCGTTCAGAGGGGGGGCAGCCTATTGGGCAATAATCTGTATTACACCAAAAGGTTTGAGGTTTGAGGTTTGATTTTGCGAGCACCAGACGCCTTTCGGCCCCGGGGGGCCACCTGGTCGGGCCAGGTGATATCCTCCCCAGCGGGTCCTAGTGGAATCCCTCCAAGACGCACCTCCTGCCTGGTGGCGGAGTCCCCCGGGTTCACAGGGCTCGGAGCCCCGTCCCTCCCCGGCTTCCCCATTTCGCCACTCCCCGGTCAGTGCATCAATAGAAAGCTTTATAGTGATTTCAACACTGTGTGTTTGTTGTGCCTCTCCTGCTGCTTGCTGCTGGTATAAGGTTTCCTGCTGCTTGTTTTTGATGAGGAAAATGCTTTATTGCTGAAATACAACCAATCCAGGATATCCCAAGCCAGAGATAAGCAAGTAGAAGATAAACAGGATCAAAGCATGAAGGGCTGCAGTAACAAAGAGTTAGATAAAGAAAACTATCAACAATAGACCACAGCAATTAGCATACATTGCAACTCAGGATGAAATATTTTACATGTTTGAGAAGAACTGATGGGAAAACTGCCCCAAGGGCTCACTCTCATCCACAGTGCCATCTTGAGATGTGCACTCTTTGTTTTTGGGTCCCATAGGTGCTGAGGTGGCATGGCATGTGGCGATGAGGTCACTGCCATGTCACATGGGATATTCCTACTTAGCTAGGCTGACTGGGTATTGAACCCAGGACCTCTCAAAAAGAGGTGCCCCAGCCCCCTAGGGTGCATACCACTAGGATGGCTAAGAATTCATGAGAAAACATAGATATGTTCATAGGCTCTGCCTTCAGTATATCAGTGCCTCAGCAACCCAGGAAAAGATGTTTTAGTGCCTATAGCTTGGGGATAAAGGGGTCCACACCACATCCTAACTTAGTGTTTGGTTCCATAGGTCAAAATGTGTTATCACCCCTTTTGGTTCGGCCAATACTAAGATAGAATGCCTGTGTGCTCAGAGCACCTCTAATACAACTAAAGTCTACCCTAAAGCATTGGAAAAGCACTTTTTCTTACTCTTCCCTTGTGCTGTGGTGGCCACCACTGTCGCACTCTCAGGAAAAAGGGATTTTTTGTTGGCCTTTCCTTGCTTTCCACATCTACTTTAAAATACCCATAGCTTCCCTAACACTGGAAAAGAGCGCTTTACCAGGGCCAGCGACTCCTGCTGCATTGTTGATGCCAATCTCCAACAGAAAGCTCAGCGCTCTTGGCGCTGCCGGGGTTCCTGTGGCGTGGTGGGGTTAGAGTAGGGCACGCCAAGACCATATGCATGTGCATCCCTCCCTCCAAGCTGCAGCGTAACACAAACCAACGCCAGACTCTCATAGGACGCTCGACCCAAGTCTCAAGGAACCTGTTGGAGACACCTGTCCTGGTACTGGGGCGAGGGTGCGCTGGTTTAATTAGAATTGCCCTTTGGAGGGGTCTTGATTCTGGTTCAGTCTCCTGCTGCTGCTTTTCGGCCAGAACAGCGGCCTACTCAACGAGGCTTTGCGAGGAGGTCTGTACAATAGAGGAATGGGAGAACGAGGGACGAATCCACGCAAGCGCGAAGCGACAAAACCTAAATCCGTCAAATGACGGCCTAGAATTTTTCTGAAGGCACACACCTGGACAGAATCCAATTGTGCATCAGATGCACATGTTTATAAAATTTGTAGTCATCTCTTGATTTTTTAAATCAAGAAATTCTTACGCAGAAAAAGGCGGCGCGCAGAAGCGGCTCCTAGCGAAGCGCCGGAAAATAAAGAAATAATGAGATTATAAACGTATGTCTCACGTAAACCGGAAAATGACGAGACACACATAAATAGATGTGATTAAAGATTCCACCCACATTGCCAGAATCAACCAAAAATCAAGAATTCGAAAAATAAGAATATGACTTCAGTGAATCAGGTATAAACTGCAGGTGTGCTCGTTCTGTTTGCCCGACGCACATTGCTCGCCATGTGTCGTCGTTTTCAAGCCTGGTAGCACGATAGAACACGATAGAGGGATAGATTAGAAAGATTGCAGATGATTGGAGGGAAGATCCGGGTGATTAGACATACACACAAGTGCATAGCGACGTTTTTTGCTTGCGCCTCGTTGTCCTCCTCTCCTTGCTTCACTCTCCAGCGGTAGGTAAGGTAGGTTCGCCCAGGTGGGGCCACCCCCTGGTGGAGTTCGCGATCGTTGGTAAGATTAGGAGAAAAAGAAAGGTTGACAGTACCCTCGTGCATGCTCGTGCATTCACACACGCATTAAAGGGTAGGCCACGCAAAATGCGCACGGTAAACCTTGTTTAGGTTACCCAGGGGCTCCTCGGTACGTTCTTTAAGAGAACCTGAGGAGTCTCTTAACGCTTGCTTGCTTGACGGGGGTGTTTGAGGACAGCGTATTATAGGTCACACTGAGAAGCGTATAATACGTGGAGTGTGGCTTGGTTCCTCAGCCGCAAACACCCCTTCATTGGCCTTTGCTTTACAGGTGGGCAGGTAGGGTGATTGGTGCAGCAAGGTCCCTTTTTTTCTTGCCCTGCTAAACAAGGGCGCTGATCCCACAATCTATTGACTGCGCCTCAGCCAGGAGTGGCGAGGGCAGTTCGACTCCATCGACATCCACGCTGTGCACGCCACCTGTGCGCCTCTCCCCTCCAAGCCCTAGCAGGGAAACGTGTTGTGACGTCCCTGTTAGGCCACAGTTGCTTAGCAGCGCTGTGTTCTCTTGTCTTCTTCACAGGAGGGTCATTAGGACCCACAACTTTGTTCTTCAACACCACCCAGTAGAGCGTGAGTGTAGGAGTGGTAATCCTGAGTGGGGGCTTGAGCCAGTTGCAGTAGCGCTCACCCACCAGGATGGTGCCACTGTAGGGTGTGTAGGACCTGTAGTGCGTGTGTCACTGTCACACCCGTTTCCTGCACTTTTAGCAGGGTTGGTGGGCTGTGGCAGTGGTTAGGTCAGCGTTTTGGCCACTTAGAAAAATGCCGTTTTCATGCCTTCATAGCTTTTGGCCACCCCTCCCTGTAGTAGACAGATAGGTAGGGAAAAAAATACCTGGATTAGTATGCTGGGTATTCCCCCAAGGTTTTGCGCCAGCACAGAAATTGGGCGCTTAGGGGAGGGGAGACCCGGGGTGTACTCCGTGGCATCAATAAGACAACCCTCCAGGTTTAGCAAGCGTGCAGGCTTGGGTATAATTAGGACACCACTTCTGCGGCTTGCTCTCAGGACCTTAGGACTAGCACACTCACACATACGCTTGGGCAGGTAAGGGTAAGGTTCAGTCCCTAGCTTTAGTCTTGGAGGCAAGCGTCTCAGCGAGCCTCAGCAACTCACCTAGGTTCTTCTGGGACAAGTAGTCAACCAGAACTGAGTTTAGGCGCCCCTCAGGTAGAACAAACGCAGAGAAGGGCTCCCAGGTGGCCTCTTCGACTCCAAACCCTTCCCAGAGGGTGAGGAAGCGCCAACCGCGGCGGTAGCGGTGGCGTAGGACAGACTTCACCAGGTAGAAGCCCTCCTTAGCCATCTCCTCGGCGTTCATGTCGGGGAGTTCCCCTTCAACTTCCATAGGGCTGGCAGCCCCTTGTAGGTCTGGGGCGGCGATCTCCTCGTCGTTAAGCTCCCATTCTTCCCCACAGAGGTCTTCAGGATCATAGTAGCGCTTCAGATGTTGAGCAGCGCACACCAGGGTCCCCCCTAGACGGGGAGAACACCGCACGGTGATACGGTGTCCATCCACTGATGGAATCTTGTAGGGCCCGAAGTATTGGTCATCGCTGGTGGAGCGTGGCCAGGCGGGTAGACGACTGTGGTGCACCAGCACCCAGTCCCCCTCTTGGTAGGTGGCCAGTACTCGGTGCTTGTTCTTCTTGTTCCACTGACGCTCCCTCACTCTCTGGAGCATAGCCTTGGCCTTGTCCACCTTCGCTTGTTGCTCTTGGACCCATTCACCCACAGAAGAATGGGTGTCCTCTGGATAGGGGGCATGTAGGAACCACACCGGGCGCCCTAGGAATAGCTCATGGGGCGAGTAGCCAGTAGCTGAACTCTCTTGGGAGTTCATCATCAAGGATATGACAGGGAGTAGTCTCACCCAGTCTCTGGTGCGTTCAGCTTTGCACCATATCCTTACATTCTCCTTGAGGACACGGATCTGTTGCTCACATAGGGGGTTGCTCGTGTGCGAGTAGGGGATCCCCGTAGACACCTGGACATTGAGGGATCTCAGGACCCTCTTGTACCAGCCAGTATCCGAGCGTACTCGTACGTCCTCATCGGAGTTGATCTCCTTGGGCGCCCCATAGACACAAAACCACTCCTCCAGGAGTATCTTGATAGTCTCCTCCCCGGTAATGTGCTTGGTACATGGAAACACCCTGGTAAACCTGGTCAACCCACAGGTTACCACGAGGGCGAAGTCATAGCTCCCGAACTTCGGCATCTCCGTGTAGTCCACGTATAGAACACTGTTAGCACAGTGAGGGATGGGCAGGGTTGAGTAGAGACCTCTGTCCCTGATATCCCCTGGTTTGCAGGACCTGCACGGGCACTTGTCCACGATAGGCTGGAGGGTTTTCCGCAGTTGGTCGTCAGTCCACGTAGTGTGGAACCACTGCTTGAATAGCCTCAGGGTACGGTCAGCACCCACATGACCGCTGGACTCATGGGTCCACTTCAGCAGCGCTGGGACTCTGTCACTAGGTACCACGATGCGGTCCTCGTGCCAGAGGTAGCTCTTATTCCTCTTCCACTGATCCTGGTTGACCAGGAGGGGTTCAAGGCGTTTCTCCAGCCGCTTGTAGATATCCCCGAACTCCTTCAGGTACTCCGATTGTTGGAGTCCATCCAGGGGGCGTATCATAGTCATGTTGAGGTCCAAGTGGACGTCCATACGGCTGAACGCCTCCTTAGCCAGCGCTTCAGACTGGGCACCAATCAGGGCGTCGAAGCTGTTGCGGCTGATGTAGTCTGCACACTCCTTCTTCACTCCCTGGATATGGTGTACCGTCAGCCGTAGTTGACTGCGGTAGGTCCACCAGCGCCGTAGCTTGGCCTTCTCAGGTGGGGGACCCTTCTGGAAAGTGCGGACCGGCTCTTGGTCGCACAGCAAGACCACAGGGTTACTCCCCAACAGTCGTGCTTGTGAGGATAGCACTAGCATACCCGTGAGCAATTCCTGCTCATAGGTGGAGTAGTTCCCCCTGGCCTGGTTCCATTTCCAGTTCCAGTCTCCCAGAGGTACTAGGACCCACTTGTCGTCAGGGTAGCTGTGCTTGAGAGTTCCATCTCGGTTGAGACCTTCCGTCCCCAATTGGGAAATGGCCGAGTCGAACTCCTCCTTCTCTAGTGCTTGCCATTGGAACAACGTTCCACCACCGCCCACATTGCTGGCGTTGTTCACCAGGATAATCTCCCCCTGTGCCCTAGGCACGCCCAAGCACTTAGCGTTGGCCACCTTGTCTTTGAGCTCGTCAAACGCTTGTTGCTCTTGTGGGCCCCAGCGCCAAGTGGTACTCTTCTTGATCAAGTCCGTCAGAATGGCGCTGGTGTAGGTGAAGTTTTTGATATGGCGGCGATAGAAGTTGCACGCCCCAATGAAACTGCGTACATCATGAAGTCCTTTCTTGGGGTCTTCGTGTCGTACCTTAGCGTCCATCAAGGGTTTGGCCTTAGAGGCCGCTGGGGTCCACCACCCATAGCCAACGTCAAACCCCAGGTACCGCATGGTCTCCTGCATGAAGTCACACTTCTCCAGCCTGAGTCGTGTGTGGTTCTCCTGGCAGACCGCAAAGAACTCACCCAAGAGGATTAGGTGGTCCTCCCGGGTATTGGTCCCGAGGCATACATCGTCGATGTGTGCTTCCATCTGGGCACCACGGGATATGAGCTCCTGCACCTTAGGTCTCCTTCGTAGGATGGACAAGATCTTGTTCATCGGCTCCTGGAATAGAGCGGGTGCGTTGGCCACGCCAAATGGCATGACCTTCCATTTGAACACCCTCCTTTGAGGGGTGATGAAGGCTAGTAGCTCCTGAGCGTTGGGCGTCAGGTCCACTTGCCACAATTCGCTCCTCTTGTCCATCTTGGTCTTGTAGCGACAGGAGGCTATCTTCTCCAGGGTAGACTCCATATTAGGAATGGACCCTGAGTGGTTCAGCGTTTTCTTGTTCAGCTATCCGTAGTCCACTACCAGCCGTTTGGCTGTAGACCCAGGTTTAGCCACCAGGAAACAGGGGCTGCAGTGTTGGGGGTAGTCCCCGTCCTTGTACTCCAGGACTAGGCCAGCGTCGATACATCCTTGTATCTGTCGCTCAATCTCGTCGGCCTGCTCTTTAGGAGCTGGATAGGGTCTCCTCCGGATCTTGTGACCCATGAACTCGGGTTTCAGCTTGAGGTCCATCTGTACCAGCTTGTCACATGAGGCTGGAGGGGGTGATTCTCCGAACACCTCCAGATAGGTCCTTATAAGCGTCTGCACCCGCGGGTCCAATAGCTTGATCTTGTCCTCCATGTCCTCGTCAGAGTGTAAGTTGCTTGCCCCCTGAGTAATAGACGTTGGGAGGTGATGGACGATGGCAACATAGGCACGCTCGAGGGGGTTCACATGCACATTCCTCCGAGAGGTCGTCCTCCTTTGGGGTCCTCACATGGGCACCCCACACGCTCTTCATGAGCTTAAGATCTACCTCCCTTTGCCAGGTGGTGATCTTCTGTTCGAGGTCCTCCTTCAATTGGGATAGATCTCCCATACGTCCTTGCTTCAGTGGCCATGAGCTGCGGGTAGGCTTAGCGTAGCATAACTTTTTCGCCACCAACTTCCTCTTACAGTCCACATACTCCCTTAGCCTGGATCGAGGGTCCAGCTCTTCGTCCACGGGGTCTTCCACCCTCATGGAGAGTAGGGGTTTCAGTGGGGCGACGTACTCGGCATTCTCCACTTCCTCCACACAGGTCTGCACGAAGAAGGCGTCGTGCTCAGTTTCGTCATCTGAGTGGATAGAGCTAGGTAGCTCGGATAGTCCACACTCAGAGACTCCATCAGGAACAGGTACATGGCAGGGAGAGTTGGGGGCGTTGGTGTTAGTCACGACGTATTCATCTCCTCCGGGTATAGTCTCGATGGCATCTTGAGGTCGTAGTCGATCCTTCAAGTCACCCAAGGCGAGTCCATCGCTTTCTCGTTGTATAGCCTGGACCAGAGTCGAGTCCAGATCCTCCCAGGGGATGGAGGCAAGACCTCCGTCCACCACGCTGAGCATACTCCCCCATCCGGGTTTCCCAATAGGCGTCTTACGCCCCAGAGGCACGTAGATGGCCTCATCAGGTAACCGAACAGAGCTGATAGTCAGCCTGTCCAGGAGGTTTTGCCAGTACTCGTTGCCCCCATGGGCTCCCCAATCGGGGGAACACAGGACCATACGGGAATGGTCAAAGGCCACCTTGGTCAAGACCTTCCCCAGTTCACTGAACCTGGGGTTCCCGTAGGCCATCCCGAAAGAGGGCCAGTAAAATTTGTAGCTGCAGTTCTTCCCCTTGCTGCAGTAAAGGTCCAGTACATGCTGCTTGTCGCTGGCCAACAACTCCACCCTCAGGTCTTCTCTAGAGTAACCCAAATCCTTCAGACCTTGGTCTAGGACTTCCCCCAATAGTTGATAGTCCTCAGTTTTGGAGGCCGCCATCATGTTGGAGGGCTCCTCCTTCGATACCCTCAGGTAGCTCGAGGTATGTTCCGACTGCTCCAGTGGCACAGACTCTCTGCCACTGCCGTGGTCCACGTAGAGGAGGTAGGGCGCTTGCAGCGTCAGGGACTGTATCTGGGAGTGCTGCACGATGAAGTCAGTCCCCAATACAAAGTCGAAGGCCTCAGTGTCCATCACATAGAACCGATGGGCGATAGTCCGGGAGCCCATAGGTACCTCCACTTCACAGTCCCCGCAGCTGTGCACCACATGTCCATCCCCCATTCGTATAGCCGCGGTGGTCATGGTGTTCTTCAGGCTCCCACAAGGTAAAATTTTCTTGGCCAATATAGATATGGTGGCGCCAGTATCCAATACCCCCAGGTATTCACTTCCCCCTAGTCGGATACTTACCCAAAACACCAGGTCCCGGGCCCCAACGGAGCGTCCCCGTCAGAACTCCGCGGGACAGGTTACCTCGAACCCCTTGTTTCGCAGTTTGCGGGCCATCCACATGAAACGGCTTCTCTTCTTAGCGTTGCCGTCATCACCACCTTCGTGCTCCCGCTTGGCCCCTTGTTCTCGCTGGGCCTGCGTTTGTGAGCGTGTGGTAGGACCAGACTGCCCTCCAGAGGGCTCGGAGTTCCCCCCTGGATTAGGGTTGGGGTTGCCTCCGTTCTTGTCCGTGTTCTTGTTGTCCTTGTCTGGCTGGCGGTTAGCGCCTCCTCCTCGTCCACCTTGACTTTTGTCTTGCCCTTGTCCACGTCCTCGACTTGCCCTTGCCGGAGTCGTTGTCTTTGCCTTTGCCTCCACCTTTGCCAGAGCCTTTGCCAGGATCCTCACCCTTCAGCTTCGCCGACAGGTGCTGCTTGTGGTAGCACTCATCCTCGTCGTGCTTCCTCTTCCCACAGAAGGCACAGGTGATAGTACACCTGTAGTGATCCGGCAGCTTCGCCTTGGCGCTGGTGTTGGTCTCCTGCTGCTTCCCTTGGACTACGAAGCAGTCTCGCTGCTCGCAGTCAGGGGCGTGCTGCAGGTGGCCCTGCTCGTCTCTGGCATCACACCAGAAGAGCTCCTTGATGTTTTCCATGATACGGGCGTGATTGGGGGTAGTCCCCTGCCCAGGTCTGGATCCTTGGTACCCTTTGCCATGGCTTCCAGAGCCTCCGACTCCAGGACGGTAGTTGTTCAGGTGCCGGTCGCTTTCTTTTTTTGGGCATGGCGGTTTCCCGCCCAAAGTGTAACAAACAAACTGAGTTCAGTGCTGGGTGGGTGGCAGTGACACAGGAGTCTCCCATGCTAATGCGCCATTTCCCTAATTTACAGAGTAAATGAACACTGAAGTGCCGGAAAAGAACTGAGTACCTGAATTCCTGCCCTGAAAAGTTGAAGGTGCAATGCACTGCCCTAATGGCACCAGAGGCTTGCAAAAATTCTAGGAGGCCACACAGTGGCTGGAGTGGCTGGCTGCAGGGACCTGAAACCTCAGTTGAAAATCCTGCTGCTCAGAACATCCTGCTGTTATGTTTGGATTTCTAGCAATGTGGTCGTGGTGGAAATGACTTGTTGTGCCAATGTTAAAAAGAAAACGAAAAAGTAAAGAAAAACCAACTGTATCCTCACTCCACCCTGCAGGGCATGCACTGGACCATTGCTGCAAAGAAACCACTTATCATAGCATCCCACAGTGTCTCATGGTGTCTGCGGCGATGGAAGCTTGAAGTACAGCAGTGCTGGGTGTTGGTCTTGAATTCTAATGTATCAGATTGACTGAGAGATAGTGTATTTACGGCGTCTGAGAAGTAGTTCCGCATGTCGTGCATAGAATGGCTTCGATTCTTCAAGTGAGTCGTTGGTGAATTGCCAAGCAACCCAAAAGGCGTAGTTGTGATTGTCATCCTGTATCGCTTGTTGCAGTTTTTGGAGTAATCTTTGATCTTTGAATCCCCAATCGTTTAATGAACAGTACTTTGTAGGGATCTCTGCTTGGTCGTGTGCTTGATGATTTTTCTGATGTTCGAAGAATTCAGTATCGTTGCCCCCCATGAATTCGTAGTCTCTCTGGGCATCGGTTTGTTGCTTGTCAGCGTGGTAGCCGTCGTCCTCTTCTTCGCAGTAATCCTCTAACCTTGGTATGGAGTTGTGCGTGCCTTCGGATTCTCGGTCTCGAGATGCGCTTCCTTCGGTCTGAGATTCGCTTCCGTCGTCTTCATCCTCGGATTCTTGGTCTTGAGATTCGTGTCCGTCGTCCTCATCCTCGGATTCTTGGTCTCGAGATTCGTTTCCGTCGTCCTCATCTTCGGTTTGAGGGCCATCTTCAGACATTGATGCTGGTAATTTGTTCATCTCGTTGCATTTTTTGTCGTTGCCGTGTTTGGATTCATCGTGACTTGATGTCTCTGAGGGCGGCAAGGAGGAAGTTTTAGGTGACTCTTGACTGCGTGTTGACAGTGGCGACGTCCATTTGCGAGTGTTGAGTGAACTTTGATATTCGATGATCTTGGCTGGTGTCGGTTCTTTTTATGGAGCGTGTTGTTTTCTGCGAGCACGGCACAATTCGCAACGCAGTGGAACATTGAGTGATCTTGATAAGAACCAGTTGATGGTATCAGGAGAGAGGCGGAATTTTTCGGAACAGTCCTTGCAAGTGGTTTGATGATCGGTTCGCTCATTGTCATAACTGACTCGAGGGTGCAGTTTTTTATGTACTTCGTGCCAGCTGCCATTTGCGGAGCTTGTGCTTCCTGCATTGCTTCGGAGTACAGGCGGCGATGTGGTCGATTGTTCTTGAATTACATTGATTGAGACATTGCTGCTTGGTGGTGAAGTGGGCTCTAGAGGCTGCGCTTGGCGTGGAGTTGTAGCTCAACTTTGTGGCGCTGTGGATGAGGAGGTAGTTAATGGAATATATAGATCGAATGGTCCAGTGACTGCAGGGCAGGTAGGAGAGATACCTTGGTCGGATTTGGCAGGCGTTGTTGAACGCTCTGTGACTGGATGGTGTGGTGGTTGAGTCTGAGCGACATAGTGTCTTTGGCAAAAGGAAGGTGAAGGAGCATAGGGATTTCGAGTGTGAATATGGCAGCAGCGATCTCCAAAGCGGCATGAGTTTTGGAACGGACAGGTTTTATTCTTTGCTAAGTGTTTAGAAGCTGCTTTCAGGGTCATTACTAAGACTTCTAACAGCGAGTCTTCTGGCAGCAGCGTTAGCGCTTTTGAGAGTGTCTGAATAATATCCGAGGTCGACATTTTAGGTTACCGTGATCTGGCGATATCGGGTCTTCGAGTAATTGAAATGATTGCCTTCTGTAGTGGTATTTGCCACTAGCGCGGCGCTTAGTTGCAGTTGCTGGCCTCATCGTTTTGAGATTGCGATAACATTGTTGAGGAAAAAAAAACGCGCTGGTCGCTTTCTTTCTCCAGCGCCAGCTCCAGGAGTAGTACACATAGATCCTCGTAGTGGAGGGCTCTAGCCTTGCGCTCTGCCGTTGAACTTCACTCGTCCCACAGCTCTCGAGGGAGCTTAGCCACCAACCAGAAAAGCAGGTCGTCGCTGCTGTAGGAACCGGGCGTCAATCGTCTAGCCCAGTGATCCAAGTCAGCCAATAGCTCAGAGACCCTGCCAGGTTTGGGGTTGTTGGGCAGCATGGGCAGGTTCTGGATCTCGGCCCTGATGGAGAGGTCGGTTTCATAGGTCGGGTACTGCCTCTCCAAGGCAACCAACACATCGGCAAAGGTGGCGGACTTAGTAACGATCTGTTTGATCTGCTTCTCCAGGTACTTGGTCTTGCAACACTGCGGGAGCAGATCGCACTTGACCCGTCCACTAGCGTGGGTTTGGCCGGTCAATCGGAGAAATCGACCGAAATTCGCAGCGAACTCGCTGAGGTCCTTGCCTGTGAACTCAGGCAGGTTCACCAGGATCTTGGAGGTGGCAATAGCCTTAGCCTCCTGAGACCTGTGTCCCCCAGGGCGTTGGGTCTTCTTCTTCTTCTTCTTCTTCTTCCCACTTGGGTTCTCGGGGTCCTCCGGGTCGTCGTCCTCCGAGGGCGAAGCAGAAGTCATCGACGGAGGTTCGTCCTCGGAGGGATATCCGCCTAGGTCACTGGAGCCGTAGGGCTCCACATCCACCATTGCCCTCAGGGCTGTCAGCCCCAGCCGGTCCAGCTCGGCTCTCGTAGAATTCCCCACGTTACTGTAGGGTGGCTGGGCCGTCCTCGGCACGAAAGGGCTTCTAGGTATCGTTGCAGGGGTCCGCATCGGTCGGCTCCTCAAGCTCCCCAGGGTGTTTGTCAGCCCTGCCACCAGGTGGTTGGCCTGTACTCGATAGGGTGACATTCCCACCGTGGTAGGTGACGCTTGGGGCGGTATCAGGGGCTCCAGTTTATCCCGAATCTCTTGAGTGAGGTCGCCAACAATTTTGGAGGTGGCTCCTCGGAGCACCTGGTTGATCTCCGACCGCGTCAGGGACCTGTTGGAGGATCTCCCCGATCCTCTACTCCTGCTCCCGCATGACTCAGGTCCTCTCCTCAACCCACTCAAGGTTGCATACCCAGGAACATCCACATAGGCTCCCGTAGCGGATAGAGGATGGTGATAGTCAGCCGCATACCATCGCGGCGCAGAACTGGAGGTCACCGGCTCACTGGTAGTAGTTGCCTCAGAAAACGCAGTGGTAGGTGGGTTCACACCATAGGCAGGGTAGGTAGGCATACCAGTAAAACCTATGCCCTCAGCCATAGGCCGGTTGGTTATGGGTGTGGATGTTGCAGCGGCTGGGTCTGGAGTTGGGAGTGTGGTGGTTATAGGAGAGGGTGATGCGTGGAGGCCAGAAGCGCTTGGTGCGCCCTCGAAGGTAGGATCATTCGTCGGGTCGTGCCCTTGGTCTGCTCCTTCGTCTGCTATGCTTTCTCCAGCATCCTTCTCTCCACCTATGATTTTAAATCTCATTTCGTCACATAACTCAGTATCTTGCAATTTCCGCAAACAGCATGGAAATCTCTACATGACTGCGAAGTTGATTTTTGAAAATTCGAATCTTTTGGAGAATCCATTTCTGATCTGGCATCGCACTCACTAAGGATTTCCCGTAATCGCAGATTCATTCGCGATTTAGCGGCAGCGACGCGAGCGTAAATAGTTAGTTTGGTTGATTTAGGGCGTACCTTTCACGGCACGCAGGAACTGAGCATATGTGGTTGCGTAACTAAGCATACTCGACATTCTGAGCACATTTCTGGTCCCCTGTCCTCCCCTGCCGTAACGTTATAGGCGATTTTCATCATTTTCCCCCCCTTTTGACACCAAAAACGGCTACAAACGGCCTTTGTGCGCTCCATAGAACCACGGCACCGGTACAAGGGCAATGCCCTATCGTTAGATGGCCTATAAAGAGGCATTGCATCCAAACGAAATGCTTGTAGCCCTCGTAGCCGTCAAGTTATAACATGAATGTGGGTATGTAGAGAAGGGACCTGTTCGGAAGGTGACAATGCCATTTAGGAAGCATAGGGGGTAGTATGAACAAAACAAACAATCAAACGGCGATGTATAGTGATAGCACCATGATGGAACACACATTGTACCACGTTGAAAGCCTCTATGTCGCATTGCCGTGAGGATATGTATCTTTTGTGCGTGCATTTTGCTCGTATGCATGGACATTCTTGGTGACTTTTGACCCAAAAAAGTCTACAAATGGCCTTGGTGCGCTACATAGAACCGCGGCACCCATACAAAGGCAATGCTCTATTGCTAGATGGCCTTCAAAGAGGGATTGCATCCAAAAAAAATGCTTGTAGCCCATGTAGCCGTGAAATTATAACATGAATATGGTTATGTAGAGAAAGAACCTGTTCGGAAGGTGCAAATGCCATTTAGGAAGCATAAGGAGTACTATGAACAAAACAAACAATCAAACGGCGACGTATAGTGATAGCACCATGATGGAACACACATTGTACCATGTTGAAAGCCTCTATGTTGCATTGCCATGAGGATATGTATCTTTTGTGCGTGCATTTTGCTCGTATGCATGGACATTCTTGGTGACTTTTGACACTAAAAAAGGCAACAAACAGCCTTGGTGCGCTACATAGAACCACGGCACCCATACAAGGGCAATGCTCTATTGCTAGATGGCCTTCAAAGAGGCATTGCATCCAAAAAAAATGCTTGTAGCCCTTGTAGCCGTGTAATTATAACATGAATATGGTTATGTAGAGAAGAAACCTGTTCGGAAGGTGACAATGCCATTTAGGAAGCATAAGGAGTACTATGAACAAAACAAACAATCAAACGGCGACGTATAGTGATAGCACCATGATGGAACACACATTGTACCATGTTGAAAGCCTCTATGTTGCATTGCCATGAGGATATGTATCTTTTGTGCGTGCATTGTGCTCGTATGCATGGACATTCTTGGTGACTTTTGACACTAAAAACGGCTACAAACGGCCTTGGTGCGCTACATAGAACCACGGCACCCATACAAGGGCAATGCTCTATTGCTAGATGGCCTTCAAAGAGGCATTGCATCCAAATAAAATGCTTGTAGCCCTTGTAGCCGTGTAATTATAACATGAATGTATGCAGGTAGTTAGTGCCACGTCTGGTGAAATCTGGTAAACTCCCCCCCCCGGGGGCCATTTTTTTGGAAAAAATGGGTAAATGAGGGTTTTGAAAATGTTTTCATGAGGACCCCACCTATTTTGGGGGCCCTGAATCCCATAAAAATGCCGTTAGAGTCCAAAGATTTGCTCTTTTGGTACTTTTTGAGTTAACGTGTATGCAGGTAGTTAGTGCCACGTCTGGTGAAATCTGGTAAACCCCCCCCCCCCCGGGGGCCATTCTTTGGAAAAAATGGGTAAATGAGGGTTTTGAAAATATTTTCATGAGGACCCCCCCTATTTTGGAGGAGCTAAATCCAAAAAACATGCCGATAGAGTCCAAAGATTTGCTCTTTGGGTACTTTTTGAGTAAAGGTGTATGCAGGTAGTTAGTGCCACGTCTGGTGGAATCTGGTAAACCCCCCCCCCCCCCCCCGGGGGGGCCATTCTTTGGAAAAAATGGGTAAATGAGGGTTTTGAAAATGTTTTCATGAGGACCCCACCTATTTTGGGGGCCCTGAATCCAAAAAAAAAGCCATTAGAGTCCAAAGATTTGCTCTTTGGGTACTTTTTGAGTAAAGGTGTATGCAGGTAGTTAGTGCCACGTCTGGTGAAATCTGGTAAACTCCCCCCCCCGGGGGCCATTTTTTTTTGAAAAAATGGGTAAATGAGGGTTTTGAAAATGTTTTCATGAGGACCCCACCTATTTTGGGGGCCCTGAATCCAAAAAACATGCCTTCAGAGTCCAAAGATTTGCTCTTCGGGTACTTTTTGAGTAAAGGTGTATGCAGGTAGTTAGTGCCACGTCTGGTGAAATCTGGTAAACCCCCCCCCCGGGGGGGCATTCTTTGGAAAAAATGGGTAAATGAGGGGTTTGAAAATGTTTTCATGAGGACCCCCCCTATTTTGGGGGCGCTAAATCCACAAAACATGCCGATGGAGTCCAAAGATTTGCTCTTTGGGTACTTTTTGAGTAAAGGTGTATGCAGGTAGTTAGTGCCACGTCTGGTGAAATCTGGTAAACCCCCCCCCCCCCGGGGGCTATTCTTTCGAAACAATGGGTAAATGAGGGTTTTGAAAATGTTTTCATTAGGACCCCACCTATTGTGGGGGCCCTGAATCCAAAAAACATGCCGTCAGAGTCCAAAGATTTGCTCTTTGGGTACTTTTTGAGTAATGGTGTATGCAGGTAGTTAGTGCCACGTCTGGTGAAATCTGGTAAACCCCCCCCCCCCCCGGGGGGGCCATTCTTTCGAAAAAGTGGGTAAATGAGGGTTTTTGAAAATGTTTTCATAAGGACCCCCCCTATTTTTGGGGCGCTGAATCCAAAAAACATGCCGTTAGAGTCCAAAGATTTGCTCTTTGGGTACTTTTTGAGTAAAGGTGTATGCAGGTAGTTAGTGCCACGTCTGGTGAAATCTGGTAAACCCCCCCCCCCCCGGGGGCCATTTGTTTTGGAAAAAATGGGTAAATGAGGGTTTTGAAAATGTTTTCATGAGGACCCCCCCTATTTTGGGGGCGCTGAAGCCAAAGAAAATGCCGTTAGAGTCCAAAGATTTGCTCTTTGGGTACTTTTTGAGTAAAGGTGTATGCAGGTAGTTAGTGCCACGTATGGTGAAATCTGGTAAACCCCCCCCCCCCCCCCCGGGGGGGGCCATTTTTTTGGAAAAAATGGGTAAATGAGGGGTTTGAAAATGTTTTCATGAGGACTCCACCTATTTTGGCGGCCCTGAATCCAACAAAAATGCCGATGGAGTCCAAATATTTCCTCTTTGGGTACTTTTTGAGTAAAGGTGTATGCAGGTAGTTAGTGCCACGTCTGGTGAAATCTGGTACCCCCCCCCCCCCCCCGGGGGGGGCCATTCTTTGGAAAAAGTGGGTAAATGAGGGTTTTTGAAAATGTTTTCATGAGGACCCCCCCTATTTTGGGGGCGCTGAATCCAAAAAACATGCCGTTAGAGACCAAAGATTTGCTCCTTGGGTACTCTTTGAGTAAAGGTGTATGCAGGTAGTTAGTGCCACGTCTGGTGAAATCTGGTAAAGCCCCCCCCCCCCCCCCCCCGGGGGCCATTTTTTGAAAAAAATGGGTAAATGAGGGTTTTGAAAATGTTTTCATGAGGACCCCCCCTATTTTGGGGGCGCTGAATCCAAAACACATGCTGTTAGAGTCCATAGATTTGCTCTTCGGGTACTTTTTGAGTAAAGTGACGTTTTGGCCCGTAAAATCATAGGTGTTACTCAAGATAATTATCCGGAGGGTGCCAACAATCTCTTAAACAGCCGTATTTGCACTTTTGAACCCACAATGGTTGATTTCATTGATGTCGTTGTGCTTTCGTGTGATTTGGCATTGATGAAAATTTTCCCTAGAGCTCCGTTAGGCTTGCCAAGCAACAAATTGTGACCCTACATGCCTTTTGGTGGTGGTTTTGCTTGCCGTTGTGGTGGTTGATGATTCTGCTGCGGTTGCAATCCATGATGCATGATGCATGATGCTCCACTTCTCTTCTCAAAGTAATGTTGTCTATCCCGCAAATTGGCGGTACTCTTCCAGTCTTGGCAAGGAAGCACTTGTGCATGTGGCTGCAGTGTTGCAGTTCCTGAGCAATGAGATGTTGGAGCTTGAGCGCAACGCAACAAGAGAAAACAAGAAGTAGCAACGTATCACGCCTCGGCTCTTAATGGTATGCACCGTGTGCCCCGTGCACATCCCATGTTGCACACACACACCAACTGTGCACACTGCACGCACGCATTGTGCACACTGCACGCACGCACGCACGCACTGTGCACACTGCACGCACAGATTGTGCACGCTGCACGCACGCGGCAGAGGTGGGGCACGCATGCGTTGTGCGTGCCTTGTGAATTCTTTGTGCATGTTGCGGTGGCTTCGGGGCACAGGGCAGGTGTGTATCCAAGCATTCCAAAATGATGCCATGAACGACGCCAGCCAAGTGGCCCTACACGACTTCGAAATGGAGAGAGATGGGAAAGGGTTTTAGGGATGGGTTCAGGAAGCCAGAACTGTCCTCGAGTACACGGAGTATGCTGCTCACTGCACGCACGCATTGTGCACACTGCACGCACGCATTGTGCGCGCTGCATGCACACACGCACTGTGCCTGCTGCACGCACGCACCGTGCACAGTCACGCATTGTGCACGCTGCACGCACGCATTGTGCACGCTGCACGCACGCACTGTGCACGCTGCACGCACGCATTGTGCACGCTTCACGCACGCATTGTGCACGCTTCACGCACGCATGGTGCACGCTGCACGCAAACACCCACTGTGCACACTGCACGCACGCATTGTGCACGCTGCACGCCCGCATCTTGCACACTGCGCAGTGCAATGGGCATGCATTGAGCTCGTGGCCCATGAGCGAGACAAGTGGGGCCATTGACTGCTTCTCTTTACACCACCGCCTCCTCATCCGCGCCCGCTGTATTACGGTCAGCAGCCACAGAGGTCTGCATTGGTTCCAGGCCCTTCAGTGTGGGTGACTGGGGAGGGGAGTGCAGAGGGGCTTGGCTCAGGATGAGGGGGTATGGAAGGAATGAATGGCGGTGTTGTCTTGTGCACATGACCCCACCTATTGGGGTCCATTTTCTTTGAGAGGAAAGCAGGTGGATTTCGCACAGTCTTGTGCAAGGGTTGGGTGGCTTTCAAACAGGATGTTTTGTAGTGGACACAAAAAAAAGTTGATTCTAACGGCTGTCCGGTTGCGTCTGGCCGCTGTCAATTAGCGTTCAACCGCCGTTGGTGAGGGTTCCAACCGCCAAGTGTTGGGCTGGCTGTCTGACTGCGTGAGGTTTTTTTTTTTTGAGAAAGTGACCTGACTTCAAACAGTAGTTGTGTCCTCCTTAATTGTGCACGCTGCAGGAACGCATCGTGCACGCTGCACGCACGCATTGTGCACGCTGCACACACGCAATGTGCACACTGCACGCACGCATTGTGCACGCTGCACGCACGCATTGTGCACGCTACACGCACGCACCTACTGTGCACGCTGCACGCACGCAGGCTGCACGCACGCATTGTGCACGCTGCACACACGCACTGTGCACTCGGCATGCATGCATTGTGCACGCTGCACGCACACATTGTGCACGCTGCACGCACGCATTGTGCACGCTGGTCCGTATTGTGGAGGTTGGCAACTGAACGCCATGGGCCTGGAAGAGAGTCGCCCGGACACACTGCAGTCTACGGGGGATTTGACCGAGCAGCAGGCAAGAAGGTGACCCGCACCGTTTCTTGGCGGCTGAAGGAGATCAGGTTTGCAGGGACGCTATCCACAAGGCGCGTGGTGTTGTTGGACAGCTGCAACAATCCACAGTTCCACACGGAGGCTGAACGTGGTTACTCGGTAGCGCGGGCATCCCGTGAACAAGGAATCGAAGGGTATGTCCAACATGTTCAGCGTGTGGAGGAGCACCTCCCGGAGGACTAAACGTTCCTTGGTCACCAGAAGGCTGTGGGGACGGGAGTCGAAGCTCAGCTGTACGATAATTTGTTTGCCAGGCAGTCGACTATCCTCGCTGAGAGTACAGAGAAGCACTTTTAGAGGTCCGAAACGCTAATCGCCAGAACAGTGATCAATTAGGAGGAAATTGAACGCGGAGTTCAGATGTGCGGAGCTGAGGCTTGCTCGATAGGGGGAAAAATCAGTATATGTCCTCCTCGACCAACGCAATTTACCACTCTTCTGTGATGCGAATTTGATGTTGCGAGCTGGGGTTTGCCTTTGTGGTAGCCGAACAGTCCATTCAGTGAAAGTCTGTTTTGAACACCAAGGAGCAAAGCTGCTTGGTCAGGGCTGGTGGCCATTTTGTTGTTTGTGACGTTTGGCAGATGTGATGGCGTAGCCGTTGCAACTATCTGCAGAATGTTGGCAGCAGGTTGCGCGCCAATCCCCAGTCGCAAGAGGGCATCATTTGCTGGGTACAGAACCCCATGCCCATTTACAGCTTCAGATCCGCCCGAAGGTCCGCCAGATGCAGAATTCATTCCAAAACCTGCAATTCCTTCCGTTCCATGGTGATGATGTTGAAGTGAAAATGGATATCCAGATTACTCAATTCATTCGTCTGGTACAGGTGCCCTTGAGTTTTTTGGCTTCAGCCAAGCAGTTGAAGACGCCCCCCCTATTTTGAGGGTGCTTGATGCGAAAAAGCATGTTGCAGGCAGACACAGATCATGAAAACACAATTTACAGCATCCGTATGCACCAAAAGTTGCCACTTTTCATCAAAAAAAACGGCCAAATATGGCCGTTTTTTTGGTCAAAAATTGATTTTTTTGGCTTCAGCCAAGCAGTTGAAGACCCCCTTCCCCTATTGTGAGAATGCTGGATGCGGCAAAGCATGTTGTAGGCAGACACAGGTCACGAAAACAAAATATACAGCATCCGTATGCACCAAAATTTGCCATGTTTCATGCAAAAACGGCCAAACATGGCCGTTTTTTGGTCAAAATTTGAGTTTGTTCGCTTCAGACAAGCAGTTGAAGACCCCTCCCCCTATCTTGAGGGTGCTGGATGCGAAAAAGCAGGTGGTAGAGGCATATAGATCACGAAAACACAATTTACAGCATCCGTATGCACCAAAAGTTGCCATTTTTCATGAAAAAATGGCCAAAAATGGCTGTTTTTTGGTCAAAAACTGAGTTTTTTGCTCTTCAGATAAGCAGTTGAAGACCCCACTCCTGTTTTGAGGGTGCTGGATGCGAAAAAGCAGGTTGTAGAGGCAGACAGATCACGAAACATCCATTTAAAGCATGCGTATGCACCAAAATTTGCCATTTTTCATGAAAAAACGGCCAAAAATGGCCGGTTTTTTGGTCAAAAATTGAGTTTTTTGGCCTCAGACAAGCAGTTGAAGAACCCCCCCCTATTTTGAGGGTGCTGGATGCAAAGAAGCAGGTTGTAGAGGCACACAGATCACGAAAAATCCATTTACAGCATCCGTATGTACCAAAATTTGCCATTTTCCATGAAAAAATGGCCGCTTTTTGGTCAAAAATGGAGTTTTTTTGGCCTCAGACAAGCAGTTGTAGACTACCCCCCCCTGTTTTGAGGGTGCTGGACTCAACAGAACGTGTTTTGCAACGTTTTGGAGCAAGTTATCGAGTGTTTCGGAGCCGCCATAACCAAAAAATCGCATGTTTTGCCCAAAAATGGCCAAAAAAGCCGGTTTTTTTTGGCCTGAAACAGTGTTTTTGGGGCCTGAGTGGTCAGTAGTAGGGTCCCATATCCTATTTTGAGGGTGCCGGACTCGAAAAAACGTGTTTTGCAAGGTTTTGGAGCATGTTACCGATTGTTTTTGAGCCGCCATCACCAAAAAACCGCTTTTTTTGGCCTAAAACAGTGTTTTTGGGGCCTGAATGGTCAGTTGTAGGGCCCCATACACTATTTTGTGGGTGCTGGACCCCAAAAAAAGTGTTTCCGAAGGTTTTGGAGCAGATGTTGGAGGGTTTCAGGGCCGCCATAACCAGAAAACCACATTTTTCGGCCAAAAGTGGCCACCAAATGCATTTTTTGGCCTAAAACAGTGTTTTTGGGGCCTGAGTGGTCAGATATAGGGCCCCATACCCTATTTTCACGGTGCTGGACTCACAAAAGCGTGTTTTCCAGGGTTTTTAGGCAAATGATCAAGGGTTTGGGAGCCACCATCACCAACAACCCGCATTTTTTTGCCCAAAAATGCCATTTTTTTTGCCTAAAACAGCATTTTTGGGGCATGAGTGGTCAGTTGTAGGGTGAAAAAAATGGGTAAATGAGGGTTTTGAAAATGTTTTCATGAGGACCCCCCCTATTTTTGGGGCGCTGAATCCAAAAAACATGCCTTCAGAGTCCAAAGATTTGCTCTTTGGTAAATTTTTGAGTAAAGGTGTATGCAGGTAGCTAGTGCCACATCTGGTGAAATGTGGTAAACCCCCCACCCCCTGGGGGCCATTTTTTTGAAAAAAATGGGTAAATGAGGGTGTTGGAAATGTTTTCCGTAAGGACCCTCCCTATTTTGAGGGCGCTGAATCCAAAAAACTTGCTGTTAGAGTCCAAAAAATTGCTTTTTGGGTACTTTTTGAGTAAAGTGACGTTTTCGCCTGTAAAATCATAGGTGCTCTCTCTCTTTCTCTTCACAGGATGGGTGTCCACCTCCTCGACTGAGAGGGCCTGGAAGGCCGACTGAAGTCCTTCCATCGAATCCTCCGCCACGTCCACTGGCCCATGTAAGGGCTCCAAAAGTACAGCGCTAGGTCCAGGTCCAGGTTCACCAGCTGCTGGCATTGCTGGTGCTTCAGGTGCCGTCTTCACCTCGGTGTCCTCTTTCTTGGTGTCCATATTCGTTCGCCCTTCTTGCTTATATATGACTGATCTCGGCGCACTGGATGTACGGCACGGGGTTGCTGCCGGTACGCAGAGACAATCTGCCTCTGCTACCAGAAAGGTTTATAGTGATTTCAACACTGTGTGTTTGTTGTGCCTCTCCTGCTGCTTGCTGCTGGTGTAAGGTCTCCTGCTGCTTGTTTTTGATGAGGAAAATGCTTTATTGCTGAAATACAACCAATCCAGGATATCCCAAGCCAGAGATAAGCAAGTAGAAGATAAACAGGATCAAAGCATGAAGGGCTGCAGTCACAAAGAGTTAGATAAAGAAAACTATCAACAATAGACCACAGCAATTAGCATAAGTAAGTAAGTAAGTAAGTAAGGGTGGCCGCGTCCGCAGCCTCATCTGACATCTCCTTGTTTGTTTTACATGGTGGCCGCCTCTGGCGGGAAGGAGTGCTCTCCACCATCAGTTCCCCTGGCGACCCCTATCTCACCTCACGGCCGAGAACTTCAACCAGGTTCCCTTGGGGCATGACCGGTGGTAGGCTCCCTTCAGTCGCTGCCCTCACGGTTTCAGCTCCTTCCGGTCACCCTTCGAAGGATCCCCCGGCCTTCCGCCCCTAGCACAGCCTATTGGGCGCCTGCAGGCGGGTTTCCTGTGGATAGCCCTCACCGACAGCGGAGCATTTCTCTCTGTCAACCACATTCCACCACTCCCCATCCCTCACGGGCTGGAGTACCGACTCGGCTCCCGGATGCACTTGGTTGTCGTCCATCCACGGCTGGAGGCCAGGGGGCGACCCTTTCCACGTTCCCCCTTGTCCCGCTCACGCGTGAACCTACGTGTACTCAGGCCATTGACCCGGGGATCTCAAGGTCAACCCTCACCCCTGCGGACACCTCACGGCCGTCCCGGAGTTCAGGGCATTTTCCCGACTTCCCGTGGCCAAACTCCCCATGGTTGGCCCATGGTTCACCACTCCATGGCAACTGGTTTCCCAATCCCATGGGGCTGTTGCTTGGCGCTTTCGGCCTCCCTGCCCTTCCCATGTCCCATTCCCCTTTGCCTCATCCCGGCACCGGTCCGTTCCCAGCGTCCCATGGACTCCCTACCCCGTCGGGCCGTTGTGTGGCCCTAGCCACACGCCCTTCCCCGCCCCGTCCCCTTGTCCCTTCATGCCGTGTTCATACCCCACCGGGTCGCCTGCTACCCTGTGGCGCTGGCCCACTGGGGCCTCTTCCTTCCGGGGACCGCTTCGTGCACTTAGCACGGGTCGCTCCCTTCCCGCCGCCGGCCTAATCCCCTGGGCTGTCTTGCGGCCCCATCCCATTCCTCATCCCATGTTTATACCCCACCGGGCCGCCAGCAACCCTGTGGCGCGGGCCCACTGGATCCTCATCCATCCGGGGACCGTTTCGTGCGCCTAGCACGGGTCGCTCCCTTCCCGCCCCCTTCCCCAGTGCCGCGGCCCCGGCCTTTTCCCCTGGGTTTTCCCCCCCTCCCTCCTTCCATTCCCCCTGCCGTAGCCCCTTCCCGGCCCCTGCGGTCGCCTTTTCCTCCTGCCGTCGCCGTCTCCTCCCCGTGATGCCGCCCCGCACACCCCATACCTTCTCCTGGCGTTCCTGCCTCATGCTTCCGTCCTGGTTTTTCCTCCTTGGGTATGTGGTTTCCCTGTTGTCCCGGCCCTGCTTCTCCTGGGCGGTGTTCTGGGCCGCCGGTGTGCACGCTCTGTGTGTGGTGTTGCGTGTACGGTGTCCTGGACCCCCTGGCTCCTGTTCACCAGTGTGCTCGCTCCGTGTGTGGTGTTGCGTGTTCGGCGTCCTGGGCCTCCTGGCTCCTGTTCACCACTGTGCACGCCCTGTGTGTGGTGTTGCGTGTTCGGCGTCCTGGGCCTCCTGGCTCCTGTTCACCACTGTGCACGCCCTGTGTGTGGTGTTGCGTGCACGGCTTCCTGGGCCTCCTGGCTCCTGCTCACCGGCGTGCACGCTCTGTGTGTGGTGTTCCGGGTGCGGTGTCCTTGGCCGCTTGGTCCCCATTCACCGGTGTGCAGGCTCGCTGTGTGTTGTTGCGTGCGCGGTGTCCTGGGCCGCTTGGCTCCTGTTCACCGGTGTGCCTGCCTCGGTGCGCTGTGTCGTGTGTACGGTGTCCTGGGCCCCTTGGCTCCTGTTCACCGGTGTGCACGCTTTGTGTGCGGTGTTGTATGTGCGGCGGCCAGGGCCTCCTGGCTCCTGCTCACCGGTGCGCGTGCTCGCTGTGTGCTCCTCGCTTGCTTCCTATCCCCCTCCCTCATCCTCGCTTGTTCTTGTGCATGCTCTCCGTGACTGCCCTCCTGCTTTTTCCTGCCGCCGCCTTCTCGTCCTCGTGGCGCCCCTGGCGTTTGCATTCGAGTCTCCGTCTGTGTTAGTCCGCCCTTTCGGCCTCTCCTTCTCCTCTGTCCCCTGGCTCTTGTCCTCCTTGTCCTCCCTCCCCACCTCTCCTTGCTCTTGCCTCTCCTTTCCGCCATCGTGTCCCCTCCGCTCTGGTCCGTTCCGGTCCGGGCTCCATGTGCCCATCCGCCTCCCCTTCTTCTCCTTCTCCCCTCGCTTCCCACCTCTTGCTCTTTCTCCTCCCGCTACGCGTCTTCTCTCCTTCTTGTCCTCCCCCTTCTGTTGTTTGCTCTTGTTCTTGTTCTCCTCTCCTTGTCGCTCCGCCGCCGTCTCCTTCTCCTTGTTTGCTGCCCTGGCCCTTCCATTCCCGGGCCGCTTCGTCCCCGGTCGTTCCATTCCGGGTGCACTGCGTCCCCGGATGTTCCAGTCCGCGGCACCGGGCGCACCCCCGGACTTTTTGCCGTATTCCCTGTGTTGCCCCGGACGCTCCAGTCCATGGCACCGGGTTCACCCCCGTACGATCCAGTCCGGGGGCTCGGGCCGTGCTTCATTCCGCCCCGGATGCTCCAATCCGGGGCGTCTTTTTGTCTTATTCTTTCTGTTGCCTCGGACGTTCCATCCCGTGGCACCGGGTTCACCCCTGGACGATCCAGTCCGGGGGCTAGCGCCGTGCTTCGTTCCGTCTCGGATGCTCCAATCCGGGGCATCTTTTTATCGTTTTCTCTCCGTTGCCCCGGACGCTCCATCCCGTGGCACCGGGTTCACCCCCGGACGATCCAGTCCGGGGGCTAGTGCCGTGCCTCTTTCCGCCCCGGATGCTCCTATCCGGGCCGTCTTTTTATGGTATTCTCTCCGTCGCCTCGGACGCTCCAGTCCGTGGCACTAGGTTCACCCCCGGACGATCCAGTCTGGGGGCTTGCGCCGTGCTTCATGCCGCCCCAGATGCTCCTATCTGGGCCGTCTTTTTATCGTATTCTCTCTGCTACCTCGGATGCTCCCGTCCGTGGCACCGGGTTCACCCCCGGACGATCCAGTCCGGGGGCTAGTGCCGTGCCTCATTCCGCCCCGGATGCTCCAATCCTGTAGCGTCTTTTTATCGTATTCTCTCCGTTGCCTCGGACGCTCCAGTCCGAGGCACGGGGTTCACCCCCGGACGATCCAGTCCGTGGGCTAGTGCCGTGCTTCTTTCCGCCCCGGATGCTCCAATCCAGGCTGTCTTTTTTTCGTATTCTCTCCATTGCCTCGGACGCTCCAGTCCGGGCCGTCTCTTTATCGTATTCTCTCCGCTGCCCCGGACGCTCCAGTCCGTGGCACCGGGTTCACCCCCGGACTATCCAGTCTGGGGGCTAGCGCCGTGCTTCATTCCGCCCCGGATGCTCCAATCAGGGGCGTCGTTTTGTCGTATTCTCTCCGCTGCCTCGGACGCTCCAGTCCGTGGCACCGGGTTCACCCCCGGACGATCCAGTCCGGGTGCTTGCGCCGTGCTTCATTCCTTCCCGGTTGCTCCAATCCGGGGGGTCTTTTTGTCATATTCTCCCCGCTGCCTCGGACGCTCCAGTCCATGGCACCGGGTTCACCCCCGGACGATCCAGTCCGGGGGCTAGCGCCGTGCTTCATTCCGCCCCGGTTGCTCCAATCCGGGCGGTGTTTCTGTCATATTCTCTCTGCTGCCTCGGACGCTCCAGTCCGTGGCACCGGGTTCACCCCCGGACGATCCAGTCCGGGGGCTTGCGCCGTGCTTCATTCCTCCCCGGTTGCTCCAATCCGGGGGGTCTTTTTGTCATATTCTCTCCGCTGCCTCGGACGCTCCAGTCCGTGGCACCGGGATCACCCCCGGACGATCCAGTCCGGGGGCTTGCGCCGTGCTTCATTCCTCCCCGGTTGCTTCAATCCGGGGGGTCTTTTCGTCGTACTCTCTCTGCCGCCTCGGACGCTCCAGTCCGTGGCGCCGGGTTCACCCCCGGACGATCCAGTCCGGGGGCTAATGTTGTGCTTCATTCCGCCCCGGTAGCTCCAATCCGGGGCGTCTTTTTGTCGTATTCCCCTCGTTGCCTCGGACGCTTCAGTCTGTGGCACCGGGTTCACCCCCGGACGATCCAGTCCGGGGGCTCGGGCCGTGCTCCCACTCGCCCCGGATGCTCCAATCCGGGGCGTCATGTTTCTTTCTCTCCTTGCTGACTTCGGTGTTTGCGTGCGCGGTGCTTTGGTGTTTTGTTTGTTTTTTTTTTTTCCGCGCGCCCATCGTCGTTGCTCTTCCCCCGCTCTCCCCGCCCCGCTTTGCTTTCCCCGCCCCTTACCCTCCCTCCCCGCCCCCGGTCCTCTCTTCCCCTGCTCCCTTTCTCTCCCTTTGTGGTGGCTTTGCTTGGGCACGCACTCAAGCTCCTAGTGTCTACGCGCGCACGTTGCTATGTTTTGGGGCGGGCACACACGTTCATTCTTCTTCTCCCTTTCCTGCCTGCTTTTTGTTCTCGTGCATTGTTCCTCCTTTCGTCCCGTTGCTTGTCGCATGCACTTTGTGTTGCCTTTGCCTACCTCTTGTCCTCTCCTCTTTTGTTTGTTTGGGGCACGCACTCAAGCTCCTACTCCTACGCATGCAATTTGCCACCTTTCTGTTCATCCATTCTAACATCCGTTTCGCACTCTTGCCGCTCGCCTTTTATGTGTGTCACCTCGTGGAGACACCGTGGGGTACGCCGCGGCGAACTCGCCACTTGCATTCCTGCCTACGGTGTCCGGTTTCCTATTGTGTCTTTCTTTATCTTCCCGTCTTGGCCCCTTTGCTTTTTTTGGCGTCGTCCTAGCTTAGGCGTGCGTGCTTTATGCATTCATGGCATGCTATGCTACCTATTCTTTTTGTCATGGACTCTTTGTTTTTTGTGACGCCCAAGAGTAAGCGTGTCTTATTGCTTGCTTGGCGGCACACGCTACTTACCCGTTGGCGTACGGACTCTTTGTTTTTCGCGACGCCCAAGAGTAAATGTTTTTTCTTAATGCATTCCTGTCATGTTATTTTTGCCCTTTGTCTTGGACTCTTTGTTTTTTGCGACGCTGAAGAGTAAGCGTGTCTTAATCCATGCATGGCGGTATTTGTTTCTAGCTCTTTGGTTTGCGGACCCATTGTTTGTTTTTTTTTTGTTTTTTCGTCTCCCATGTGTTGGCGTGTTTGCTTAATGCTTGCATGTCTCCCTTGTGTTTGCGTCCCTCCCCGGCTTCCCCATTTCGCCACTCCCCGGTCAGTGCATCAATAGAACGTTTTATAGTGATTTCAACACTGTGTGTTTGTTGTGCCTCTCCTGCTGCTTGCTGCTGGTGTAAGGTTTCCTGCTGCTTGTTTTTGATGAGGAAAATGCTTTATTGCTGAAATACAACCAATCCAGGATATCCCAAGCCAGAGATAAGCAAGTAGAAGATAAACAGGATCAGAGCATGAAGGGCTGCAGTAACAAAGAGTTAGATAAAGAAAACTATCAACAATAGACCACAGCAATTAGCATACATTGCAACTCAGGATGAAATATTTTACATGTTTGAGAAAAACTGATGGGAAAACTGCCCCAAGGGCTCACTCTCATCCACAGTGCCATCTTGAGATGTGCACTCTTTGTTTTTGGGTCCCATAGGTGCTGAGGTGGCATGGCATGTGGCGATGAGGTCACTGCCATGTCACATTGGATATTCCTACTTAGCTAGGCTGACTGGGTATTGAACCCAGTAAGTAAAATTGCTTTTCCATTGCTTTGAGGCATACTCTAGTTGTATTAGAGATGCACTGAGCATCCATGCATTTTTATCTTAGTATTGGTCCCACCAAAAGTGGTGATAACACATTTTGACCTATGGAACCAAACACCCAAGGTAGGTAGGTAGGTAGGTGCACTCGGTCGTGGAGAGGCGCCTCATGGTTCCCCCTGGCGTTGCCCCTGTGACGAACAGGAAGAGGCTCCGCGCGTGAAGAGGGGAGGCGGCTTACTTCCCGCTAGACCTGACTGTTGGCCCCCAACAAAGCGGCCCCGGGCAACGCCGGGAGGGCTGATCGCCGCCAGCGTGACATGCTTGTCTCGCCGGGAGGGTGTGCCCCCGTGCTTGCGCACGTCCCCTCCTTTGGGCGGAACCCTAGGGGTTCACCGGACTTCCTGGCGTATCCCGTTCCCAAGGCATGCATGCACGTTCTTGGTACTAGGGTTCCGAGGTGCTTGGGTGTCGCACGCTCCGCCTCGAGTCCCAAAGCAGCGCAGGCCTTAGGATGCAGCCTTACCCCCGGTCTCCGGATCTCGTTTGGCCGGGTCACCTGCATGGCATGGGCTGCCTCAGTGCCCGGGCTGTGGGCACTGGGTTTCTTACTGTTGTGCGGCGTTTGTGTTTGGGTCCGGTTGGCGGTTGGGTGTGGGTTTTGTTAACCTCGCCAGTCCAGGCTGGGGTCTTGGGTGGGTGTGTTTGGGCACGGTTTGTGGCGTTGTCCCTCTAGTGTCGGCTGTTTGTGGTGTTCGTGGTTGGGCTACGGTTTCGGCCTGCTTTTGGGACGTCCGTGGCTTCGTGGGCGCCCCGCTTGCCCCCCGCCGTTTCCGGTTCCGGCGTGCGGTGTTGGCGTGTGTGTTGGGCCCGGGTCTCGGCTGTGCCCTTCTTGGCTGGGTTGTCCGGCTGTGTTTTTTGCGCTTTTGTTTTTTCTTTTTTTTTTTTTTTTTTTTTTTCCGGGCTTTGTGGTCCCTGTCCCTCCATCCCCTTTCTTTCGGGCTGGGCTGGTGGTTCTCCTTTTTTTTTTTTTTCCGTTTCGGTGTCCCTTTTCCCCGTGGGCCGCTGTTACTGGCTTGGTGTTGCCGGTTTTGGGTGGGTGGTCCCCCTGTGCCTCTGTGGGGGTCCTGTCCTCGGTGCCTTCTGGGGGGGGGTTTGGCCGCCTGTGGTGGTGTTGGGGGGCGGTTTGGCGGCTGTGGGCTGTTTTCGTGCCTTTTCCCCCTCCCCCCTCCTTTTTTTTTGGGGGGGGGGGGGGCTTGCCTGTTCCACCCTCTGCCTTCCCTGGGCTGGCGCACGCACTGGCCTGCATTCAGTGTTGTCTTCCGGGCTGTTGTCTTCAGTTGCGTTCTGTGTGGCCGCGTTCCGGCCCCATGGGTCGGGTGGGCTATGTACACGGTGGGCTCGGCGCCCCTTCTTGCCGGGTTTGGTCCTGGCTCTGCCGGCTGGGCGGCTGCGCCAGGCGGGTGCTTGTGGTTTTGGGTTAGGGGGCTGGGGTTGTTCGTGTCCTTTCCCCTCTGCGGTGCCGGCTGTACTCTTCTGGGTGGTCCGCCACCGTTGTCGCCTGGCGCGCTGTGGCCCCGTGTGTGGCCCGCGGTGTTGGTGTGTGGCGTGCTGGCGTGGCGCCTTCCAGGGTGTGCGGTGGCTGGCTTCGGTTAGTCCCTCAGGTTAGGGTCAGTTGTGTCGTGCTGTGCCGCTCTGTGCCGCGTCGCGTCGCGTCGTGCTGTGGTGCGTTGCACTGTGGCGCGCTGTGGTGCGGTCTGCCGTGGTCTCGCGTGGTGCCGCGGTGGGTCAGTGGAGGTCAGCCTGGCCTGTGTCGTGCCGCGGAGTGCGGGCCGGAGTGTGGCCGGATGGTGGCTGGGGGGTGCGGTTAGGTGTGGGTGGCTCGCTGGGCCCGTGCTGTGGGGGCTTGGGCGTGCCGCTCGGGCTGGTGGGTCGGGTAGGTCTTCGGGAAATTCTGCTGAATGATCACGGTGTCCTTGGGGCGTGCACACTGACTCTCACCCATGGACTCAATCTTCACCGGGCCTCGCAGACAGGCAGGCGTACTCGGGGTGTAGGAAAGGCATTCCTTCCCCAAGGCAGACAAACAGAAATCAGGAGTCGGACGGTGGGGGTGGCTTCCGAACGCCGTTTGAGTGGCGAAAGGCTTGCACTGCAGCTCGGCTGCGCTGGTAGGGACATGAGGGTCCGGGTCGGTGCCGCCGGCAGGCACGAGCTCATACTTCAGGGTCAGGGGGATGTCCATATCTCCGGTGCTGAACTGCAGGGGTCCGGGGCACCGGTAGTAATCTTGGCACTTCCAGTCTTCACGGCGCTCGGAGAAGGCCTTGAAGGGGGCACCGTCCAGCAGCACCAAGGCCTTCGCGATCACAGCCTTTCACTTCCCCTTGCGGCGCTCGAAATTCATCATGGACGGGATCGGCGTGCCGCCGCAGTGCCAATCCTCCACTGGACGCAACAGGTTGGTCAGGGACGCCCTCACGGACGTGAGATCAGCTGAGATCAAGCCCCCGGCCGTCAATCCAAGTGCATAGCAATACTCTGCGTCGAACCGCGACGGTAACGCAGCCCGGCCCTCATAGCCAAAAGCGTGGTCGCGTGACGGTCCGTGGGGTTGCCCTCCCTGGGGGCCTGTGCCTTGGTCCCGTGTCCTCTGGGGGTTTCGGTCCCTAGTCGTGGGTGCCGCGGCCGTGCCTTCGTCCTCTTCCGGTGCCTGTGAGGTGGCCTTTGTGGTGGCCGGGGTCGTCGCCTGGCGGTGAGGGCGTGGTGGTGCGCCGTGCGGCGGCGTTCCCTGCGGCTTCCTCTGTGGGTGTGGCCCGTTCTCCCCTGTCATGTTCCTGTCATGTTATTTTTGCCCTTTGTCTTGGACTCTTTGTTTTTTGCGACGCTGAAGAGTAAGCGTGTCTTAATCCATGCATGGCGGTATTTGTTTCTAGCTCTTTGGTTTGCGGACCCATTGTTTGTTTTTTTTTGTTTTTTCGTCTCCCATGTGTTGGCGTGTTTGCTTAATGCTTGCATGTCTCCCTTGTGTTTGCGTCCCTCCCCGGATTCCCCATTTCGCCACTCCCCGGTCAGTGCATCAATAGAACGTTTTATAGTGATTTCAACACTGTGTGTTTGTTGTGCCTCTCCTGCTGCTTGCTGCTGGTGTAAGGTTTCCTGCTGCTTGTTTTTGATGAGGAAAATGCTTTATTGCTGAAATACAACCAATCCAGGATATCCCAAGCCAGAGATAAGCAAGTAGAAGATAAACAGGATCAAAGCATGAAGGGCTGCAGTAACAAAGAGTTAGATAAAGAAAACTATCAACAATAGACCACAGCAATTAGCATACATTGCAACTCAGGATGAAATATTTTACATGTTTGAGAAAAACTGATGGGAAAACTGCCCCAAGGGCTCACTCTCATCCACAGTGCCATCTTGAGATGTGCACTCTTTGTTTTTGGGTCCCATAGGTGCTGAGGTGGCATGGCATGTGGCGATGAGGTCACTGCCATGTCACATTGGATATTCCTACTTAGCTAGGCTGACTGGGTATTGAACCCAGTAAGAAAAAGTGCTTTTCCATTGCTTTGAGGCATACTCTAGTTGTATTAGAGATGCACTGAGCATCCATGCATTTTTATCTTAGTATTGGTCCCACCAAAAGTGGTGATAACACATTTTGACCTATGGAACCAAACACCCAATCAGGATATGGAGTGGACCCCTTAATCCCCTTTCAATGTGAGGCAAATCATCTTTTCCTGAGTTGACTGAGAACTGACATATCCAAGGCAGAGCCTATGAATTTATCTATTTTTTTCCATGAATTCCTAGCTATCCTAGTGGTATGCACCCTAGGGGGCTGGGCACCTCTTTTTGAGAGGTCCTGGGTTCAATTCCTGGTCAGCCTAGCTAAGTAGGAAGATCCCATGTGACATGGCAGTGACCTCATCGCCACATGCCCTGCCACCTCAGCACATATGGGACCCAAAACAAAGAGTGCACATCTCCTGAGATGGCACTATGGAGAGAGAGTGACCATGGAGCAGTTTTCCAACTCTTTTCCAAAACATTTCAGCTATCTTTGTGAATATGCATTCCGATTTGACCTGAGTTGCAGTTTCTGTGAATATCCAATCATCTTTCACTGTTTACACTGCAGCCCTTCATGCTTCGATCCTGATTCTCTTCTCCTTGCATACTATTGGCTTGGGCTATCCTGGATTGACTGTATTTCATCAAAACAAAAGCTTTTCACCTTCCAAAACAAGCAGCAGGAAACCCTACACCTACAGCAAGCAGCAGGAGAAGCAAAAACACAGTGCTGAAACCACTATAAACCTTTCTGGTAGCAGAGGCAGTCTGTCTCTGCGCACCGGCAGCAACCCCGTGCCGTACATCCAGTGCGCCGAGTACAGGCACATCTAAGCAGAAGGGTGACTGAAGATGGACACAAGGAAGGAGGACGCCGACGTGAAGACAGCGCCAGCGCCTGAGGCACCGGCAAGGCCGGCACCTGGCGCTGTACCTTCGGCGGAGCCCTTACATGGGCCAGTGGATGCGGCTGAGGACTCCCTGGATGGACTCCAGACAGCCTTCGGGGCCCTGTCTGTCGAAGAGGTGGTCGTGGTCACTCAGCCTGTGAAGAGGAAGAGAAGAGAGAGCGACAAGGATGCTGGAGAAAAAGCAGACGAAGGAGAGGAACAAGGGCAAGACCTGACGCATGACCCTACCTTCGAAGGCGCACCAAGCGCTTCTGGCCTCCACGCATCACCCTCTCCTATAACCACCACACTCCCAGCCGCTGCAACATCCACTTCCACAACCAACCCGCCTATGGCAGAGGGCACAGGCTTTACTGGCATGCCTCCCTACCCCGCCTATGGTATGGGCCCACCTACCACTGCGCTCCATGAGGCAACTACCGCCAGTGAGCCGGTGGCTTCCAGCTCTGCGCCGCGATGGTATGCGGCTGAATATCCCCATCCACTACCCGCTACTGGAACCTATGTGGATGTTCCTGGGTATGCACCTGGCTATGCAACCTTGAGTGGGTTGAGGGCAGGACCTGAATCTCTTGGTGGCAGGAGTAGACGATCGGGAAGATCCTCCAACAGGTCCCTGACGCGGTCGGAGATCAACGAGGTGCTCCGAGGAGCCACTTCAAAAATCGTGGGCGACCTCACTCAAGAAATCCGAGAGAAACTGGAGCCCCTGATGATCCCGCCCCAAGCGTCACCTACTACGGTGGGAATGTCACCCCACCGAGTACAAGCCAACCACCTGGCGGCAGGGTTGACAAATACCCTGGGGAGCCTGAGGAGTCGACCGATGCCGACCCCTGCAGCAATTCCGAGAAGTCCCTTCGTACCGAGAACGGCCCAGCCGCCCTACAGCCATGTGACGAACTCTACGAGGGCCGAGCTGGACCGGCTGGGGCTGACAGCTTTGAGGGCTATGGTGGACGTGGAGCCTTATGGCTCCAGTGATCTAGGCGGAGACCCCTCCGATGATGGGCCACCGTCGATGACTTCTTCTTCTTCGCCCTCGGAGGACGAAGACCCGGAGGACCCCGAGGACCCAAGGGGTAAGAAGGAGAAGAAGAAGAAGAAGAAGACCCGACGCCCTGAGGGACGCAGGTCTCAGGAGGCGAAGGCTATTGCCACCTCCAAGATCGTGGTGAACCTGCCTGAGTTCACAGGCAAGGACCTCAGCGAGTTCGCTGAAAATTTTGGCTGGTTCCTACGACTGACCGGCCAAATCCACGCTAGTGGGCGAGTGAAGTGCGATCTGCTCCTGCAGTGCTGCAAGACCAAGTACCTGGAGAAGCAGGTCAGGCAGATCGTGACTAACTCCGCCACCTTTGCCGATGTGTTGGTTGCCCTGGAGAGGCAGTACCCGACCTACGAAACCGACCTCTCCATCAGGGCCGAGATCCAGAACCTGCCCGTGCTGCCCAACAACCCCAAACCTGGCAGGGTCTCTGAGCTGTTGGCTGACCTGGATCACTGGGCTGGACGACTGACGCCCGGTTCCTACAGCAGCGACGACCTGCTGTTCTGGTTGGTGGCCAAGCTCCCTCGAGAGCTATGGGACGAGTGCCGTTCGACGGCGGAGCGCAAGGCTAGATCCCTCCGCTACGAGGATCTATGCGTGCTACTCCTGGAGCTGGCGCTGGAGAAGGAGAGCGACCAGCACTTGAACAATTACCGTCCTGGAGGGGGAGGTTATGGAGGCCATGGCAAAGGGTACCAAGGTTCCCGACCTGGGCAGGGGACTACCCCCAAACACGCCCACGCCCGTATCATGGAGAACGTGAAGGAGCTATTCTGGTGTGATGCCAGAGACGAGCAGGGCCACCTGCAGCACGCCCCTGACTGCGAGCAGCGAGACTGCTTCGTAGTCCAGGGGAAGCAGCAGGAGAAGAACACCGGCGCCAAAGCGAAGCTGCCGGATCATTACAGGTGCACCTTCACGTGTGCATTCTGCGGGAAGCGGAAGCACTACGAGGATGAGTACTACCATAAGCAACGCCTATCGGCGAAGCTTAAAGGTGAAGATCCTGGCAAAGGCTCAGGCAAAGGTGGAGGCAAGGGCAAAGGCAACGACTCCGGCAAGGGCAAGTCAAAAGGACGTGGTCAAGGGCAAGACAAAGGTCAAGGTGGACGAGGAGGAGGCGCTAACCGCCAGCCCGACAACAAGAACAAGGACAAGAACGGAGGCAACTCCAACCCTAATCCAGGGGGGAACTCCGAGCCCTCTGGTGGGCAGTCTGGTCCCACCACACGCTCACAAACGCAGGCCGAGCAAGAACAAGGAGCCAAGCGTGAGCATGAAGGTGGTGATGACGGCAACGCTAAGAAAAGGAGCCGTTTCATGAGGATGGCCCGCAAATTGCGGAACAAGGGGTTCGAGGTGACCTGTCCCGCGGAGTTCTGACGGGGACGCTCTGGTTGCACCCAAGACCTGGTGTTTTGGGTACGTATCCGACTAGGGGGACGCGAATACCTGGGGGTATTGGATACTGGCGCCACAATATCTATAGTGGCCAAGAAAATTTTACCTTGTGGGAGCCTGAAGAACACCATGACCACCGCTGCTATACGCATGGGGGATGGACATGTGGTGCACAGCTGCGGGGACTGTGAAGTGGAGGTACCTATGGGCTCCCGGACTATCGCCCATCGGTTTTATGTGATGGACACTGAGGCCTTCGACTTTGTACTGGGGACTGACTTCTTCGTACAGCACTCCCAGATACAATCCCTGACGCTGCAAGCGCCCTACCTCCTCTACGTGGACCACGGCAGTGGCAGAGAGTCTGTGCCACTGGAGCAGTCGGAACATACCTCGAGTTACCTGAGACTATCGAAGGAGGAGCCCTCGAACATGATGGCGGCCTCCAAAACTGAGGACTATCAACTATTGGGGGAAGTCCTAGACCAAGGTCTGAAGGAGTTGGGTTACTCTCGAGAAGACCTAAGTGTGGAGTTGTTCGCCAGCGACAAGCAGCATGTACTGGACCTTTACTGCAGCAAGGGGAAGAACTGCAGCTACAAATTTTACTGGCCCTCTTTCGGGATGGCCTACGGGAACCCCAGGTTCAGTGAACTGGGGAAGGTGCTGACCAAGGTGGCCTTGGAACGTTCCCGTATGGTCCTGTGTTCCCCCGATTGGGGAGCCCATGGGGGCAACGAATACTGGCGAAACCTCCTGGACAGGCTGACTATCAGCTCTGTTCGGTTACCTGATGAGGCCATCTACGTGCCTCTGGGGCGTAAGACGCCTATTGGGAAACCCGGATGGGGGAGTATGCTGAGCGTGGTGGACGGAGGTCTTACCTCCATCCCCTGGGAGGACCTGGACCCGACTCTGGTCCAGGCTATACAACGAGAAAGCGACGGACTCGCCTTGGGTGACTTGAAGGATCACCTACGACCTCAAGATGCTGTTGAGACTACACCCGGAGGAGATGAGTACGTCGTGACTGACACCAACGCCCCCAACTCTCCCTGTCATGTACCTGTTCCTGATGGAGTCTCTGAGTGTGGACTATCTGAGCTTCCTAGTTCTATCCACTCAGACGACATACTGAGCACGACGCCTTCTTCGTGCAGACCTGTGTGGAGGAAGTGGAGAACGCCGAGTACGTCGCCCCACTGAAACCCCTACTCTCCATGAGGGTGGAAGACCCCGTGGACGAGGAGCTGGACCCTCGATCCAGGCTCAGGGAGGATGTGGATTCCAAGAGGAAGTTGGTGGCGAAAAAGCTATGCTACGCGAAGCCTACCCGCAGCTCATGGCCACTGAAGCAAGGACGTATGGGATACCTATCCCAATTGAAGGAGGACCTCGAACAGAAGATCACCACCTGGCAAAGGGAGGTGGATCTCAAGCTCATGAAGAGCGTGTGGGGCGCCCATGTGAGGACCCCAGAGGAGGACGACCTCTCGGAGGAATGTGTATGTGAACCCCCTCGAGCGTGCCTATGTTGCCATCGTCCACCGGAGATGGTTGAACAAGACCTTCTATATGCCTACCAAGGGCTGAAGGACACTACCACGGGCGAAGAGTTGGTGGAGGACCACCTCCCGACGTCTATTACTCAGGGGGCAAGCAACTTACACTCTGACCAGGACATGGAGGACAAGATCAAGATATTGGACCCGCGGGTATAGAAGCTTAAAAGGACCTATCTGGAGGTGTTCGGAGAACTACTCCCTCCAGCCTCATGTGACAAGCTGGTACAGATGGACCTCAAGCTGAAACCCGAGTTCGTGGGTCACAAGATCCGGAGGAGACCCTATCCAGCTCCTAAAGAGCAGGCCGATGAGATCGAGCGACAGATACAAGAATGTATCGACGCTGGCCTAGTCCTGGAGTACAAGGACGAGGACTACCCCCAACACTGCAGCCCCTGTTTCCTGGTGGCTAAACCTGGGTCTACAGCCAAACGGCTGGTAGTGGACTACGGAGAGCTGAACAAGAAGACGCTGAACCACTCAGGGTCCATTCCCAATATGGAGTCTACCCTGGAGAAGATAGCCTCCTGTCGCTACAAGACCAAGATGGACAAGAGGAGCGGATTCTGGCAAGTGGACCTGACGCCCAACGCACAGGAACTACTGGCCTTCATCACCCCTCAGGGGAGGGTGTTCAAGTGGAAGGTCATGCCGTTTGGCGTGGCTAACGCACCCGCTCTATTGCAAGAGCTGATGAACAAGATCTTGTCCATCCTACGAAGGAGACCTAAGGTGCAGGAGCTCATATCCCGTGGTGCCCAGATGGAGGCTCACATCGACGATGTATGCCTCGGGACCAATACCCAGGAGGATCACCTAATCCTCTTGGGTGAGTTCTTTGCGGTCTGCCAGGAGAACCACACACGACTCAAGCTGGAGAAGTGTGAGTTCATGCAGGAGACCATGCAGTACCTGGGGTTTGACGTTGGCTATGGGTGGTGGACCCCAGCGGCCTCTAAGGCCAAACCCCTGATGGATGCCAAGGTACGACACGAAGACCCCAAGAAAGGACTTCATGATGTACGCAGTTTCATTGGGGCGTGCAACTTCTATCGCCGCCATATCAAAAACTTCACCTACCCCAGCGCCATCCTGACGGACTTGATCAAGAAGAGTACTACTTGGCGCTGGGGCCCACAAGAGCAACAAGTGTTTGACCAGCTCAAAGACAAGGTAGCCAACGCTAAGTGCTTGGGCGTGCCTAGGGCACAAGGGGAGATTATCCTGGTGACCGACGCCAGCAATGTGGGCGGTGGTGGAACGTTGTTCCAATGGCAAGCACTAGAGAAGGAGGAGTTCGACTCGGCCATTTCCCAATGGGGGACGGAAAGTCTCAACCGAGATGGAACCCTCAAGCACAGCTACCCTGACGACAAGTGGGTCCTAGTACCTCTGGGCCACTGGAACTGGAAGTGGAACCAGGCCAGGGGGAACTACTCCACCTATCAGCAGGAATTGCTCGCGGGTATGCTGGTGCTATCCTCACAAGCTGGACTGTTGGGGAGTAACCCTGTGGTCTGGCTGTGCGACCAAGAACCGGTCCGCAGTTTCCAGAAGGGTCCGCCACCTGAGAAGGCCAAGCTACGGCGCTGGTGGACCTACCTCAGTCAACTACGGCTGATGGTACACCATATCCAGGGAGTGAAGAACGAGTGTGCCGACTACATCAGCCGCAACAACTTCGACGCCCTGATTGGTGCCCGGTCTGAAGCGCTGGCTAAGGAGGCGTTCAGCCGTATGGACGTCCACTTGGACCTCAACATGACGATGATACGCCCCCTGGATGGACTCCAACAATCGGAGTACCTGAAGAAGTTTGGGGATATCTACAAGCGGCTGGAGAAACGCCTTGAACCCCTCCTGGTCAACCAAGACCAGTGGAAGAGGGACAAGAGCTACCTATGGCACGAGGACCGTATTGTGGTGCCTAGTGACCGAGTCCCAGCGCTGCTGAAGTGGACCCATGAGTCCAGTGGTCATGTGGGTGCTGACCGCACCCTGAGGCTGTTCAAGCAGTGGTTCCACACTACGTGGACTGACGACCAACTGCGGAAAACCCTCCAGCCTATCGTGGACAAGTGCCCGTGCAGGTCCTGTAAACCAGGGGATATCAGGGACAGAGGTCTCTACTCGACCCTGCCCATCCCTCACTGTGCTAACAGTGTTCTATACGTGGACTACACGGAGATGCCGAAGTTCGGGGGCTATGACTTCGCCCTCGTGGTAACCTTTGGGTTGACCAGGTTTACCAGGGTGTTCCCATGTACCAAGCACATTACCGGGGAGGAGACTATCAAGATACTCCTGGAGGAGTGGTTTTGTGTCTATGGGGCGCCCAAGGAGATCAACTCCGATGAGGACGTACGAGTACGCTCAGATACTGGCTGGTACAAGAGGGTCCTGAGATCCCTCAATGTCCAGGTGTCTACGAAGATTCCCTACTCTCACACGAGCAACCCCCTATGTGAGCGACAGATCCGTGTCCTGAAGGAGAACGTACGGATATGGTGCAAAACTGAACGCACCAGAGACTTGGTGAGACTACTCCCCGTCATATCCTTGATGATGAACTCCCAAGAGAGTTCAGCTACTGGCTACTCGCCCCATGAGCTATTCCTAGGGCGCCCGGCATGGTTCCTACATGCCCCCTATCCAGAGGACACCCATTCCTCTGTGGGTGAATGGGTCCAAGAGCAACAAGCGAAGGTGGACAAGGCCAAGGCTATGCTCCAGAGAGTGAGGGAGCGTCAGTGGAACAAGAAGAAAAAGCACCGAGTACCGGCCACCTACCAAGAGGGGGACTGGGTGCTGGTGCACCACAGTTGACTACCCGCCTGGCCACGCTCTACCAGCGATGACCCATACTTCGGGCCGTACAAGATTCTATCAGTGGATGGACACCGTATCACCGTTCGGTGTTCTCCCCGTCTAGGGGGGACCCTGGGGTGCGCTGCTCAACACTTGAAGCGCTACTATGATCCTGAAGACCTCTGTGGGGAGGAGTGGGAGCTGAACGACGAGGAAATCGCCGCTCTGGACCTACAAGGGGCTGCCAGCCCTATGGAAGTTGAAGGTGAACTCCCCGACATGAACGCAGAGGAGATGGCTAAGGAGGGCTTCTACCTGGTGAAGTCTGTCCTACGCCACCGCTATCGCCAGGGTTGGCGCTTCCTCACCCTCTGGGAAGGGTTTGGAGTCGAAGAGGCCACCTGGGAGCCCTTCTCTGCATTTATTCTACCTGAGGGACGCCTAAACTCAGTTCTGGTTGACTACTTGTCCCACAACAACTTTGGTGAGTCGCTGAGGCTCGCTGAGACGCTTGCCTCCAAGACTAAAGCTAGGGACTGAACCTTACCCTTACCTGCCAAAGCGTATGTGTGAGTGTGCTATTCCTAAGGTCCTGAGAGCAAGCCGCAGAAGTGGTGTCCTAATTATACCCAAGTCTGCACGCTTGCTAAACCTGGAGGGTTGGCTTATTGATGCCACGGGGTACGCCCCGGGTCTCCCCTCCCCTAAGCGCCCAATTTCTGTGCTGGCGCAAAACCTTTGGGGAATACCCAGCGTACTAATCCAGGTATTGTTTTCCCTACCTATCTGTCTACTACAGGGAGGGGTGGCCAAAAGCTATGAAGGCATGAAAACGCCGTTTTGCTAAATGGCCAAAACACTGACCTAACCACTGCCACAGCCCACCAACCCTGCTAAAATTGCAGGAAACGGGTGGGACAGTGACACACGCACTACAGGTCCTACACACCCTACAGTGGCACCATCCTGGTGGGCGAGCAATGGGGCAACTGGCTCAAGCCCCCACTCAGGACTACCACTCCTACACGCACACTCTACTGGGCGTTGCGAAGGCAAAGGTCTCATGGGTCCTAACGACCCTCCTGTGAAATGACAAGAGAACACAGCGCTGCTAAGCAACTGTGGCCTAACAGGGGACGCCACAACGTGTTTCCCCTGCTAGGGCTTGGAGGGAAGGAGTGCTCTTGCGTGCACGGCGCAGATGTCGATGGAGTCGGACTCCCTGCTCTGCCACAGGCAGAGGGGAGTTACTTGTTTGTGTGATCTGCGCCCTTGTTTAGCAGGGCATTAAAAAAATGGTATGCTGCTGCACCAATCACCCTACCTGCCCACCTGTAAAACAAAGGCAAATGAAGGGGCGTTTGCGGCGGAGGAACCAAGCCACACTCCAGGTATTATACCCTTCTCAGTGTGACCTATAATACACTGTCCGCAAACACGCTGAAGATTCAGCTACCCCTGTCAAGCAAGCAAGCGTTAAGGGACTCCTCAGGTTCTCTTAAAGAACGTAACGAGGAGCCCCTGGGTAGCCTAAACAAGGTTTACCGTGCGCACTTCGCGTGGCCTACCCTTTAATGCGTGTGTGAATGCGCGAGCATGCACGAGGACTTTGGGCAAACCTGCCCATCTGAACCTTAATCACGAACTCCACCAGGGGGTGGCCCCGCCTGGGCTTACTCACCTTACCTACCGCTGGAGAGAGAGAGCAAGTGAGGGGTGCACGCGAAGAACGTTGCTATGCACTTGTGTGTATGTCTAATCACCCTGATCTGACCTCTAATCATCTGCAATCTTTCTAATCAATCCCTCTATCGCGTCCTATCGTTGTTAGCGCTGCTACAAGACTCGTTCACGGAGACACGAGACGAGCAATGTGTATGCGGCATACGAGACGAGCATACGTGTAGTTTGTACCTGATTCATTGAAGTCTTTTTCGTTGATTTTCGAATTCTTGAATTTTTTATACTTCTATCAGTGTAGGTGGAATCTGTATGTTTATTTATTAATGTGTGTCTCGTCATTTTCAAGACTACGTGAGACATACGTTTATAATTCCATTATTTCTTCATTTTCCGGCGCTTCGCTAGGAGCCGCTCCTGCGCGCCGCCTTTTTATGCGTATGAATTTCTGGATTTAAGAAATCTAGAGATGACTATAATTTTCATAAAAATGTGCTTCTGATGCACGATTGGATTCTGCTCACGTGTGTCGTCTTAGAAAAATTCTAGGCCGTCATTTGACGGATTTTGGTGTCGTCGCTTCGTTTTTGCGTGGATTTGTCCATAATTCTCCCATTCCTGCCTCTGCAGATACCCACGCGCAGCCTCGCTGAGTAGGCCGTGTTCGGGCCGAAACGCAGGTGCCTGGAGAGACTGAGCAGAACCCAAGACCCCACCAAGGGGCAATTTAATATTTTTCACGACTCCCTTCGCCCTAAGACAGGTCACAGGTCGCCAGCAGGTTTATGAGAACCCATGCGAGTGTGTATATTGTGTCTTGCGTTGGGTTTGTGTCGCGCTGCGTCTTGGAGGGAGGGATGCACATGCACATGTTTTGGCATGCTCCCAAACTAACCCAACCCAGCCACAGGAGCCCCGGCAGCGCCATGAGCGCTGAGTCTTCTGTAGGAAATGTTACAAACAGAGCAGCAAAAGAGCACCAGCCATGGTGAGCGCCCATTTTTCTGTGTGAGGGAAGCTATAGGTATTTTAAAGTAGATGTGGAAACCAAGGAAAGGCCAAGAAAAAATCCCTTTTTCCTAAAATGCGACAGTGGTGGCCACCACAGCACAAGGGGGGAGTAAGAAAAAGTGCTTTTCCATTGCTTTGAGGCATACTCTAGTTGTATTAGAGATGCACTGAGCATCCATGCATTTTTATCTTAGTATTGGTCCCACCAAAAGTGGTGATAACACATTTTGACCTATGGAACCAAACACCCAATCAGGATATGGAGTGGACCCCTTAATCCCCTTTCAATGTGAGGCAAATCATCTTTTCCTGAGTTGACTGAGAACTGACATATCCAAGGCAGAGCCTATGAATTTATCTATGTTTTCCCATGAATTCTTAGCTATCCAAGTGGTATGCACCCTAGGGGGCTGGGCACCTCTTTTTGAGAGGTCCTGGGTTCAATTCCTGGTCAGCCTAGCTAAGTAGGAAGATCCCATGTGACATGGCAGTGACCTCATCGCCACATACCCTGCCACCTCAGCACATATGGGACCCAAAACAAAGAGTGCACATCTCCTGAGATGGCACTATGGAGAGAGAGTGACCATGGAGCAGTTTTCCAACTCCTTTCCAAAACATTTCAGCTATCTTTGTGAATATGCATTCTGATTTGACCTGAGTTGCAGTTTCTGTGAATATCCAATCATCTTTCACTGTTTACACTGCAGCCCTTCATGCTTTGATCCTGATTCTCTTCTCCTTGCATACTATTGGCTTGGGCTATCCTGGATTGACTGTATTTCATCAAAACAAAAGCTTTTCATCTTCCGAAACAAGCAGCAGGAACCCCTACACCTACAGCAAGCAGCAGGAGAAGCAAAAACACAGTGCTGAAACCACTATAAACTTTTCTAACCCAGGACCTCTCAAAAAGAGGTGCCCCAGCCCCCTAGGGTGCATACCACTAGGATAGCTAAGAATTCATGAGAAAACATAGATAAATTCATAGGCTCTGCCTTCAGTATATCAGTGCCTCAGCAACCCAGGAAAAGATTTTTTAGTGCCTATAGCTTGGGGATAAAGGGGTCCACACCACATCCTAATTTAGTGTTTGGTTCCATAGGTCAAAATGTGTTATCATCCCTTTTGGTTCGGCCAATACTAAGATAGAAATGCCTGTGTGCTTAGAGCACCTCTAATACAACTAAAGTATACCCTAAAGCATTGGAAAAGCTCTTTTTCCTACTTCAATTCGCAGCCGTGGCTGCGGGCGCTTACCCACCGCATCGCCCCCCTAATGCGTGGTCGCCCGGGGTGCCGGCGCTGCCAGGCCCATGCTACTGGCTTGTTGCCAGTGGAACCCCCGTGGGCTGGCGCGGAGGCTGCCTAGCCTTGGGGCTGGTGCATGGCGCTATGCGCCACTACTGCCTTGGCAGGTGCAGTGCCCTGGTCGTGTGTGTGCGGCGCTCGCGGCCGGTTCAGGGGGGGTTGGGGCCAGTGCCGGGTGTTGTGTCTTCCCTGTTTCCCCCTGCCCGCTGCGCGTTTCCTGCGCTGTGTGTGGCGGGCCGTCCCGTCTGGGTGTCCCTTATCCTCGCTCGCTGGTACGCCATTCCATGCGGTCTGTGCGTTCCGCGGGCTCGGTCCGGTTGCCCTTCTGGTTTTCCCCGCGTGTCCTTTGTGTGTGTGTGCGCTCGCGCTCTCGCGGCGTCCGCGCCCCCCCCCCCCCCCTCCCCGGGTTGGTGTGGCGCGCGCACCTCGCGCGATCCCGGTGCTGGGCGCTGGTAGGGCTGTTCCACTCGGTCCTTGCCCCTCCGCGTGTCCTGCCTCGGTCCTGTGCTCCGTTTGGCTTGCTTGGGGGGGGGGGGCGGCCCGGTCCCGTTTCCCCCTACCTGGCCTGAAGCTGCGCCCTCCCCGTGGGGTGGGTGCGGGCGTGGGGACCCTTCACCAACCCCACCACGCGCGCTCTTGCGTGCTTGCTTTGCGCGCTGTGGGGGCGGCATGAGGGCGCCCGGGGGGGGGCGCCTCCTACCTGGGTGCGGGGCGTCCGGGCTAGGGCGCTCTCCCACCCCCGACCACTCGTCCTTTCGGGCGTGCGGCCGGGGCCCACTACCCACTGGCTGTGGGTGCGGGGCATGCGGGCGTGGGGACCCGTCACCAACCCCACAGCGCGCGCTCTTGCGAGCTGGCTTTGCGCGCTGTGGGGCGGCATGAGGATGCCCGGGGGGGGCGCCTCTTGCCTGCGTGTGGGCTGTCCAGAATCGGGCGCTCTCCCACCCCTGACCACTCGTCCTTTCGGGCGTGCGGCCGGGGCCCACTACCCACTGGCTATGGGTGCGGGGGGGGCGGGCGTGGGGACCCGTCACCGACCCCACAGCGCGCGCTCTTGCGAGCTGGCTTTGCGCGCTGTGGGGCGGCATGAGGGTGCCCGGGGGGGGCGCCTCTTGACTGGGTCTGGGGCGTCCGGGGTCGGGCGCTCTCCCACCCCCGACCTCTCGTCCTTTCGGGCGTGCGACCGGGGCCCACTACCCATTGGCTGTGGGTGCGGGGGCCGCGGGCGTGAGGACCCGTCACCAACCCCACAGCGCGCGCTCTTGCGAGCTGGCTTTGCACGCTGTTGGGGCGGCATGAGGGTGCCCGGGGGGGGCGCCTCTTGCCTGGGCGTGGGGCGTCCGGGGTTGGGCACTCTCCCGCCCCCGACCACTCGTCCTTTTGGGCGTGCGGCCGGGGCCCACTACCCACTGGCTGTGGGTGCGGGGGCTGCGGGCGTGGGGACCCGTCACCAACCCCACAGCGCGCACTCTTGCGTGCCGTCTTTGCGCGCTGTGGGGGCGGCATGAGGGTGCCCAGGGGGGGCGCCTCTTGCCTGGGTGTAGGGCATCCTGGGTCGGGCGCTCTCCCACCCCCGACCTCTCGTCCGTTCGGGCGTGCGGCCGGGGCCCAGTACCCACTGGCTGTGGGTGCAGGGGGTGCGGGCGTGGGGACCCGTCACCAACCCCACAGCGCGCGCTCTTGCGAGCTGGCTTTGCGCGCTGTTGGGGCGGCATGAGGGTGCCCGGGGGGGGCGCACCTTGCCTGGGTGTGGGGCGTCCAGGGTCGGGCGCTCTCCCACCCCCGACTACTCGTCCTTCCGGGCGTGCGGCCGGGGCCCACTACCCATTGGCTGTGGGTGCGGGGGATGCGGGCGTGGGGACCCGTCACCAACCCCACAGCGCGCACTCTTGCGAGCCGGCTTTGCGCGCTGTTGGGGCGGCATGAGGGTGCCCAGGGGGGGCACCTCTTGCCTGGGTGTGGGGCGTCCGGGGTTGGGCGCTCTCCCGCCCCCGACCACTCGTCCTTTCGGGCGTGCGTCCGGGGCCCACTACCCACTGGCTGTGGGTGCCGGGGCTGCGAGCGTGAGCACCCGTCACCAACTGCACAGCGCGCACTCTTGCCAGCTGGCTTTGCGCGCTGTGGGGGCGGCATGAGGGTGCCCGGGGGGGGCGCCTCCTACCTGGGTGTGGGGCGTCCGGGATCGGGCGCTCCCCCAGCCCGAACCACTCGTCCCTTTGGGCGTGCGGCCGGGGCCCACTACCCACTGGCTGTGGGTGCGGGGGATGCGGGCGTGGGGACCTGTCACCAACCCCACAGCGCGCACTCTTGCGAGCTGGCTTTGCGCGCTGTGGGGGCGGCATGAGGGTGCCCCGAGGGGCCGCCTCTTGCCTGGGTGTGGGCTGTCCGGGGTCAGGCGCTCCCCCACCCGCGACCACTCGTCCTTCCGGGCGTGCGGCCGGGGCCCACTACCCATTGGCTGTGGGTGCGGGGGGTGCGGCCACGAGGACCCGTCACCAACCCCACAGCGCGCACTCTTGCGAGCCGGCTTTGCGCGCTGTTGGGGCGGCATGAGGGTGCCCAGGGGGGGCGCCTCTTGCCTGGGTGTGGGGCGTCCGGGGTTGGGCGCTCTCCCGCCCCCGACCACTCGTCCTTTCGGGCGTGGGTCCGGGGCCCACTGGCCACTGGCTGTGGGTGCCGGGGCTGCGAGCGTGGGGACCCGTCACCAACCCCACAGCGCGCACTCCTGCCAGCTGGCTTTGCGCGCTGTGGGGGCGGCATGAGGGTGCCCGGGGGGGGCGCCTCCTACCTGGGTGTGGGGCGTCCGAGATCGGGCGCTCTCCCAGCCCCGACCACTCGTCCTTTTGGGCGTGCGGCCGGGGCCCACTACCCACTGGCTGTGGGTGCGGGGGATGCGGGCGTGGGAACCCGTCACCAACCCCACAGCGTGCACTCTTGCGAGCTGGCTTTGCGCGCTGTGGGGGCGGCATGAGGGTGCCCCGAGGGGGCGCCTCTTGCCTGGGTGTGGGCTGTCCGGGGTCAGGCGCTCTCCCACCCGCGACCACTCGTCCTTTCGGGCGTGCGGCCGGGGCCCACTACCCATTGGATGTGGGTGCGGGGGGTGCGGCAGGGAGGACCCATCACCAAACCCCGAGCGCGCGCTCTTGCGAGCCGGCTTTGCGCGCTGTTGGGGCGGCATGAGGGTGCCAAGGGGGGGCGCCTCCTGCCTGGGTGTGGGGCGTCCGGGGTTGGGCGCTCTCCCGCCCCCGACCACTTGTCCTTTCGGGCGTGCGTCCGGGGCCCACTACCCACTGGCTGTGGGTGCGGGGGGTGCGGGCGCGGGGACCCGTCACCAACCCCACAGCGCGAACTCTTGCCAGCTGGCTTTGCGCGCTGTGGGGGCGGCATGAGGGTGCCCAGGGGGGGCGCCTCCTACCTGGGTGTGGGGCGTCCGGGATCGGGCGCTCCCCCACCCCAAACAACTCGTCCTTTTGGGCGTGCGGCCGGGGCCCACTACCCACTGGCTCTGGGTGCGGGGGCTGCGGGCGTGGGGACCCGTCACCAACTCCACAGCGCGCACTTCTGCATGCCGGCTTTGCGCGCTCTGGGGGCGGCATGAGGGTACCCGGGGGGGGCGCCTCTTGCCTGGGTGTGGGGCATCCGGGGTTGGTCGCTCTCCCACCCCCGACCTCTCGTCCGTTCGGGCGTGCGGCCGGGGCCCACTACCCCCTGGCTGTGGGTGCGGGGGGTGCGGGCGTGGGGACCCGTCACCAACCCCACAGCGCGCGCTCTTGCGAGCTGGCTTTGCGCGCTGTCGGAGCGGCATGAGGGTGCTTGGGGGGGGCGCCTCTTGCCTGGGTGTGGGGCGTCCGGGGTCGGGGGCTCTCCCGGCCCCGATCACTCGTCCTTTCGGGCGTGCGGCCCGGGCCCACTACCCACTGGCTGTGGGTGCGGGGGGGTGCGGGCGTGGGGACCCGTCACCAACCCCACAGCGTGCGCTCTTGCGAGCTGGCTTTGCGCGCTGTTGGGGCGGCATGAGGGCGCCCGGGGGGGGCGCCTCTTGCCTGGGTGTGGGGCGTCCGGAATCGGGCGCTCTCCCACCCCCGACCTCCCGTTCGTTGGGGCCCGCGGCCGGGGCCCACTACCCACTGGCTGTGGGTGCGGAAGGTGCGGACGTGGGGACCCGTCACCAACCCCACAGCGCGCGCTCTTGCGAGCTGGCTTTGCGCGCTGTGGGGGCGGCATGAGGGCGCCCGGGGGGGGCGCCTCTTGCCTGGATGTGGGGCGTCCCGGGTCGGGCGCTCTCCCACCCCCGACCACTCGTCCTTTCGGGCGTGCGGCCGGGGCCCACTACCCACTGGCTGTGGGTGCGGGGGGTACGGGCGTGGGGACCCGTCACCAACCCCACAGCGCGCGCTCTTGCGAGCTGGCTTTGCGCGCTGTGGGGGCGGCATGAGGGCGCCTGGTGGGGGCGCCTCTTGCCTGGGTGTGGGGCGTCCGAAGACGGGTGCTCTCCCACCCCGGACCACTCGTCCTTCCGGGCGTGCGGCCGGGGCCCACTACCCACTGGCTGTGGGTGCTTGGGTGCATATAGAAAACCCATTTTCCTTGTCTTGCACTTAAAAATCAAATTGTTTCCAATGTTCTCCATTACAATTGATCTTGTTGGCAAGTACAGGACACAGGCAACAGCAAGAAGACGAAGTCCTGAACGAACATTGAGCTGGACCAACTGGCTGGTCCAGTAATACGGGTTCACATGCCTAAATAACAAGAAAATTGATATAACAATAAATTCTCATTAAAAAGGCAATAAAACCTATATTTTATCAACTTTCTGAGTAGTCTATCTTATCACAGGCCTTGTCAACATTACGTAAATTGCTGTCGGCGGCAAAAGACGGCGACAGTCGCGACAGGCCATCTGAAGCTTCGAAACAGCTTCAAAATAGCTTCTAATACATTAGAACCTTCTAAAATGCTATAAAACATGATTAAATCACATTATAAGCATATGGGATGTGATTATTCATGTATGGCTACTAATGTATCCTAGATCTCCACTCTCTGTAGTGTACCTAAGAGCAGTAGAGTCTAGCAGTAAGCTATAGGCTTGGAATATAAGCCAAATATGAGCAAATATCCTAGTGTTCTAGGATCTTGAAGCTTGGAGAGGTCTAGTATAGATCCTCCATAAAGCTTCTGACAGGCCCAAATGCCCTGACTTATTACACCCCCTTCCTAAGCTTCATGTACATTCGCTAAGAATGTTCATGACAAGCTGATAATCTAAGATAAGGAGGGGTATGGGCATAAGGCACGCTCATATTGAATGTTCTGAGTGTCTAATGTAGTGTCTTACTACCCCCTTCCTATAGGTAAAGATGTATCTCTACCTAAGAGGGTAAAGTTCCTAAGTCTTGGGTATGGTAGGGCTCAAAATGAAACATGAGAAACACTAAGCAAAAAGCTAGCATACAAAGTATGAACAATGATAACCTAAATCTTCAGGCAAACAATGAGGGTAAGGGTAATACACCTGGATGTAGACGTATAAATTACAATGAGCTATACGGAAAATCAATCACAATTGAGAATGAAATGCAACATGTGGGGTTAAACTGGAAATTCAAGCTCTGCCAAAGCTGTCTTTTGACAGGCTTGTCTTCGTCATCCAAAGAGAGGATATACCACCTTACTCAACGGACGCGTTACATGTGGCTACCTAATGCAATGGATGCATTGGTACCTATTTGATGCAATGGGTTTCGTGGCCTGCATTACATGGACAGAGAAAGCGAGGCAGCATCAGTAATGACTAACTCTTGATTAGTTTAGCGGGTAGGAATAACTCATAGTGTGTGGGGGGGGTGGCAGTCACGATGAGTAGACACCATCTGACCCGGATCTGCTCTTTCTTATCCCGGCCGTGGGGATTGATCCGTCTGGGGGTATGGGGATTTATACTAATACTTCAACCAAAAAAACGTTGAAAGATATAGTCCGTCATTACCAACCTTTTACTCATACTTTCTAGCTATCTCTAAAAACAAAGCTGAAACATCAGTTACCTCACAAGCTTAGCAATCATGTACAAAAGAATCAATATCCCATCACGGAAAAATGCTCTGGGCCGCAGAGCATATGAACCATGTTCCTCAATAGGACATAGCCAACAGGAATCTAATGAGATATGAAGCTAGCGGGAATACTGATTTGTGTAGACATGTCCCAAATGACTTAAATCATCAAAGCAAATAATTTGCACGAAGAAGTGAAAATGTAGAAGTGTGTTCATCATGTAAATTCAGAGAAAGAAGATGTATGGGTTGTGGCAAGTGCTAAAGATGACAAAACCAATGAATTGTATGTGTGCATGTAGGGGTTGGGTTCACGGGTAGGGATGGGTTGGTCCCCTGGGGTTGGTTGGAAACGAAGTAGGTAAGTGATAAGTGAAAAACAGTTGAACGGTCGGATCTTTCACGGAACGCCGTTCAGCTCTAGTGCGAGCCAACGGATATCCTACACGACTAGAGGGTCGCCAGTGCCTCATACGCGAAATGTATCATTGTCAGGTTGTCTCAAACAAGTGGAAGTAGTAAATCTCCGAAAAATGCTATTGTAGTTAAAGTGTGTTCTGTACCTTACCGGAAGACCAATTACGGCGAGCCCCTTGCCCAGCAGATGGTTGTACAAAGCCATCCGTGCGGGGGCCTGTCTTCCTACATGAAGAGTGAATTCCGCTCAACTTAATTGCAGGATTCAGGCTATCCTCTTGGAGCTGAACTCCGTCAACTATCTCTACCGCAAGAGAAGGGGTCTATCTCACCGCAGGGAAAGTACTTATCTACCCGCGCGAGGGTAGAAGCCCATTATTGTAGGCTTTCGATACCTTTCGATAATCCTTTTCAATGAGCCTACCGTAGTGCACCGCTGGTCTCGGTGGCTACCGGCGTAGGGCTCTTCACTAACACATCGCGGAATGCATTAGCCAAGTCACAGGCTAAGTGACCAAGCTTAAACCTGTTCACTTGTGTTACACAACAAAGACGTGGCGGGGTGCGACCAATGCCGGCTCCTGTAAGCGGACACTGACTGTCTACACGAAGGAAATGACTTAGAAATTGGCTCGTAGGCGAAAATTTGATGGATGTGGTACTACAGCAATTCCTCAGAGTGTGATATCCAAAAAGAACAAATGGAATAATCAAATGACTCATGGTATGTGTTTGTGTGTGTGTTGTATGTGTAGTGTGATGAGGGAGGGAATGTGTGAAAAATCCAAGTAAGTCTGTCATGCTGATGGTCTGGTCGGGGGGATAGAGAATGTAATGTTGTAGACTGCGGACACTCAATTGAGCACTCTCAAACCCAGTAATTGAGGCTGTACCAGGCCATCTAGCGAAAGTTAGCGAAGCGGAACGTACCCGTAGTGGTTCGGTAGCAAATTTGAGGATAAACTAGCTCTTTAGACCAAATGACCTAGGTCAATGATCGCGAGGGTTGGAAAAGAGATTCATTCCTCACAACTTGCAGTTAATCAACAAAAGTTGAGTGGATACGAATGAATTGTTCGTCGCTGCGATCCAAAACTCGGGGTCTATTGAGCAAAAGGTGCTCATAGAACTACGAAGGGCAGATCAATTACGGACCATATTGCATGTTGAGCGTTATGGGCAAGCCCTTGCAATAAGGAAGTAATGCAATAAGTATGAAATGTAAGATTTGCAAAGTGAAATGCAATGAATGAGTGACCTTTCTGAACGAATGAATGAAATGCAATCGGAATGGAGAGTAGAATACATCACTAGTCAAACGCTTGCCTTGACGGCCGTGCAGTGAAGGATGAGTTGCATGGTAGAGTGAAATGAGGACAAATCACTTCCTAGCTCAAATGCAATTGTGCTCAAATGAAACAGCTTGACAAATTCAAGCTTCCGGAAAGGGTCTCAGCACACGTATGAGTGGCGGACCGTGACCAGAAGTCATGCAGTCTATGCAGAGTCTCGGCAACCCATGAGAGGGCACGGACCGTGCTCAGAACTACAATGAACTGTGTCAGGTAGTTCAGTAAAGAGATGAAAATTAGTTAAATGGCATTGCATGCTAACATTCCGGCCTGCACCTACTGGAATGGTTACCTCTATTACAGTACCAGCGCCTTGCGGCACTTCTCCTCACCACCCTGCCCTACAGGGGGAGGACCGGAGACATTAAGTTGCATATGCAACCGTTAGCATTAGGGTAATACCATAAAATCAATGCACCTCCTACACTAGCTAGTTAGCTAGCTAGCTAGCTAGAGTAAGTAAGTAAGAGTACGTAAGTTTTGCAAGCTTCTTCCGCAACCAGTTACCACCACTAACCTCTCTCATCGGAGGATGGTCACAAGGACCCCGAGAGAGGTCAATGCCAATGGTTTGGTCGAATGCGGTCTTTTAATGTTTCACTTGGGTGCTCCTGCATTGAGTCCTCTTTCCGCCTTCCGCTCACACCCGTCTTTCGCCTCCCTACTCCCTGGTGGCAACAAGCCCCACTCCTTCCTTGTCCCCATGACATTGGGCCAGCCGAACTGAGCCACTCAGCCTGGGGAGTCGAAGGGAAAGGCTTGGACGGTGAATGTGGCGGTCGCAAACGGTCTGTTAATGGTTGTGGCCAAGTTTGTTTTGTGGCCCAAAAAGACAACAAAATGTTTCACTATTTATTGCCTGTCTAAAGTAATTCTAAGGTATCTACCTTTCTACCTAGGCTAAGCCTAGTCAGAATGAATCAAAATTGATGCAAACAATCATAAACTGCAATAGCATACAATGATTCAAGGTTAGAAGACCACAGAAATCGCGAATGGTTTTGCAAAACAACGACCAAAAACCATGTTTTTCCTTGAAAATGCCCAACTTCTGCAATTTTTTTCTGTACTATGTTGCTGACATGTCAGAAAGAGAATATCTGCACTGTGTAGGGCATGTCCTCAGGTTTTCGAAACATATGAGATGTTGCCCCAACTCATCATAGGCTCAGAGAAATAGAAGTTGGGGGGAGACACATGAATCTCACATGACACACATGCTGAAAAACCATGAAAAAAGCATAAGGAAACCGAACTTTTGCACTGTCATCTGATTTTCAATAAAATCCAATGATTAGATATCTGCAAACTGGACACCATTACCTTTCCAAAACAGCTTTGATGACTGTCCAACTCACCATAAGCTCTGAGAAAGGTCTTTTTCTTGCAGATTCATGAACACAAAAATTGAAAACATGCTTTCATGCACTAAGTTAACCACCATGGGAAAAAACCATTCTTGACCACAGAAATTCGAAAAAAACATTTGTCGTGAACTGCGTACTCCAGTGTTTACAAAACACCTTGGTTCAGGTTCGAACGCCCCATAGTCTCAGAGAAATGATTGAACCTCCAAAACCATTTTGCATGTCTTTTCACCAAGTGGTTTGTGTGGTAATTTGTTGCAATTTTACCATAGCCATTCTTATTTTCTGAAAATAAAAACGACTCAGGGTTAGAAAGCACATACTTCAGTGTTTTTCAGAAAAATAATGTTAAACCTCAAACCTTTTTTCTCTGGGAGATATGAAGAAAGCACAAAAAGGACTTTTGAGAGGGTTTTGGGGTGTGGTTCATGGGTGACATTGTTGGAGATGGCAAAAATGGTAGAAAAATTAATTTCAGAAAAGTGACGTGAGGGCTAGAAGCGTACTACTGTCTACTTTCGAAAAATGCTTGGTTCAGGTTTTTTCAGCGCAGTGGCGCGAAGATATGCGTAAAACACCAAATGTCATTTTGGGGTGTTTTTGATGGTTGGGCAAAAAGTGATTCATGGGTCATTCTGAAAAAATCACAGAAAATAGCCTTTGAGGAATTGAAACAAAGTGAGAGTCGCATTTGAAAGCTAGCGCTCTCTACTTTACAACAGCGCTTTAGTTGGCGCGATTCGACGCACTGGCGCGTAGTTATGCGTAAAAAAAAGTAGGCCATTTTCGACATTTTTGGCCTTTTGATAGATGAAAGAGATGGAAGAAAACATGATGAAATCAAAGCTTTTGGGCTCCAAGGAGGGTGCACAGTGACTGGGGTGGGGATTTATAGTCACGGACCGTCGCTGTTGCCCCTTCCCTTGACATAGGGTCAACCAGAGGGACCGTAAGCAAGGAGAAGTAAAGCCTTGAGAATCAAAACAACAAGCATGCAAAATGTAGCAAACAAAAGCCACACAATCAATGGCTCTAGGCCTCAAAGAGCCTCAAGAGAGCCTCTGGAAGCTCGCTCGCAGCGCTCCTGCAGCACGTCGTCGTCGTAGAAGTCGTTGTCGTCGTCGCTGAAGCGCTGGGAAGTCGCCTTGTGTTGTAGAAGGTCACCACATTTTTGAAACTTCTTGTTAAGTTAAAATCCTTCAAAATCTTCACCAAACTGAATGAAATAAACCCACTGGACGCCTTTTCGAACTCTTCTGAAGCCTCGGGCGTCGTCGTATTTGCGTAAAGGTCGCTTCACGCTACGCTCCTCCAGTCTTTGAATTAATTTGAAGGTTCTTTGACCATAGGAGGAAGTATACCTTCAAAACTTCAAAGTTTCTTGAACTTTTTGATAAATTCAAGCAAGGAACTCACTTTACTTGAACAGTGTACGCTGGCCCAGCTGCTGCTCGTCGTCCTCGTCGTCGTCGACCTGCTGGAACTTCAGATTACTGGACTGTCATATGCTTGTGCTTGGGTGCATATAGAAAACCCATTTTCCTTGTCTTGCACTTAAAAATCAAATTGTTTCCAATGTTCTCCATTACAATTGATCTTGTTGGCAAGTACAGGATACAGGCAACAGCAAGAAGACGAAGTCGTGAACGAACATTGAGCTGGACCAACTGGCTGGTCCAGTAATACGGGTTCACATGCCTAAATAACAAGAAAATTGATGTAACAATAAATTCTCATTAAAAAGGCAATAAAACCTATATTTTATCAACTTTCTGAGTAGTCTATCTTATCACAGGCCTTGTCAACATTACGTAAATTGCTGTCGGCGGCAAAAGACGGCGACAGTCGCGACAGGCCATCTGAAGCTTCGGAACAGCTTCAAAATAGCTTCTAATACATTAGAACCTTCTAAAATGCTATAAAACATGATTAAATCACATTATAAGCATATGGGATGTGATTATTCATGTATGGCTACTAATGTATCCTAGATCTCCGCTCTCTGTAGTGTACCTAAGAGCAGTAGAGTCTAGCAGTAAGCTATAGGCTTGGAATATAAGCCAAATATGAGCAAATATCCTAGTGTTCTAGGATCTTGAAGCTTGGAGAGGTCTAGTATAGATGCTCCATAAAGCTTCTGACAGGCCCAAATACCCTGACTTATTACAGTGCGGGCGTGGGGACCCGTCACCAACCCCACAGCGCGTGCTACTGCGAGCTGGCTTTGCGTGCCGTGGGGGCGGCACGAGGGTGCCCGGGGGGGGCGCCCCTTGCCTGGGTGTGGGGCGTCCGGGGACGGGCGCTCTCCCACCCCCGACCTCTCGTTCTTTCGGGCGTGCGGCCGGGGCCCGCTTCCCACTGGCCGTGGGTGCGGTGTGCGGGCGTGGGGGCCCGGCTGTCCTTCGCACATTGGCCCGTGCCGCGGTTCGTCGTGTGTTGTGCGCGCTTCCCGGCTTCGAGGCACCCGGTGGCCGTTGTGGCTTGGCACCTGTTCTCGTGCCGTGGTTGTGGCCGGCGGCGTGCCTCTCTGGTGTGCCTCGTGGCCCCGCGTTGGTGCGCCGCTCCTCGTCCGGTCCGGTCGCTCTCGGTGCTCCGGTCGGCTTTCCCGTCGCCGTGGTGCCTGCCCCAACCCCGGGGGCTGTCGCCCCTGGCTTTACTGGGTGGCTGCGCAGGGCACATGGAGGCCGGCCGGGAACCGGGCTCATTGTGCCTGCCGCTGGCCCCTGCCGGGGGAAGGGCGCTGGGCGCGCTCCGCGTCGTACCCGTTCGGGGCCCCGCGATGGAGTTGTCCCTGGCGGGTCCCTCCGGCTTATGTCTTTGGCTGCGTGCGCTGCGGTGGTTTGGCGTGTGTGGACCCGGTCACTGACGCGTCCGGTTTCCCGTACCGTCCGTCTTTCGACGGGGGACTTGGCTGGTGCACCGGGGCTGTTTCGTGTGGACACCGACACCGCCCCTTTCGGGTCGGAGGACGCCACGCCGGGGTCCCGCGCGTGTGTGCGTGTGCGTGCCCTGCTTGGCCGGGTCGGGCGGGCCGGCCTCCCGGGCGCGCTCTGGTGCGCCTCACCTTTCCTTTGGCCCGTCTTGGTGCGCTCTTTGCTTGTTCGGCCCCCTCCGGGCTGGGGTTGCCCCGTTTGTGGTCGTTTTTGGGCTTTTTTTTGTCCCTTCCCCCCCCTCGTTGCGCTTCCGTTATGTCCTGCTTTGCGTGTTTTCCGGCCTCGGGTGCCTTGGGCCTTGGCGTCTTGTTGCCCCCCCCCCCGTTGCGCCCCGCTGTCTCCTGCCTTGCGTGTTTTCCGGCCTCGGGTGCCTCGGGCCTTGGCGTCTTGGTCCCCCCCCCTTTTTTTTTCCCTCCCAGTGAGATTGAGCCCCATGGAGTATATATTTTGAACTCAGAGTGTACTTTATTTGACCTCAGAGCAGATTCAGATCAATCATCATCATTCATCATTATCATCATCATTCATGCATCATGTGTCATGCATCATGTGTCACGACATGCTGGCGCCCTATGTGTTTTTCACATTCCAACCCAAAACTTCACTTTCGCTCAGAACTAACACAACCACAACCCCACTCTTATGGGTTCCTAAGAAGGTTATACTATTCATTTTTCATAACTCTTTGAATTTGGATGATCACATTTTTGACATCATGGATTGTCATGCATGTCATGCATGATCAACTCATTTTGTGAGTGATACCAGACATACTACCTTCGAAGGAGTCTAAGGCCCCTAAGGGACCTCTATTTACTCTACAACCCTTTTCCGTGGTTGTCCCTACTTCTACAGGTATCTTAATGCCTATTTGGTGGGTCCCAAGCATGTTTCATGTATTGGGGGATCCCAAGAGTATACCTAGGCGTAAGCTGAGCCCCAAACACAAGAGGAGAGAACAGAGATAGATAGAGGAGAGGCGCCTGGCGGCGACACCAGGGAGCACGTGGTGCTTCCTAGGTAAGTCCTACCTCGGTGTATTTTACTACCACAGGGATATTTGTATGGTGAGAGTGGAAGAGAGGTAAGGAGTGAACAGGAGTGTAAATAATGATTGTGTTTCATAGTCTCTTTTTTGCTATGGACTAAGCTGGAAGACTACCATTCTATGAGCCCAGTACGTTGCTGTTGTTGAGGAGGGTGCCAAATCTAACTGGTAGCAGACCAAACCTGCTCTGCCTAAATCCAGTATCCCTTGGATTTAATTTCGATTCCATTCCGGCCTGGAAATTTAGTAAGGGACGGAGAAGAATTCCTGAACTCACAAAATCGAGTCTGAAAAATTGAGATGGACCCTGTGAGAACTCCAAGCAGCCTAGAAGCTACGGGCGCTTCTGAAAACGACGTGCAAGTCATGATAACGGTCACCGATGAGGAACTAGTCGCGCCTACCTTGGCCCGGTTTGGAACCTCAGAAGTACCTCTAGACGGATCTCGATTCGAGGCCTATCGTTTTCCTGCGCCTACATGTCCTGAGTATGCTGAAGCTGTAGCTCCGCGCCCAGTGCCTTCAGCGAGTAACATGACGACAGCTGAGCTAGCGAATGCTAGGGAACTGAGCTAGCGAATGCTATGGAGGTCCTATCGTTGCTCAACCAGAGTGGTCGGTTGCAACAAATGGTTCAACAAATCGAACGCCATGAAGGTTCATTCACTAATGCCCCAGAGACTCATGAGTCGGGGACCACAAGCATCTTCGACTAATCCTTTCCAATCTGTGCCATGGCGTCCTAATGTGACTTGCGCCACTATGCCTCAACCCCCTATCCGTGGAGAACCTATTGTTCATGGAGTGCCTACCGGAGTTCCTCAGCCTAAGTTTTTCTCTGAGCCTCAAGCTCTCCAAAGGAATCATGTTTTTGAAGCCTCTCCTTCTTCGGAAGAGAGCACTATCCTTTTGTCGACCTTGCAACAACTCAGGGGTCGTCTTGAAAACTTAGAAAATAGGACTAGTGCTAACTTAACCACTAACCCTTGTGTACCTTACCACCCCTTGCCTCTAACCCGAGTGTGCACCGGGCTTGCCGGTGTGCCTCCTGGAGTCAAGTCGCCCTTTGTACCCCGTACCAAAGCACCCAAACCCGTGGCGTGCTTTACCACTACCTACGAAGTATACACCCTCGACCAAGCCCTCGCCCTAGGACTCGGTCCACTAGCGCCTATGGCGCTACTCCCCGACCCCACACAACCGGTGCCAGGTACCGGTAGAGGAACCAAAGCTTTTTTCAAACCCCAAACCGAACCCAAACTACCCAAGTTTTTGGGTGGAGACCTCGACGTTTACGCCGAAGATATTTTGAGGTTCTTGAGGTCGACAGGACAAGAAGACCTCAACGAAAGAGCCAATGCGGACCTTGTTATCAACGGTTGTGATAACAAGGACGTAAAAGAAGTGGTTTCGGGGGCATTCAAGAAAAGTGACTCTTGGGTAAGGTTCCTTATTACGCTCGAAAAGCTCTACCCTACTTACGTTACCGACCTAGAGCTTATTCAAGAGATAGAGCGTATCCCTCGTTTGAAGGAATACCCTACAACCGCGGACATAGCCCAATACGTCCAAACGTTTACTACGCTTACGGACCAATTGGCTACGTCCTACTACGACGACTCCAAAGCCCTCCTACACCTCCTACCTCGTGTTTCGCCCAAAACCATGGACGAAATACGTGCTACTCCCGAGAGGTTGTCTAGAATACACACTTTCAACTCTCTCGTTGACCTCCTCTACGAGTTGGCCCTCCAGAGAAAGTCGGACGCTACTTTGAAGAACTTGCACTCGATGGCTCAACTCAAGTGGCTAGACGGCAACACCAACGCCGACTCCAACGCCCCTATGAACCAAGAAGAAGCCTTTGCCCACTCGCTATGTGAGGAGTGCTTCGTGTCTTTCCAACAAGCACGAGAACAAGCAAACGGCAACCGTGGTGGTGGCGGTCGTGGCCGTGAAAAAGGTGGACGAGGCAAAGGACAAGGCCAAGGGCAGTGGTATTGGTGAAGGGAAGTTGAGGAGGACAAGCCCACCGCGCCCAAGTTCTTCGCCACCGTGTTTTGCCCCAATTGTGGGACAAAACACAACGTAAGAGACAAGGCGTGGCAAGACAGCCTTGACGCGAGGAAAGAAGAGCAAAAGCAAACGAAGAAAGGTCAAGGCAAAGAGGGGAAGGACCGAGCGAAAGGAGGAGAAAAAGGAAGTGGAGGAAAAGCGAACGAAGGAAAAGGAGGCAAAAGAAAAGACGACGACAAAGGAAAGCCTCAAGAGAAGAAACGCTTGGAAGAGTTGACGGAAGGAGAGAGAGAGAAGAAGCGAAAAAGAGTTCTCAAGCTGGAAAGGCAAGCTAAGAACCTCAAGGACTTTCTCGCAGGTCAAACGCCGGGGGAAGCCTAGGTGGACACCGAGACGACGCACCGAGGTATTGCTACCTATTGAGGGTCACTATCAATGGTGTAAGGGTGGACGCATACCTTGATACCGGCGCTACAATCTCCCTAGTCTCCTCTAGATTCGTACACTACGAGGACGTAGTTCCCAAAAATATTTGTGGGGTAAAAACGGGAGAAGGGGGAGTCACTCTCACCGAAGGCGAGATAGAAGGAGAAGTACAAGTGGGGAACCGAAAGGTACTTCAAAAGTTCCAAGCGTTCGACACCGACGCCTTTTAAGCCGTATTGGGGACGGCTTTCTTTGCACAAAACGAGTGGATAAAATATTTATCCCTTCAAGAGCCCACTCACTTGTTGGTGGTGAACGAAGAGCAAGAATGGGAAGCAATACCCCTCAAGGAGACAAAGTGTCAAAGACCTACGCTCAAGACTCTCAAGAGTTTTCCGCTGGCACTCGATAGCGAGGTGAAGCAAGAGAGTATCCTCGCTACCATGAGCCTACACCGAACGGAGAACTACACTCTCGACTCCGCCGCCAAGCGTGACGCGTTTCGAGCACTTGGCCTTAACCCGAACACGTGTAACGGCGACTTTGTCGAACTCTTTGCGTCCAAAGAGAACGCCGACGCGGAGTACTTTTGTACTCCCAAAACCAACAACACGTGGTGGTATGACTGGGGAAAGTTGGGAGCTTGGAAGATGCTCTACGCCAACCCCCCTTTCTCAAAAATACTCTACACGTTGGTAAAAGTTTATGTGGACCAAGCTACGGTCGCGTTGGTTATTCCCGAAGGGAAGAAGTGGGAAGAAAAAGAAAGACTATGGGGGCCTATACTCGAAAAGTTGACGGTGACAAAGTTGCTCTTACCTGACGTTCCTCTTTACCGACTTGACCCAAAAGAAGAGGTTTTGCCAAAGCCCCGTTGGCGAACCGCTATGTACCTAGTCTCGAGGAAGAACGTGTCCTCTAACCCCATGGAAAACGTGTCTGAGGAGATAAAGAAGTTCGTGCTAAAGCACCACCGTGGGTACGGAAAAGAAGTGAAGATGAAAACGTTTCCGGACGTGGACAAGAGCAAGGAAGAGCCCAAGCTGGAGACGCCTAAGTTTCAAGTCGAAGAAGTGGTTCAAGAAAGTCCGAAAGAGGCAAGAGAAACTCAAGAAGAGAGCGAAGAAACCTCCGACGAAAGCGGAAGTATATTCGAAGCCCCTTCCGAGTCGACTATACCCTTTTCGAACGACTCCTACACCACTATGGGCTACGACGACTTGGTCGCCAACCTGTTCTTGGCAGAAGTAGAACCTCTACAGGCTCCTTTCGAGGTAGGTAGGTAGGTGCACTCGGTCGTAGAGAGGCGCCCCATGGTTCCCCCTGGCGTCGCCCCTGTGACGAACAGGAAGAGGCTCCGCGCGTGAAGAGGGGAGGCGGCATACATCCCGCTAGACCTGACTGTTGGCCCCCAACAAAGCGGCCCCGGGCAACACCGGGAGGGCTGATCGCCGCCAGCGTGACATGCTTGTCTCGCCGGGAGGGTGTGCCCCCGTGCTTGCGCACGTCCCCTCCTTTCGGCGGAACCCTAGAGGTTCACCGGTCTTCCTGGTGTATCCCGTTCCCAAGGCATGCATGCACGTTCTTGGTCCTAGGGTTCCGAGGCGTTTGGGTGTCGCACGCTCCGCCTCGAGTTTCAAAGCAGCGCAGGCCTTAGGACGCAGCCTTACCCCCCGTCTCCGGATCTCGTTTGGCCGGGTCACCTGCATGGCACGGGCTGCCTCAGTGCCCGGGCTGTGGGCACTGGTTTTCCTACTGTTGTGCGGCGTTTGTGTTTGGGTCCGGTTTGCGGTTGGTTGTGGGTGTTGTTAACCCCGCCAGTCCTGGCTGGGGTCTTTGGTGGGTGTGTTACGGCACGGTTTGTGGTGTTGTCCCTCTACTGTCGGCTGTTTGTGGTGTTCGTGGTTGGGCTTCGGTTTCGGCCTGCTTATGGGACGTGTGTGGTTTCGTGCGCGCCCGGCTTGCCCCCCGCCGTTTCCAGTTCCGGCGTGCGGTGTGGGCGTGCGTGCTGGGCCTGGGTCTCTGCTGTGCCCCGCCCTTCTTGGCTGGGTTGTCGGGGTGTGTTTTTTGCGCTTTTTTTTTTGGTGTTGGTTGCTGGGTGTCCCTGTCCCGGGCCTTGTGGTCCCTGTCCCCCCATCCCCTTTCTTTCGGGCTGGGCTGCTGGCTCTTTTTTCTTTTTTTCGTGGTGTGTCGCTGTTCCTGGCTTGGTGTTGCCGGTTTTCGCTGGGTGGTCCCCCTGTGCCTCTTTGGGGGTCCTGTCTTCGGTGCCTTCTGGGGGGGGTTTGGCCGCCTCTGGTGGTGTTGGCGGGCGGATTGGTGGCTGTGGGCTGTTTTCGCGCCCCCCCCCCCCCCTCCCCCCTCTGCTTTTCTTTTTTTTTTGGGGGGGGGGCCTGCCTGTTCCTCCCTCTGCCTTCCCTGGGCTGGCGCACGCACTGGCCCGCATTCAGTGTTGTCTTCCGGGCTGCTGTTGGCGGTTGCGTTCTGTTTTGCCGTGTTCCGGCCCCATGGGTCGGGTGGGCTATGTAGACGTTGGGGTCGGCGCCCCTTCTTGCCGGGTTAGGTCCTGGCTCTGCTGGCTGGGCGGCTGCGCCAGGCGGCTGCGTGTGGCTCTGGGTTAGGGGGCCCGGGTTGTTCGTGTCCTTTCCCCTCTGCGGTGCCGGTTTTAACCTTCTGGGTGGTCCGCCACCGTTGTTGCCGGGCGCGCTGTGGCCCCATGTGTGGCCTGCGGTGCCGGTGTGTGGCGTGCTGGTGCGGCGCCTTCCAGGGTGTGCGGTGGCTTGCTTCGGTTAGTCCTTCAGGTTAGGGTCAGTCGGGCCGTGTTGTGCCGCTCTGTGCCGCGTCGCGCCGCGTCGTGCTGTGGCGCGTTGCACTGTGGCGCGCTGTGGTGCGGTGTGCCGTGGTCTCGCGTTGTGCCGCGGTGGGTCAGTGGAGGTCAGCCTGGCCTGTGTCGTGGTGTGGAGTGCGGGCCGGAGTGTGGCTGGCTGGTGGCGAGGGGGTGCGGTTAGGTGTGGGTGTCTCGCTGGGTCCGTGCTGTGGGGGCCTGGGCGTGCCGCTCCGGCTGATGGGTCGGGTAGGCGTCCGTCGGGTTGCCCGCCCTGGGGGCCTGTGCCTTGTTCCCGTGTCCTCTGGGGGTTTCGGTCCCTAGCCCTGGTCGCTGTGGCCGCCCCTTTGTCCTCTTCTGGTGCCTGTGAGGTGGCCCTTGTGGCGGCCGGGGTCGTCGCCTGGCGGCCAGGGCGTGGTGGTGCGCCGTGCGGCGGCGTTCCCTGCGGCTTCCTCTGTGGGTGTGGCCCGCTCTCCCCGTGTAGGTGTGCCCTCCATTACCTGTGTGGTTTCCGGTGGCTGGTGGGTGTGCGCTGGTGTGATCCGTACGTTGTCCGATGCTTGCTTCGGCGGTGCGTGTTGAGGGGTGTGCCCCCGGGAGTCGTGGGGCGTTTGGTGGGGGTGGGGCGGCGCTGGTCCCCCCGTCGTGGTATGCCCTTCCTGGGTGTGGGTCGTGGCGTTTGCCGTGGTGCCCTTTTCCTCCGCGCCTTGGTCCCCGCTCCTGCCCCTTCCTGGTTCTTGGGTGGTTTGCTGCCCCCATGTGGTGTCTCTTCCGGCGCCCTGTCCCTATGGGTGCCTGCCGTCACTTGGGGCCCCTCCGTGCCCTCTTGCCTGAGCGCCCCTTGGTGTCCCTTGCCCTCCTCTTGCCCTTGTCCTTCCCCTTCCTGGTGTGGTGGTGGCGGGAGGGGCGGGGTGGGGAGGGGGCGCCGACGGCCCAGGACTGGGAGTGGGTGGCCTGGAGCCATTGGCGGAGGGCTTTGGGGGGTGTAGGGGGGGCGGAGGCCCTGGACCGCATCGCGGAGGAGGGCCTCCCATGCCGCTTGTGGCATAATGGCCTCCGGGGCGGCCTCGTTGGGGTCGGCGGGGGTGCATGTGCGCACCTCCTCGAAGGTATGCACCATGTGCACCCCATCGTGCCTTCCCGCTCCCCCGGCCCACTTCACCCACCGGCGGAGCTCCTGCAAAGCGGGGGCAGACCACCAGGTGAGGTGGGCGGGGCCTGGGGGGGGTTTGGTTTGGTTTGGGTCAAGGCCTGTGCCGGACGCCCTGGCCCACAGTCAGCACTCGCCTTTGTGCCGACACGACTGGGCTAGGCGAATCGCGGTTGTCCGGTCCCAAGGCCTGCCGGACTGTTGACCGCCCCCGTACCCCGTGGTGGCACACACGGGAGGGAGATGCCGCCGTGCCTGTGTGTGTGGCGCGCACGGGGCAGGTGGGTGGGGCGTGCATGCTGGTGGCGCTTGTAGGGCATGACGGGTCACACGGCTGCGCCGCGCCTGGCCCTGCTCGCTTGCGCCTGCGTGTGGGGGGTTGTGTGATGCCTGGTGCTCCAGGCCCCGGCAGGGAGGCCATGGGAGCCTGACGCTGAGCCCGCCGGGGGAGTGTTCGGTCTGGACACGCCGCCTCCCGGTCATTGACATGCTGCCAGCGGCCCCACGACTGCATGAGGCACGGGGGCGCGCTCCCTGGGCGCACGACTGGGCGGGTCCACACCTCCTGACTGCCCAAGGCACTGGTGGTGTTGTCGTGGACTGGACCCTCCGCCCACGGCGTTGAGGGACGGCATGGGGAGGGGCTCCAGGGCGCGCCGAGCGCTGCCCTGCCCTGGAGCCTGCCCGGGCTCGGGGCCTGGGTGGCGGTGCTACTGCCCGCGTAAACGGGGGGGCCCAGAGGGCACACCACCCGAGTGACCGCTCCGTAAGGAAGGGGGGGGGGGGGGCAGGGGTCGGCAGGTGGCTGTCTGGCCTCCAGGGGTCGCCCACAACTGAACTGGAGTGCACGGGGCTGTGCTGGCCTGGGCGTCTGTGATGAAGTTGGAGGGGCACGCGCACACCTGGAGGTTCCCTGGGCAGGCCGCTCAAGGGATACCCACAGCAGTCAATCTGCGAGCCCTGCACAGCCTCCACTTTTTGGGCCCTGAGGGCGCCGACTCCGTGCACCCCTCCCGTCGGGGGCGCAGGCGGGGGGGGGGGGGGGTAGTGGTGGTTGGGTCTACCTGCTCACGTGTTTGGGAGAGGAGGACCACCTGCTGGGTTACCATGCGGGTCCCAGATCCCAACATACTCGTCGTTCGGCGTCTGCTCCCTGTCCATGTGGGGAGGGACCTTGATCCCCATGTGACGGCCTGCAGTGAGTGCGAGGGTGCGAGGGCATGCGGGGGGGGGGGGGGGGTGCTGGGCCTGCTTTCGGTCCGGCCCCATTTCTGTTGGGGGGGGTAGGGGCAGCAAAAGGTCTGCTCCCCTGTTTCCTGGTCCCCAAGGGGAACCAGCCCACGGCCTGCACCCTCGCTTTGTGGTGGCTGAAATTTGGGCCGACAGAGGGAGGGGGGGGGGGGGGGGGGGCTTGAGGCGGTGTCTAGTTCAAGACAGCTAAAGGTGGGCGGGGCCTGGGGGGGGGAGGGGTCCGTGCCCGGGGTCCTGGAGCGGCGGGGGGAGGACGTGGACCTGTGGTGGTGGTGGGGGTGGCGGTGCCTGGGGGAGCGGGAGCGGCGCCGGCGGGGGCTGGGGTGGAGGACGGGTACGGGCGGAGGGCAGAACGGGAGGGGGAGGTGGACATGGGGCGGCGGTGGCGCGCTTTGTGGCGTCCGGGGGAGCGGGAGTGGTGGTGGCGGGGGCTGGGGGTGGTGGATGGGTATGGGCGGCGGGGGGAACGGGGAGCCCTGTGGGGCCTGTCGGGGGAGGGGGAGGTGGACGTGGGGCGGCAATGGCGTGCCTGGCGGCGTCGGGGGGAGCGGGAGCGGTGGTGGCGGGGGCTGGGGGTGGGGGTCTTGTATGGCCGGAGGGGGGAGGGGGAGGTGGACATGGGGCGGCGCCGGCGCTCGTGGTGGCGCCCGGGGGAGTGGGAGCGGCGGGAGGGGGGTCTCGGGGGGTCTTGATGGCACCTGGGGGAGCGGGAGCGGCGCGAGTGGGTGGTTGAGGCGCGGTGGCGGTGTGGGGAGTGTGGGCGCCGGGGGCGAGTGTGCCGTGCGGGGGGGGAGCGGGAGCGCCGCCGTGTGCGGGACCGGGCCTCATCGCTCGAGTCGGGCCAGTCAGGGGGCGTCGGCGGGTCCTGGGGGGCTTCGCGTGGTGCCGCCTGGTACTCAGGGGGGGGGAGGGGGAGGTCCACTGTCGTCTCTGGATCCGCCACGTAGGGGTGTGGTGGCGGCAGCGGCTGGTGGTATGGGTCGAGTGACTGTCCTTGGCGGGGTTGGGCCCGGGGGGCCCCTTCGGCGTGGACGTGGTGGCCGGGGGGATACGGTTCCTGGTACGGGGGGGGTGGCTGGTACGGGGGGGGTGGCCCCTGGCGGTAGGTGGGGTATGCGGGTGGAGCGCTCGGTGGCTGCCATCCCATTCGCTGGTGCTGTTCGTGCACGGGGGGTTGTGGCCCAGTGGGGTAGGGTGGTGGGCAGTGGTAGTGGTGGGGGTGGTGTTGGTAGTGGTGGTGGTAGGTCCGCTGGTGGTGGTGGTGTTGGTAGTGGTGGGGTTGGTGTTGCGGGTATGGCCCATGGACCCCTTGTGGGTTTTCCGGTCCCCCTTATGGGGGTGGGGGGTTGGGCAGCCCCTGGGGCTGCACTATGTCGTGGGCAGGGGGGGCGGGTTGGGGGCCGGGCTTGACGGTGACGGTGGTCGAGGGGTCCCACGTCCCTGGGTCGGTTTGGCCGGCGGTGGTGATGGTTTGTGGGGGATGGATGACGGTGCGCTTGGTGACGGGGATGTGGACAAGGGCTTGGACGGGGTCGTGTTGGGTGGCCGCCTCTGCGGTGGTGGTGGCTGCCGCCGGGAGGGGGGCGTGGGTTGTGGTGGGTGGGGGGTCCTGGCTTGGGTGAGGGTCCAGGTTGGGGCGCTGTCGGTTGGGTTTGTGTCGTTGCGTTTGTGTTGTTGTGTGTGCTCGCGTGGGCGCCGGCTTGGGTTTGGGGTCGGGTTAGGGGTTGGGGTCCGGTCCCAGGTTGAGGAGGACCTCTGTCCGGAGGTGTGAGGGCGCCGATGTCGGGTCGGGGGTCTTCCCGGTGCGTTGCCGGGGTGCCTGAGTCGCCTGTGTGGGGGACGGGGGGTCGGTGCGTGCGGCCGCGGCTTTGGCTTTTGCCGTGGCCTTGATGATGAGGGCGGCGGGGAGGGGGGGGTCGGAGGATGAGGTGGAGGAGCTGGATGAGGCTGCGGATGAGGAGGAGGTGGTGGACGCGGGTTGGGCTGTGATGCGGGCGGGCTTGCGGGCGGCAGCTTCTGCTGCGGCCACGACGGGGAGGATAGAGGGCATGTCCTCGGGCTGTAGGTTGGGGGCGGGCGGCGGGGGGGGCCCGGTCCTGACCTGGTGGCCCGGCGGGCCGATCTGGTCGGCAGCGGCGGAGGAGGGAGGCGCGGGGCTGTGGCCTTCTCCTTCTGGGCTTGGCTGGGTCCGGGTCCTGCAATGTGTGAGGTGGTGTGGGTTGGCGTCTGCGGGGGGGAACAGTTCGCGTGGGCTGCATTCAGGGGCCGGGGGGGATGGCCTGGGTCTTCTGGGGTGTGTGCGGGGGGCGTGGGCGGGCCACTGGGTGGGGTGGGCGTGCCGCGGGGCGCGGGGCTCCTCTCGGCGGATGTGTGTGGGTTGTCGAGTGTGGGGGGTGGTGAGGGGTGTCCGGCGGGTGGGTGTGTGGCGGGTGTGTGCTCGTGTTCGGGCGGGTGGGGGAGGCCCGTGTCGCGGGGCACGGGGGTGCGCGCGATGGTGGGCGTGTGTGGGTCTCCGGGTGGGCAGCGAGAGGGGACCCTACGTGCTCATTTGGATCAGGTACTTCACACAGTGGTTTTACCCGGTTTAGCCCGGTTGAACTGGGAAGGGGCGCGGTTGAACCGCTGAACCGCGGTTGAACCGCGGTTGAACCACCGCCAGCGCTGGCGGTGGCGGCTACGCCAGCGGCGCGCGCGTTTCTGAACAAAATATTTGCATAACCGCCTGAAACTGACGCGTGACAAAGCTTTTTTAAAAAAAATTAAAAAATGTCCCACCACTGGCTGCAAGTGGTGAACGACCACTACAGCGGGTGGGGGGACCAACAGCTGGTGGACGACTTGTTCACCTTTTTTTGCACAAACGGCACGACAAAACGCCTATGGAAACAACTTGCTGACCGAATTGGTAACACACAGAGGGCTTCCAAACAGACAAAAAGGGCTACAAAAAAAGCTTTCACAGGATCCGACGCCGTGCGCCTCATTTTGAACCTTGGGATGCCGAAGCGAAGGTATGTGGCATAATGCACACATGCCTACAAGTGGTTCAACGGGGTTCAACGGGGTTCAACGGTGCGGTTGAACCCTTATCACAAATGAACAATTGTGATTGTGCTTCATGACAACGTTTGCACGGCAAAATAATCGCTTAATGTTGCCCAAAGCATGCACATATGAGTTGCAACGTGTTGCCCGCGTCACAAATGTGAATACTTTGTGGTTTGTACCATTGCACGCTTTTTGGTGCCATGACGGCAACCCATTCAACCGCCGGTTCAACCGCGCACTTTATCCCAATTTCTCGGTTCAACCGTCCCTAGGTACAAGAAGCTTATTTCGTGGGCCGATGCCAAAGAGAAGAAAACCCGTGCAAGCACCGTCCCATGGACACATTGCTTTCCGTCGTATGCAACGATGGATAAAGCTTGGTCCACGTTAAGTAAGAGACAAGTACTAAAAACGACCATAAAGGATGGAAGAGTTGGGGTTCGTTGGGATGTGGATGATTGGATACAATATATAGGTGATCAAAGGGATGTGCTAGAAGAAATGCACTTCCCAAGATTTAGGGATGATCACCCCTATGTACTTATAGTGCGTGGTGATGGGTTTCCATGTGGAGCAAGGTCATGGTGCCAAATTGCATGTGGTTTTGCAAACAACATGCAAAAAGCACGAACTTTGCTCTACAATTGGACCCTTGACCTTGCTCTCGTAAGTGAGCATGAAACGGATCTTGTGCGTGTCCTCTTTGGAGAGACACTAAAAAAAATACAACAAATTATTGACCGTGGCTACATGTTGCTCCGAGGGTTTTGGGTGCGAACGGTTGTCATTATTGGAGGCGATAGCCCTTGGCTTCGTCATATACTTGGTCTATCAACATTTTATGAAATTGGTTCAATTTATTCTTTTGCGACATGGTCTAGGGAGAAAGAAAGATGGGTAGGGTGTGAATGGCGACGAAGTACAAGACTTGAAGCAAAATTCCTAAAGTATAGGAAACAAGGAGTTAGTTGTGTTGGCGCAAAAGGGTGCATCGAAAGTCCATTATTGAAAGTGGATGACCGTATAGGGTGTGTCATCATGTGTGTTCTTCATCTTGTGATACGATGTGGTGAATACTTAACAACGTTTGTGCGCACACGAGCCACAATGTTGACGGTACCACAACGATCGAAGGTTCAAAGCCTCCTAAAGGACGCTAAGAGCAATGTTTCTTTGAAAGGCCGGTCCTTCCCCGATGGGGAAGAGACATGGCACTTGTTTGCCAATTGGTTGCCCATTGCAAAGAGTTTGCGTCTAACACCACATGTCACCACTACCGTTGAGGACATGGGGAAATTGCTAACCGCTATCTATCGGTGGACATATGATCCATTCGTCCAAGGGTGTGCACAAATTGCAAAGAGGTTTCAAAACACAATATGTCCCCATAAACGATCCCCCTACTTGCTGTGGCTCCGCAACGAGGGGGCCATCGTATTGGGTAATTTGCAACCTTGCGGGGGGGCCATGTTTTGTGGCGACATTGTTGAGTCGCTTAACTATGTCTTTAAAGACAACTTTCTAACCACAAGTTCCCGGGGTGGTGGTCGTAAGGCTACCAAGGAGGAAAAGGATGAGGCAATGCTCCGCCATGCGCACGAGCGCACCTTCCTCTACAAGGAGATGCCTCGATGGGACGGGCGGCGGCGACGGGAAGATGAGCACGTAGTGCACGCTCAATTGGAAGTTGGCAACTAGGATGTGTGTGTGTGGTTCAACCGTGGTTCAGGAGGTTCATCCGCGCGGTTGAACCGGCTTCCCCACGGTTTCACCCCTGCTTCTCTCAGGTGCCTTTGCACCATGGACCCCGAGTCTTTGGGGAAGGCCTTGCAGGACTGCCTGCGGGCACTGGGTACGGGCCAAGGCGCCGATCCCCCTGCCGCGCCAGCGCCACAAGCAGCGGCAGCGCCTCCAGCCCCCCACCTGGCCGACAAGTTCCCGCTGAAGGAAGAAGTGGTGGTCCACAACACCTGAAACCCCGACACCACCCTGGCGCCCGAGACGCCTGAGTGGCGGTGGCTGGCTGACGTGACGCCGAAGTACGTGTTCCGCCGTGCCATGACGCTGTGGATGAAGAAGCACCGCCAAGAAGACAAGGATGGGGTACAGTCGTACCCCTGGGAGACGAAGTGCCTGAGCGCCGGGGAGTTTTCGGAGTGGAAGGTCTGCTGTTGTCTTGTTGTTTGCTAGTTGATTGTGCTGGTGTTTTTCGGTCTTTTGGTAGATGTTTTGATATGGCGCATGCTGCGTTTCGTTGCTGTGTGTTTTTCTGTTTATGAATGTTCTGATGTGCGTTTTTCTGATTGTAGGTGCTCCGTGTGGGTCTGTCGAGCGACCCCCAGGGCCACATGTCCCTGGACGAACCAGGGCCGGATGCCCTGTTCAGGATATGGGCCACCGCGGGGTGCGGTGTTGCCAGGAGCGCGTCCTGGTTTGGCGCGGACTCCGTGGGCCGCGGCGGTGGTCACAGCGCAGGACACGGTCCGCGCTTCTTCTTCAAGGCCCCAGTGGAGTTGCCACCAGGCTGGTTCGACGAATCGGAGGTCCAGCGGTACACGGCGACTCCGAGCAGCATGCTGGCTATGGGCGCCACCATCTCAGGTGGGGGAAAGCACAAGAAGGCCAAGGCAAGCGCCGCGACGGCAGCAGCGGCGCCACCGGCAATGGCACCATCGCCATTCGTGCAGCCAAGTGTGGTTCAAGCGATCCAAGGGGTGCAACAGGTGTGCAGTAGTTCAACCGGCGTTTCAGCGGGTTCAACCGTGCGGCTGAACCACCTTCACCGTCTTCAACCGTGCACTTTTGAGCGTCGACTTCCTACACACTGAAGCGCGTTCTCCCACTTCTGCGGTTCACCGGCCTCCTTGCTTTCTCTGCAGTTGACCGCCAGTGATGTGCCTGAGCACATGTTTGTGGTGGATCGGCGTGGCCCTGGCATTGTCGTCCGCGGGCGATGGCCACCCATGCCCATCGTGGAGTGGTGGGACGTGTGGTATCGGCAGATCCCCCGCGCCGCTCAAGTGGTCGACCGCATGAGTCGTGGCGTGCAGCGGGGCTTGCGGGAATTGGGCAATGCCGGGCAAGGCAGTCTCGCGCCAGAACGGCAGAGGTCAACGCCTCTGGAGTCCAGTCCAGCCGTCACCACCGCGCCCCAACCAAGTCCTGTGGGAGAGAGCTTTGAGGAGTTCTACAAGAGTGTGTGGGACCGCCCACTTGGAGCACGTGCAGCATCCGAGAGCAGTGGAAAGGCCCCCAAGCCTCCACGTCTTCCAGCACCACCGCCACCCGAAGAGACGACCACCCCTGGCAGCAAAGTGGTTCCGAAGTCCCTGTTTCACTCCGCCCGGAAGGAGCTCCGGAAGGAGAAGCGGCCAAGTGCAAAGGCTGAAGCACCGCCCGCGAAGGCCCAAGTCTCTGGCGACAAGAAGCCGAAAAAGAAAGCCAAAACTGGCAGCGGTGCTTCCTCGAAAAAGCGGAAAATCGCCCCGGACAGCAGTGAGACGGACGAGTCAGACCCCCTTTTTGAAGAGCACGAATGGGTCCCAGCCGCAAAGCATATCCCAAAGAAGAAGAAGAAGAAGGTAGTTCCGGCCCCCAGTTCCGACAGTGACTCCGGCAAGCTCCCCAGCGACACGGCGCGGGATGTAAAGGCCCTGGCAACAGAGTTGGCTGCGGGATCGAATGATGGCGACGAGGAGAAAGCGATCAGGGCAGAATCGGCGCATGCGTCAGCTCTGGAGGTGTGCGCGGTTGAACCGGTGAAGTGTAGTTCAACCGCACGCTTGAACCGCCTGAACCACGGTTTCACTATTTTTTCCTTTTTGCAGAGCCTGGATCAAGCCGAAGAACGACGACTGGCGGTTGAGGACACGCGCAAACAGCTGCGACAGCGGTTCGGATGGGCGGCCAACACGCCGATTCGATGGGTCATTGTGGACGGTCCTGATGGCGAGCCACGTCTGGCCGTGGGTACCCCGGGGAAAGCCACGAAGGGGACCCCCCGGCCCAAAAAGGGGGAAGAATTGGTCTTCCTTCCCCCACAGTGGGAGGAGGAGGGCGATGCAGCTGGGACAACGTGGCCAGTTATTGCAGTCAAGGACAGCACAAGCTTCAGTAACCCCCACGCTGCCGAGGAGGCGTTGAAAGAGCGCCGCGCCCAGAAACAGGAAGCGATCGATGAGGAGGGCAAGAAGACAATGGAGGACTCCCCCTCGTACAGTCCACTCGAGGAGAAGGAGGTCACTCCCGCGCCGGAAGCTGAAGCGATCGATGAGGAGGGCAAGAAGACAATGGAGGACTCCCCCTCGTACAGTCCACTCGAGGAGAAGGAGAGTGACAATGGGGTTCCTGTGCCGACGCCTCCCGTGATTCCAGAGCCAAAGGAGACTGAGAAGCACATTCCTGTGCCTAGTCCGCCGGAGGTGCCAGAGCCAAAGGAGAGTGAAGAACAGGTGGTCAAAGAGGAAAAGGTGGAGTCTGCTGGTCCAGGGGTGCAGGAGCACCAGCACAGTGGGGAGGACTCGCCTGCAGCCCCGGTTGGGCAAGAGGAGATTGAGGAGGTTGGTGAAGCGCCGAAGGACGAGGAAATGCCTGCATGTAAGCAGGAAGATAACGAAGAGGCAGCCCCAGAGGTTGGTGCACCAGTGCCTCACGTGAAGGAAGAGCCACTCCCAAACGACTGACTTTTTACGTGCCTCAAGGGAATGAGGGGGTGGCAGTGGCGGGAAGGACATCGAGCACGGTACCGTAGGCAGTTGTGGGGGGCCGTAATGGTGCAGGGGCATCACCGTGTGCAAGTTGCAGTGCAAACGAGGAGAGATCCGGAACTGGTCCGGCGCGTGAACGCACACATCCGAAGTGTACTCCCCCAACTAACCTACACTGCGCTCGCAGTGGTCCATGGGGTGGGCGATCATCCCATGCTTGTACATATGCATTAAAAGGATGACAGTCCCCTTACGGGGGAAATAGCCCTGGGTGATTTTGTGGGGGGGGAACTGTTTACCAGTGCCCTACTTTGTGCAAATGGGCCTTCTCGTCCTGCATGGATACGTTGGGGGCGTGATTTATTATGGGGACACATTGTGGATCCTCGATATGGGGTCATGTTTAACGCTCTTAGGCCCCACGTGCCTCTGGCGTGGTCTGGACAGCGCATTGTGCTCGTACCGTACACAGGCATTGCATGGGGACGTCTGCCTGTGGCGATGCAGAACGAACTGGTCACGTTTGGCTTCCCAAGGTGAAGATGTGTTTTTTGTGTAGCGCTTCGTGCAACAGCGGTTGAACCGGTGAAGCCGGTTCAACGGAGCGCCTGTCCAGCGGTTGAACCACCTCGAAAGCCGGTTACATTTTAGTGCAATCTATGAGGAAACAAGCTTCTGACAATCAAGTGTAGGCTTGCATGTAATTGTTGTTCACTAAAAAGGGTCCAAAGTCCTAAGGGGAATCCAAACAAGGCGCAGGGGTGTATGTCACCACGCCTAACGAAAAGTTGATGGTGAAGCCGTGCGGTTTCACCAATACAGCCGCCGCCACTGGCACCTACAACACCACCGCCGTGAAATATGATCCAAGAGAAATATGTCTCCAGTGTTTTGCACCAATGAGGTAAGAAGGTTTTCAAAAACATTCTTTTTAGGGGGTGTGGCATCTCTTGCAGGGCTGAAAAATAGCGGTTTTCAGGTTGCTACTTAGCAATTTGTTGCTGTACCTCGATAGGGGTTCAACCGTGGGGAAGCCGTAATGAAAGTGCGCGGTTGAACTCGGTTGAACCACGGTTTCACTTGGGTAATTCAAGGGTACCTGATCCAAATGAGCACGTAGGGGAGGGGCTTGGGCGGGGATCGTGCGGTGGGGTGCGTTGTGTCGGTGTATGTGTCCGCTCGCCGCGGCGCACTTGCGTGGCGAGTTGTAGGCCGGGCGGTTTGGAGGAGAAGCTTGCCGTCTTCTGCTGCCGCGGCAAGGATTTCGCAGACGAGCTTGCGTATCTGGTGGCCCTCTTGGTCAGTGGTGGGAAGGGGGTATGCTAGCTTTGGGCTAAGACCCATGGGGCTGAGGACCCTGTGGATGGCGTGGTACCCGCAGGTGAGGGATTGCTGCGGTCTGGGGGGGGGGGGTTTGGCCGCGTGTCCGGGCCCGCCTCGACTTGTGTGTGGGCGCTGGGGATGGCCCAAATCCAGGGCACGGTCCCCGTGGCTGGCCAGCGGCGCCTAATCCAGTGGGTCAGGCAGAGCATGGCCAATCCCAGGTGGTAGCCCGCCTTCCCTGAGGTGATTTGGGCCAGGGCGCGGGCTGGGGGCTTGTCCCCTGGCTGGAGGACGCCCCTGAGGACGCGGTGCTGGGTGGCGGGGTCCCCTACTGCCCCTGGCGGGGCGGTCCCTGGGGCGAGCATGGTGTCTGTCCCTTTGACGAGCCATTGCGGCCGGGGGACGTAGCCGTAGCGGCTATCACGTAGTAGTGCCCGCGCTCGAGGACTGTAACCCAGACCTCCGGCGGGGGGTGGTCACTGTCTGTAGGTGGGGGGGGGAGGTCGTCGTCTGGGGTGCGGAGGCCGGCGGCACGGAGGGCGGTGTCGCGGGTTGGTGCGGTGGCCTGTTCCCACTGCTCAGGGCGGTTCGGGTCCACTGGGTGGTCCTTCTCCGCTGGGGCCCATCGTAGGCGTACGGTCCCTCGACGCGTGACGTTGATGTCGGTGTCGTGTGTCAGGGCCTGGCCCCACTCGATGGGGGGGATCCAGACGTGCTGGCCCTGGGTGTGTTTGCGGGCTCGCCAGAGTACGAGGTCTACGATGGTCTCGTGGACGCCGTTGCCTGGGGTGGTCAGGTCCCGGAGGGCTTTGACAGTGAGCTTGGTCCAGTCCTCTTGTAGGCGGTACCAGCCCAGGGGGGTGGTCGGGGCCCTGCCTTGGAGGGTTGCTCGGAGGAGGTCGGGGTCGCGGATGGTGGCCGGTGTGAGGGGGGGGTGCCCCGGGTCCGGGGGGGGTGGGCTGGATGGGTTGCCGGGGTCTTGCGCGTCTACGTCGACGTATGGTTGGCCCTGGTTGGGCTCGGCCGGGCTGGGCGGTGCTGGGTGGCTTCTTGGGTGAGAGATGGGCCTCAGGGCGCTGTGGTGGTGTCTTGGAGGCCTGCGGATGGAGATGGGCAGGGCGTGCGGGGCGCGGAGTGGGTTAGTGGACGTCTGGGTCATGCACGGCATGGGAATGGATGAGACGCTGCATGTGTTCCCTGGCGGTGGGGTCGGTGAGTTGCTCCGCGTGTGTTAACAGGGGGTGTTTGCGGTGTACCATTTGGGCCGCTGCTCTGCGGACTGCCTCTAGCTGGAGGTGCGCTGCTGCCTCCATGGGGCTTTCGGTGTGTTTGTTGAGGTGTCGGTGCAGGGCCTGTGTCACCGCTCCTCTCATGGTGGCTTCTTTGACCAGGGGATCCCGGAAGAGGTGTTCGGTGGCCTGGTGTGCGTGGCTGTGGGTTGGCCATCCTTCGTGTTGTCGTAGGGTTTCTGCCGGGGACCAGCCCACTAGCGTGTCCCTGCCTGTATGGAGGGGGCATTTCTTGAAGTGTTCCCAGTCCTCCGGGGTGGTGTGGTCGCACGGGCAACGGGTGTGTTCTTCGGGGATGTGGATGTGTTTGCGGGCGAGCCATCTGGCGACCCTGGTGAGTAATGGTAGTTGCTCCCTGAGAGCTGGATGCGTCGTTTTTGGAGGTGGGCTGGGACGTTTGCTGGGCGCAGCGCTGAGTGGTAGAGGGGGATTTGCAGTCTGTCCTGGAGCTCCTGGATGTCCGCCCGGCTGTCTGCGTCGCCGAGCACGCGGGCGAGATGTTGGATGGGGTTGGGGTAGTGGTATGCTCTGTCGTGGGAGGAATAGGGGGCGTCCTCTGGTACCCAGTCCGGGGTCTGATGGGGCTCGGGTACGGGGGGTATGTGGTGGAGGTGTGTGTGGTTTTGGCCGAGGTCAGGGATCTGGAGGGCTGGTAGGTGCGTTGTGCGCTGGTGTACTGCCTGGTTGTCCACCTTACCATTTCCGTATTGGTGTCTGTGGGACTCTGGTTTCACGATGTGGAGTTGGACGTAGGGGGGAAGGCTGCGAAGGGCTTTCCGGAGCAGCAGTGCCTGGGTGCCGAGGCTCGTTGCGGTGGCTCTGTGAAGTGGTTGCCTTGCTATGCGGAGGTGCAGGTGTGTGTCGACAGTGGCGTCTACCACGAACCAGACCCGGACGATGTGCGGGAGGTGGGCGGGTAGGTGGGCCGCGATCTCGGTGATGGCGTCGGCCATGGCCCCTAGCTCCCCGTCGGAGAAGGCCCCATAGGTGGTGTGGCCCGTGTGGTGGTCCATGTGGTAGTGTCCCCCGGTGTGGGTTAGCTGCAGGGTGGCCCCCCCGGTGATGGGCGTAAGGGCGGATTCGCCTGAGGCGTCGGTGAAGAAGAGCCGGTCCGCTCCGGGAGAAGGGGGAGTCACTCTCACCGAAGGCGAGATAGAAGGAGAAGTACAAGTGGGGGACCAAAAGGTACTTCAAAAGTTTCAAGCATTCGACACTGACGCCTTTTGAGCCGTATTGGGGACGGACTTCTTTGCACAAAACGAGTGGATAAAATATTTATACCTTCAAGAGCCCACTCACTTGTTGGTGGTGAACGAAGAGCAAGAATGGGAAGCAATACCCCTCAAGGAGACAAAGTGTCAAAGACCTACGCTCAAGACTCTCAAGAGTTTTCCGCTGGCACTCGATAGCGAGGTGAAGCAAGAGAGTATCCTCGCTACCTTGAGCCTACACCGAACGGAGAACTACACTCTCGACTCCGCCGCCAAGCGTGACGCGTTTCGAGAACTTGGCCTTAACCCGAACACTTGTAACGGCGACTTTGTCGAACTCTTTGCGTCCAAAGAGAACGCCGACGCGGAGTACTTTTGTACCCCCAAAACCAACAACACGTGGTGGTATGACTGGGGAAAGTTGGGAACTTGGAAGATGCTCTACGCCAACCCCCCTTTCTCAAAAATACTCCACACGTTGGTAAAGGTTTATGTGGACCAAGCTACGGTCGCGTTGGTTATTCCCGAAGGGAAGAAGTGGGAAGAAAAAGAAAAGCTATGGGGGTAGGTGGGAGATGGCCGCTCCTGAGAATCGCCGACCCTGCTCCTGAGGAGTCAGCTCCTCAGGAGCACCGACCCTGGCTCCTCAGGAGCACCGACCCTGGTGCTGCTCCTCGGGAGCACCGACCCTGATAAATGCTCCTCAGGAGCACCGACCCTGTACCACCTCCAGGGTCGGCGATTCTCAGGAGCGGCGGTTGTCCTGTTAAGCATTTTGCTCCTAAGGACCCGGGGTCATTGCTCCTCAAGAGCTAGGGGCGTGGCTCCTCAGGAGCTAGGGTCAAAGGTTGGCATTGCTCTGCAGGAGGGAGGGGTTCGGGAAAAAAAAATCAAAATTTGACAGTCAACTATGGTCTATTTATGGTGTCTTCCATGATGTATGCATTTAGAAGTGGAATGGTTGTCATGAAATTTCAATTGTTGGTTTTCCCCAGCATATGCGCCATAATTGATTACGCTGATATTTTCTACTTTGGAAACGACCTCTCACGAGCTTAGAAAAAAAAAAAGGCTGTTGAACCAGAACACACCAAAACAAGGTATCACGATTTGTATGTCGCGAAGCGCCCTGATTCAGGCAGCAGGAGAAAATGAACTTGCGTCCCCATTCAAAGCTGAACCATACACAAATGTTCATTCGTACATCCAACTCACTCATCCATCATTAGAAGCTTTCGCCGTGTTCCAAATTACGCCTGTCCACGATTAGTTGTAAGTCGTTGGTGACCAATGGTTGACAACGGGATGACCAGATTGCTGGGTAAATAACTGGTCCCAAGCCGTCACTCTACCCTTGAAATCGAAGACAATGATGGTCACAGTTTCAGCACTGCAGCTTCGTCAACAGCATTTGGACGTTCAAGGGCGGAAAGCACGTGCAGTACATCCTCGACCAGATAACTGACAAGATCGGTGAAAAATTGAAGAGGAAGGTATTTCAGCGGGGGGGGGGCAAACCTGTGCGCCCTTTGATGCGTTTTGATCATTTTTGTGTAGTTTTCGATCATTGAGTTCTTGTCGTAGTGTGGGGGTGGTTGCGTGGACTTCAAGTTGTGCAAGATCCACTGCACAAGTTGTGCACTGTGCACAACAAATGCAAAGATGCTTGACGACACAGCGGTGAGAGGCTGCCAACTCTCCTCTTCTTTTGGCTGCATCAATGAATGCGAATCTTCTAAAGTAAGGCAGATGAAGTGCAATTTTGTGGTTTCTCCCGCAACCAATGGAATTGATGGTAGAAAAGGTGGTGTTGATTGCTATGTGATTGGTGCCAATACAAAATGTCAATTGTTATACACATGTATTTAGGTTTAAGTGCTTGCTGCATGGTTCTTTGGCTAAGGCATTAGGAAAAAAGGTTGATTGAAAAAGATAGCACAAGAGGTTAAAGACTAAAAATGCCCAATCAAAGCAAAAACATCGTTTTCATTGCGGTTTCAAAGTAGAGGCAATGATGTTGTTTGCAAAACAAAATTACACCCAAGTTGCATGGCTATAAGAGCTTCAAATTCACCTTTTTGGGACGAAGTATTTTGTTAATTGACGTTGGTCACAAAGCAAACATTGAAGCAAAGGAAACAAATGTCTAGTAGACTTTCTAAAGCGCAATGGAACTTTTGGGTTGTTGGTAATGTTCCAAGAATGATGCGGAGCGGATATTGAAATGATGCGAAACAACAAGTACAAAGTGAAAAGCACTTAGGTTTGTTTTAGCTCCCCGAAAGACACGGACAGTGCTCCTCCGGAGCAAAATTGCTCTTCAGGAGCAATAGTGGTTCTTCCCAAGATCAGTGATTCAAACAAACGACTTGGTTCACTGAACGATTTTTGGAGGAAACCTCTAGTTGAACCTCCAAAGCTAACAAAAATGCAACTTTGATCTGCCTTGTTGGCAATCTTGCATGCATGATGGGCACCGTGTACGAAAAAGTACACATAAGTAATCAAAAATTGGGAATAAGTCTTTTTGTTTTGGTTCCTGAGGGCCGCCTCCGTTCGGAAGCAGAATCGTTCCCAAGGATCAGAGGTGGTGTTCTTCAGGATCAATGATGTAGACATTAGGAAAGCCTGTAAGAGTCCAAAAATGCGACTTTTATCCAAGTTGTTGGCAACTTTGCAGCCACAATCGGCACCCTTTGTAGAAAATATGCAAAGTACTCAGCTAAAAGTGAAAAAACAACCTTTTTCTGTTTTGGCCCCTCAGGAGCCAGGGTCGGTGCTCCTCAGGAGCCAACTTGCTCCTCAGGAGCAGGGTCGGTGCTCCTCAGGAGCCAACTTGCTCCTCAGGAGCAGGGTCGGTGCTCCTCAGGAGCCCCCTCAGGGTCGGTGCTCCTCAGGAGCCAGGGTCGGTGCTCCTGAGGAGCACCCCAGGGTCGGAGCTCCTCAGGAGCCAGGGTCGGTGCTCCTCAGGAGCAGGAGCCAGGGGTGGCTCCTGTCAGGAGCGGCCATCTCCCACCACCCGCTATGGGGGCCTATACTCGAAAAGTTGACGGTGACAAAGTTGCTCTTACCTGACGTTCCTCTTTACCGACTTAACCCAAAAGAAGAGGTTTTGCCAAAGCCCCGTTGGCGAACCGCTATGTACCTAGTCTCGGGGATGAACGTGTCCTCTAACCCCATGGAAAACGTGTCTGAGGAGATAAAGAAGTTCGTGCTAAAGCACCACCGTGGGTACGGAAAAGATGTGAAGATGAAAAAGTTTCCGGACGTGGACAAGAGCAAGGAAGAGTACAAGCTGGAGACGCCTAAGTTTCAAGTCGAAGAAGTGGTTCAAGAAAGTCCGAAAGAGGCAAGAGAAACTCAAGAAGAGAGCGAAGAAACCTCCAACGAAAGCGGAAGTATATCCGAAGCCCCTTCCGAGTCGACTATACCCTTTTCGAACAACTCCTACACCACCATGGACTACGACGACTTGGTCGCCAACCTGTTCTTGGAAGAAGTAGAACCTCTACAGGCTCCTTCGACTCCTTCCGAAACTCCTAACCTCGAAAAACTTCTTTCACATGTTTCTGTCCCACTAGAATCGATGACGAGCGAAGAAGACGAACGTGAACTCCGTCTCCTACACGCACGCCCGAGTAAAAATCCGTTCCCTTCTTCAAAAGAAGATTTGAAAGAAACTCGTCTCCTTCTACTAAATCAAATTGACAGACTCCAAAAACTGGAGCTAAAAGAAAAATGGAAAAGCATGGTCTACCTAGACGAGTACGACGGAGAAGATGTGACGTATTTCGATGTCGGCGAAGAATTGGTCATGCTTCACGAACTACACAAAGCATTGGAACAAGAAGAACAAGAAATTGAAGGAGAAGAAGAAAAGAAAGAAGAAAGAAAAGATCAATTACGCCGGAAAAACATCAAGAGACTAAGAAAGAAAGTCAAAGAAAAGAAGAAATTTGATCACCAAGAGAATCAGATGATTTTGGACCCCGAACAGGTCCTAGCCCTCAAAACATTGACGGAGCAAGATGAAAAATCTAAGAAACAAGAAATAGGTGCGTCCGATCTACGAGCATCTGAAGACCTCAAGATTTCGCTCGACAAAATGGATGTTGACGAGAGGATCAAGAAAATCATCCTGCATTTCTCTGACATTTTTGGTCCGTTACCTCCACCCGGATCGGTGAAGAAACTCGTGACCATGGACCTAGAACTAAGAGAAGAATTTCTCAAAGATCGAGTTCGATGTCGACCGTACACAGCATCAAAAGATGACATGGCTGAGATTACTCGCCAAATCAAAGAATGCGTGGAGGCCGGTTTGGTTTACGAGTACAAAAATACGGACTATCCTAAGCATTGCAGTCCATGCTTCCTGGTAGCTAAACCAGGGAGCACTGCAAAAAGATTGGTGGTCGACTACAAAAACGTCACCCAGAAAAAAAAACTGCACAGCGGTTCGTTGCCCCTGATGGAGAACACCGTGGAAACCGCTGCTGGATGCAGATACAAAACTAAAATGGACAAGCGGTCCGGTTTCTGGCAAATTGACCTAACGGAGCGTGCCCAAGATCTAACGGCATTCATTGCTCCGGATGGACGGGTCTACAAATGGCGGGTAATGCCGTATGGTATTGCTAACGCCCCGGCGTTGTTCCAGGAGCTGATGAATCAAATCATCGCCCTGTGTAAACGACGACCGGCCGTCCAAGAGCTCCTACAGCGTGGTGCTGTCCAGGAGGCTCACATCGACGATGTCATCCTAGGGTCGAACACCATCGATGACCATCTCCTACTACTCCAAGAATTCTACACCGTCTGTCAAGAAAATCACCTCCGCATCAAGCTGGAGAAATGCGAATTTCTCAAGACGGAAACAGTCTACCTCGGATTCCACATCGGAGATGGATGGTGGAAACCGCAGGATCAAAAGATGAAGCCCCTGATGGACTTTGACCTAACGGATTCTATGTCTAAAGCTGAAGGAGTTCAGAAAATCCGACAATTCATCAGATCCTGTAATTTTTACAGGCGGCATCTCCGAAATTTCACGGAAGCCAGCGCACCACTAACGGATCTCATCAAGAAGGAGACTCCGTGGCGCTGGGGACCTATTGAAAAGCAAGCAATCGAAGATGTCAAGAGGAAAATCCGAGAATGCCTAGTACTTGGAGTACCCCAACGCTACGGCGAGATGATTCTAATCACGGATGCCAGTAACGTTGGAGGAGGAGGGACATTATTACAGTGGCAAAAGCTAACTACGGATCAATGTAAAGACATTGATTATCGCCTAAGATTTCAAGGTGTCACAAGAGAAGGATTCATGTAATCTGACTATGACTCTGAAGAATGGCGCCTAGTTCCACTTGGCCACTGGAAGTGGAAGTGGAATGCAGCCCGCTCACACTATCACATCTACGAGCAGGAGCTGTTAGCTGGAGTTCTAGTTTTGGCTAGTCAACACAGGATCCTGGGTACCAATCCCATCACGTGGCTAGGTGATCAGGATTCCGTGAAGTACTTCATGGAAAGACCACCGCAAGATGGAAAACGTCTACGACGATGGTGGGTCTACCTGAGCCAACTACGACTCGCTACATTCCACATCTGGGGAATTAAAAACGAACTCTGTGATTATCTATCACGGAATTGTTTTGATTCCCTGGTGGGGGCAGACACCGAGATGATGGCCCAAGAAGCTTTCGCCAAGATGGATCAACATCTCGATCTCTTTACGAGGGAAGAAAAACTCATGTCCTGGAGTATGAAAGACCTGACGGCTGATTACTCGGACATCTTGGACCAGTTGACGATTGGGAGCTCAAAGATCCTGGATGGAGTACAATGGTCCCGCACGTCAACTCACCTATACAGGGAAGACCTCATTTGTGTCCCCAAAGACTACGAAGAAACTATGTTGGAATGGGCACACAAAACGGATGGTCACCCTGGGGTGGAGAGAACTCTTTGGTTCTTCCAGAAGTACTTCTTCGCTAAGAGTAGCGATGCATCTCTCAAGAAGATTTTATCTAAGATCATCGCTGAGTGTCCCTGCACTAAGGCTAAAGCTAACACTGCAGCGGATCGTGGTGAGGTAAGGAATCTCCCGATTCCGAACCAAATGAAATCCATCCTCTACGTGGATTCTATGGAGTTACCTAAATTCGCTGGCCATGACTTTGCCCTCCTGGTGACGGATGGACTCAGTCGCTACAGCCGAGTGTTTCCCCTTACTAAGAAGGTAGATGGTGAAGGAGTATTGAAAGAGATTTTCGAAGGATGGGTACAAGTCTACGGATTACCCAAGATTATCCACAGCGATCAAGACATCCGGTTTACCAGCCCTACTGGTTGGTACCGAAGCGTCATGAGAGCTATGGGTACGGAAGTCCAGTTCGAAACTCCTTACCTACGAACAAAGAATCCTCTGTGCGAACGCCAAATTGGCTGTTTCAAAACAGTCATGAGGATTCTGATGCTTAACGAGAAGAGCCGAAACTGGCTAAAACTAGTCCCATATGCTATCTACTTGATGAACAATCAAGTGAGTAGCAGGACTGGTTTCACCCCTACGGAACTGTTCCTAGGGAGGCCAGGTTTCAACTTGGAATTCCCCTGCGCGAGCGAAGGAAATCCTAAAGTTGATGAATGGCTCACCGAGCAAAAACGGATCGCCGATCTATGCCGATCACTACTGGAAAAGAAAAGAAGTAAGGAGAATCGTACCAACAACCGCAAAAGAAAAGAAGCTATCTACCAAATTGGTGACTGGGTTCTGGTACATCACACAAGATTCAAGGCATGGCCTCGTAACTTAGGCGGCTCAAGTTGCATGGTCAAAAACGAAGGAAAAGGTAGGAAAATGACAGGTGTCCAAAGGCATCGAAAAATAGTTGTTTTGATGGATATTATAAAAGCCTCGCAAACAAGTATGGCGGATTAAATATTTCTATAAGAATGATGTGTCCCATGGGCGAGACAGGGAAAATTATTGTTTGGTGACCATTCTTTGCGCGAGGCCTCGCGCAAAGACGTTCATTTGTGTCAGATTAATGTGCTACAGCACGACGCATTAGACAGGTTGTCGAAAAATGGAACCCTGTCGTATTTATACACGTAACTTAGTACCATTATCAGGATTGCGTGATAGAGATGGATCTATTAACGGATAAACTGCAACAATGGTGTACCCAAGAATCTTGAAAAGTATAAATGTTCCGGAACAAACTGCAGTTTCAAGCGGCAGGCCTCGCGCATGGAACGGCGCATGAGAAACATTAAAGTTTCGGTGATCATTGCGCGAGGCCTCGCGCAATGGAGGTCAGAAGCGCTCATAGAAACCAAAGTTGGACAGATCCACCAACTACACAGCATGTGCGTTCCCTTGATGCGGCGCTGCTGCATGGGCGCCCATACAGGTCCCGCTGGCATCTCCGGTTTTCATACTGTGGACACCGCTGACTTCACTGCCCAACAGCGATAGGAGCGCGCCGCAACTGGGTACCGCAATCAGGATTAACTAGTGAAATGTGGGATCACCAGACAGTTACAGGTAACCGAAAATGGTGCATGCGACAAGCGAATCACAGAATAATTGGTCGCGCGAAAACTGAGTGACAGGTTGATGTTTGAAATCAAGAAAGCTTCTCAAACAGCGATTTTTACGCAGATACAGTTACGCAATTATTCTTTACAGCAACAATGCCCCTGCGAAAAGAGGTGGACCTTGAGAAGACAGTGGCCGCAGCATCCGGAGTTTTCCGCGATGTCTGCTCAGAGGAACCGCCGTACCACACGGCAGAAGAACTGTGGGAAGGGCTAAAACAGGGGGACGAGGACGCGCGATTGTTGTTTGTGTTTTTTCTGCGTCTGCGCAAAAATGAACAGACGCGTTGCAGCGTTGAAAAGGCGATTGCGGCAGAAGGGAAGAGATGGGTTGGTGTTTGGATAGAGGAGGCCTGGCGCCTTTATTTGCTGATGCGCCACCGCGCAGTTTCATACCAGGGAAAACCAAAGTCAGTTGTTGCGGTAGAGGGAAGTAGGGCGCAGCGTCGCATTTTAGCAAGGTCAGGTCTGGCGCGATACAGCGCACCTTCGCTGGTGGAGAAGGCCGCAGTCAGGTTACAGACTACATGGGACAAAATTTACCAACAGTGGGTTGTGTTGTGGATGGACAACTGGTACAACGAACAGTTTACCACAAATCCTGACAAGAACGACAAAAGCCTGAACGCAACAGCGTTGGCTGTGTTGCTACTCAAGGATGCACCGCGCTACTGGCATGGTCATCCTAGCCTGGAAGACCTTGAACGGCGTGTTCCTGTTGCTGCACGCATGCTGGGAAATACCGAGGGAACGTTTGCACGTATCCTGCACGATCTAGGATTTGCAAGCACGCGACCTGTTGTGCGAAACATTAGGGCACCGCTTGACATTATTCCCCCTGTATCTGACAAGAGACCACATTGGCGACCCCTTTGTCTAAGCAAAGAAAAGGTAAGCGGCAACCTATCGCTTCTTAACCTACTGCAAATTACTAGGGACTTGGCGCAGCACACCCGACCAGTTGTCCCTGTCTTATGTGATGAGAACATCCATTACCGCATTTGTAAGATGATGTACGGTGAGAAAACAACGGGTTGGAACGTCCGGCTTTTTTTGCGTTCACACCCTATATTATATGGTTTCTGGCACGCGTACAAATTTTGCGTTACACAAACGTTTCGCTCATTTTGGCCGATTGTGACTTTCTTCCGTAAGGGTTTGTTGCGCAGCGGTGACACAGTCCCCTGTTTTCCCAAGCTGATCGGAATGGAGATAACTGTTGGTGCACTGCTGTTGGGTATGGGCCCCCACATACGGCGCCTTAACCGAAAATGTCGTTCCCTTGAGCTGGCACGTCCTGCAAATCGGCGAAGTCGCCTCCGTTACGCTGTGTGTAAGGCCATGCAGGTTCTGTTAACACAATACTGTCCCATGTTACTGTACCTAGGACACCTCGTTAGGCAGTGCCATCGGGCTGGGGAGACGGCCAACACGGGTGTTTTTGCTTCTGAGGGATTGCAGATTGTTATGTGTCTGTTAGACCGTTTGAACATGGGGGACACACTTTTAAAATACGAACGCACTGTTGCAACTGCGCTCTTGTGCCACACTGCATGGCACACAGCCATGCCTGGACAGGCTTTTGCCGAGGAATTTTGTGAAAGCCTGCTTTCCAGCCTTGCGACAAAGAAGGGCCAGAACAGAGGTGCAGTAACCATTGAAGATGTTGACGATCTGTATCAGCTCATCACTATCCGCAAAGAAGGTCACAGGGTGAACGTCTGTAAAATCCCCAATTCCTTTGTCAATTCCGTGCGTCAGCGGTTAACTGCTTACTTGAACGCAGAGCGTGTATATGTGCCTTGGGTTAGGTGGTGTGCTGAGCCTACTTGTGCAATTCAGGCGCATTGGGCGCGCAGGGGTGTACCTAACCTTCCACCGTCTCTTCTAATTCCAAAGGGTTCTAACCACTACAAACAAGTCCTTGTGTCTGTGTTGTTGGTGCTAACGCAGCAGGGGCCACTTAAGGCTGGTTTCAAGGGAAAACTGTCGGAGCTGATCCCCCAACGCAGTGTGTTGGAGGAACAGAGAGAGGGCGACACGCTGCGAAACGTTCGAAGAAGATTGGAGAACATGCAGTGATGCGCGAGGCCTCGCGGAAACAGCATGAAACAACAGGTTAGTACACCCCCTCTCTTGCGCGAGGCCTGGCGCAAGGTTGACAGTCAAAAACAGTGCCGAGCCCCTTCAGTTTTGCATTCTCAACCATACTGTACTCGTATTCGCTAAAAGCACCCCACATATGCATTATCGACGACGATTTTACCCATTTTTAATGTTATGTTTCCTTCAATACACGCTTTCTTCTTATCGCAGAATGGCAAGCCCCGCCCAAAAGACAGCCGAGGAACGAGAAGATACCGACTATGACCCTGGGACCTCGGGATCGGAGGCAGGAACACCAAAGAAGGGGCGTAAGAAGAAGGAAACACCAGATCCTGGCTTAACCTTGGGTACTGACATCGAGGACCACCTGAAGCCGGACGGGAGGCAGGTGGAGGTTGAGCTGGACAACGTGAGAGTCGACCAGGAGAAGACAAAGGGGCAGATCAGACGGAAAGATGCGAAGTTACTGCAGAAGCGTATTGAGTCACTCGAAGCAGCACCACCAACAGGCCCATTACACGTCCCTCTCTGGGAAGATAATAGTATGTTGCCAACCGACTTTTCGCTCTTCTCGTTGCGCGAGCCCTCGCGCAAAGACGTGTCTCATATTTGCAGATGGCGATCATTGGTGTGTATCTGGACAGCACAGCGTGGAAGCGGTTGCGAACATTCGGGAGAAGCGACGCACCGCGTGGCTGGATCTGCAGCAGTGGCATACTGTATGCATCGCCGATATTCTAAAGCCTACGACACCGTGGGCCTTCCGTGCAAAGCTGGCGGGACAAGCACAAGGAAGCGCACAAGACGTTGAGCCAATTCCGCTGTATGAGGCAGCAGATAACCTCATTCGATGGGTTGAAGATCAGCGGTGGGAAGGCCTACCTGACACGTACAGCAATCTCAAGATCGCCATTGTGGATGCTGTGCAGATGAGTGCCCTGGTTCCAACCGCTGAACTGAAGCAACCTGGTCAACTCGTATGTCCATTAATCGTTGTTTCGGTGCTCTTCGTTGCGCGAGGCCTCGCGCATAACGTTGTCACTTTCAGGACAAAACGTACAAATTTCGGAAAGATTTTATGATGTTTGCCTACTATGCTGGTCCGGAAGCTGTGAAAGGTCTGCAGAAGTTCCACGACAAAGGGGAGAAAGTCACAAAGAACGCGCTGAAGAAACTAGACGGGATCCTGTTGCCGGAGTTCTACAACAAAGTGGCAGAAGTGATGCAGGAAGAAAAAACAACCCTTAAATCCTTGCAGAATTCGTTGGACGACATCATCCTTGAGCAGTGGGTCTCAATGCATCTGGACCACCCGCACAACGGCCAGTACGTTTGACCTGAGAAAGGTGTGTACCATGGACGCGACGTGGGTTCCATTTCTGCATCAGTGCGCCGCACTTTCTCCATTTCTGTTCTTTAGCCAAAGACATGCGGACCCGCAAAGAGGTTGCTGCACTTGGAAGGCCTGCCCTGAAGGTGACTCTTGGTACATGGGGCTATTGGCGTGAGTCTGAAGGCAAAAGTCGCGGTCCATGGCCGGCATGGAAATCCATGATTCGCGCACCACTGTGGCAGGTGGCAGAGAAAGGCAAACCCGCCTCCCTGAAAATCCTCAACGTCCAAAAACTCCTGGGTCAAGAGCCTGCCAGAAGCCGTGTGGTCCCCCCACCTGCTGGCGTTACTGGTGACTTCAAGACAGTGGAACAGCAGGATCCATCACTGTCAAGTCAAACTATCACAGTTCAGGCGACCCAAATTGCAGCGTTGAACCACGAACCCCCGAAGCGGTTCATGGAGATTGACAAGAACCTGATTATCATCAACGGCGACATATTTGAACATCTTGCTCCTGAGACGATGTGCCCAGCCTGGCTGTATGAAGAGATGGCGCGTGCCGATACCCTTATCTGCGGCTCCAAAACTGTTGTTGACAACATGTTCAACGTGCTGGAAACGGAAACAGAGAGGCGTCTCAACGATGATTTCAACGCGCCGCGCATTGGCCACATGTTGCTTATTCCCATCTTCAGCTGGCCAGTCAAACCGAAGCCTGCAGGGGATCTTACAACGTTTGACGTTCGCTGGTTGCTGATTGCGTCACCGGATGGCTGGTCGACAAAGGTATCATTCCCTCATTACGTCCGCTCTTTGCGCGAGGCCTCGCGCAATAACTTCTCCCTCATTGCAAATTCCGAATTATCTGATGTTTGGACCTCCTCAAGTAGAGGAGATGGATCCTGTTGAATCTGGCGGTCACCTTCCGATAACGACGGTTATGTGGTATTTCGACACTCACCTCTTTCACCTGAAGCAGGATAAGACCTTCAAGCCTGCGTTTGTGTTCATTGATCATCAGCCGGATCTGGTGTGCAAGATCGCGTCCGTCGAGCCGGATTCTCGCATGTACCTTCTTGATGTTACCTCCGACAATCTCTCCGATTGGGTCAACAGAGTGCAGACTCAGTTGAACCATGTATTGCCCAAAGAGTCGAAAACGCACACGTCTGGTGATTGGGACCAGCAAGCCAACTGGGCAAACCGTGGTATTCTCCTTTCGGTTTGCGATGACAAGGTGGGTTATGAGGCGTTGTCGCTGAAGGAGGAAGAGACTGTTGAGAAAGGTCAAGCTGCAGAAGCACTGGCCCCTGCAAAGCGGAAGTCTACTGGTGGGGAACCAGCCCCCAAGAAGAAGAAGACTGCCTCCAAGCCTCAGGCAGCGAAGTCGGTTACCGGTGCAGAATCCGACGAGAGCGATGGGGATGAAGAGGAGGAGAGCGAGGAAGAAGAGGAGGAGGAAGCGCAGGTCTCCCAGGGCAAGGCAGCGAAGAAAGTGGCAGCGAAGCCGAGGTCCGAGGAAACCGGGGCCCGAGCTCCATTCAAGCAGCCAGCCCGTCAGTCCCAACCAAGAAGCGCGCCCGCAAAGCCACCTCCTAAGGGTAACACGTCCGTTGCTAAGGCTATGGGTTCTAAGATGCAAACTGTTCCGAAGAAAAAGTAATTTCTTCGCTTGTTCTGATATATTATGCGCGAGGGCTCGCGCTATGCATTCCTCTTCGACGAGCTTTATGCTGTCACCTTGTGCGGCACATTTTTCTCTGTGATGCATTTTATTGCGCTGTTGTGTTGGTGTTTGCACGAGGCCTCGCGCAAAGAAGGGGTGCCAAAAAATGCTTCCTGTCGTGCAGCGTGCAACATGGTTTTCGAAAACTGGTTTTCCAAAAGATTGAAAGCTCACGGGTGTTTGTATTGCAAAGCATAAATGGTATAGGAAACAAAAAGTTGTGGTTTTCCCAAAAAAGAACTTCATTTTGGTGGAAATAAATCATTTTCCCGGGCAGTCGGTTTTGTTGAAAATAAAGGAAAATGGACCAGTTAATTGCTTTTCACGGGATTTTTGGTTCTTGCGTTTTACGTCCCCCCCCAAAAGGACTATTTTTTCGCAGTGCCGTGGAGAGGCAGTTTTGGGCGCATTTTGACCATGCAACTTGAGCCGCCTAAGCGTAACACGCTGGACAGCCCTTACTTCGGACCATTTCTTGTCACGGATTTAGCTGAAGGATCCGTATGGATCAAGACTCATCCTAAGTACTGAGGTCTGGTTGAAGAGGGTTACCCACAGCTTAAGCACTATGACGTGCTAGACAACCTCTACGACTGGGAAGAAGATCTACAAGAAAGCCTGGAAGCTGCAGCCGAAGATTTGGCCGCGGATCCTATGGATGAAGATGAAGAACTGCCGCCTATGGAGGATGACGGTTCACTACAGATGCCCGAAAGGGACATCTCTCTCTCTAGACCTACTGTACCTACACCTACGGCCGTAGAGGCTAGACCCAAAAGAATAAGCGCTAGTGAACCCGTTACGTTTACTGAATCAGAGATGAAAAAGCAAGACTACTACTTTGTTGAAAGAATCCTCCGCCACACCTACAAACGTGGTTGGAGATTCTATACAAAGTGGTCTGGCTATTCTATCTCTGACTGTACCTGGGAGCCAGTGACGGCTTTCATACTCGATGACGGTAACGTCAACGAGGTTTTTGCTAAGTACTGCAAATCTCAGGATTTGCGTGACATTCTACAGTCAGCCCAAAATCAGGCCCGCAAGCGTGCTGGGAGGTGAGCCTACTCCCTCCTGTTTCATAGCACCTGTGAAAACGGTGCATCTATGGTCCTAAGGCCCTGTTCCACTGAGCCGTGAGTTCACACTCACTAGCCTGGGAGTTGTCGTGGACTTCCAAGGGAACTCTGAGGCTGGCAGACAGGTTTCACCAATCTCGGGAGGGAGAGAGATGAGCGGTGTGTAACTGGCACGCGTGTGAGTGTCAACAGCCCCAACTGAAGTGTGTTGCCTAGGAGAGAAGTGAAACTCTACTGCTAAGCAAGCCGATTCTTACGGGTGGTGAACACCTGGTTCCATTCTGGAACAGTCAAACATCCACCACCGAAGGGGCAGGGTTGGTGCTCCCCAGGGATGGGACCTCCCCCAGGAACTGGGTGGGCTGCAGGACGAGCAGAGTTTGCATGGGCCGCCCAACCACAACTAGGGCTACCCCCTTGGCTGCAAACCTCTCTGCCTTGGGCACCCACTGTCAAAGACGCTAACGCCTGATCCTACACCGCAAGACGCCCTGATCCTACAACTTCCCACACACACGCCCACGCCAAGGCAAGTCAAGTTGTAGCTAACACCAAGCATCCCTGAACAAACAGTGAACGCTTTGGGTGCATCTCGCCTCCGGTCCGATGACACCCGTGCAAGTGTGGACACGGAACCGAAGCTCAACGTGATCCTTGCAGAGTGAGTGAATGGCGCGCAAAAGTGTGTTGTGTTGAGTATGTGTGTGCAGTGCTGTGACCGGATGTGCGGTGCAGGGCGAGCATGTGTGTGAATCTACCTCAGGGTCTCTATCTTCGGGCTACCCAAAAAAAAAAGAGAGACGGTCACACACGGGGAGACCAGCAAAAAACCGTCAGGGATCAGATGGGCGTGGGAACAAGGGCCAGCGTACGCTGACAAACGCGAACGCCCTTGCCCATTCCAATCCCCTGCCTTCCCAGTCTCCCAACCCGCTGATCCTAACGCTCTACAAAGGAGTAGCCCTTTGCAGGAGCGCCCCTTGCTAACGCCTCCAACCCACATCCCACTCTCCACTCCACACTCCTCCCACACTCGTGCAACTCAAACAGAACAACTTTCAAGTGAGGAATTGCACCCCAGAGTTTCATTGGACTTTTTGAGTTGCAACGGTCCTACACTCTCTAACACACGCTGCATGTGTGACCGGCACGGTGAAACATATGAGTGTTTGAAGTGCCTGCACGTGAACATATGCATGCACACGACGTCTCACGAGGCGTTCCACCAACACCACTCAACAGGGGACACTGACGCATATAGCGGCGCCTCCGCTATGCATGCATGCTGTCCTACAGAGCGAGCAAGGAAGGTTCTCCCTACCTCCCAAACCTTGAATGTTTCCCTTATGAAGGTTTTACCCTCTATCCTACTTGAATTCTGAGCGGCGTAGGCTGCTATTTTGCATGCGTGACGGCCTGTTTACCTCCTGAATCCTGCCTGAATGCCAGCCCAAGCCAGACCTTGCGAGGCACCAAGAGCGTGCAAAAGACTGCAAAGCAAGGTAAGAACACGCTACGCGTGTTGTGCATGCTCTAACCAACACATATGTTGGATTTCTGTTGTGCTATGTGTGGCTGATGTTCAAACTCGCCTATTAAACGCACAGTAGTGAATTGATGCGCGCAAAACGTACAGTTACCCTATGGCTGTACTGTGCACCCTCCCCGCGCAAAAATTTTTGCCTGTCTGTAAGCCTCACTTTAGAAAGTCGCCTTTTTCGCTGCTCGTTGTTTTCCAAATTCTTTGTTTTACAAGACTGCGCTTTTTGCGGCTTCAGAAGCGCTTTTTCCAAAAGTTCAAAAGTTTTCGGACTTTGGAGGCTTCGCCCGCAGTCCCGCACGGCGGACGCGCGCTGTTAAGGGCGTCGCCAGAACTCCCAGCGCTACACTTTGCGCTTTTCAGGTGTCCAAATATTTTTTTCAAGTTTTGGTTCCTGGCGAGTTGGAAGCTCAGCTACGGTTCATTTTGAAGTGCATTTCAAGCGTTATTCATTGCCGATTTCACTTTGATTTTCAAAAAATCGGTATCTGCATTTGTTACGTAAGGCTTTCCTAAGGATTCCTACGCCTTGTCCATGCTTTATATATCACTTTGAGCACAATCTTTCTGCAACTTCTGGTATTTGCATTTTTAGCTCCAAACTAATCACTTATTGTGCTGTGGTAAGAGTGGTATAGTAAGAAAGGTAACTCACGTGTATGCTTTCCGAAGTCATTCCACTCATTCTTTACTGTGGTACTGAGGTGCAGTGATCATACTTGGTATTGAAGGTAGTCCAGTTCTGGACTGAATAGTAAATGCTAAGAGATTTCACAGGGCTGCATATGATTATGGCCACAATATCATTTTTCAGCCTATTTTTCTGAGTATTTACTCCTGAATTCCAGGGCTTCAGTCGGGGGGGGAGTGAGATTGAGCCCCATGGAGTATATAGTTTGAACTCAGAGTGTACTTTATTTGAACTCAGAGCAGATTCAGATCAATCATCAACATTCATCATCATCATCATCATTCATCATGCATCATGTGTCATGTGTCATGCATCATGTGTCATGACATGCTGGCGCCCTAGCATGTGTTTTTCACATTCCAACCCGAAACTTCACTTTCGCTCAGAACTAACACAACCACAACCCCACTCTTATGGGTTCCTAAGAAGGTTAGACTATTCATTTTTCATAACTCTTTGAATTTTGATGATCACATTTTTGACATCATGGATTGTCATGCATGTCATGCATGATCGACTCATTTTGTGCGTGATACCACACATACTACCTTCGAAGGAGTCTAAGGCCCCTAAGGGACCTCTATTTACTCTACAACCCTTTTCCGTGGTTGTCCCTACTTCTACAGGTATTTCAATGCCTATTTGGTGGGTCCCAAGCATGTTTCATGTATTGGGGGATCCCAAGAGTATACCTAGGCCTAAGCCAAGCCGGGAACACAAGAGGAGAGAAGAGAGATAGATAGAGGAGAGGCGCCTGGCAGCAACACCAGGGAGCACGTGGTGCTTCCTAGGTAAGTCCTAACTAGGTGTATTTTACTACCAGAGGGAGATTTGTATGGTGAGAGTGGAAGAGAGGTAAGGAGTTAACATGAGTGTAAATAATGATTGTGTTTCATAGTCCCATTTTTGCTATGGAGTAAACTGGAAGACTACAATTCTATGAGCCCAGTACTTTGCTGTTGTTGAGGAGGGTGCCAAATCTAACTCTCCCTCACCTAAGGCACCCTCACCATCGGCAACATCAACGCCGCCAACACCCACGGCACTATCCACACCACCACCAACCCCACCAACGACTAGCCAAGGTGCCGTCACCTACAACACCCCTACCACCACCACCACGACCCCGGCACCAGGTAACACCTAGGGCACCCCCACCATCGGCGTCACCAAGGACGCCAGCACGGCTGGCGAACGAAAGCCACCGAGCCCTCAGCCAGGAGTGGCGAGCGCCCACACCCAGCAACACCCAACCAACCACGCCCAAACCCAGGACCAGGAACTGCGACACCCGCACCTGCACCGCCACCAACACCCAAACCGAACGCCACAACACGCTCACCAGCGGAAAAACCCAGAACCAACAGAGACGCCGTCGGCAACACCAGCAACACCGGCACCCAGCACGACGCCTGAGACACCCTCGCCAACAACGAACCAACACAAGAAACCACCCAACGACCATGTGACACCCAAGGCGTTACAACCGCGCCACCCACCGACCCGCACCCAGAACCACCACCGACAGCATCCACACCATCGGAAATGCCAACACCACCAACAATCAAGCCAACACAACACCCTCACCATCACCATCACCGGCGGCACCACCGTCCTCACCATCGCCTACGATACCTACGCACTGACCAACACCGGATACAACGCCTACATCACCCAAGCCAACAGCATCAGACACACGATTGCCAGCATCACCCCACCATCAGCGTCGCCACCGGCAACCTCTGCCACCAGAGGAAACCAAAGCCACCACAACCGGTGAACCAGCAAACCACCAACCCCCGGCCAGAGGAGGCGAAGACACACGCCCAGAACCATCAACAACAACACCCCCGCCACCAAACCAACCACAGGGCGCCATCCACCACGCAGTCACCAGCGGCACCCACACCACCGGCGGCACCACCCTCACCAACAGCATCACCAGCAGCCCACGCCACCTACTGCACACCCTCCCAGACAGAGCCACAGGAACCAGCCAACGCCCAACCCCGAACACAGGCCACTGACAACCCACACACAGACCCACACCAACCACCAGCAGCATCAACAACATCAGAGACGCCGTAAACCATAGCAACGCCCGCAACGACCTCACCACCGGCATCACCGACGGCACCACCGACAGTGCGACCTCGCCAACAGCAACCCGGAGCGTCAACGACAGCCACCACGGCGACACCACCCGGTACGACACCATCGGCAACAACGACACCAAGGGGGCCAGGGCCAACACACCAGCCAGGGACGCCCATGGAAACCTCTGCCAGGAGTGGCGAGGTCCCGCCTCCACCGTCAGAACAGCACCAGGGCATCACCTACAACACCCTACGGCGCCAACACTCACAGCTCCCCCGGCGGCGCTCTCACCAACACCAACACCAGCACCACCGACAGCAGCAGCACGGCGACACCGCCAACCAGCCGCAGCATGGACACCCTCGACCACAACCCAAGCAACACCTGCCACTACAGACTCAAGGACGGCCGAAGGAAATATCCCAACACCAGAGACAACCGGCACCACCAGGACCACAAGCCAGCCAAACACCAGCCACGAGTGGCACGCCCGGAACCGCCGACCACCCAAACGCAGGCCGCGCTTACCCACTGGGTCGCCCCCCTAATGCGTGGTCGCCCGGAGCGCCGGCGCCGCCGGGCCCGTGCTACTGGCTTGTCGCCAGTGGGACCCCCTTGGGCTGGCGCGGAGGCTGCCTAGCCTAGGGGTTGGGGCGTGGCGCAGTGCGCCACTACTGCCTTAGCGGGTGCAGTGCCCCGTCTGTGTGTGCGCGGCGCTCGCGGCCGGTTCGGGGGGTTCGGGCCGGTACCTGGTGTTGTGTCTCTCTCGCTTCCCCCTTCCCGCCCCGCGTGTTCCGCGCTGCGTGTGGCGGGCTGTCCCGTCCGGGTGTCCCTTACCCTCGCTCGCTGGTACGCCATTCCACGCGGTCTGTGCGTTCCGCGCGCTCCGTCCGGTTGCCCTTCTGGTAGTCCCCGCGTGCCCGTTACGTGTGTGTGCGCTCGCGCTCCCGCGGCGTCCGCTCCCCCCCCCTCCTGGGTGGTGTGGCGTGCGCACCTCGCGCGGTCCCGGCACTGGGCGCTGGTAGGGCCGTTTCACATGGTCCGTGCCCCTCCGCCTGTCCTGCCCCGGTCCCTTGCTCCGTCTGGCGTGCTTCGGGGGGGGCGGTCCGGTCCGGGTTCCCCCCTACTTGGCTTGGGGTTGCGGGGGTGGCGGTAGGGCGCCCCCCGGGGGGGGTGCCTTCTACTGTTGCGAGGGGCGTCTGGGGTCAGGCGCTCGGCCTCCCCCGAATGCCCGTCCACTGGGCGGGCTGTTGGGGTCCGCTATCCGCTATCCGCTATCCACGACCACGGCACAAAGTAACACCTAGGGCACCCCCACCATCGGCGTCACCAAGGACGCCAGCACGGCTGGCGAACGAACGCCACTGAGCCCTCAGCCAGGAGTGGCGAGCGCCCACACCCAGCAACACCCAACCAACCACGCCCAAACCCAGGACCAGGAACTGCGACACCCGCACCTGCACCGCCACCAACACCCAAACCGAACGCCACAACACACTCACCAGCGGAAACACCCGGAACCAACGGAGACGCCGTTGGCAACACCAGCAACCCCGGCACCCAGCACGACGCCTGAGACACCCTCGCCAACAACGAACCAACACAAGAAACCACCCTACGACCATGTTACATCCAAGGCGTTACAACCGCGCCACCCACCGACCCGCACCCAGAACCTCCACCAACAGCATCGACACCATCGGAAACGCCAACACCACCAACAATCAAGCCAACACAACACCCTCACCATCACCATCACCGGCGGCACCACCGTCCTCACCATCGCCTACGATACCTACGCACTGACCAGCACTGGATACAACGCCTACATCACCCAAGCCAACAGCATTAGACACACCATCGCCAGCATCACCCAACCATCAGCGTCGCCACCGGCAACCTCTGCCACCAGAGGAAACCAAAGCCACCACAACCGGTGAACCAGCAAACCACCAACCCCCGGCCAGAGGAGGCGAAGACACACGCCCAGAACCATCAACAACAACACCCCCGCCACCAAACCAACCACAGGGCGCCATCCACCACGCAGTCACCAGCGGCACCCACACCACCGGCGGCACCACCCTCACCAACAGCATCACCAGCAGCCCACGCCACCTACTGCACACCCTCCCAGACAGAGCCACAGGAACCAGCCAACACCCAACCCCGAACAGAGGCCACTGACAACCCACACACAGACCCACACTAACCACCAGCAGCATCAACAACATCAGAGACGCCGTAAACCATAGCAACGCCCGCAACGACCTCACCACCGGCATCACCGACGGCACCACCGACAGTGCGACCTCCCCAACAGCAACCCGGAGCGTCAACGACAGCCACCACGGCGACACCACCCGGTACGACACCATCAGCAACAACGACACCAAGGGGGCCAGGGCCAACACACCGGCCAGCGACGCCCATGGGAACCTCCGCCAGGAGTGGCGAGGTCCCGCCTCCACCGTCAGAACACCACCAGGGTATCACCTACGACACCCTACAACGCCAACACTCACAGCTCCCCCGGCGGCGCCCTCACCAACACCAACACCAGCACCACCGACAGCGGCAGCACGGCGACACCGCCACCCAGCCGCAGCATGGACACCCTCGACCACAACCGAAGCAACACCTGCCACTACAGACCCAAGGACGGACGAAGAAAATATCCCAACACCAGAGACAACCGGCACCACCAGGACCACAAGCCAGCCAAACACCAGCCACGAGTGGCACGCCCGGAACCGCCGACCACCCAAACGCAGGCGGCGCCCAGCACCAACACCAACAACACCCACACCATCAGACCACCACGAGACACGCCAACCACCACCGTGACACCCTCGCCGTCGGCAACACCAACGCCACCAACACCCACGGCAATATCCACACCACCACCAACCCCACCAACAACGAGCCGAGGTACCATCACCTACAACACCCCTACCACCACCAGCAGGACCCCGGCACAGAGTAACACCTAGGGCGCCCCCACTGACGGCAGCACCAAAGACGCCAGCACGGCTGGCGAACAAACGCCACCAGCGCCACCCACCAGGCCCCCAGCCAAGGGTAGAAACAGCAACACCACACACCATCACACCCACCGCATCGACATCACCCGGAGCATCCTCAACATCAACCAGGGGTCCCCACCACCCAAGCAGCACAAAACACCACAGCAACACCACCACATCCACCACCCTCACCACCAGCGACACCAGCAGCACCCTCCGCCAGGAATGGCGAGGAGAAAACCCAACAACGCGGAGCCACCCAGCGTCCCCGGCACCCTCACCATCGGACCGCCACCACCAGCACCAACCCCCAACACACCACCGTCACCAACGCCACCGACCCCTGACGCAACAACCAGACACAAACGGCACCAGCCGAATAGTCACCGACACCACTTGCACCACCCTCACCAGCGACAAAGCCCGGTGAGCCACCTACGACCACGACACGCAGGCACTAAAAACCAGAGCATCGCCGACAACGCTCCCGGCCAACTCTCAAGAACACCACCGAAAGCAGCACCATCGACCGAAAGCCACGACACCCTCACAAACCGCCAGGGTACGGGTCCCCCTTCCCCCCCCCACCATCTGCACAACCAGCGACACCATCACCAGCACCAACCGAAACACCGACGACGGCAGCCTCACCAACAACTGACACCCCCACTACCGCTGCCACCCACCAGTCACGCCACCCACCGTCGGCGCCACCCACCAACGCCGCACCCTAAACCACACCTGCACTCAAAACCTGCAGCAGCACCAGCGGACACCCCACCAGCGACACCACCCTTTGCCAGAAGACGATGATCAAGACCAGCAGGAAAGCCAGCCCATAGCGCCCAAAACAACCCAAAAACCTCCCACAGCCGGATCCACACCCACCAGCAGCGCCTACGCTGACCCACCATCAGTGTCACCGACACCCGGAAAGACACAAACCTCGATAAACTAACGACCACAACACTGCCGCCACCGCACCCACACCGTCAGCATCACTGCCAGCACCCCCTGGCCGGGCCGTCAATGGCACCGCCGCCCATGGCACCGCCTACACTCACCAGCGCCACCACCACCCCGCGCGAGGCCAGGAACCCCTGGCGTCGCCAAAGGCCTCACCGACCACCAACACCACCAACACCACCACCGCTGGACGGGGACTACCCACAAACCAAGAACAGCTCCACCACCAACAACCAATACACCACCCGCGGCACCCCACCGTCGCCAACGCCACCACGGCACCTATCACACCTCCAGTAAGTAAGTAAGTAAGGGCGGCCGCGTCCGCAGCCTCATCTGACTCCTCCTTGTTTGTTTTACATGGTGGCCGCCTCTGGCGGGAAGGTGTGCTCTCCACCATCAGTTCCCCTGGCGACCCCTGTCTCACCTCACGGCCGAGAAACTTCAACCAGGTTCCCTTGGGGCAGGACCGGTGGTAGGCTCCCTTCAGTCGCTGCCCTCACGGTTTCAGCTCCTTCCTGTCACCCTTTGAAGGATCCCCCGGCCTTCCCCCCCTGGCACAGCCTACAGGGCGCCTGCAGGCGGGTTTCCTGTGGATAGCCCTCGCCGACAGCGGAGCATTTCTCTCTGTCAACCACATTCCACCACTCCCCATCCCTCACGGGCTGGAGTACCCCCTCGGCTCCCGGATGCACTTGGTTTTCGTCCATCCACGGCTGGAGGCCAGGGGGCGACCCTTTCCACGTTCCCCCTGGTCCCGCTCACGCGTGAACCTACGTGTACTCAGGCCATTGACCCGGGGTTCTCAAGGTCAACCCTCACCCCTGCGGACACCTCACGGCCGTCCCGGAGTTCAGGGCATTTTCCCGACTTCCCGTGGCCAGGTTCCCCGTGGTTGGCCCATGGTTCACCACTCCATGGCAACTGGTTTCCCAATCCCACGGGGCTGTTGCTTGGCGCTTTCGGCCTCCCTGCCCTTCCCATGTCCCATTCTCCTTTGCCTCATCCCGGCACCGGCCCGTTCCCGGCGTCCCATGGACTCCCTACCCCTTCGGGCCGTTGTGCGGCCCTAGCCAGACGCCCTTCCCCGCTCCGTCCCCTTGTCCCTGCATCCCGTGTTTATACCCCACCGGGTCGCCTGCTACCCTGTGGCGCTGGCCCACTGGGGCCTCTTCCTTCCAGGGACCGTTTCGTGCGCCTAGCACGGGTCGCTCCCTTCCTGCCCCCGTCCCTTTCCCCTGTGCCGCGGCCCTGGCCTAATCCCCCCGGGCTGTCCTGCGGCCCCATCCCATCCCTCATCCCGTGTTTATACCCCACCGGGCCGCCAGCAACCCTGTGGCGCGGGCCCATTGGATCCTCATCCATCCGGGGACCGTTTCGTGCGCCTAGCACGGGTCGCTCCCCTCCCTCCCCCGCCCCTCTCTCTTGTGCCGTCTCCCTAGCTGTCCTAGTCACCTGGGGCCGTCGCATGGCCCTAGCCACTCGTCCTTTTCTGTCCCGCCTCCTTGTGGTGTTGTCCGCGTTTGTTTCCCCCTTTTTTTTTCGCCTTTTGTTTTTTCTTTCTTTTCCGCTTGGTTCCCTCCTCCCTGCATGCACGCACAACATTACTGCAACGCCATCTCGTTTCTGTTTTGTGCTCACGTCCAGTCCCTCCACCATCCTGTGGCGTTGCCCCTGGCGGTCCCCGGCCATGCCGGGCGACCCAGCCATTCAGCCCGCGTTGCTGTACAAGTATCCGCTCTCTCCCCTCTCTACCCTCCCCTCCCCTCTGTCTCCTGCCCGCCCTCTCAGTGTTGTTCCCCTGCTCCGTGTGCTCGCCGCTGGTCGTCTCCACGCCACCGCTGTATCTCGCGCGCCCTCACGTGCCTCAGGGCCTCCGCCCTGTCTTCTGACCTGTAGGCCGACCTCGGCGGCCTCCCCAGACACCCCTTCGGGGGGACTCCCCCGTCGTCCTCTCCCGCCGGCCGCCCCTACATCAGTTCCCTGATGGTCGGGAGGGGCGGCCGGTACGGCTCTATGCGGGTCAACGGCATGGTGCTTCTCTGAGAGAGACATTCTGTTCCTTTGCGCCCTCGTTGGCCCCCTGTGCCCCCCACCTCCCGCGCCCTGCCTCCTCTTTGCGCCCTTCCTGTGTGTCCGCCCGTCCTGCCGTTGTTTTTTTTTTGTGCTCGCACTCCTTGCTGCTCCCGCGCGCCCTGCGTGTGACCTCTGCTCTTCTTCGTGTTACCCTGGTCCCGCTGCCCTGCGCCCCCTCTCTCGCCTGTCTCCCCTCCCATTCTCCTTCTCGCAGTCCACCCTGCCTGCACATCTGCCCTCCCTGCCCGTGCATCGCTGTCACTCGTGTGTGCCACTCGTGTGCCCTACCCCTGCCCCTCCCTCTCGCCCCTACCCTTTCCCCTGGGTCCTCCCTCGGTCCCCGCCTCTCTCCCCTTCCTGTCTGCCTGGCGCCCTGTGTGTGGGGGGGGGCCTCTATTGGTCAGGTGTGTACCCGCCACTGTGCTCCAGCCGCGCCTGCCTCACGACCCTCATCGCCTACCCAGTTCCATGATTGTCCATGTCACCCAGACAGTGCTTCGCAGTCCGTCCCTTCCCTCGTCCCTGGATGGGGTAAGAGTCGGGCTGCTTCTACAGGGTTCAGGGCATTGTCGCCTTTGGACTGCGGTTTGGGCGTAGCGATTGAAGTGTCCCACTTTGGCTTCCTCCTTCGCACTGGCATGATCGCTTGCGCTGGCCACACACCTGTGTATCCGGGCCACCCGGTCCGGGGGGGTGGGGCGGTCAGAGTCACCCTTGTGAGCCGCTGCCACCGGCCCTTGGTTATTTAGGTCCTTAGGATTTAAAAACCCCAGTGGGTACTGGCTTTTTTGGAGGTCAACATACAGCCACACAGGGGGGGGTGTGGGCAGCGCCTGGGCGCCTGCATGTGCAGTCTGTGTGTGCGCTGGTGCATACAGGGTGGCCTGGCGGAGTAGGTGGGGGGTGGATGTATCTGGGGTCTGGTCTGTGGCCCTGTACCCCCCATGTGCTGGAGACGCTTGCCGAATTCCCGCCGCTGCAGTCGCATTGTGGAGTCCGGCCACCAAGGCCTGGCGTGGTCAACCCCTCTGAGCATGGCGCACGTTAGCTCAACGTTTTCAACGCAGCACCTTCCTGCCACGCAGAGAGCTGCAAGTCCGAGCCCTGGCGCCGCGCTGCTCCACGCCTTCGCCGGCCGTTCTCGCCTGTCACGACCTCGCGCTCCGCTCCGTCACCGTACCACAATACTGCTTCCAGTCTGCTGGACTTTCTGCCCCACTCCGTTCGCCGTACCCACGATACGTCGCGCGTCCCACTGCCCGGATGCCTCCTCCGCACTCGCTTGCGCCCCCGTACTTCGCCGCCCCTTCTCCCCTCTCCCGCACCGCTGGTCCTGTGCTCTCCGCTTGGTGTTCTCGTCCGCGTCCTCCATCTCCACATCCCCCTCCACTGTCAGCCGTGTCCCTGTCCTCCTCCGCGCACCTGCACCTCTCTGCTCCCCTCCTCCCCTCCTCTTGTCCGTCACATCCCCTCCTCACCCTCCTCCACCTCCGCCGACCCCCAGCGTCCGCCTCCCCGCATCCCATCTGCCCGTCCCTCCGCACGCCCCTGGCCCCCTGCCCCTAGCGCTCCCCGCCCCCGTCTCTGCCCGGCCCTACGCGCCGCCACCGTACTGTCCCTCCCGCTGCAACAGCTCTCGCAGCACCTGAACCCTGGGCTTCTTCCCCTTCTCCTGGGGACAGTCCAGGCGCACCCCCGGGAGCGCCGCCCCCAGCATCCTCCTCCACCGCCACTCTTCCATCTCCGGCCCCCTTTCCCCGGGCCTCCCCGCCCTGCCGACCAGGTCACTGAAGGGGCGGGGCCCCTTCTTATCCCGCCTTCCCCTCGTCTTCCCCGCCCAGTTCACGTAGCGGGCCAGCTCCGCCACGTCCCCCTCTGCCCACCCCACGACCGTCCCGGGTCTCCTCCGCACCGGCGCATACTGCCGCGGCGGCGGGGAATCCGAGTCCCAGTCCGTCGGCGTCGGCTTCGGACTGGGGCTGGCCGGCCGCGGTGCCCCCTCCGCCTCCCCTGCCACTCGCTTCTCCCCCCTGCCCCGCTTCCCCCTTTCCCGCCCTGCCTCCTCGTCCTTCTCCCTGGCCCTTTTCCCTGACGGCGACTGCCCCTCCACGTCCGTGGAGGGAGTGTCCCCTTCCGGATCCGGGAGGACCCACCGGCCCCCCCGGGCCACCGCCTCCTCCTCCTCCCGCACCCTGCGCCTCCGCGCCGCCACCGCCTCGTCCCTGTCCGCCAGCCTCGCCGCCTCCCCCCTGATCCACCTCCATGCCCTCTCCTGCATCTCTCCCTCTTGCTCCGGTGGGATAGCCGGCCGTCGGAACGGCACCAGCGGGGTATCCTCCCGCCCCATACCCTCCTCTTGTCGTCCCCCCTCCCTTTCCGCCCTCTCATCTCCCTCCTGCCTCCTCCGAAGGTCCGCCCCCGCCCTCTGCGGCCCCTCCACTGCCTGTGCTTCCCCACCCTGCAGCCCGTCGGTCCCCTCCGTCCTCCTCTCCTCCGTTCCGCCCACCTCACCCCTGTCCCTGGCCTCCCTCTCCCGCAGGCTCCTCCCCGCCTCCCCGAACCTCTCCCACGCCCTCCTGTGCTCCTCTCCCTTCCCTTCCTGCGCTCCCCACGCTGTCCCTCCGGCCTGCTGGTGCTGTTGCATGTGAGCCTGTGGCTGCATGCCCGGGTACATCGGCAGGGGCGGGTACATCATCCCCATCGCCGGGTATGGCGGCGGCGGGAACGGTGGGTTCATTGGTGGGACGGCTGGCGGGATTACACCTCCCCACCATCCCAATTTCGCCCCTGGGAACACTGGCGAGCCCATGTACCCAAGGCCACCCCCTTTCCCCTGCCCCTTGCCTTGTTGCCCCATCGCCCCGGGTCCCTTGCCGCCTACTCCGTGGAGCCCCGCCTTCCCTTGTCCCTTCCCCTGTAGCCCTTGTTGCCCCGCCCCTTTCCCCTGCTTGCCCCTGCCGGCCTCTACCTGTTCCGCACCACTGCTCTGCACCGCTGCGCTGCTCTGCTCCGCCTGCCCCCCCCTTATCCCCGTCCTCCCCGGCTCCATCTCCAACTGGTAGATGGTGTCCGGCCCTTGCCCTGGGGGCTGGCGGCGACGGCGCTGGTGCTACACGTGCGCCAGCGCCTCGTACCGCGCCGCCTGCTGGCGGCGCGCCTCCCTCTCCTCCTCCGCCCTCACCGCCGCACTGACCCCTGGGGGCGACCTCGGCGGCGGCTGCCTGAACGAGCGTTGGGGCTGCGGCCACTGTCGCCCCCATCCACTCCCTTTTCCCCCCTTTCCTGCCAGGTGTCCCTTCGCGTGTACAGCCCCCGTCGTCACTGCCTGCCCTTTCCCTTTCTTGCCCGTCCACCCTTTCCCTCCGGTGCTCACGCTGCTGTCTCCGCTCCCTGCCGCTCCCGCCTCTGGCTGCCCTCGTCCGCCCTTGCCTTCCTCCTGCCTCCGCACCTCCGGGAGGATGGACTTCATGGCAGCCGCCGGCACATTGGGCGCCGACGGCTGTCCTGGGCCTCCCTCCACCGCCATCCTCCCCGCCCCTTCCCCCTCATCCTCCGCCCTGCTCCGTGGCTGCACCCGGTTCCCACCCAAGCTTACAGTCCTGGAGCTTTTGTGGCGTCGCCTCTGCCTCAACCTGCTGGGCCTCCGCCAGCACTGTGAGCTGTGGGTCCCGGCCCAGCATGACACCCAGGCCCAGCACTTGCTGGCCCTCCTCAACAAGGAGGCGCACGACCTCGCCGCCCGTGGAGCCTCCACACCCACCCCGTGGGCCGTACCCCTCCGCAACACCTCCAAGGGGCCCTGGTCCTGCATTACCAGGGTGCCCTGCTGCTAGAACCTCAGCTCGGCCTCGACCAGGCGTACGAAGACGCCACCGCGGCTGCCTACTACGCCGGCCGCCGGTCCCGCCTTTGGCGCCCCGACGGCACCGTCTTCTATGACCTCCTCGAGTCGGACGCACTGCCCACGCGTGCCATCAAGCGTGCATTCGCCTACCGCGCGCTCGAGTGGCAGCCCCCCCCAGAACCGGGCATCCCGATGGAGTGCCACTTCTGTGGCATCGCAGAACGTCAGCTCTGGCAGCACGTCCGCAGCCGCTGCCCGGCCGCTTTCCTCCACCTGCTTCACGCTCAAGCCCTCCTCCTCAGCCACGTGTCCCCAACCCCTGGAGCCACACTCACCGTCGACGGGGTCCTGCAGGATGTCCGCCGCCGGCCGCAGCTGCAGTGCACGTGGGACGCCCACTTCACAGAGGACGCCATCAACTGCGACACGCTCACCCTCTCTGGTCTCTGGTACAGGTCGTCCAGCGCGAGCCCGTCCGGCCTGACGCCCGCGGCCCGGCACCGTGCCACTAAGGCAGTCGTAAGTACCCTGGCCCTACCTCCCCTGTCCTTTGCAGACGTTTATGCCCTGTGGGCTGCGCTGCCATGCCTGCACAGCCCTCCAGACCGGCCCCCCCCGCAACCCCCAGCGGTCACCGTACAGGACCCCCAGGTATACGTGCCGTGGTCCTACACCCTGGCGGCGTCGTACTTGGTGCGGGGGCTCGCGTCCTGGCAGGTGTGCAGTGCTGGGTCCCTACATATGGCACTCCCAGTAGAGCCCAGCTGGCACCCGGGACCACCGGTGCTGCTCATTATATGTCCGCCAGCGGCCGAGTGCTGGGCGCTTGCCCTGCTCGCAGAGGCGGAAGCGCGTCCCTCGTGGGCTGGCGTGGCCTTGCTTACGGCTATGCCTCCGGGTGACGGCGCCCTGCCCCTGCCAGCGCCCATGACACCCTATGCCTGCGGGCCCTTGTGGCTGTACACCACAGCCGGTGTGGCCCAGCGATGGGCCCTCACGCCGGCAGCCGCTCCCGTGCACTGAAACCGAAGGAAAACGACGCGCAGCGACCCAGGCTTGTGCGCGTTGACAGGGAGGCAGAGGTAAGGCGAGATCCAGCCCCCGTACCCCCAGCGCCGGTGCCAGCACCGGAACCTTGAATGACCACGTACAGGAGACAGGCGCGGCCTACGAGCAGGTAGCGACCCCCCCCCCCCCCGGGACCCACCAGCGGGTCAAGTCAGGGCCAGGCGCGGCCCAGCCGTGTGACCCGACGTGCCTCGCCGCCCCCACCCGCGCGCCCACCATACACACTGACGCGCGCGCCCACACACACACAGGCACGGCGGCATCCCCCTCCCGCGTGTGCCTCCGCGGGGTACGGGGGCCGTCAGCAGTCCGGTAGGCCTTGTGACCGGACAGCCGGGAGTCGACCGACCCAATCACGCGGCGCAGGGAAGGATGCGCGCGGTGGGTCTGGCCGTCTGGGGGAGGCCTTCACCCAACCCAACCCAACCCAACCCCCTCATCCTCCGACACCTCGAGGATGTCGGCGATTACCGACTCCCTCTGACTCCTCCTCTCCTTCCTCCTCACATCCACGTCCGCCCTCACATCCCCGACACTGAACGGGTCCACCCCTGGCCCTTCCGCTGTCCTTTGCCCCTACCCCTCCCCTTGCCCTTCTGCCCCCGCCGCCACCCCCTCCGCCCCGCCCTCACCGCCTCCGCCTGTCCTCCCTTTTCCTTCCCCTCTCCCTTCCCCACCACGGCTCCTTCCCCCCTTCGTCGCCCTGTAGCCCCCGGCCCTTTGTCCCTGACCGTCTCCGGGCTCTCCGGAGACGAGGGCAACGACACGCCCGCAGACGTCGCCGATGACGCCGGCGAGGGGGGCCGCGGGGCTGCGCCCGCCTGCATGCGGGCCACTGCTGCCCGCACCGTCGGCGGCTGGCTGGGCTGTGGGTCAGGCATTTGTGACATAGCGCTGCACATGGGATCACGCTTGAGCCCTGCGCCCTGTCGCCGTTGTCCCCCACCTCCCCCGCCCTTTACCCCCGCCGTTCGCGCGCCCTACGTGTGGAGTGCTCTCTCTTATTCTCCCTGTTGCCTCGGACGCTCCAGTCCGTGGTACCGGGTTCACGCCCGGACGGTCCAGTCCTGGGGTTGATGCCGTGCTTCTTTCGGCCCCGGATGCTCCAACCCGGAGCGCCTTTTTTCTTTTTTTTTGTATTCTCCCAGTTGCCTCAGACGCTCCAGTCCGTGGCACCGGGCTTACCGCCGGACGATCCAGTCCGGGGGCTAGCGCCGTGCTTCTTTCCTCCCCGAATGCTCCAATCCGGGGTGTCTTTTTGTCGCACTCTCTCTGCCGCAGTCTGCACTGTCGCCGTCCTCGTCCCCGCTTCACCGTCCCCGCTTCTTGTTCCGCCCTACGACTCTGCGTGCCCAGTCCCGGACGCTCCAGTCCATGCGACGGGCGCTTCCGCCGTCCCTTTCTCTCCGCTCCCCTTCCTGACGTCCCCCTGTGCGGCGAAACCGTACACCCGTCCCGCCCTCATATCTGCCGGATTCTCTTTCGTCTGCGTGCCATCAGGCGTTCCCTCTGCTCGTCTCCCTCTCTGTCCTCCATTCCCGTCTCTCCCCCTGACTGCCTTGGTCGCCAATCTGGCCGCCTCCGTACTTCCATCTCCGTGATTTTTGGGTTGTACCTGATCAACGCCATCTCCACCCGCTTGGTGACTGGATCACGCATGTCTTCCGCCCGCGCCTCCAACTGCGTCTCTCTGCACGCCATGCATTCCTGGAGATGCTCCACCATACGCCGCAACAGCCTGTGCGCCATGGCCTCTGGCGCCACTGTATGCTCCTGGAGCGCCCGCCACAGCGGTTTCACTATCACCATGTGCCATAGTCCCTTGCGGTGCCCCTCTTTCCCCAGCTCTCTCTCCACCGCGCTTCTGGCTCTTGCACCTTTCTTGAGCAACAGGACGTCCTGATCCTGAACCAGTGGTTCCTCAATCCCCTTATACTGTGCACACGGCATGAAGTGGTCGTATGATTCTTGCCCTCGGCCACAGTGGCATCGCATGACGGCCTGGCCAGCCACAAAAGGCGCCGTTCAGTGCAAAAAACAGTGGCATCGCATGTACTCCTCCGGGAGGTCCATACCCTTATGTCTGTACCACCTCATGATCGTTTCACGCACCGACACCTGCCCCGTGATCGCCTGCAGCCTTCTGGTTTGCAGCCTTTTCGGCAGCGATTCCGGCCTCAGCACATTGGGGTAGTGGACCCGCTGTCCCACCTTGCCCTCCAAGTACTCGTTCAGCTCTACCACCTCCGGCCCCCCTCGTACTTGGGCTAGCATGTGCACCGGCTGTGGATACACCCTTAGTTCCTGTTTGCCTCTGTCCTCCTCCACCACCCACCTGGCCTTCTCCCCTTCCCCGACCCTTGGAGCTATATGCACCAAGTGGAGGTGCCCCTTGCTCTCTGGCACCCTCCACTCTGGATCCTGCTCCTTATCCACCGCTTGCGCCGCCCCATCCACCTCATGATTCCCCACTCCCGCCCTGTGTGACTCCTGTTTCACCAGGTGTATGACCAGGGGCACTTTCCTCATCTCCAGCCCGTGCCATATCGCGTACACCTGTGACGACAGTCCCGTGCCCAGGGCCTCATACAGTGGCCTGCTGGCCAGTCTCCTGAGGGACGCCATGTCCGCCTCCGCGTCCACCACCATCCACACTTCCCGTACGTCCTCCCCTATCTCCCCAACCACGTCCGCCACCGCCTGCACCTCTCCATGGGACGCTGCTCCGTACACCATCTTTTCCACCACACTCTCCGTCACCTGTCCCACCCCCTTGACCCTTACCGCCGCTGCCCCCGCCATGGGCGGCTGTCCTTCCACCCCGGACCCGTCCAGAAATAGCACCACCCTCTCCTTCGTGGGCTCCGGCATGCGCACCACCTCCCTTGGGTAGTGGCAGTACACTCTGTGCTTCCCAATGCCATACTCTCGTACCCCATCCCCGCTGCTTAGTTCTCTTACCCCTCTGTACACCGCCCACTTATTGTCCGTCCTGGCCTTCCATCCCTTCGTCACCACCACTCCGTGGCACCATGCCCTGTCCCCTTTCGCCCTGCCCTCCTCCAGGTATGCCTGTACCAGTACCAGGTACCATACCCTGTCTGCTGGCAACCCGTGGACCGTCAGCCTGATCCTCCTCGCACTCTCTCCAAACTTGTGGCCCACGGGCACTATTGGCGCCTCCTCGTCGGGCCTCCCCGTGTCTGTCATCCGAGAACTCACCGCCACCCCATCATCCTCCTCTTGTAGTCCCCGCACTGTGTCCCATCCAAACTGGACCCCTGTTCTTTTCCCCTCCCTTTCCTCTCCCCACCAGACCTCCACGTCCCCCTGGGCCTCCTCATCCTCCCGCACCTCCTTGGGCAGCCGCAGCACCGGCCCCCACCACTGCCCCCTGGCGTCCGTAGTGCGCATGGTCGCGTTCGGGAACGCCCACGCCGTCATTCGTAGGACTGGCCACGGGATTTGCCCCGCCTCCCTGGTGCACCTCCAGCACTGGTCCCCCTGTCCTGCCTCTTCCGGGATGTTGTCTTTCCGGAACATATCTGCATGGACATCATACCACTGCCCGGTCGCACTCTGTACCTTCCCCCTCGGTCCTTTGAGTCCCAGCGGCGCACACAACAGTATTCCCGGTCTGGCCTTGTCCCTCTCCCCCCTGTCCAGCACCACTCTCTCTTGCTGCGCCCCCTCTCCTCTCCCGCCTCTTGGCTTCCTCTGCTGGATCCCCCACAGCGCCACCCACTCGTTCCACATCGCGCGCATCCTCCTGTTCCACCTTGCGTGGTCCTCTTGTCCTCTTGCTCTCCTCATCGTCCACCTGTATACACCCCATTCCACCACCCTTGTGTCCCGATAGAACTCCGCATGGTGCAGCCCCGCCTTCTTGTACTCATTCATATCCTTTCTGCGCACGTGCAGCACCTCCAAGTTCACTCCTTCCTTCCTGATCCACCGTACCGTCCCATGTGTCGCCCCCCCGAAGTCCGTGTCCAGGACCAGGATTGGCCCCCGCCTACCGCACGTCCTGTTGGTTGCCAGCATGTGTTCTTCCCCCGGCAACACTGCCTGCAGGGCGCGCCACATGCGCTCCTTCTTCCCCGCCGCCAACCGCCTGCGCCGGTGCCACACATAGCGCGGGCTCCTGTTCTCCTCCTTCTGAACCTCTGCGACCGCGTGATAGCACACCCGTCTCACCACCTCTTCCTGATTGTGGCACATCCTGCTCAGCGTCCTCGCCGTGTGCGCCCTGTACGCCTCCCCCACCGTGGGCATCCCTTCTCCATAGTAGGCCGTCGGCGACCGCAACACGCACCACGGCACCTCTGTGGGTATCCCCTCATACCCTCTGATGAGCCTCCGCACTTCTCCCTCCACCTCCTCCAGCTGCCCCCTCCAGTACGGGAACTGCATCCCCTGGTACCCTACCACCGCATTGAGCACCGCCCGCAGGTAGTACAGGGTCGTCTGCACTAAATGGGGGTGATGCCGCAGGACCACCAGCATTGCCCGGAACCCCCTGACTAATTTGTCAGGTAGCCTGACCCCCCTCGCCTCCATGGCCTGCACATGTCCCAGCACCACCGCTTCCTCCGCCCTATCCAGCCATGCCACTCCGTCTCCTACATCCAACACCATGCCTTCCTCCCCACCCCTCCTCAGAACTGCCGACTTCAACGCGCTCTAGACAAGGTGGTTATCCCTCCCGTACCTCTGCATCAGGTCCTGCACCACCTGTTGTGCCTTTTCATCCCGCGCCATGGGTACCGCATCATCCACATACGCCTGCGCCGGCGACGTGTGTGGCGCACGCGCCAGCTGTGGATATTCCCGCGCTATCCAGCTCATCAGGGGGAGCATGGCCAGCAAGTACAGGAACGGGCCCTCCACCCCGCCTTGTGGCACCCCGCTGCCTGGGGTTACCCACTCGGTACACCCCTTCCCCGTGGCGACCGTGTACCTCCTCGAGCGCAGGTACTTTTCCACGAAGTCACCATATTGGAGTCCTAGCTGTCGCCACACCTCCTCTATGAGCCTATGCGGCGTGTTGGGGAACGCCCCCTTCACGTCCACAGACGCCATGAACGCCTCTAGGTCCTCATCATCGAGGTACATATCGTACAGGATGCTTGCTTCCTGTGTGGACCTAGCCGGCACTGACCCCCACATATTGTCCGGTATGACCCCCGCTGCATACAGCCGCCGCTGTATCCTCCCGAAGATCACCATCCAGACCATCTTGGCCTCCGTGACGGCACAGCATATTGGTCTCCAGTTCCCCGGCCTGAGGTGATCCCCCCTCTTGTACAGGGGCCGCACCTTGCCCCCCCATTCCTTTGGGGGCTCGCCTGTGCGCAACACCTCCGTGACCCTCCCCGCTAGACCATCCAGCTCCGGCGCCTCCAGGTGCTGGTACGCCTCCGCCACGAGCTGGTGCACTCGCGGGCTCTTTTTCCCCTTGAGAGCCTTCACTGCCTCTTTAATTTCCGCTAGCGTCACCCTGCTGCGGTGTATCTCCTCGCTCTGCTCCGCTGTGATCACCCGCGGTAACGCCCTTACCATTCTCCTTGTGATCCCGCTCAGCTCCTGCTGCCCCTGGTTGTGCTGCCTCCTGAGACTCTGCGCCACCTCCTCCAGCACTTCTTTTTTGTTGCCAGTGACCCTGCCACACTGCAGTCTCAGCGCCCTGATTTCCTTTGGTTTTCCAGCCTCAGCGAGCTCTGTGATGTACCGTAGCGACTTGTACGGCACCGCCCTTTCCATGTATCTTTCATGCTCCGCCACCACTTTCTGGTATATCCTCTCGTGTTCCTCCTCCACAGCCCTCCTCGCCGTTCGCACCCTCTTCTTCGCCTGTGTCACCTCCGTTTGCCACTCCGCCCCCTCTTCTCGCGCCCGTGCCTCGACCTCCTCTTGCTGCCGTTTCCTCAGTGTGGCCACCAGCCTTTGCAGCTTGGGCTGTGCCTGCGACTCCCCCCCTTGCTTGGTAAAACCGCATATCCGCGCTGCCCTCCTCATGGCTTGATGTACTTGTTTCCCCTGCCTCATTTCGGCGTGTACCCGCTGCCCCCACTGTTGCCACCTCTCGTCCCCCTCCTCCGGCCACTTCACCATTGGCGGCAGGCTGACGCCTTCCTCGTCCGACCCCTGCTCATCCTCCTGTTCGTCCCCGGGCTTCCCCACCTTCACGTCCTCAGTCACCATCATGGGGCAATGCCCCTTCCTGTCCTGCATTTCTTCCGGCCCAACCATGTATCCCGCCGTCACCCCCTTGACCCAGCTGGGGTCCGCGTACACCGCGTCCATCCGCGACGGCGCGCTGCCTTCCGGTGCCGGGTAGTGTGAGGGGCCCGGCGCTCCACTGTACGACACGTCCTGCAGCCTCATTTCCTCCACAAACTTCCGCACCTCGCGGTCCACCTCTGTCTCCGCGCCCCTCCTCCGGGGATCGTAGTTGAGGTCTCCAACTACGATGACTGGCCCCCTCTCCATCGCCCTGACGTACTGCATCCTCAGTTGCGCCACATACTCTTTGACCCTCCTCCGGTGTGGGACATGGCAGTTGATGATGACTACCTGGCCATGCTCCGTCGCCACATCATACACCGCCCTTCGTCCCCTTGCTCCCACCTTCTTGTCCTGCACAACGCTGAGCCCTCTGCGCACCAACAGCGGCACCCCCTGTGCCCACTCCCGCTGGTACTCTCTCCCCTCCTTGTCGTACATCTGCGCGCACACGGCGTTGTCCTTCCCCTGCAACCTTATCTCCTGGTACGCCACCACATCGGGGTCCGCCTCATGCAGCTTCATTCGCTGCCGTGCTGCCTTGTCCACCCGATACAGTGCCGCGGGGTCATTATGGGTGTACAACTTCATGCGTTGCCACCTGCCCTCCCCATCCACTCGTAGATCCCCGCTGTCCGTCGTGCCTTTGTCCTCCCTTTTGTTCCTTCCCCCCTCTCTTCGTCTGGCTTCTTTCTTCTTCTTCCCGGCCGCCCCCCGCTTCATTAATTGTCACTTCCTCTTCTTGTTCTTCCCCCCCGCCGACACCTCTTCTCCTTCCAATTCTCTCGCCTCCTGCTCCGGAACCAGCTGCCCGTGTATTTCCATCTCCCTACCTCGCGGGCATACCTGCAACCTTTCCACCGGGTACAGCAGTCTCTCCTCATCCCCCTCCCCCTGATCCTCCCACTGCACGATGGCTGCCCTCGTCACATGTCCCTTGCGATCTTGTTGTTCGATCATCTCCTCCACTGTTCCCACATACCTCCTCCACTTCCCACTCACTTTGTGCGGGCCATACACTGTCATCCCTTCCCGCACCGCCCCCTGCTCTTCACAGCCCCGCTGCTCCTCCCCGTACCTGACTCCCCTCGCCCGTTTCCTTCTTGGCCTCCCGTCCCCTTTCCCCTCCTGCTGCTGCTCTGCTTGCAGATCCTGCTCGTCCGCCTCTCTCCCCCGCTTGCCGCCCTCCCTCTCACTTCCCTCTCTTGTCCCCTCCCCCTTGCTCCCCTCCTCCACCCTGTCGCCAACAGCACTCTCCTGCCCTCCTCCCTCCACTTCTCCCTCTTCCACCCCTTCTTCTCCCTCCTCTCTGTCTTCCCGCCCGCCCGCTGCCAGTCCCGGCTCCCGGCCTTCCTCCCCCCGCGCCTGGTCCTGCCCCCTTTCGTCCCGTTCCTCCTCACCATCCCCATCCCCCACTATGAACCGCATTTGTCCCCCTCTACCCCTCCGCATCCCCCTCCACCTACTTGGCCTCTCCCCCCCCTGATCGTCTTCCACCTCCAGGCCCGGCTTCTTGGCCTCCTCCGTGCCCCTTCCCGCTCTCTCCAATGCCTCCTTCCTGTGCCCGTCCTCCGCTCCGGGTGCCACGGTCCACCTCGGCTGCTCCCCTCCCCTGCCGCTGGCCACCCACTCCAATGCCAACCGGATCTGTTCCCTGATATCTTCCGCTTCTTCCGCCTCCGCACACCTATCCAGGTAGGTAGGTAGGTAGGTGCACTCGGTCGTGGAGAGGCGCCCCATGGTTCCCCCTGGCGTCGCCCCTGTGACGAACAGGAAGAGGCTTCGCGCGTGAAGAGGGGAGGCGGCTTACTTCCCGCTAGACCTGACTGTTGGCCCCCAACAAAGCGGCCCCGGGCTACGCCGGGAGGGCTGATCGCCGCCAGCGTGACATGCTTGTCTCGCCGGGAGGGTGTGCCCCCGTGCTTGCGCACGTCCCCTCCTTTGGGCGGAACCCTAGGGGTTCACCGGACTTCCTGGCGTATCCCGTTCCCAAGGCGTGCATGCACATTCCTGGTACTAGGGTTCCGAGGCGCTTGGGTGTCGCACGCTCCGCCTCGAGTCCCAAAGCAGCGCAGGCCTTAGGATGCAGCCTTACCCCCGGGCTCCGGATCTCGTTTGGCCGGGTCACCTGCATGGCACGGGCTGCCTCAGTGCCCGGGCTGTGGGCACTGGGTTTCCTACTGTTGTGTGGTGTTTGTGTTTGGGTCCGGTTGGCGGTTGGGTGCGGGTTTTGTTAACCCCGTCTGTCCTGGCTGGGGTTTAGGGTGGGTGTTTTTGGGCTCGATTTGTGGTGTTGTCCCCCTAGTGTCGGCTATTTGTGGTGTTCGTGGTTGGGCTTCGGTTTCGGTCTGCTTTTGGGACGTGTGTTGTTTTGGTGGGCGCCCCGCTTGCCCCCCGCCGTTTCCGGTTCCGGCGCGCGGTGTGGGCGTGTGTGCCGGGCCCGGGTCTCGCCTGTGCCCAGTCCGTCTTGGCTGGGTTGTTGGGGTGTGTTTTTCTTTTTTTGCTTTGGTTTTTTCTTTTCTTTTTTTTTTTTTTTTTCCGGGCTTTGTGGTCCCTGTCCCTCCATCCCCTTTCTTTCGGGCTGGGCTGGTGGCTCTCTTTTTTTTTTTTTTTTTTTCTGTCCCTTTTCCCCGTGGTCCGCTGTTACTGGCTTGGTGTTGCCGGTTTTGGGTGGGTGGTTCGCCTGTGCCTCTGCGGGGGTCCCCCTTTTTTTTTTTTTTTTTTTCCTGGGGGGGGGGCCTGGCCGCCTGTGGTGGTGTTGGCGGGTGGTTGGGCGGCTGTGGGCTGTTTTCGTGCCTTTTCCCCTTCCCCCCTCCTTTTTTTTTTTTTGGGGGGGGGGGGCTTGCCTGTTCCTCCCTCTGCCTTCCCTGGGCTGGCGCACGCACTGGCCTGTATTCAGTGTTGTCTTCCGGGCTGCTGTTTTCAGTTGCGTTCTGTGTGGCCATGTTCCGGCCCCATGGGTCGGGTGGGCTCTGTACACTGTGGGCTCGGCGCCCCTTCTTGCTGGGTTAGGTCCTGGCTCTGCCGGCTGGGCGGCTGCGCCAGGCGGCTGCTTGTGGTTTTGGGTTAGGGGGCTGGGGTTGCTCGTGTCCTTACCCCTCCGCGGTGCCGGCTGTAATCTTCTGGGTGGTCCGTCACCGTTGTCGCCTGGCGCGCTGTGGTCCCGTGTGTGGCCTGTGGTGCCGGTGTGTGGCGTGGTGGCCCGGCGCCTTCCCGGGTGTGCGCAGGCTGGCTTCGGTTAGTCCCTCAGGTTCGGGTCAGTTGTGTCGTGTTGTGCCGCTCTGTGCCGCGTCGCGTCGCGTCGTGCTGTGGTGCGTTGCTCTGTGGCGCGCTGTGGTGCGGTGTGCCGTGGTCTCGCGTGGTGCCGCGGTGGGTCAGTGGAGGTCAGCCTGGCCTGTGTGGGTCGGTTAGGTCTTCGGGAAATTCTGCTGAATGATCACGGTGTCCTTGGGGCGTGCACACTGACTCTCACCCATGGACTCAATCTTCACCGGGCCTCGCAGACAGGCAGGTGTACTCGGGGTGTAGGAAAAGCGTTCCTTCTCCAAGGCAGACAAACAGACATCAGGAGTCGGACGGTGGAGGTGGCTTCCGAACGCTGTTTGAGTGGCGAATGGCTTTCACTGCAGCTCGGCTGCGCTGGCAGGGTCCGGGTCGGTGCCGCCGGCAGGGATGAGCTCACACTGTAGGGTCAGGGGGATGTCCATATCTCCGGTGCTGGACTGCTGGGGTCCGGGGCATCGGTAGTATTCTTGGTACTTCCAGTCTTCACGGCGCTCGGAGATGGCGTTGAAGGGGGGCACCGTCCAGCAGCACCAAAGCCTTCGCGATCGATCACAGCGTTTCGCTTCCCCTTGCGATGCTCGATATTCATCATGGACGGGATCGGTGCGCCGCAGCAGTGCCATTCCTCCACTGGACGCAACAGGTTGGTGACGGACGCCCTCACGGACGTGAGACCAGCCGAGATCAAGCCCCCGTAGCAATACTCTGCGTCAAACCGCGACGGTAGCGCAGCCCGGCCCTTATAGCCCATGGTGTGGTCGCGTGACGGTCCGTGGGGTTGCCCTCCCTGGGGGCCTGTGCCTTGGTCCCGTGTCCTCTGGGGGTGTCGGTCCGTAGTCGTGGGTGCCGCGGCCGTGCTTTCGTCCTCTTCCGGTGCCTGTGAGTTGGCCTTCGTGGTGGTCGGGGTCGTAGGCTGGCGGTGAGGGCATGGTGGTGTGCCGTGCGGCGGTGTTCCCTGCGGCCTCCTCTGTGGGTGTGGTCCGTTCTCCCCGTGTAGGTGTGCCCTCCGTTCTCCGTGTGGTTTCCGGTGGCCGGTGGGCGTGCGCTGGTGTGATCCGCATGGCGTCCGATGTTTGCTTCGGTGGTGTGTGTTGGGGTGTTTGGTGGGGGTGGGGCGGCGCTGGTCTCCCCGTCGGTGTGGGTCGTGGCAGCTGTCGTGGTGCCCTTTTCCTCCGTGTCTTGGTCCCCGTTCCCGTTCCTTCCTGGTTCTTGGGTGGTGTCCTGACCCCATGTGGTGTCGCTTCCGTCGCCCTGTCCCTGCGTGTGCCTGCCCTCACTTGGGGCCCTTCCGTGCCCTCTTGCCTGTGTGGTCCTTGGTGTCCCTTGCCCTTCCCTTGCCTTTGTCCTGCCCCTTCCTGGTGTGGTGGTGGTGGGAGGGGCGGGGTGGGGAGGGGGCGCCGGTGGCCCAGGCTTGGGGGTGGGTGGCCTGGAGCCACCGGCGGAGGGCTTGGGGGGTGTAGGGGGGGCGGAGGCCCTGGATCGCATCGCGGAGGAGGGCCTCCCATGCCGCTTGCGGCATGATGGCCTCCGGGGCGGCCTCATTGGGGTTTGCGGGGGTGCGGGTGCGCACCTCCTCGAAGGTATGCACCGTGTGCACCCCTCTGTGCCTTCCCGCTCCCCCGGCCCATTTCACCCAGCGGCGGAGCTCCTGCAGAGCGGAGGGAGACCACCAGGCGAGGTAGGCGGGGGCCCGGGGGGGGGAGGGGTCCCTGCCTGGGGTCCTGGAGCGGCGGGGGGAAGATGTGGACCTGCGGTGGTGGCGGGGGTGGCGGTGCCTGGGGGAGCGGGAGCGGCGGCGGCGGGGGCTGGAGGTGGAGGACGGGTACGGGCGGAGGGGGGAGCGGGAGGGGGAGGTGGACATGGGGCGGCGGTGGCGCGGTTGGTGGCGTCCGGGGGAGCGGGAGTGGTGGTGGCGGGGGCTGGGTGTGGTGGATGGGTACGGGTGGCGGGGGGAACGGGGAGCCCGGCGGGGCGTGTGGGGGGAGGGGGAGGTGGACGTGGGGCGGCGGCGGCGTGCCTGGCTGCGTCGGGGGGAGCGGGAGTGGTGGTGGCGGGGGCTGGGTGGCCGTTCGGGGGAGGGGGAGGGGGACATGGGGCGGCGGTGGCGCTCGTGGTGGTGCCCGGGGGAGCGGGAGCGACGGGAGCGGGGTCCCTGGGGGTCGTGGTGGTACCTGGGGGAGCGGGAGCGGCGCGAGTGGGTGGTTGAGGCGCGGTGGGAGTGTGGGCGCCGTGGGCGAGTGTGCCGTGCGGGGGGGGAGCGGGAGCGCCGCCGCTTGCGGGACCGGCCCTCGTCGCTCGAGTCGGGCCAGTCCGGAAGCGTCGGCGGCCTCTGGGGGGGCTCGCGCGGCGCCGCTTGGGGGGGGAGGTCCCCCGTCGTCCTTGGGGCCCCTTCGGCCATCGGATGGTGGCCGGGGGGGTACGGGGCGTCACGCGGTGCTGGTTGGGGGGGAAGGTCCCCCGTCGTCCATGGGGCCCCCTCGGCCATCGGATGGTGGCCGCGGGGGTACGGCTGGTACGGGGGTGGTGGCTGGTACGGGGGGGGTGGGCATGCGGGCGGGGCGTTCGGCGGCTGCCATCCCGTCCGCTGGTGCTGTTGGTGTACGGGGGGTTGTGGCCCGGTGGGGTAGGGCGGTGGGCAGTGGTAGTGGTGGTGTTGGTGATGGTGGTGGTGGGGCCGCTGGTGGTGGTGGTGTGTGTAGTGGTGGGGTTGGTGTTGCGGGTATGGCCCATGGAGTCCTTGTGGGTTTTCCGGTCCCCCTTGTGGGGGTGGGGGGTTGGGCATCGTGGGCAGTCCCCGGGGCTGCACTATGTGGTGGGCATGGAGGAAGGGTTGGGGGCCGGGCTTGACGGTGACGATGGTTGAGGGGTCCCACGTCCCTGGGTCGGTTTGGCCGGCGGTGGTGGTGGTTTGTGGGGGATGGATGACGGGGCGCTTGATGACGGGGATTTTGACGAGGGTTTGGAGGGGGTCGTGCTGGGTGGCCGTCTCCGCGGTGGTGGTGGGTGCCGGCGGGAGGGGGGCGCGGGTCGTGGTGGGTGGGGGGTCCTGGCTTGGGCGAGGGCCTGGGCGGGGGTGGTATCGGGTGGTTTTGTGTCGTTGCGTATGCGGTGTTGTGTGTGGTCGCGTGGGCGCCGGCTTGGGTTTGGGGTTGGGTTTCGGGTTGGGGTCCGGTTTGGGTTTGGGGTCGGGTTTGGGGTTGGGGTCCGGTTCCAGGTTGAGGAGTACCTCTGTCCGGAGGTGTGAGGGCGTCGATGCCGGGTCGGGGGTCGTCCCGGTGGGTTGCCGGGGTGCCTGAGTCGCCTGTGTGGGGGTTGGGGGGTTGGTGCGTGCGGCCGCGGCTTTGGCTTTCGCCGTGGCCTTGAGGATGAGTTTGGCGGGGAGGGGGGGGTCGGAGGATGAGGTGGAGGAGGTGGACGAGGCTGAGGACCAGGAGGAGGTGGTGGACGCGGGTTGGGCTGTGATGCGGGCGGGCTTGCGGGCGGCGGCTTCTGCCGCGGCCACGGCGGGGAGGATGGAGGGCATGTCCCCGGGTTGTAGGTTGGGGGCGGGCGGCTGGGGGGGCCCGGTCGTGACCTGGCGGCCCGACGGGCCGATCTGGTCGGCTGCGGCGGGGGAGGGAGGCGCGGGGCTGCGGCCTTCTCTTTCTGGGCTCAGCTGGGCCCGGGTCCTGCAATGTGCGAGGTCGTGTGGGTTTGTGTCAGCGGGGGGGAACAGTTCGCGTGGGCTGCATTCAGGGGCCGGGGGGGGTGGGCCTGGGTCCTCTGGGGTGTGTGTGGGGGGCGTGGGCGGGCCACTGGGTGGGGTGGGCGTGCCGCGGGGCGTGGGGCTCCCCTTGGCGGGTGTGTGTGGGTTGTCGAGTGTGGGGGGCGGTGAAGGGTGGCCGGTGGGTGGGTGTGTGGCGGGCGTGCGCTGGTGTTCGGGCGGGTGGGGGAGGCCCGTGTCGCGGGGCCCGGGGGTGCGCGTGATAGTGGGCGTGTGTGGGTCTCCGGTTGAGCAGCGAGAGGGGGGGGACTTGGGCGGGGATTGTGCGGGGGGTTGTGCTGCGCCGGTGTATGTGTCCGCTTGCTGCGCGCTTGCGTGGGCAGTTGTAGGCCGGGCAGTTTGGAGGAGAAGCTTGCCGTCTTCTGCTGCCGCGGCAAGGATTTCGCAGACGAGCGTTCGTATCTGGTGGACCTCTTGGTCAGTGGTGGGAAGGGGGCATGCTAGCTTTGGGCTAAGACCCGCGCGGTTGAGGACCCTGTGGATGGCGTGGTACCCGCAGGTGAGGGACTGCTGCGGCCTGGGGGGGGGGTTTGGTCGTGTGTCCGGGCCTGCTTCGACTTGTGTGTGGGCGGTGGGGATGGCCCAAACCCAGGGCACGGTCCCCGTGGGTGGCCAGTGGCGCTGGATCCAGTGGGTTAGGCAGAGCATGGACAATCCCAGGTGGTAGCCCGCCTTCCCTGAGGTGATTTGGGCCAGGGCGCGGGCTGGGGGCGTGTCCCCTGGCTGGAGGAGACCCCTGAGGATCCTGTGCTGGGTGGTGGGGTCCCCCACTGCCCCTGGTGGGGCGGTCTCCGGGGCGAACATGGTGTCTGTCCCCTGGATGATCCATTGCGGGCCGTGGGACGTAGCCATAGCGGCTATCACGTAGTAGTGGCCGCGCTCGAGGACTGTAACCCAGACCTCCGGCGGGGGGTGGTCACTGTCTGTAGGTGGGGGGGGGAGGTCGTCGTCCGGGGTGCGGAGGCCGGCGGCGCGGAGGGCGGTGTCGCGGTTTGGCGCGGTGGCCTGTTCCCACTGCTCCGGGTGGTTCGGGTCCGCTGGGTGGTCCGTCTCCGCTTGGGCCCGCCGTAGGCGTACGGTCCCTCGACGCGTGACGTTGCTGCCGGTGTCGTGCGTCAGGGCCTGGCCCCACTCGATGGGGGGGATCCAGATGGGCTGGCCCTGGGTGTGTTTGCGGGCTCGCCAGAGCACGAGGTCTACTATGGTCTCGTGGAGGCCGCTGCCTGGGGTGGTCAGGTCCCGGAGGGCTTTGACGGTGAGCTTGGTCCAGTCCTCTTGTAGGCGGTACCAGCCCAGGGGGGTGGTCGGGGCCCTGTCTTGGAGGGTCGCTCGGAGGAGGTCGGGGTCGCGGATGGTGGCCGGTGTGAGGGGAGGCTGTCCCGGGTCCGGGGGGGGTGGGCTGGATGGGCTGCCGGGGTCTTGCGCGTCTACGTCGATGGATGGTTGGCCCTGGCTGGGTTCGGCCGGACTGGGCGGTGCCGGGTGGCTTCTTGGGTGCGAGACGGGTCTCGGGGCGCTGTGGTGGTGCCTTGGAGACCTGTGGATGGAGATGGGGGGCGCGTGCGGGGCGCGGAGCGGGTTAGTGGACGTCTGGGTCATGCACGGCATGGTAATGGATGAGACGCTGCATGTGTTCCCTGGCGGTGGGGTCGGTGAGTTGTTCCGCGTGTGTTAGCAGGAGGTGTTTGCGGTGTACCATTTGGGCTGCTGCTCTGCGGACCGCTTCTAGCTGGAGGTGTGCTGCTGCTTCCATGGGGCTTTCCGTGTGTTTGGTGAGGTGTCGGTGCAGGGCCTGTGTCACTGCCCCTCTCATGGTGGCTTCTTTGATCAGGGGGTCCCGGAAGAGGTGTTCGGTGGCCTGGTGTGCGTGGCTGTGGGCTGGCCATCCTTCGTGTTGCCGCAGGGTTTCCGCCGGGGACCAGCCCACTAGGGTGTCCCTGTCCGTATGGGGGGGGCATTTCTTGAAGTGTTCCCAGTCCTCCGGGGTGGTGTGGTCGCATGGGCAACGGGTGTGTTCGTCGGGGACGTGGATGTGCTTGCGGGCGAGCCATCTGGCGACCCTGGTGAGGAAAGGCAGTTGCTCCCTGAGGAGCTGGATGCGTCGTTTCTGGAGGTGGGCTGGGACGTTTGCTGGGCGCAGCGCTGAGTGGTAGAGGGGGACTTGCAGTCTGTCCTGGAGCTCCTGGATGTGCGCCCGGCTGTCTGCGTCGCCGAGCACGCGGGCTAGATGTTGGACGGGGTTGGGGTAGTGGTACGCTCTGTCGTGGGAGGAATAGGGGGCGTCCTCTGGTACCCAGTCCGGGGTCTGATGGGGCTCGGGTACAGGGGGCACGTGTTGGAGGTGTGTGTGGTTGCGGCCGAGGTCAGGGATCTGGAGGGCTGGTAGGTGTGTTGTGCGCTGGTGTACTGCCTGGTTGTCGACCTTACCATTTCCGTATTGGTGCCTGTGGGACTCTTGTTTCACGATGTGGAGTTGGACGTAGGGGGGAAGGCTGCGTAGGGCTTTCCAGAGTAGCAGTGCCTGGGTGCCGAGGCTCGTCGCGGTTGCTTTGTGAAGTGGTTGCCTTGCTATGCGGAGGAGCAGGTGCGTGTCGACAGTGGCGTCTACCACGAACCAGACCCGGACGATGTGCGGGGAGTGGGCGGGTAGGTGGGCCGCGACCTCGGTGATGGCGTCGGCCATGGCCCCTAGCTCCCCGTGGGAAGAGGCCCCATAGGTGGTGTGGCCCGTGTGGTGGTCCATGTGGTAGTGTTCCCCGGTGTGGGTTAGTTGCAGGGTGGCCCCCCCGGTGATGGGCGTGAGGGCGGATTCGCCTGAGGCGTCGGTGAAGAAGAGCCGGTCCGCCGGTGATGGTTGTGGGAGGCGGCATGGGTTCATGGGCAGGTAGGCGTATATGGCAAGGCCCGTGGCGAGGTGGGCTACTGGGGTTGTGGGCTGTAGGATGGGGGTGGCGTACACCCCTATTCCTTTGGAGATGATGTGCTTTGCTTGGAGGGACAGGGCTATGAGTCCCTGCTCCGGCTGTCCTTGTGTGAGGTAGGAGTAGATGTAGTGGAGGATGTAGGCTGTGTCGGGGTTTAGGTCGTGGCATGTGAGGGTTTGTGTTCGGTGCTCCGGTGTGTGGCAGGAGTGGTGGAGTGGATAGTAGGGGTGCTCGTGTTTGCCCGTTCTGCCTGGCTCGTACATGCTGTAACGGATGGCGACCCCTGCCGGGTCGGGGCGGGGGCATGTGGGTGTAGTGGTGAAGAGCCATTTGGGCGCGTGGTCGGGGTTCCATGCTACCGTGGGGTTAGTGTCGGTGCGGTGGAACCATGGGGCTATCCATGCGTAGGCCTGTGGTGGTAGGTGGGTCGTGGGGTGGGTGTGGTGGCGTGCTATGAGGTGTAGCACGGGCCATGGTGCGGTTGGTGCCTCGGGGTCACAGGCCCAACATGTGCATGGCATGCTCTGGGAATCTTGGGGGACCTTTGGTAGGTCTCGGGCGGTCATGTGGTGTTTCGGTATGCGCCATTTTGCCCCGTGGTGGATGACGGTGGTCTGCGTGGGTTTGGCTTCATTCGGGGCCAGTAGTAGGGTTAGTGGTGGGACTGGGCCCGTTACTGGGGGGACGGGTTCGTGTTTCGATCCGGTGGGTGCGTAGGGCGGTGTCTCTGGGATGGGTCGCGGGTGTTGCCTTGTGAATTCTCGGTAGGCTATGCGCATGTCTTTGCTGCCCGGTAGAGTGTGTCCCGCTGTTCGTGCCGTCTGTGTGAGGTAGTGGTGGAAGAGGCGGTATTGTGGCCATTCGGGAAGGTGTAGAAAGGGGGTGTGGTGTGCCCCGCTGTGGTGCAGGACCCGCATTTGGGCGAGGGTGACGTATACTACGGTGATGGAGGCCCCGACAAGGTCTATGGTGTGGATGGTGCCCTTGGGGTGGTGGTGGAGGTCTCCGCAGAGGACCGCCAGTGGCCCTTTCTCTGGGCACGTGTGGTTGGTGAGTATGGCGTGGTGTGGGGATGGGAGCAGAAGCTGCAGGTGGTTCCACAGGCGGGTGTTCATGTTGGTGGGCATGCCCGTCTGGTGGAGTACCCAGCGCGGGCATGTGTTGCGGGCCCGTTGTGCGGCTCGGAGGCGGATGGCGGTGACCTCGCGGACCTCCGGTGAGTGGTTGTGGGTCATGCGGTGAAGGAGGAGGGCGGTGTGTCTGGTATAGGCCGCTTTCACCTCGTCCCCTATGGCGTCTCCATAGTGGGGCCATGCCGCTCGGATGGCGCGGGTGGGTATGGAGGTGGGCCAGCCCCCGTGTGCTGCCCATGCCTTGGTCACGGCGCGTGTGGCCGGCTGGAGGGCGGTGGTGGGGTGTGTTAGGTGGAGTGCTTGGGAGCCTATGGAGGCGTTCAAGACACCGGTGAGGTAGTACGCCAGGCTCTGGTGGGACAGGGAGAGGGCCTTGGTGGTCGGGGACGCATATCTGGGGAGATGGGCGAGGTGTGACTGCAACTTGGGAGGGAGGGTGGCGTCCTCAGGGTTGGCAGCCTGGACTACCCCCAGGTGGGTGGTGGTCGTCACGACTTGCATGGGGGGCCCTTGTGGCCCCAGGGTGGGAGGTGTGGCAGACCCCTTGATCATGGCCACTGACTTTGTGGGGTGGACGATGAGGTTGTTGTGGGAGAGGTAGGAGACGGTCACGTCCAGTAAGTCGTTGGCCTGTTGGGTGACCGTTGGTCCGGGGTCCGGGGCATGGGGGTCGTGTGGGGTGTGCGCGACGGTGAGGTTGGTGTCGTCCGCGAAGCCGACCAGGGGGGAGAGGAGGGGGTAGGGTGCGTAGGCCGGGTAATCCTGTTCGATTGCGAGGGCCAGGGGGAGCGTCACTAGAAGGTACAGGAAGGGGCCCTCTGCTCCCCCTTGGGGGACCCCGCTGCCTGGCTCCAGGAAGGGGGTGAGGCCTGCTCCTGTGCGGACCGTGTATTTGCGGGTGCGGATGTAGTCGGAGGTGAAGTTGTAGAAGGGGAGGCCTAGGCGTTTCCACACCGCTTCTAGAAGGAGCCAGGGGGTGTTCGGGAAGGCTCCCTTGACGTCGAGGGAGGCGATGATGAGGTCCACCGGGTCCATGTCCGCGATGGTGTCCTGGAGGAAGATGGCCTCGTGTGGGGAGCGGCCTGGGATGGCCCCCCAGAGGCTCGCTGGTATGTGGGGGTCCAGGTGGGGGCGGATGCGGCGCAGGAGGATGGTCCAGACGATTTTGACCTCCGTGACCGCACAGACTATGGGGCGCCAGTTGTCCGGGTTCGCCCAGTCCCCTTTTTTGTAGAGGGGGCGGACAACGTTTGCCCAGTCTGGTGGCAGGGGGGTCCACCCCGTGACGATGTCCCAGAGGCGGTGGGCGAGGACGCGGAGGAGGTGGGCGGGGAGGTGGTAGTATGCCTCTGCAGGGAGGCCGTCGTAGCCTGGGGTTTTGTGTTGCCGGAGACTGTGGATGGCCTTCCGGACTTCGTGGATGGTGAAGGGGCGTTTTTCCAGGTGCCTCCTCTGGGCGTGGTTGAAGACCCGAGGGAGGCGGTCGATTTTGGCCTGGGTGTCCGGGTCCAGTGTGTCTTGGGTGGGGGTGTGTTGCCGGAGGAAGCTGTCTCGGGTGGCTTGGAGCACTGTGGCTGGGTCGTTGGTGAGGGAGCCGTCCTCCTGCCGGACCGTGGTGATGGTGCGGTGGCCGGTATCGGTCATGGCGTCGTTGAGGTGGCGGATGGCCTTGTAGGGGAGTTCGTGTTGCGCATACCGTTCGTGTTCCTGGGCGATGCGCTGTTGCCTGTGGATGTGCCACCGCTGCAGGTCCGCCCTGATTTGGTCTATGTGTGTCCTGCAGTGGTGTATCTGGCGGCGGGTTTGGGGGGTGTCGGTGTGGAGGAGGGTCGCCAGTTGTTGTTTCGCATGCCAGAGGTCATGGAGCATGTTCCCCAGGGCCGTGGGTGGTTGGTCGTCGTCTGTGTGGGGGTGTTGCTGGAAGCCGCAGGCGACGGCGGCCGTGCGCATGGCTGTGAGTAGGTCGGTGGGGTCTGGTTGGATGCGCCGGGCGCGGTCTATGGCCCTGTGATATTGGGACCAGGCATGCTTGTCATGCAGCGGGGGCATCTTCAGGGGGGGTGGTAGGCCTTGGTCCGCATCTTCTGGGGGGCTGGGGGGAAGGTTGGGGATGGTGAGGCGGATGTGCAGGGGGCTATGGCCTGTGGGTCCCAGCGGGAGGGGTCCATATCGGGCCTCCGCTCGGATGATGGTGGTGGGGTCGCCATAGCATACGTCGATGCGGGATGGGGCGGCATCCGTTTGGTGGGGGAAGTGGGATGGTTGGCCTTCGAGGCTGGCTGTTAGGTCCACGAGCCCCAGCATTTCGATGGTGTCGCGGACTGCTTGGTCCTGGGGTGTGGCCTGTCCTCCTCGGTCCGCTGGGGTGGGGGCGGCGTTCATGTCGCCGATGATGACTGTGGGGGCGAGCATGGCCATTTGGCGGTACGCCTCGGCCAGGGCCTGGAGGAAGGGTTCCGTGGCTTCGCCGAAGGGGACGTGGGTGTTGATGACGTTGAGTTGCCATCCTTCCCCGACGACCTCATAGACACCTAGCCTCCCTGGGACGCTGAGGTGGTGGACGAGGTGGACGTGGATGCCGGTTTGGGCGTATAGGGGGGTCCCCTTGTGCCAGTAGCATTTGTACGCTTTCTGGTCCGGGGTATACATGGGGGTGGTTTCCGGGGGGTCGTCGCGCTGTAGGCCTTGTTCCTGGAAGGTGAGGAGGTGGGGGACCCACCCCGGCCCCTGTGCCATCGGGAGCTCTTGGAGGGCGGTTGTGGCGTCCTTGGAGTATGTGACGGCCGGGTGGTTGAGGTCGAGGAGGTTGACGGTGGCCTCGGTGGGGGCGGGCCGGGGCTGTGGAGGCTTGTGCCCTCGGCCCTTGCCCCGTCAGGGAGGGGGACTGGGGGTTGGGGATTTTTTGCCGGTTTGTGGGCGTTTGGGTAGGCGCGGCGGGGGGAGGCCTTGGCTCCACTCCGGGGGGAGCTCCCCAGTGTATTTGGTGCCTGTGTGGGCCTTGTTCTCTTCGGTGCGGAGCCGGATGGGGTGGGCGCTGGTGAGTTCCAGGGTGTCGCCGAGTGGTTTGTCCGGGGCGCTGTTGCCCTGGTCTAGCTCCTTTTGGCGGTGCCAGATTACCCGGATCTGTGGCCCCCCGTTGTCCCCTTGTCCCTTGAGGCGGTACTGGATCGTGCCCTCACACCAGATCCAGTCGCCTGTGTGGTCGTTGCGGAAGGGCTGTTGGACCTTCGCACCTTTTTCGAACCCTGGGTACGCTTTGGGCGGGGCCTGTGCTGGTGGCGGGAGGGAGGATGATGAGGATGCCTGGTCCGGGTGGGGCGGTGGTAGTGGTGGGAGGGAGGATGACGAGGATGCTTGGTCTGGGTTCGTCGGGTGGGTCGGGTGGGATGCGGGGGGTCGGGAGGTTGCTGCTTTTCCGGCTTGGCTGGGGGCGGGTGCGCCCTTTTGTCGTCTCGTTCGCTTGGGTGGGACTGGAGGTGGCGGGGCTGGGGGGGCATGGGGTTGGAAGAAGGGGTGCGTTGCTTGCTGGTCTGGATCCCTCAGTGGGGGTTCTGCCGGTGTTTGCATTTTCGCTTTCGCGTGGCTGCGTACGATGTCGGCGAGCTTGCGTACGGTCTCCGGGGGATCTGTTGGCCATGGCAGTGCGGCGGGGCTGTCGTCGAAGGGGTGGTGTAGGTGGTAGTTCCTCATGGCCTTGGCCTGCCTGACCCAGGCCTCTGTGGGTTCCGGTGTGTCCGGGCCGTTGGGGGAGCCTTGAGCCCAGTAGAGTGCTGTGTGGAGGGCTTCCCAGGGGGCGCCTTCGCGGCCTGTGAGGGTGGTGGCTTGGAGGAGTCGCTGCTGGCCCCGTGGGGGGTCTTCCGGGTCCATTTCCGGGGTATAGGCCTGGGCCGCCATGAGGACTCCGTGTGCCCAGTGGAGGACCCACCATTGGGTGTCCGCTTTGAGGATGTGGATGGCGGGTTGTTGGGGGGGGGTGTCCAGGGTGTCCCACGATGCAATGGCTAGTGGTATCCTGGAGGGGTGGAGGTGTGGGGGGGCCTTGCGGCTTAGGAGTTGATCGATGTGGAAGGGGGTGACGGGATCGTTGGGGCCTTGGGGCGGTGGGGGCATTGCTGGGATGGTTGTGGGGTCCCAGTGGCGTTCGTGGGCGGCGAGGGTGTACAGGGCGGCGGTGATGATGTGGTGGGCTTGGCCCTCCAGGACGATGTGGCGCTCCGTGCCGAAGTCCTTTGGTAGGTGGGCTGCGGGGTGGAGGGTGATGTGGGCCAGGGCGCGTTGGTGGGCCTTTTTTCCCCCGTCTGGGGCCTGTTTCCGTTTGTCCCCCGGGATGTGTTGGTGTTGGTGTTTTGGTGGGGGTGGTCCCAGGGCGAGGGACTCCACACAGTGGAGGGGGATGGCGTGTTCCCTGGACCTGTTGGGCAGGATGTATATGCCCGGGTCTCCCGGTACGGTGCCCAGGTACATGTTGCCCGTGATGGTGGGGGCCGGCAGCGGTTGGCGGAGGGGCGAGGTGCATGGGGTGGAGCAGGGCGGGTCATGGTGCTCACACCGGGGGTGGTCGATGCCGTACGGGGTGACGTGTACGGCGAAGGGTCCAACGGCGCGCTGGAGTTTGTGGGGTTGGATGTTGTGGAGGCGCGCCACCGCCCGTGTGTGGGAGCGCCCTTCGCTGATCCATACGGCGTCTGCCCGCGACGCCGCTGGGTTCAGGCAGTCCGTGGTGATGCCTGTGATCGTGCGGTTGTGGGTGGTATCTGATACCCTGGCGGGGGGGGCGCCGATGCGGGGGATGGTGTGGTCGTCGTGGAGGGTGCGGGCCTTGCGCCTCGCTTCGTGTCGGTGCTGGGCCTCCTGGGCGTGGGTGTGCACACCCGTGTGTTTGGGCTTCTTGTTGGGGCGGTCCGCTGTGTGGAAGGGGGTGGGCCAGGAGGGGGCGTGGTGGAGGGTGGGGTGTGGGAGGTCCCCCCGTGTTGCCCATGTGTACAGGGTGGTCGCGGCGGCCCCTTCCGCCTGTATGGTGTATCGCTCGTCGTGTCGGCGACGGGTGACGAGGACGTTGGGGGCCGTCAGCTCATACACCTGTGTGGTGTGGGGGAGGTGGCGGGTGACGGTGATCTTGGCGGCGTCGTTCTTGCGGGTGGTGGTGTGGGGGATGATGTAGTGGGTCGCCCATTCATCCTGGGGGGTGTGCTCCGTCGGGTCTAGCTTGAGCGGGGGGTGGAGCGGCTTCGGTGTTGGGGGCTTGTCTTGGCCCTTCGCGTGGGGCGCCACTTTGGTTTCGACCAGGTATTGTGGGCCCCAGGTTTCCGGGGCCCCTACCTGTGTGGCTGCCGCTGTTGCGGCTTGGAGGAGGGCGGTGGTGTTGGTGTCTAGAGGGGGGGCCCCCGGTTGGGGGGTGAGGGTGTCATGGTCTTGGTACGCCCACCAAATTGTGTAGCCTCGTTGGGTGTTGCGGTGCGGGGTTTGGGTCTGGGCTTGCTGGATGGATAGGGCGGTCTTGATGTCCTCCGCTGCTTGTGGGTTTATGGGTGTGGCGTAGGCCCATACTCCCGGGGCGTGTATGCCGTGTGACGCTTGGCCTACTCCTCGTATCGGTTGTAGGGTGTGGTGGGTGCGTGTGAGCCCTAGGTGTTCTTGGAGGAGGTCCCCTCGGATGTCCTCCCATCGTTGCTGCCAGGTATGTGTGTGGTCATTGGGGGCGGGGTAGGTGACGACGATGGCCTGCCAAGGGGTGGGGCCTGGATGCACCGTCATAGGTGCCGACGATGCTTGCGGGGGTATGTGGACGGCGTGGGCGGCGGCTGCTGTTACGGGGTCTCCTTCCGTGGGTGTGATCGTGGCATCGCCTTGGACGGTGAGGAGGAGGTGGTGGCGGTCCGCCGGTAGTGCCCAGGTGGTGGTGGGCTCTGCGATTGAGTGGAGGCGGATGGCCTGGAGGCCCGGTGTGATTTCGTCCCATCGGAGTGTGCCGTTGTGGACCGCCCATTCCCGCGGCAGGTCTCGAAACCCGTTTCGGTCTGGGGTGGTGCGGTGTTGTGGGGGGAGCTCCATTGTGGTGATGGGGTGGGTGAGGGGCTCTGTGCGGGGTTGGTCTTGTGTGGTTGATGGTGATGGTGCCTGGGGCATGTCTTCGTCCAGTTGGTGGGGGGCTTTGGCCTCCTGGAGCTCTGCACTGATGGCGGCGAAGACATCTGGGAGGGTGGGGGAGGTGGGGGGGTGGGGTGCCGGATCGTCCCAGGTGATGTGGTATTCCTCCGGGTTCTCGGGGCTTTGCTGTACGGTGATGGTGGCTGTGGCGTCGTCTTCAGGTGTCCATCGGTGCGGATTGTGGTCGAGGGGGTGGAGGGTGACGGTGTGGCGGTGTTTCCAGCTGTGGAACGCTAGGAGGGCGTGGAGGCCGTGTCTGGTGTCCCCGGGCGGGCGGGGGTAGGTTTCGGCTGCTGCCTCCAGGAAGGTGTCCGCGGTGCCTTTCCAGGTGTCGTCCCAGAGAAGGTCTTCCTCTGTGCCCCACTCGTTGTCGTACCTTTTCTCCTGCTTCCACCCCTGGAGGGTCGCGTGGTCCTCAGGGAGGTCTCGTTGGACGGACTGGTAGTACTGCTCGGCGTCCATGGGGGCTAGGGTGCTGGCCAGCGTGGCGTAGATGTCCTTTGGGGGGGGGGGCGGTGGGGGCGTGGCGGCGCGGCCGGGGTCGGGCTCCTCGCTGGTGTTCCGCGTTCCGGTCTTCGGTGGACGCGGGGGATATGGAGCGTGGTGGCATGGGGTGGTCGGGCTCTTGCGGTTCCGTGGGTTGCTGGTGGGCTTGTGGGCGCGGGGCCGTGGCTGCCAGTAGGTGTCGGATGGCCGGGAGGATGTCGAAGTCGTCTTCCCAGCAGTGGGCTGGAGCGCACGCCCTGTCAGGGGAAGCGGGGGGGGGCGTGTTGCGGAGCGGTGTACGATAGGGTGGGCGACGCGTGCGGGTGGTGGCGTGCTCGCTCTGCCGTTCTTTTTCCCGCGGGCCCTGACCCTGGGGGTGGTGGTGTTGGTGATGTTGGTGGTGAGGGTGGTGTGGGCGCCGGAGTGGATGATTGTGTCGGTGGCGGCGCTGTTGGCGAGGGTGGTATGGGCGTTAGAGTAGATGAAGCTGGTGCTGGGCTATGATTGATGGTGGTTAGCTGGTGGGTCAGCTGTTGTCGCTGTCGTCGTCGCCGGTGGTGTTGGTGTCTCTGATGACGAGGTGATGGTCGGTGAGCATGGCGTGGGTGACGTATGGGCGTATGTGGTGTTGTCGGCGGTAACGTTCGTGGGCCGGATGTGGCGGTGGTGGCGAGGGTGCTGTAGTTGACGGGTGGTGTGGCCCACGTCGCCTCCGGTGGTGGAGGTGTGATGGGTGCCGTGGTGGTGTCGGCGATGGTGGGGTGCCGCGGGTGGTGTATTGGTTGTTGGTGGTGGAGATGTTCCTGGTTTGTGGGTAGTCCCTGTCCGGCGGTGGTGGTGTTGGTGGTGTCGGTGCTCGTTGAGGCCGTTGGCGACGGCGGGGGTTCCTGGTCTCGCGTGGGGTGGTGGTGGCGGTGGTGAGCGTAGGCGGTGCCATGGCGGTGGTGCCATTGACGGTTCGGCCGGGCGTGCTGGTGCCGGTTTCGGGTGTAAGTGTGGTTCGGGGTGCGGCATTGGTGGGTGGCTTTGACGGCGGGTGGCGTGACTGGTGGGTGGCAGCGGTAGGGGGGTGTCGGTTGTTGGTGAAGCTGTCGTTGTCGGTGTTCCGGTTGGTGCCGGTGACGGCGTCGCTGGCCGTGCAGATGGTGGGGGGGACTCGTACCCTGGGGTCGCCGTGGTGTTCGGTCGACGGTGGTGCTTCCGGTGGTGTTCGTGTGAGTTGGCCGGGAGTGGTGTCGGCGTTGCTCTGGCTGGTGCCGTGTGTGCGGGCTGTGTGATTTTTGCGTCCGGGGTCGGTGGCGTTGGTGACGGTGGTGTGTTGGGGGTCGGCGCCGGTGGTGACGGTCCGATGGTGAGGGTGCCGGGGACGTTGGGTGGGTCCGCGCTGTTGGGCCTTCTCCTCGCCATTCCTGGCGGAGGGTGCTGGCGGTGGTGTCGCTGGTGGTGAGGGTGTGGTGGTGTTGGTGTGGTGTTTTGTGCTGCTTGGGTGGGTGGTGGGGACCCCTGGTTGATGTTGACGTTGCTCCGGGTGATTTCGATGCGGTGGGTGCGATGGCGTGTGGCGTTGTTGTTTCTACCCTTGGTTGGGGGCCTGGTGGGCTGCGCTGGTGGCGTTTGTTCGCCAGCCGTGGTGGTGTCCTGGGTGGTGTCGTCGATGGGGGCGCCCTAGGTGTTACTCTGTGCCGGGGTCGTGGTGGTGGTGTTAGGGGTGTTAGGGGCGGTGGTGTGTCTCGCGGTGGTCCGGTGGCCTGTGTGCTGGTGTTCGGTGGTTCCGGGCGTGCCATTCGTGGCTGGTGTTTGGCCGGTCTGTGGTCCTGGTGGTGTCGGCTGTCCGTGGGTCCGTAGTGACAGGTGTTGCTGCGGTTGCGGTTTAGGGTGACCTTGCTGCGGTTGGGTGGTGGTGTCGCCGTGTTGCCGCTGTCGGTGGTGCCGGTGTTGGCGTTGGTGGGGGTGCTGCCGGGGGAGCTGTGTGTGTTGGCGTTGTAGGGTGTTGTAAGTGCTGCCCTGGCGGTGTTCTGACGGCGGAGGGGGGACCTCGCCATTCCTGGCGGAGGTTCCCACGTGCGTCGTTGGCTGGTGGGTTGGCCTTGGCCCCCTCGGTGTCCTTGCTGCCGATGGTGTCTCACCGGGACGCGGGATGGGGGATGCTCCGGGTTGCTGTCGGTGAGGTCGCACTGCCGGTGGCGCCGTCAGTGGTGCCGGTGGTGAGGTCGTTGCGGGCGCTGCTATGGTTCACGGTGTCGCTGATGTTGTTGATGCTGCTGGTGGTTGGTGTGGGTCTGTGTGTGGGTTGTCAGTGGCTGTTGCTGGTGCTGGTGGTGGTTCTGGGTGCGGGCCGGTGGGTCGCGCGGTCGGAACGCCTTGGGTGTAACTTGGCCGCTGTTGGTCCGTTGTTGGTTCCGGGCGTCCCCGTTGGTGAGGGTGCTGTGGTGTTCGGTTTGGGTGCTGGCGGCGGTGCGGGTGTCGCAGTTCCTGGCCCTGGGTCTGGGCGTGGCCGTTCGGGTGTTGCTGGGTGCGGGCGTTCGCCTCACCTGGCTGAGGGCTCGGTGGCGTTCGTTCGCTAGCCGTGCTGGCGCCCTTGGTGACGCCGTTGGTGGGGTTGCCCTAGGTGGCGGGGCCGTGGTGGTGGTGTTGGGGGCGTTGTAGGTGACGGCACCTCGGCCCGTCGTTGGTGGGGTTGGTGGTGGTGTGGATAGTGCCGTGGGTGTTGGTGGCGTTGGTGTTGCCGAAGGCGAGGGTGCCTTATGTGTTACTTGGTGGTTGGCGTGTGTTGGGTGGTTTGTTGGCGTGGGCGTTGTTGGTGTTGGTGCTGGGCGCGGCCTGTGTTTGGGTGGTCGGCGGTTCCGGGCGTGCCACTCGTGGCTGGCCGTCGCGGTGTTGGTGACGGTGTTGGCGAGGGCGCCGCCGGTGGAGCTGCGGCCGATGTGGGCGCTGCGGGTGTTGACCTGGTGGATGGTGGTGTTCTGACGGCGGGGGTGGTGGGACCTCGCCACTCCTGGTGGAGGTACCCATGGGTGTCGCTGGCCTGTGTGTTGGCTCCCTTGGTGTTGTTGATGCCGATGGTGTCGTACCGGGCGGTGTTGCCGTGGCGATTGCCGTTGACGCTCTGGTTTCTCGGTGCTGAGGCCGTATTGCCGGTGTCGGTGTCGGTGATGTCGGTGGTGAGGTCGTTGTGGGTGTCGCTATGGTTCTCGGCGTCTCGGACGCTGCCGATGCTGGTGGTGGTTGGCGTGGGTCTGTGTGTGGGTGGTCCGCGGCTTGCGTTCAGGGCGGTGGTCGGTTTCTGTGGCTCTGTCCGGGGGGGTGTGCAGTAGGTGGTGTGGTCTGCTGGTGCTGCTGTTGGTGTAGGTGGCGTAGGTGTTGCTCCGGGTGGTGTCGTGGGTGAGGGTGGTGTTGGCGGCGCCGGTGGTGTGGGTGTCGCCGGGGATTGCATGGTGGTTCCGGGCGCGTGCCCTCGCTTCCCCTGGCCGGGGCTTGGTGGTTTGTTGGCTCACCTGTGGCGGTGGCGGTGGCTGTGGCGGTTTCGGTGTCCTCCGGTGGCAGAGGTTGCTGGTGGCGACGCTGATGGTGGGGTGTTGCCGGCGATGGTGTGCTTGATGCCGTTGGCTTGGGTGATGTAGGTGCTGGAACCGGCGGTGGCATGCGTAGGTGTCGTAGGCGTTGGTGCCGGTGGTGACGGTGTTGGTGAGGGTGTTGTGCTGGCTTGATTTTTGGCGGTGTTGGTGTTTCCGATGGCGTGGATGTCGGTGGCGGTGGTTCTGGGTGCGAGCCGGTGGGGGACCGGATCGGTTGGGTGTGGTCGTTGGGCAGTGTTGGGTGGCTTTTTGTGTTGGTTTGTTGTTGGTGGGTGCTGGGGTCGCTGGTGTTGCCGATGGTGCTTCCGCTGGTTTCGGGTGTGTCCGCTGGTGAGGGTGTCGTGGCGTCCGGTTTGGGCGTTGGTGGCGGTGCTGGTGTGGGTGTCGTAGTGCCCGGTCCTGGTGTTGGGCGTGGCCGTTCGGGTGTTACTGGGTGTGGCCGTTCGCCACTCCTGGCTGCGGGCTTGGTGGGTCCTCCTTTGCGTCCTAGCGGCTTCTGGCGGCCCTGCAGTCCCCCTGGCGGGTTGCTGGGTTCCTGTTGTTTGGGTTTGTGTGTGTTGCGTGTGTGGTGCGGGCGGCGCCTGTGCTTTGGTGTGTGGTGTGCGCTTGTGGGGCTCGTGTCGGTGGCGGTTGTGGGGGTGTGTGTTGTGTGCACGCTCGGGCGTGTGTGCGGTGTGTTGGTGGTGCGTTGGGGCGCCTGCCCTCGCCTTTGCGGGCGTGGTTTGGCGGCCCTGTTTGGTGTGGGGGCTGTGTGTCGTGCCCCCCCCCCCCTGTCTCGGCTGTGTGGTTCCCCGCCCCCCTTGGCTGGGGTCTGTTGGTGGTGCGTCCCCTTGCTGTCCCCTTTGCGTGTGCCCTCCTCCTTCTGTCTCTTTTCCGTGTCGCTTGGGGCGGTGTCGTGCCCGGGCCTTCCCGGCTGTGGTGTGTGGGGGGGGGTCCTTGTCGCCGGCTCGGGTCCCTTCCCCTGGTGTTTCCCCGTGGGGGAGCCGGTGCTTGCACTCCCCGTCAGGGTGTAACTCTGTTGTACGGATGCCGTCCATGGACCTGTTCCGTAGCCAGGTACTCCAGCCGTTCCCCACACCGGAGTCGGGTACACTGTGGGTCGCTGGGGAGTCCTCGCGGGACAGGCGCGTCTCTTGCCTGCCCCGATGGACGGTGTGCCCTACCCGCAGCCCCTCGCTGGGCCCGAACCGCAGTACGTGCCGTGGGGAGTGCTCTTGGTCAGGCCCATTGGTCACCCCCCCAGGCCGGTGCCACCGCGGGCCGCTGACCAACGGTCCCGGGCGTATCCCACCTTATTGCGTGTGCTCAGGGGGGGCCGATACGGTCACCGGGGGGGGCCCCAAACCCCTGAGGTTGGGTCCCTCGCCGGCGCCCCCCGTGGGCCCTTTTCGTCCCGCCCCCCTTTTCGCTGTGCGGTTTGCGGTGGTTGGTGTCCCGTCTCTCCGGGGTGGGGTGGTGGTGGTGGGGGGGGGGGGGTGTTCGCTGTTCCTGGCTGTGTTGCTTGCGGGCGTGTCGCCCCCTCCTCTGGTCCTGCGGTGGTGGTGCGTGGTGTGTGGTGTGTGGTGTGCGGTGGTGGTGTGTTGGCGGGGTTGTGGGTGGTGTGTGGTGTGGTTGGTCCCTTGCCACTCCTGGCGGAGGTTCCTGTGTGCTACTCCCCGCCACTCCTGGCTGGGTTTCGCTGCCGGTGGTGGTGGGCGGTCCCCGCCACTCCTGGCTGCGGTCCGCTGGCGGCGGTGGTGTGTGGTGTGTGGCGGTGGTGTGTTGGTTGTTGGTCCCTCGCCACTCCTGGCAGAGGTTCCTGTGTGCTACTCCCCGCCACTCCTGGCTGGTTTTCGCTGCCGGTGGTGGTGGGCGGTCCCCGCCACTCCTGGCTGGGGTCCGCTGGCGGCGGTGGTGTGTGGTGTGTGGCGGTGGTGTGTTGGTTGTTGGTCCCTCGCCACTCCTGGCGGAGGTTCCTGTGTGCTACTCCCCGCCACTCCTGGCTGGGTTTCGCTGCCGGCGGTGGTGCGTGGTGTGCGGTGTGTGGTGTGCGGCGTGTGGCGTGCGGCGGTGGCGTGTGTGGTGGGTTTGTGGCTGGTGTGGTTGGTCCCTCGCCACTCCTGGCGGAGGTTCCTGTGTGCTACTCCCCGCCACTCCTGGCTGGGTTTCGCTGCCGGTGGTGGTGGGCGGTCCCCGCCACTCCTGGCCGGGGTCCGCTGGCGGCGGTGGTGTGTGGTGTGTGGCGGTGGTGTGTTGGTTGTTGGTCCCTCGCCACTCCTGGCGGAGGTTCCTGTGTGCTACTCCCCGCCACTCCTGGCTGGGTTTCGCTGCCGGTGGTGGTGGGCGGTCCCCGCCACTCCTGGCTGGGGTCCGCTGGCGGCGGTGGTGTGTGGTGTGTGGCGGTGGTGTGTTGGTTGTTGGTCCCTCGCCGCTCCTGGCGGAGGTTCCTGTGTGCTACTCCCCGCCACTCCTGGCTGGGTTTCGCTGCCGGCGGTGGTGCGTGGTGTGCGGTGTGTGGTGTGCGGCGTGTGGCGTGCGGCGTGCGGCGGTGGCGTGTGTGGTGGGTTTGTGGCTGGTGTGGTTGGTCCCTCGCCACTCCTGGCGGAGGTTCCTGTGTGCTACTCCCCGCCACTCCTGGCTGGGTTTCGCTGCCGGTGGTGGTGGGCGGTCCCCGCCACTCCTGGCTGGGGTCCGCTGGCGGCGGTGGTGTGTGGTGTCCGGCGGTGGTGTGTTGGTTGTTGATCCCTCGCCACTCCTGGCGGAGGTTCCTGTGTGCTACTCCCCGCCACTCCTGGCTGGGTTTCGCTGCCGGTGGTGGTGGGCGGTCCCCGCCACTCCTGGCTGGGGTCCGCTGGCGGCGGTGGTGTGTGGTGTGTGGCGGTGGTGTGTTGGTTGTTGGTCCCTCGCCACTCCTGGCGGAGGTTCCTGTGTGCTACTCCCCGCCACTCCTGGCTGGGTTTCGCTGCCGGCGGTGGTGCGTGGTGTGCGGTGTGTGGTGTGCGGCGTGTGGCGTGTGTGGTGGGTTTGTGGCTGGTGTGGTTGGTCCCTCGCCACTCCTGGCGGAGGTTCCTGTGTGCTACTCCCCGCCACTCCTGGCTGGGTTTCGCTGCCGGTGGTGGTGGGCGGTCCCCGCCACTCCTGGCTGGGGTCCGCTGGCGGCGGTGGTGTGTGGTGTGTGGCGGTGGTGTGTTGGTTGTTGGTCCCTCGCCACTCCTGGCGGAGGTTCCTGTGTGCTACTCCCCGCCACTCCTGGCTGGGTTTCGCTGCCGGTGGTGGTGGGCGGTCCCCGCCACTCCTGGCTGGGGTCCGCTGGCGGCGGTGGTGTGTGGTGTGTGGCGGTGGTGTGTTGGTTGTTGGTCCCTCGCCACTCCTGGCTGGGTTTCGCTGTCGGCGGTGGTGCGTGGTGTGCGGTGTGTGGTGTGCGGCGTGTGGCGTGCGGCGGTGGCGTGTGTGGTGGGTTTGTGGCTGGTGTGGTTGGTCCCTCGCCACTCCTGGCGGAGGTTCCTGTGTGCTACTCCCCGCCACTCCTGGCTGGGTTTCGCTGCCGGTGGTGGTGTGGTGTGGTGTTGCGGTGGGTGTGTCTTCCGGGTGCCCTTCCCCTTGGCCCTGGTGTGTGTGTGTGCGCTGTGTGGCCCTTCGTGTTGGTGTGGGTGGCGTGGGGGGGGGGGGGGGTCGCGCTCGGTGTGGCTGTCGTGCGTGCGCGTGCGTGTGCTCGCGGTGTGTGGTTGGTGGGGTGGGGTGTGTCATACCTTGGCTGGTTCTCGTCTTCGGTCGTCGGCATGTTTCAAAAGGCAGAAGAAGAGGTCCTGTAGATGCGTAGCAGAGATGCGTGGCATGTGTGATGCGTAGTACGTACCTGTCCTTTCGTCCCATCATGTTTTCTTCCCCTGTTGAGAAAGAGCGTGCGCAGGTCCTTTTTGTTTTTTGTTTTTTTTTTTTTTGCGTGTTGTGGTTTGTGTCTCCTCCCTCGTGTTTTTTTTTTTTCTCGCTGCGTCTTCGATAACATACCTCTCCGCATTGCGTTTCCCCTATAGAGAGGGCGTGGATGGCGGTTTCGTGTTTTTTTTTTTTTCAACATACTTGTTGTACCTTGTGCCGCTTCTTGTTGCCGTCCCCTATAGAGAAAGCGTGTGTTTGTTTGTGGGTGGGGCGGGGATGGGGTTGCATACCATGACTTTCTTTTGTCTCGTCTCCGTCTTCGTGCATCTTGCGGCTTTGTGTGCGTTTGTGTTTTCGTCCCCTTGGCGCCTTCCCTCGCATTTTTAACATACTTGTTCGTCATACCTCCATACCATTGTTTCCCCGTGGTACGTGGTCATTCCCTATAGCGAGAGCGTGTGTGTGTTTGCGGGCGGGGCGGTGTGGGGTTCATACCTTGTTTTTCCTTGCTCTTGTCTCCGTCTTCTCGCTCCTTGCGGTCTTGTTAATGTGTGTGCGTGTGTGCGTGGTCCGTCCCTTTGGCGCCCTCCCTCGTATCGTTAACATACTTGCTCGCCGTACCGTTGTTTCCTCGTGGTTGGTGAACGTTCGCTTGTTCGCCTTTTCATTGTTTCCCCTTTGTCCGTGGCCGCCCCATACCTTTTGCGCTTTTGTGGAATTTTTATTTTTTTTTTCGCGGCGGTCGGGGCCTATGGAGGAATAAATATGGGGGATATATGGTTGTGGTTTGTGTTTGCGGGCGTGCCTTTTGACGTGCGTGGCGGTTCGTCGTTCTTTTTTTTTTTTTTTTTGCGTGCGGTGTTGTCCCTTGGGCGCCCTCCTTCGCAACATACTTGGTTTTCTCATCCACGTATATGTAGCGGTGGATACGATATGTATGACGCATGGGGCCGTAACATACTTGGTTGCCATACCTCGTTTTCCCGTGGTCCGTGGTCGCGTCTTTTTTGTTTGTGGTTTGGTGTTTCTCTTTTTGTTGCGTCTCCTTCTCTCTTTTTTTTTTTTTTTTGACGCGCACATGCCGCCTAGCTCCTATGGCACGCACTTTGCTAGGTGGCTCGGCGGTCGCTTTGTTCTTGTCTTCGTCGTCGTGGCTTGCTGGTTTTTGGTGTTCGCCTCTTTTCTTCTTCTTTGTTTGTGGAGCGCGCACAAGTCCCTAGCGTCTAGGACACGCACTTTGCTAGGTGTTTTGGAGCATGCAACGCTCAGGTTCTTCGCCGTCGCGACTCTATTGTTCGTCTTTGTTTTGTGAGTGTCCTAAATTTTGCGACCTCGCCAAACAGCGGCGTAAAATTTTTTGGGGGGTTTCTGAGGTCGGAGAAAACGATTTTGCGCTTTATTTTTGCTGGCGGTGCGTCGTTTTCTTAGTTTTGTATTATTTTTCTGCTGCGATCGCGCGACGACCTTCCGTGAACTTGAACTCCGCACACCTATCCATTTGCGACTCCAACGCCCGTACGACCGCCATCTCGCGTACCTCCTCCGTTCTTTCAACCCTCACCTCTTCCACCTCCCCGACCCACCGCATGAGCGGGTGCTCCACCCTTTTCAACGGCGCCTCCGTATACACCACCGCTTGGCGCCTATCCCCCCTGGGTTCCACGACCCACCACGTGTGTCCGTCCTGCACCAGGTCCGTGACCCCTTGGTCTGCAGCCCCCGTGGCACTTGCCTGTGGGGACACTACTTGTATTCTGTGTCCCTTGGCCCTCCTCACCGCCGCCCCGTCATAGTCAACCATGGCCATAACCTTGCGCATCCGGTGCATTTCTGTGTCTTGGTCCCACTGTCTGGCCATGCCTCTGCTGCGCACCACTGTCTCCCCAACGTACAGTGCCATGGCCAAGACCTGCCTCGTGGGCCCCCACACCTCTACTGTTCTGCTCGTGCTGTCCACACACGCCGCTACCTGCGCATCCCTCTGCATCTGCATCCACAGCACCGCCTGTTTCGGCTCCACCTTCTTTGCCGTGAGGATCTGCGCCTTTGCTTGCCTCTCGCCCGCTTCCTCCTCCTCCCCCCCTGTTCTGCTCCGACCATCCGCATATCCCACCCACATGTGCTTGACTTGGTGGAAGTACACCAGCGGCGCCCCTTCCTCTTCCCCCATCCGCAGCCACATAGGCCCTTGTCTCCTGGGCTGCCTTACTCTGATCCCATGGTATCCTCCATTGGGCTCCTGTGGTCCGTCCAGCCTGCAAAGGCACCTGGCCTGCGTGCACTCTGGCCTGCACTTGTCCTCCACCGCCTCCGCTCTTGCCTTCAGGTGGTGCCTAGCCTTGCTCACCATCTGCCGTACCTCTTCACCCCTACATCCTTTGATGCGGTCTTTCAGCCCTGGCTGCGCCTCTCCATTTTCTATCAAGACATTCTGACCTGCCGTCGCCTTGCCCCTCAACGTCTGCGCCCACTTCTGCAGCATGTCCTTCCTGTCCCTGCCGTCGCCCAGCATGTCCAACCCTTCCGCCGCCGCCTCCTTCTGGCGCTTCTCCTTTTCTTTCTCCGCTCTGTCCAGCTCAGCAGTGTCCGCCCCATCCGCCTTTCCCCTCCCCACCTGGCCCTCGGGATGCAGCGGCTCCCTCCACGCGGGCTCCGCCATCCATTGGATTGCCAGCTGCCCCTCCCAGTGTCCCATGGTGTACACCTGTACCGCCTGTCCCTCCCGGCCGAGTCCAATCCGAACCTCCATACCCGCCGCCGCTGCTGTGGTGACCACCACGTTTGGGATCAGCACATCGTACTGGTACCTGGCCCCTTGTCCGTGGCGTACCTCGACTTCTACCATCCCCCTGCTTCCGACCCTGTCATCCGGGAGGATGATGTGGACTGCCTGTCCCCTCCACTGTGCCGCCGCCGGCCCCTTCGTCGCCACAGGGAATATCGCCTTTGTGTCCTCCCGCGTCATCCATTCTCCCCTGCGGTACCTCGCACGCCAGATGGCCCCCACTGCCCACGTTTCGTGCTCCACTTCTCCCGCCTCCCGCACCCATTCTTCTGCCACCCTGGCAAGGGCTGATATCTCTGCACCCTGCCTCTCACACTCCGGCAATGGCGCTATACTCTCCATGCCATCGTCCCCCGGGAACGCGTATTGCCACGTGTCCCCCGTGTGTGGGTGCACATGGTATGTGCGGTTGGCCATGCACGCCGTCCCTTCATCCAGCACCATTTTGATGGCCTCCGCTGCCTTCAGCGTCATCTCCTCTCCGAACGTATACACCAACCCGTGCCCTCTGTGTCCCTGTGTCGTGGGTGCCGGGGTCAATGCCGCCCACCAGGCCCCGGGCCCAGGGTAGAAACAGCAGCACCACACACCATCACACCCATTGCATCGACATCACCCGGAGCATCGTCAACATCAACCAGGGGTCCCCACCACCCAAGCAGCACAAAACACCACAGCAACACCACCACATCCACCACCCTCACCACCAGCGACACCAGCAGCACCCTCCGCCAGGAGTGGCGAGGAGAAAACCCAACAACGCGGAGCCACCCAGCGTCCCCGGCACCCTCACCATCGGACCGCCACCACCGGCACCAACCCCCAACACACCACCATCACCAACGCCACCGACTCCTGACGCAACAACCACACAGCCCGCACAAACGGCACCAGCCGAACAGTCACCGACACCACTTACACAACCCTCACCAGCGACGAAGCCCGGTGAACCACCTACGACCACGAAACGCAGGCACTAAAAACCAGAGCATCGCCGACAAGACTCCCGGCCAACTCTCAAGAACACGACCGAAAGCCACGACACCCTCACAAACCGCCAGGGTACGGGTCCCCCTTCCCACCCCCCACCATCTGCACAACCAGCGACATCATCACCAGCACCAAGCGAAACACCGACGACGGCAGCCTCACCAACAACTGACACCCCCACTACCGCTGCCACCCACCAGTCACGCCACCCATCGTCGGCGCCACCCACCAAAGCCGCACCCTAAACCACACCTACACCCAAAACCTGCAGCAGCACCAGCGGACACCCCACCAGCGACATCACCCTTCGCCAGAAGACGATGATCAAGACCAGCAGGAAAGCCAGCCCATAGCGCCCAAAACAACCCAAAAACCTCCCACACCTGGACCCACACCCACCAGCAGCGCCTACGCCGACCCACCATCAGTGTCACCGACACCCGGAAAGACACAAACCTCGATGAACTAACGACCACAACACTGCCGCCACCGCACCCACACCGTCAGCATCACTGCCAGCACCCCCGGCCGGGCCGTCAATGGCACCGCCGCCCATGGCACCGCCTACACTCACCAGCGCCACCACCACCCCGCGCGAGGCCAGGAACCCCTGGCGTCGCCAAAGGCCTCAACGAACACCAACACCACCAACACCACCACCGCCGGAGGGGGACTACCCACAAACCAGGAACAGCTCCACCACCAACAACCAATACACCACCCGCGGCACCCCACCGTCGCCAACGCCACCACGGCACCTATCACACCTTGACCACCAGAGGCGACGTGGGCCACACCACCCGTCATCTACAGCACCCTCGCCACCACCGCCACGTCCGGCCCACAAACGTTACGCCCCAACGGCCAGAAACAACACTCTCACCATCGACACCACCGGCAACACCACATACGCCCCATACGTCACCCTCGCCATGCTCACAAACCATCATCCTCGCCATCAGTGTCCACGACATCAGAGGCACCAACACCACCGGCGACGACGACAGCGACAACAGCTGACCCACCAACTAACCACCATCAACCATAGCCCAACACCAACCTCATCTACGCTAACGCCCATGCCACCCTCGCCAACAACACCGCCAGCGGCAAAATCATCCACTCCGGCACCCACACCACCCTCACCACCAACATCACCACCACCCCCCAAGGGTCAGAGCTCGGGGGGAACGGAACGGCAGAGCAAGCACGCCACCACCCGCACGCGTCGCCAACCCTATCGTACACCGCTCTGCAACACGCCCCCCCACTTCCCCCGACAGGACGTGCGCTGCAGCCCACTGCTGGGACGACGACTACGACGTCGTCCTGGCCATCAGACACTTACTGGCAGCCAGGGCCCCGCGCCCACAAGCCCACCAGCAACCCACGGAACCGCAGGAGCCCGACCACCCCATGCCACCACGCTCCATATCCCCCGCGTCCACCGCAGACCAGAACGCGGAACACCAGCGAGAGGAGCCCGACCCCGACCGCGCCGCCACGCCCCCACCGCCCCCCCCCCCCCCAAAGGACATCTTCGCCCCACTGGCCAGCACCCTAGCCCCCATGGACGCCGAGCAGTACTACCAGTCCATCCAAGGAGACCTCCCTGAGGACCACGCGACCCTCCAGGGGTGGAAGCAGGAGAAAACGAACGACAACGAGTGGGGCACAGAGGAAGACCTTCTCTGGGAAGACACCTGGAAAAGCACCACGGACGCCTTCCTGGAAGCAGCAGCCGAAACCTACCCCCGCCCGCCCGGGGACAATAGACACGGCCTCCACGCCCTCCTAGCGTTCCACAGCTGGAAACACTGCCACACCATCACCCTCCACCCCCTCGACCACAATCCACACCGATGGACACCTGAAGACGACGCCACCACCGCCATCACCGTACAGCAAAGCCCCCAGAACCCGGCGGAATACCACATCACCTGGAACGATCCGGCACCCCACCCCCCCGCCTCCCCCACCCTCCCAGTTGTCTTCGCCACCATCAGCGCAGAACTCCAGGAGGCGAAAGCCCCACAACAACTGAACGAAGAGATGCTCCAGGCACCATCACCACCAACCACACAAGAAAAACCCCGCAAAGAGCCTCTCACCCACCCCATCACCACAATGGAGCTCCCCACACAACACCGCACCACCCCGGACCGAAACGGGTTTTGAGACCTGCCACGGGAATGGGCGGTCCACAACGGCACACTCCGATGGGACGAAATCACACCGGGGCTCCAGGCCATCCGCCTCCCCTCGATCACCGAGGCCACCACCACCTGGGCGCTACCGACGGGCCGCCACCACCTCCTCCTGACCGTCCAAGGCGATGCCACAATCACACCCACGGAGGGAGACCCCGTAACAGCAGCCCCCGCCCACGCCGTCCACATACCCCCGCAGACATCGTCGGCACCTATGACGGTACATCCAGGCCCCACCCCATGGCAAGTCATCGTCATCACCTACCCCGCCCCCAACAACCACACACACACCTGGCAGCAACGGTGGGAGGACATCCGGGGGGACCTCCTCCAAGAACACCCAGGGCTCACGCGCACCCACCACACCCTACACCCGATACGAGGAGTAGGCCAAGCAACACACGGCATACACACCCCGGGAGTATGGGCGTACGCCACACCCATAAACCCACAAGCAGCAGAGGACATCAAGACCGCCCTATCCATCCAGAAAGCCCAGACCCAAACCCCGCACCGCAACACCCAATGAGGCTACACCATTTGGTGGGCATACCAAGACCACGACACCCTCACCCCCCTACCGGGGCCCCCCCCTCTAGACACCAACACAACCGCCCTCCTCCAAGCCGCAGCAGCGGCAGCCACACAGGTAGGGGCCCCGGAAACCTGGGGCCCACAATACCTGGTCGAAACCAAAGTGGCGCCCCACGCGAAAGCCCAAGACAAGCCCCCAAAACCGAAGCAGCTCCACCCCCCACTCAAGCTAGACCCGACGGAACACACCCCCCAGGAGGAATGGGCGACCCACTACATCATCCCCCACACCACCACCCGCAAGAACGACGCCGCCAAGATCACCGTCACCCGCCACCTCCCCCACACCACACAGGTGTATGAGCTGACAGCCCCCAACGTCCTCGTCACCCGTTGCCGACACGACGAGCGATACACCATACAGGCGGAAGGGGCCGCCGCGACCACCCTGTACACATGGGCAACACGGGGGGACCTCCCACAGCCCACCCTCCACCACGCCCCCTCCTGGCCCACCCCCTTCCACACAGCAGACCGCCCCAACAAGAAGCCCAAACACACAGGTATGCACACCCCCGCCCAGGAGGCCCAGCACCGACACGATGCGAGGCGCAAGGCCCGCACCCTCCACGACGACCACACCATCCCCCGCATCAGCGCCCCCCCCGCCAGAGTGTCAGATGCCACCCACAACAGCACGATCACAGGCATCACCACGGACGGCCTGAACCCAGCGGCGTCGCGGGCAGACGCCGTGTGGATCAGCGAAGGACGCTCCCACACACGGGCGGTGGCGCGCCTCCACAACATCCAACCCCACAAACTCCAGCGCGCCGTCGGACCCTTCGCCGTACACGTCAACCCGTACGGCATTGACCACCCCCGGTGTGAGCACCATGACCCGCCCTGCTCCACCCCATGCACCTCGCCCCTGCGCCAACCGCTGCCGGCCCCCACCATCACAGGCAACATGTACCTGGGCACCGTACCGGGAGACCCGGGCATATACATCCTGCCCAACAGGTCCAGGGAACACGCCATCCCCCTCCACGGTGTAGAATCCCTCGCTCTGGGACCGCCCCCACCAAAACACCAGCACCAGCACATCCCGGGGGACAAACGGACACAGGCGCCAGACGGGGGAAAAAAGGCCCACCAACGCGCCCTAGCCCACATCACCGTCCACCCCGCAGCCCACCTACCAAAGGACTTCGGCACGGAGCGCCACATCGTCCTGGAGGGGCAAGCCCACCACATCATCACCGCCGCCCTGTACACCCTCGCCGCCCACGAACGCCACTGGGACCCCACAACCATCCCAGCAATGCCCCCACCACCGCAGGGCCCCAAAGATTCCGTCACCCCCTTCCACATCGATCAACTCCTAAGCCGCAGGGCCACCCCACACCTCCACCCCTCCAGGATTGAACTAGCCATCGCATCGTGGGACACCCTGGACACACCCCCCGAACAACCCGCCATCCACATCCTCAAAGCGGACGCTCAATGGTGGGTCCTCCACTGGGCACACGGAGTCCTCATGGCGGCCCAGGCCTATACCCCCGAAAAAGACCCGGAAGACCCCCCACGGGGCCGGCACCGACTCCTCCAGGCCACCATCCTCACAGGCCGCAAAGGCGCCCCCTGGGAAGCCCTCCACACAGCACTCTACTGGGCTCAAGGCTCCCCCAACAGCCCAGACACACCGGAACCCAGGGAGGCCTGGGTCATGCAGGCCAAGGCCATGAGGAACTACCACCTTCACCACCCCTTTGACGACAGCCCGGCCGCACTGCCATGGCCATCCGATCCCCCGGAGACCGTGCGCAAGCTCGCTGACATCATGCGCAGCCACGCGAAAGCGAAAATGCAAACGCCGGCACCCCCACTGAGGGATCCGGGCCAGCAAGCAACGCACCCCTTCCTCAAACCCCACGCCCCCCAAGCCCCGCTACCTCCAGTCCCACCCAAGCGAGCGAGACGAAAAAGGGGCGCACCCGCCTCCAACCAAGCCGGAAAAGCAGCGACCTCCCGACCCCCCGCATCCCACCCCACCCACCCGGCGAACCCAGACCAAGCATCCTCGTCATTCTCCCTCCCATCATTACCACCGCCCCACCCGGACCAAGCATCCTCGTCATCCTCCCTCCCATCACTACCACCGCCCCACCCGGACCAGGCATCCTCATCATCCTCCCTCCCGGCACCAGCACCGCCCCGGCCCGAGGCGTACCCAGGATTCGAAAAGGGCGCGAAGGTCCAGCAGCCCTTCTGCAACGACCACACAGGCGACTGGATCTGGTGTGAGGGCACGATCCAGTACCGCCTCCGCAACCCGAGGGACAACGGGGGGCCACAGATCCGGGTGATCTGGCGCCGCCAAAAGGAGCTAGACCAAGGCAGCAGCGCCCCAGAGAAGCCAGCGGGCTACACCCTGGAGCTCACCAGCGCCCACCCCATCCGACTCCGCACCGAAGAGAACAAGGCCCACAGAGGCAGCAAATACACTGGGGAGCTCCCCCCGGAGTGGAGCCAAGGCCTCCCCCCGCCGCGCCTACCCAAGCGCCCACCAACCGGCAAAAAGTCCCCGAGCCCCAGTCCCCCTCCCTGACGGGGCAAGGGCCGAGGGCACAAGACTCCACAGCCCCGGCCCCCCCCCACGGAGGGCACTGTCAACCTCCTCGACCTCAACCACCCGGCCGTCCAATACTCCAAGGACGCCACAACCGCCCTCCAGGAGCTCCCGCTGGCACAGGGGCCGGGGTGGGTTCCCCACCTCCTCACCTTCCAGGAACAAGGCCTACAACGCGACGACCCCCCAGAAACCACAACCATATATACCCCGGACCAGAAAGTGTACAAATGCTACTGGCACAAGGGGACCCCCCTATACGCCGAAACCGGCATCCACGTCCACCTCGTCCACCACCTCAGCGTCCCAGGGAGGCTAGGTGTCTATGAGGTCGTCGGGGACGGATGGCAACTCAACGTCATCAACGCCCACGTCCCCTTCGGCGACGCCACGGAACCCTTCCTCCAAGCCCTGGCCGAGGCATACCGCCAGATGGCCATGCTCGCCCCCACAGTCATCATCGGCGACATGAACGCCGCCCCCACCCCGGCGGACCGAGGGGGACAGGCCACACCCCAGGACCAAGCAGTCCGCGACACCTACGAAATGCTGGGGCTCGTGGACCTGACGGCCAACCTCGAAGGCCAACCATCCCACTTCCCCCGCCAAACAGATGCCGCCCCATCCCGCATCGACGTATGCTATGGCGACCCAACCACCATCATCCGGGCGGAGGCCCGATATGGACCCCTCCCGCTGGGACCCACAGGCCATAGCCCCCTGCACATCCGCCTCATCATCCCCAACCTTCTCCCCAGCCCCCCAAAAGGATGCGGACCAAGGCCTACCACCCCCCCTGAAGATGCCCCCACTGCATGACAAGCATGCCTGGTCCCAATGTCACAGGGCCATAGACCGCGCCCGGCACATCCAACCAGACCCCACCGACCTACTCACAGCCATGTGCACGGCCGCCGTCGCCTGCGGCTTCCAGCAACACCCCCACACAGATGACGACCAACCACCCGCGGCCCTAGGGGACATGCTCCATGACCTCTGGCATGGGAAGCAACAGCTGGCGACTTTCCTCCACACCGACACCCCCCAAACCCGCCGCCAGATACACCACTGCAGGACACAGATAGCCCACATGAGGGCAGACCTGCAGCGGTGGCACATCCACAGGCAACAGCGCATCGCCCAGGAACACGAACGGTATGCGCAACATGAACTCCTCTACAAGGCCATCCGCCACCTCAACGACGCCATGACCGACACCGGCCACCGCACCATCACCACGGTCCGGCAGGAGGACGGCTCCCTCACCAACAACCCAGCCACAGTGCTACAAGCCACCCAAGACAGCTTCCTCCGGCAGCACACCCGCACCCAAGACACACTGGACCCAGACACCCAGGCCAAAATTGACCGCCTCCCTCGGGTCTTCAACCACGCCCAGAGGAGGCAACTGGAAAAACGCCCCTTCACCATCCACGAAGTCCGGAAGGCCATCCACAGTCTCCGGCAACACAAAACCCCAGGCTACGACGGCCTCCCTGCGGAGGCATACTACCACCTCCCCGCCCACCTCCTCCGCATCCTCGCCCACCGCCTCTGGGACATCGTCACGGGGCAGACCCCCCTGCCACCAGACTGGGCAAACGGTGTCCGCCCCCTCTACAAAAAAGGGGACTGGGCAAACCCGGACAACTGGCGCCCCATAGTCTGTGCGGTCACGGAGGTCAAAATCGTCTGGACCATCCTCCTACGCCGCATCCGCCCCAACCTGGACCCCCACATACCAGCCAGCCTCTGGGGGGCCATCCGAGGCCAGTCCCCACACGAGGCCATCCTCCTCCAGGACACCATCGCAGACATGGACCCGGTGGACCTCATCATCGCCTCCCTCGACGTCAAAGGAGCCTTCCCGAACACCCCCCGGCTCCTTCTAGAAGCGGTGTGGAAACGCCTGGGCCTCCCCTTCTACAACTTCGCCTCCGGCTACATCCGCACCCGCAAATACACGGTCCCCACTGCAGCAGGCCTCACCCCCTACCTGGAGCCAGGCAGCGGGGTCCCCCAAGGGGGAGCAGAGGGCCCCTTCCTGTACCTTCTAGTGACGCTCCCCCTGGCCCTCGCAATCAAGCAGGACTACCCGGCCTACGCACCCTACCCCCTCCTCTCCCCCCTGGTGGGCTTCGCGGACGACACCAACCTCACGGTCGCGCACACCCCACACGAACCCCATGCCCCGGACCCCGGGCCAACGGTCACCCAACAGGCTAATGACTTACTGGACGTGACCGTCTCCTACCTCTCCCACAACAACCTCATCGTCCACCCCACAAAGTCAGTGGCCATGATCAAGGGGTCTGCCACACCCCCCACCCTAGGGCGACAAGGGCCCCCCATGCAAGTCGTGACAACCACCACCCACCTGGCGGTAATCCAGGCCGCCACCCTGAGGACGCCACCCTCGCTCCCAAGTTGCAATCACACCTCGCCCATCTCCCCAGATATGCGTCCCCGACCACCAAGGCCCTCTCCCTGTCCCACCAGAGCCTGGCGTACTACCTCACCGGGGTCTTGAACGCCTCCATAGGCTTCCAAGCACTCCACCTGACACACCCCACCACCGCCCTCCAGCCGGCCACACGCGCCGTGACCAAGGCATCGGCAGCACACGGGGGCTGGCCCACCTCCATACCCCCCCGCGCCATCCGAGCGGCATGGCCCCACTATGGGGACGCCATAGGGGACGAGGTGAAAGCGGCCTACACCAGACACACTGCCCTCCTCCTTCACCGCATGACCCACAACCACTCACCGGAGGTCCGCGAGGTCACCACAATCCGCCTCCAAGCCGCACAACGGGCCCGCAACACATGCCCGCGCTGGGTACTCCACCAGACGGGCATGCCCACCAACATGAACACGCGCCTGTGGAACCACCTGCAGCTTCTCCTCCCATCCCCACACCACACTATACTCACCAACCACACGTGCCCAGAGGAAGGGCCTCTAGCGGTCCTCTGCGGGAACCTCCACCATCACCCCAAGGGCACCATCCACACCATAGACCTTGTTGGGGCCTCCATCACCGTAGTATACGTCACCCTCCCCCAAATGCGGGTCCTGCACCACAGCGGGGCACACCACACCCCCTTTCTACAGCTTCCAGAATGGCCTCAATACCGCCTCTTCCACCAGTACCTCACGCAGACGGCACGAGCAGCGGGACACACTCTGCCGGGAAGCAAAGACATGCAAACAGCCTACCGAGAATTCACAAAGCAACACCCCCGACCCATCCCAGGGACACCGCCCTACGCACCCACCGGCTCGAAACACGAACCCGTCCCCTCAGTGACGGGCCCAGTCCCACCACTAACCCTACTACTGGCCCCGAATGAAGCCAAACCCACGCAGACCACCGTCATCCACCACGGGGCAAAATGGCGCATACCGAAACACCACATGACCGCCCGAGACCTACCACGGGTCCCCCATGACTCCCAGAGCATGCCACGCACATGTTGGGCCTGTGACCCCGAGGCTCCAACCACATCATCGCACGTACTACACCTCATAGCACGCCACCACACCCACCCCACAACCCATCTACCACCACAGGCCTACGCATGGGTAGCCCCATGGTTCCGCCGCACCGGCACTAACCCCACGGTAGCATGGAACCCCGACCACGCGCCCAAATAGCTCTTCCCCACTACACCCACATGGCCCCGCCCCGACCCGGCAGGGGTCGCCATCCGTTACAGCATGTACGAGCCAGGCAGAACAGGCAAGCACGAGCACCCCTACTATCCGCTCCACCACTCCTGCCACACACCGGAGCACCGGACACAAACCCTCACATGCCACGACTTAAACCCAGACACAGCCTACATCCTCCACTACATCTACTCCTACCTCACACAAGGACAGCCGGAGCAGGGACTCATAGCCCTGTCCCCCCAAGCGAAACACATCATCTCCAAAGGAATAGGTGTGTTCGCCACCCCCATCCTGCAGCCCACAACCCCAGTAGCCCACCTCGCCACGGGCCTCGCCATATACGCCTACCTGCCCATGAACCCATGCCGCCTCCCACAACCATCACCGGCGGACCGGCTCTTCTTCACCGACGCCTCAAGCGAATCTGCCCACACGCCCATCACCGGGGGGGCCACCCTGCAGCTAACCCACACTGGGGGACACTACCGTATGGACCACCACACGGGCCACACCACCTATGGGGCCTCCTCCCACGGGGAGCTAGGGGTCATGGCCGACGCCATCACCGAGATCGCGGCCCACCTACCCGCCCACTCCCCGCACATCGTCCGGGTCTGGTTCGTGGTAGACGCCACTGTCGACACATACACCTGCTCCTCCGCATAGCAAGGCAACCACTTCACAAAGCCACCGCGACGAGCCTCGGCAACCAGGCACTGCTGCTCTGGAAAGCCCTTCGCAGCCTTCCCCCCTACGTCCAACTCCACATCGTGAAACAAGAGTCCCACAGACACCAATACGGAAATGGTAAGGTCGAAAACCAGGCAGTACACCAGCGCACAACGCACCTACCAGCCCTCCAGATCCCTGACCTCGGTCGAAACCACACACACCTCCAACACATACCCCCCGTACCCGAGCCCCATCAGACCCCGGACTGGGTACCAGAGGACGCCCCCTATTCCTCCCACGACAGAGCATACGACTACCCCAACCCCATCCAACATCTTGCCCGCGTGCTCGGCGACGCAGACAGCCGGGCGCACATCCAGGAGCTCCAGGACAGACTGCAAATCCCCCTCTACCACTCAGCGCTGCGCCCAGCAAACGTCCCAACCCACCTCCAAAAACGACGCATCCAGCTCCTCAGGGAGCAACTACCATTCCTCGGCAGGGTCGCCAGATGGCTCGCCCGCAAACACATCCACGTCCCCGAAGAACACACCCGTTGCCCGTGCGACCACACCACCCCGGAGGACTGGGAACACTTCAAGAAATGCCCCCTCCATACAGGCAGGGACACGCTAGTGGGCTGGTCCCCGGCGGAAACCCTACGACAACACGAAGGATGGCCGACCCACAGCCACGCACACCAGGCCACCTAACACCTCTTCCGGGATCCCCTGGTCAAAGAAGCCACCATGAGAGAGGCGGTGACACAGGCCCTGCACCAACACCTCACCAGAAACACGGAAAGCCCCATGGAGGCAGCAGCGCACCTCCAGCTAGAGGCAGTCCGCAGAGCAGCGGCCCAAATGGTACACCGCAAACACCTCCTGTTCACACACGCGGAACAACTCACCGACCCCACCGCCAGGGAACACATGCAGCGTCTCATCCATTACCATGCCGTGCATGACCCAGACGTCCACTAACCCACTCCGCGCCCCGCACGCGCCCCCCATCTCCATCCGCAGGCCTCCAAGACACCACCACAGCGCCCCGAGGCCCATCTCTCACCCAAGAAGCCACCCAACACCGCCCAGCCCGGCCGAGCCCAACCAAGGTCAACCATACGTCGACGTAGACGCGCAACACCCCGGCAACCCATCCAGCCAACCCCCCCCCGGACCCGGGGCACCCCCCCCTCACACCGGCCATCATCCGCGACCCCGACCTCCTCCAAGCAACCGTCCAAGGCAGGGCCCCGACCACCCCCCTGGGCTGGTACCGCCTACAAGAGGACTGGACCAAGCTCACCGTCAAAGCCCTCCGGGACCTGACCACCCCAGGCAACGGCGTCCACGAGGCCATCGTAGACCTCGTACTCTGGCGAGCCCGCAAACACACCCAGGGCCAGCACGTCTGGATCCCCCCCATCGAGTGGGGCCAGGCCCTGACGCACGACACCGGCATCAACGTCACGCGTCAAGGGACCATACGCCTACGACGGGCCCCAGCAGAGAAGGACCACCCAGCGGACCCGAACCGCCCGGAGCAGTGGGAAAAGGCCACCGCACCAACCCGCGACACCGCCCTCCGCGCCGCCGGCCTCCGCACCCCAGACGACGACCTCCCCCCCCCGACCTACAGACAGTGACCACCCCCCGCCAGAGGTCTGGGTTACAGTCCTCGAGCGCGGGCACTACTACGTGATAGCCGCTACGGCTACGTCCCCTGGCCCGCAATGGCTCGTCAAAGGGACAGACACCATGCTTGCCCCAGGGACCGCCCCACCAGGGGCAGTAGGGGACCCCACCATCCAGCACAGGGTCCTCAGGGGCGTCCTCCAGCCAGGGGACAAGCCCCCAGCCCGCGCCCTGGCCCAAATCACCTCAGGGAAGGCGGGCTACCACCTGGGATTGGCCATGCTCTGCCTGACCCACTGGATCCAGCGCCGCTGGCCACCCACGGGGGCCGTGCCCTGGGTTTGGGCCATCCCCACCGCCCACACACAAGTCGAGGCGGGCCCGGACACGCGACCAAACCCCCCCCCCGGACCGCAGCAATCCCTCACCTGCGGGTACCACGCCATCCACAGGGTCCTCAACCGCGCGGGTCTTAGCCCAAAGCTAGCATACCCCCTTCCCACCACTGACCAAGAGGTCCACCAGATACGCAAGCTCGTCTGCGGAATCCTTGCCGCGGCAGCAGAAGACGGCAAGCTTCTCCTCCCAACCGCCCAGCCTACAACTAGCCACGCAAGGGCGCCGCGGCGAGCAGACACATACACCGACACAGCACACCCCACCGCACATTCCCCGCCCATGCCCCTCCCCTCTCGCTGCTCACCCGGAGACCCACACACGCCCACCATCGCGCCACCCCCGGGCCCCGCGACACGGGCCTCCCCCACCCGCCCGAACACCAGCACACGCCCGCCACACACCCCCCCGCCGGACACCCCTCACCACCCCCCACACTCGAAGACCCACACAAACCCGCCGAGAGGAGCCCCGCGGCCCGCGGCACGCCCACCCCTACCCGGTGGCCCGCCAACGCCCCCCGCACACACCCCAGAAGACCCAGGCCCCACCCCCCCGGCCCCTGAATACAGCCCACGCGAACTGTTCCCCCCCGCGGACGCCAACCCACACAACCTCGCACATTGCAGGACCCGGGCCCAGCCAAGCCCAGAAGGAGAAGGCCACAGCCCCGCGCCTCCGCCCCCCGCCGCTGCCGACCAGATCGGCCTGCCGGGCCGCCAGGTCACGACCGGGCCCCCCCAGCCGCCCGCCCCCAGCCTACAGCCCGAGGACATGCCCTCCATCATCCCCGCCGTGGCCGCAGCAGAAGCCGCCGCCAGCAAGCCCGCCCGCATCACAGCCCAACCCGCGTCCACCACCTCCTCCTCATCCTCAGCCTCGTCCACCTCCTCCACCTCATCCTCCGACCCCCCCCTCCCCGCCGACCTCATCCTCAAGGCCACGGCAAAAGCCAAAGCCGCGGCCGCACGCACCGACCCCCCGACGCCCACACAGGCAACTCGGGCACCCCGGCAACGCACCGGGAAGACCCCCGACTCGACATCGGCGCCCTCACACCTCCGGACAGGGGTCCTCCTCAACCTGGAACCAGACCCCAACCCCAACTGCGACCCCAAACCCCAGCCGGCGCCCACGCGAGCACACACAACACCACAAACGCAACGACACAAACCCAACCGACACCACCCCAACCCAGACCCTCACCCAAGCCAGGACCCCCCACCCACCACAACCCACGCCCTGCTCCCACCGGCACCCACCACCACCGCAGAGGCGGCCACCCAACACAACCCCGTCCAAGCCCTCGTCCGCATCCCCTTCACCAAGCGCCCCGTCATCCATCCCCCGAAAACCACCACCACCGCCGGCCAAACCAACCCAGGGACGTGGGACCCCTCGACCACCGTCACCGTCAAGCCCGGCCCCCAACCCGCCCCCCCTGCCCACGACATAGTGCAGCCCCCGTCCCCACAAGGGGGACCGGAAAACCCACAAGGGGTCCATGGGCCATACCCGCAACACCAACCCCACCACTACCAACACCACCACCACCAGCGGCCCCACCACCACCACTACCAAGACCACCCCCAACACTACCACTGCCCACCACCCTACCCCAGCGGGCCACAACCCCCCGTGCACGAACAGCACGAGCGAATGGGATGGCAGCCACCGAGCGCTCCACCCGCATACCCCACCTACCGCCAGGGGCCAGCCCCCCCGTACCAGCCCCCCCCCCCCCGTACCAGGAACCGTTTCCGTATCCCCCCGGCCACCACGTCCACGCCGAAGGGGCCCCCCGGGCCCAACCCCGCCAAGGAGAGTCACTCGACCCATACCACCAGCCGCTGCCGCCACCACACCCCTACGTGGCGGATCCATGGACAACGGGGGACCTCCCGCCCCCCCCCCCCAGTACCAGGCAGCACCACGCGAAGCCCCCCAGGACCCGCCGACGCCTCCTGACTGGCCCGACTCGAGCGATGAGGCCCGGTCCCGCAAACGGCGGCGCTCCCGCTCCCCCCCCGCACGGCACACTCGCCCACGGCGCACACACTCCCCACACCGCCACCGCGCCTGAACCACCCACTCGCGCCGCTCCCGCTGCCCCAGGTGCCACCACGACCCCCCGAGACCCCGCTCCTGCCGCTCCCGCTCCCCCGGGCTCCACGACCAGCGCCACCGCCACCCCATGTCCACCTCCCCCTCCCCCCTCCGGCCATACAAGACCCGGACCCCCAGCCCCCGCCACCACCGCTCCCGCTCCCCCCGACGCCGCCAGGCACGCCACCGCCGCCCCACAACTACCTCCCCCTCCCCCCACAGGCCCCGCCAAGCTCCCCGTTCCCCCGCCATCCATACCCATCGACCACCCCCAGCCCCCGCCACCACCACTCCTGGTCCCCCGGACGCCACCAAGCGCGCCACCGCCGCCCCATGTCCACCTCCCCCTCCCGTTCCCCCCTCCGCCCGTACCCGTCCTCCACCCCAAGCCCCCGCCACCGCCGCTCCCGCTTCCCCAGGCACCGCCACCCCCGCCACCACCGCAGGTCCACGTCCTCCCCCCGCCGCTTCGGGACCCCGGGCATGGACCCCTCCCCCGCCCAGGCCCCCGCCCACCTTGCCTGGTGGTCTGCCCCCGCTTTGCAGGAGCTCCGCCGCTGGGTGAAGTGGGCCGGGGGAGCGGAAGGCACGATGGGGTGCACATGGTGCATACCTTCGAGCAAGTGCGCACCCACACCCCCGCCGACCCCAACGAGGCCGCCCCGGAGGCCATCATGCCACAAGCGGCATGGGAGGCCCTCCTCCGCGATGCGGTCCAGGGCCTCCGCCCCCCCTACACCCCCCAAGCCCTCCGCCAGTGGCTCCAGGCCACCCACCCCCAGGCCTGGGCCGTCGGCGCCCCCTCCCCACCCCGCCCCTCCCGCCACCACCACACCATGAAGGGGGAGGACAAGGGCAAGGGGAGGGCAAGGGACACCCAGGGGCACTCAGGCAAGAGGGCACGGAGGGGCCCCAAGTGACGGCAGGCACCCATAGGGGCAGGACGCCGGAAGAGACACCACATGGGGGCAGGAAACCACCCAAGAACCAGGAAGGGGCGGGAGTGGGGACCAAGGCACGGAGAAAAATGGCACCATGGCAAACGCCACGACCCACACCCAGGAAGGGCATACCACGACGGGGGGACCAGCGCCGCCCCACCCCCACCAAACGCCCCACGACTCCCGGGGGCGCACCCCCCAACACACACCGCCGAAGCAAGCATCGGACGCCGTACGGATCACAGCAGCGCACACCCACCAGCCACCGGAAACCACACGGGGAATGGAGGGCACACCTACACGGGGAGAACGGGCCACACCCACAGAGGAAGCCGCAGGGAACGCCGCCGCACGGCGCACCACCACGCCCTGACCGCCAGGCGACGACCCCGGCCGCCACAAGGGCCACCTCACAGGCACGGGAGAAGGACGAAGGCACGGCCAGTGCGACCAGGACTAGGGACCGAAACCCCCAGAGGACACGGGACCAAGGCACAGGCCCCCTGGGAGGGCAACACCACGGACCGTCACGCGATCGACCTACCCGACCCACCAGCCCAAGCGGCACGCCCAAGCCCCCACAGCACGGACCCAGCGAGACACCCACACCTAACCGCACCCCCCAGCCACCAGCCAGCCACACTCCGGCCCGCACTCCGCACCACGACACAGGCCAGGCTGACCTCCACTGACCCACCGCGGCACAACGCGAGACGGCGGCACACCGCACCACAGCGCGCCACAGTGCAACGCGCCACAGCACGACGCGACGCGACGCGGCACAGAGCGGCACAACACGACACCACTGACCCTAACCTGAAGGACTAACCGAAGCAAGCCACCGCACACCCCGGAAGGCGCCGCACCAGCACGCCACACACCAGCACCGCAGGCCACACACGGGGCCACAGCGCGCCCGGCAACAACGGTGGCGGACCACCCAGAACGTTAAAAACGGCACCACAGAGGGGAAAGGACACGAACAACACCAGACCCCTAACCCAGAGCCACAAGCAGCCACCTGGCGCAGCCGCCCAGCCGGCAGAGCCAGGACCTAACCCGGCAAGAAGGGGCGCCGAGCCCACCGTGTACATAGCCCACCCGACCCATGGGGCACGAACACGGCCAAACAGAACGCAACCGCCAACAGCAGCCCGGAAGACAACACTGAATGCGGGCCAGTGCGTGCGCCAGCCCAGGGAAGGCAGAGAGAGGAACAGGCAGCCCCCCCCCCCAAAAAAAATCAACAGAGGGGGGAGGGGGGGGGGGGCGAAAACAGCCCACAGCCACCAAACCGCCCGCCAACACCACCAGAGGCGGCCAAACCCCCCCCCCAGAAGACACCAAAGACAGGACCCCCAAAGAGGCACAGGGGGACCACCCAGCCAGAACTGGCAACACCAAGCCAGGAACAGCGGCCAACCGGGAAAAGGGACACCGAAACATGCAGACACGCACCACGGAAAAAAAAAAGAGCCAGCAGCCCAGCCCGAAAGAAAGGGGATGGGGGGACAGGGACCACAAGACCCGGGACAGGGACATCCAGCAAAAAAAAAAAAAGGCGCAAAAAACACACCCCGACAACCCAGCCAAGAAGTGCTGGGCACAGCCCAGACCCGGGCCCAGCACGCACGCCCACACCGCACGCCGGAACCGGAAACGGCGGGGGGCAAGCGGGGCGCGCACAAAACCACACACGTCCCATAAGCAGGCCGAAAGCAAAACCCCAACCACGAACACCACAAACAGCCGACACTAGAGGGACAACACCACAAACCGTGCCCAAACACACCCACCCAAGACCCCAGCCAGGACTGGCGGGGTTAACAAAACCCACACCCAACCGCAAACCGGACCCAAACACAAACGCCGCACAACAGTAGGAAACCCAGTGCCCACAGCCCGGGCACTGAGGCAGCCCGTGCCATGCAGCTGACCCGGCCAAACGAGATCCGGAGACCGGGGGTAAGGCTGCATCCTAAGGCCTGCGCTGCTTTGGGACTCGAGGCGGAGCGTGCAACACCCAAGCGCCTCGGAACCCTAGTACCAAGAACGTGCATGCATGCCTTGGGAACGGGATACGCCAGGAAGTCCGGTGAACCTCTAGGGTTCCGCCCAAAGGAGGAGACATGCGCAAGCGCGGGGGCACACCCTCCCGGCGAGACAAGCACGTCACGCTGGCGGCGATCAGCCCTCCTGGTGTTGCCCGGGGCCGCTTTGTTGGGGGCCAACAGTCAGGTCTAGCGGGATGTAAGCCGCCTCCCCTCTTCACGCGCGGAGCCTCTTCCTGTTCGTCACAGGGGCGAAGCCAGGGGGAACCATGGGGCGCCTCTCCACGACCAAGTGCACCTTCCTACCTACCTGACTCTCCCCCCCCTGTTGCGCCCTGTTGTCTCCTGCTTTGCGTGTTTTCCGGCCTCGGGTGCCTTCGGCCTTGGCGCCTTGTTGCCCCCCCTGCCCCCCCCCTTTTTTTCCCTCCCCCCCCCTCGTTGCGCCCCCGTTGTCTCCTGCTTTGCGTGTTTTCCGGCCTCGGGTGCCTTGGGCCTTGGCGTCTTGTTGCCCCCCCCCCCCCCCCCCCCCCCCGGCGTTTCCTGTTGTCCGGCCCGGGGTGCCTTGGGCCTCTGTCGCCCCCCCCTCTTTTTTTTTCTTCTTTGTTTCTTGTTTTTTCTTTTTCCCCTTTTGTTTTCTCTTCTTTTTTTGCCGGTTGTGCGGTGCGGGGCGGGTTTGTGTGTCTTCGGCCGTCAGGTCTGCCCGTGTGTGCCTCGGTGGTGCTGTCCCTGTCGTTGCGCTGTGTGCGCTGGCTGGTGTTGTGTGGTGTTGGCTGTTGGGCCTGGCTGACCTCTGCTGTCTCCTGGTGGGTCTTGGTGTCGTGTTTCGGTGGTGCTGTCCTTGTCTGGCCGCGTGGCTCGCCGCCCTGTGGTTTGGCGTGGTGTGTCTTGGTGTTCTGCTGCACTGTGTTGTGTTCTGTTGCGCTGTGCTGTTGTGTGGTGGTGTGCTGTCGTGCTCTGCCGTTTATTTGCGTCCTTGTCTGTGCCTGTTGTTTGTTTCTTGCCGCTGCGCGTCTGCTGTGTGTTTTCTGGGGTGTCGTGCTGTGTGTTGCCTGTCCTCTCCGCCCTGTGCGGTGCTGTGCTGCGCTGTGCTGGTGCCCTTTCGTTTTGCTGTGCGCCTCGTCTGTGCTGTTTCTGGTGGCTGGTGTTGTTGGTTCCTGGTGTCGCTGCCTTTTGTTGGGGGTCTGCTGGTGGCTCTGGTTGCCCGGCGTTGTCGCTTGGTGGTGTGTGTCGGCTTTGGTGCCCGTGTCTGGTCTGGCCGTCGCTCGGCGTCTTCCCTCTGGTGTCCTGCCCCCCTGTGCTGTGTCCTGTGGCGCTGTGCTGCCGTGCGGTGCTGTGCTGTGGTGCCCTGTCTTCTTTTTTTTGTTTTTCTCCTTGCTGTTGGTGCTGGTTTCCTGTTGTTCCCTGTTGGTTCTGGGCTCTGGGCCGGTTCCGGGTTGTTTCTGTTTCTGTGCTCTGCCTGTGCGGTGCTGTGCTGGTGTGCCTGCGTCGTTGCTGTCTGTGCGGTGCTCTCTTGCCCTTGCGGGGCTGGCTGGTGTTTTGTGTTGTTGCCTGTTGCGTTTGTGTGTTTCCCGTTGGGCCTGGCTGTCCTCTGTTGTCTCCTGGTGGGTCCTGGTGGCTCCTGGTGTCGTGTCTCGCTGGTGTGCTGTGGTGGGTCCCTGGGTGCTGTGCTGCGCAGTGTTGCTGCGCGTTGTGCCGCCTGGCGTTGCGTTGTTGTGCGCTGTGTTGTTTCGTTTTGCTCTGTCTGGTGCTGCCGCGCGCTGTGTTGTGTCCTGGGGCGCTGTCCGTCGTCTTGGGGTCCTGTGCCTTCTGGCGCCGTGTTTTGTCTTGTCCCCCCGCGCTGTGTGTGTTTTGCTGTAGTGTGTCGCTGCGTGGTGTTGTTCGCCGTTGTGCTTTGTGCCGTGTGCGCCCTGGGGGGTCGTGTTGTGCGTTTCCTGTCGTCTCTGCCCTGTGCGGTGTTGCTGTGTGGCCCGCTCTCCCTTTGTGCCGTGCTCCCTTGTGCTGTGCCCCGTGGTGCTGTGCTGCCGCGTGGTGCCGTGGTGTCCTGTCATGCCGCCTTGTTGGGTTTGTTTCTTGCGTGGGTGTGGTTGTACCTACTTGAAAAACCGGTGCAAAATTTCTTAACATATTTTTTTCCTCTTTTTTTGGCTTTTGTATTACACCAAAAACTGTTGTCATCAGAGATTGGTTCTGAATAAGCTACAGTTTGCTTGCAATGATATTTTCTTTGCTTGATTTCCTGCTGCACCGACGACCAAAGACAGCAGACGTAACACACAGCGAACACTGCACCAAACAAAAAGACACTGTTTTGTTGTGTGCCTTTCAAACAAAGTTCCAACCACTGCCAGTGCAGCAGTGACATAGCTGCGCCACATACTTAGCCCACGCAAACTGCACCCACTTTCGGAAGAGAAGGATCTAAAAAATGACCGCCTGAAAAACTATTTTTTTTGGACATTTGCAACACACATGACCCAGATACCACCGAAAAAATACAATTTTACCCAATTTGCTGCTTTTTTCAACTTTTGGTTTTTTCAAATAAACTATTTTTTTGTCTGATTTGAAGGGTGTGTTTTACCAATCTTGTCGTTTTTGTATTTCAAAACCAAACTGGTGTGTGCCTGTTCGGGAGCTCATTTTCAAAAATGACATTCTGCAGGTCTCCAGTTGCACCTATGTTTGTCATGCGAAATAAATTGCTTTTTTATGTCCCTGAGTGCGCGAGGCCTCGCGCACTCAAGGTTATGGAAACAATTGTGTAAGAAGGGAACAAAAACAAGACAGAAAGCACAAAACATACAAACACTGAAATAAAAGCTCGGCAAAAATGTACAAGCCCTTAAGGGCATATAATTGCATTCGCGTCGAAGGCGAGTGCGCGAGGCCTCGCGCACACATGACTGCAAAAACCAGGGAAAACACTTGGGTTAATGGTGGCTTACTTCTTCTTCGGTGCGGCAATCTTAGACAGCCTTGAACCCAGGTTTCTTGCCACCGCACTTGTCCCACTTGGAGAGGCAACGCTACCACGAGACGGCTGCACACCAGATTGCGAGGGCGGCTTGAACTCTGCACTAGCGGTGGCTGCAGTCTTCGCTTTCTTCTTCGGCTGTTCCTTACCAGATGCGGGGCTTGCATCGAAGTGAGCGGCGGCTGCCCGCTTGCGCTTCTGCTGGGTCTCCAGTACTTGCTCCGGATCCTCTTCTTCCTCCTCCTCGTCGGTATCATCGTCGTCTGATTCCGTGGGCTTGTCCGATTCCTTCTCGTTTCCTTTTGCCTGCTTCTTGCTACTCGAGGGGGTTCCCTTTCCGGCTGCAGTAACCTGAGTTGGTATAACTTTGGCAGTCTTCTTCACCTTGGCTTGCATTGGCAAAGTAGGTGCAGGCGCAACAGGCTCAGTGTCGTCAGCGGGGGCCTCAGTCACGACATCTTCCTGGACGGCCTCTGCAGCATGCACCTGCTGGTTCCCTTCATGCCCTCGGTTGCTGTCCAAAACCCACAGTGGAATGCCACGCTGAAGCCACTCTTCTTGAGTATCCCAAGGTGCAGCTGTTGCTCCCTGCTCCGTCTGATCAGCCTCCAACATGTACCGCATGATGATTGCATGCTGCAGAGCACCTCCAACGGCATTCCCAAGGTCCTTTTGCTTGATCGTTGACACAGCCAAAAACGCCACTTTAGTACGGAGGTCGGACATCGCAATTTTTGCGGCCATGGCAGGCGTGTCGTCCACAACAACCACTGCATCAGAATACCCACTGCCCAAAAGATATTTGTCCAGGTACCACAGCACGTGAATCAGAGGCATGAAACCACCAAGGTTCTTGTTCTGCATCTCTTCGAAATGTCCAGCGGAATACGACACATAGTTCGGCAACTGTAAATGTGATGTATAAAGACGAATAACGGAGGAAGCAGTGCGCGAGGCCTCTCGCACACAACGGCATCGTAACAGGCGAAAGAAGCACATATACCTGCTTATCCCAGCGACTCGTTGCTCCGATCCACATACAGTGCTCGTCGAACTGATACGTACTGCTGGTCACGGGACCCGATAACCAAGAGTATACCGGCAACCGAACATGGTAGAATGGCACTGTGGTTGGATCCTTGTCCTTCTCCATACGCCAGAGCCTCTGGATGTCGCGGCCAATACGGTGCACAACATCAGCCTCGCCATAGAAAATGAGGTCTTTCCCCAGCATCATCACATCAAACAGCCACTTCGGAACAAGTCCTGCAGTGTCATATTCAACGAAAAGGTCAGCGTTGATGACCCACAATGGGTACTGCAGATCCCGGAAACGGGCTGGCGGTGTCTCTTCGATATCCTCAATACGGCACGCCGTCAAAAAGAATTTGCTCCCTTGCTCGTCCTGCTTGGAGACATTGATCACATCGCCAGTACTCAGCTGTGTCTGTGACGCTGCCGATGATGGTGCCTCAGTCTTCCTTTGCAGTTGTTTCCGCACGGCCAGCGTCTGTGGTAATGGAGGTGCGCCCTTGTCCCCAGTCCGCCACAGAGGTGCATTGAGCAACGTCTTCCATTTTGGCCACGGCGACCGATACCTCGTACTTGTATCCGGCCAGTAACCCCAATTTCCCAGCCCAATTTTCAGTTGCGGTGTGCCAAGTGCTGCGACTTCTGCTCGGATCTTCGCATCGGCAGCTGTACGGATGTGAAAACGGTGGTTGAGTGCGCGAGCCCTCGCGCACTGAAGCTGCGACACTGACGCATACCTGCCGTCTGGTTGACATACTGCTTATTGTCCGGATGGTCAAGATGGAAAGTAACCCATTGATCCGTAATCTGCGCGTCAATGTAGTTCTGGGTGGTGCGTAAGGTCGAGTCCTTCAGGTTCATGTGCGCACAGACTTTCCGCAAGAAGCTCGGTAGATGCAGCCCCTCCAGCTTCTTGAAGGCATTCCTTGTAACTTCATCTTTCCTGCTCTTTTTCTCGAGGTTCCTCATGCCAGTAACCGCCTCACGACCGCAGTAATACGCCAGGGAGAAGATGTCCCTCCAGTTTTTGAATGTCGAGTCCTGCGAGGGAAAACAATGCCATGGAGTGCGCGAGGCCTCGCGCATTATAACCGTGCGATATACGAATACATACTGTGTGTCCTGCTTCCTCCAAAGCCTCGGGTGCAAGAAACGCAGAGTTGACGGCGGCCTGGACAACAGCAGTCTTGAACCGCTCGAAATCTTGTGGTTTTTTTTCACGCTTCTGGTCCTCAATGTACAACAACATGTTGTCCAGCGCCTCGGACAGCGGAATCCACGTCACAGACTGGCTGCCAGCCTGTTGCAATCCTGCAGCCTTGGCCCGGATCCCCAAGGTGTTTCGTACTCCAGAATGTCAACGTAGCAAAACTCCTGCCAGTCCTCCAATTCTTTGCCTTCTGCGAGACGCAGTTCCTGAATCTTTCTGCATGTTTCTGTGCCATGCTGACCATTCAGAACGTAAAGGGAGCCATCTGCAAAGCAAACCATGTACCGAAGCAAAGAGAAGAAACGTCTTCGATTGAACGCGAAGCGAGTCATACCACTATCCTCCCACGCCGTTACGCGCAACGGTCCAGCTGGTGGCAGTGCTTGGTATCCCGTCACTTTCCTGGCAACATCGTCATAGTTGATGGATCGGATCTGTCCGCGCTCCTTGGTCTTGTCAACTCTCAAATCAGCAATCTTTACCTTCACGGCTTTACCATTCTTCTGCCGCAACCACTGTTGCACGTCGACTGTGAGCTTCATCTCCGGTATTGGCTTCTTCTCACCCTTCTTCTTGCGTCCTTTCTTCGGCGTGTCCCCTTGGTCGGTCCCTTGCAATGATATTTTCTTCGCTTGTTTTCCTGCTGCACCGACGACCAAAGACAGCAGACGTAACACACAGCGAACACTGCACCAAACAAAAAGACACTGTTTTGTTGTGTGCCTTTCAAACAAAGTTCCAACCACTGCCAGTGCAGCAGTGACATCGCTGCGCCACATATACAAAACAGAGCTGTGGCTCAGCCTCACGAGCGTGACACTGCAACCTTTCACACTAGTATACAAACACAAACAAAGGCTTTCGCAAAGGGCTAGCACAGCCAATGCATATATATAAGTTGACGTCAATCTCTCTGGTGAGAAAAAAAGCAAAACTGTCATTACACAACACCACACAAGACCCTGATCTAGGACTTGCAACAGAGATGGTGAAAAACGAGGCAAAGGTGCACATACTTGCAACCTTTCAAGCACAAAAATAGTGCTTTCGGGCCAAAACAGGCCTTTGACACATAAGTCATTTTCACATCGAACTCATCATGAGACTTTCAGAAGGGAGGTCTTGTCAACAACAACAAAAAAACAATAAGAGAGGAAATCAAAAGGGCAGTGTATGCACATGGTCAAGGTCTCGTGTGTGTTGACAACCGGCACCGCTGAGAATCTCGCCCCCGCTGATCCACTCGTTGGGCTGGCGCACTCCTGGGCGCTCTTGTTGGCCGATCCCTTCAGCGCCCTCCTTGGCTAACTCCTCAGCGTTGCTGGCGGCCCATATGAAAGAGGCCGGTCGCTCACAAGTCACGCGCACAGGGTCGTCGGCGAACAGTTCTTGTCCAACAGCTAGGTCGTTGCACATGTAAGCAACGGCGGACACCACAGCAAAGATTTTGTAACGCACGCTGAAGAGCGTCGACCTTGGTGATGCGTAAACTCGCAGCCATCGAAGCTTGCGTAGCATTCGTAGCTGGCGCAGCCTTCGTAAATTTCATATGTCTCGTAGTTTTTTTAGCTTGCCATACCTGTACTTGCAGCTGTACTTGATGCTTCCTTTCCTTGGTGCATTGGGGTTTCATGGCGTCGTTCACTAGCGTCCTTGACAATGGCAGGCGGTGGCAGTTTGCAGGCCACCACCAGCAGCCCCCCCACCCACACCCCATAACAGCGAGCACCATCCACCAGCAGCCACCCATTACAGACAGACCACAGCCCCACCCGGACGCCCATGCGGCCGCCTCCCACCCACACCCCGGCACCACAACCAGTCAAGAACCGCAAGGACCGCACGGCGCACACACGCAACACCCACACGACCGACAGGGACGCCCAGACCCCCAGCCAGCACAACACCCACCCCCGCCCCCACCACCACCAACAGCGCCACCCCCACACCACCCCCCCCCCGCCCGCCCCCCGAGACCAGGCCACGGACGCAACACGCGGCAGCGAGCACCAGCCAATGGACGTCGATGCCCCCGCCGACACACGCCACCGCGAATCCCCCCTCCCGCGACCGCCACAAGAGACCCCATCACCGGACCCCACGCGCGACAATGACGACCACCCCCCCCCAACCCACACCACCCCCCCCATCACACCCCGCACCACTGGCCGCCGCACCGGCCGAACCCTACACCCTACAAAACCCCGAGGCGGTACGGCAGCACCTCCGGGGACTCGGGGAGCAGGACGTGCTGTGCCTCCGCACCTCCGGCACCAGCACCCGCATCCGGGCAGCCACCCTGGTCCGGGCGGCCACCCTGGGGGAAGGCGTCGGAGACTTCCTCTTCGACGCCTTCCTCCACGTCGCCCGACACGACCGCCCCCCACGCGCCAACCCAGACGGCGAGAGCCCGCCCCCCACGGGGAGCCGGATCTGGGTGCCCCCCATCGACTGGGGGCGACACCTAGTCGGACACCCCGTGCCGGAGCGGGACAGCACCCAGGGCCGCACCCGCTACCGCGAGCCCAACATGGCCCAGCCCCCACCCGGAGCCACCCCCGACAACACCAAAGAGTGGGAGCGGGAAACATGGGTAGCCCGGATGGGCTCCCTGAGCAACTTCCGGCACCACGTCCCGGGGGACATCCCGACCCCCGACGACCGGCAGCCAGCCCCCTCCACGTACATGACCCTCATGTACAATCTGCACTACACCCTCTCCACCACCCACTACCACGCACCCACTGACCACTGGGTGGTACACGGCACCGACTCCCTCCTCCCCGCCGACTACGCCCCCCCCCCACACAACCCAGGCCTCGACACGTACGCCAGGGGGGACGACCCGGACGACCCCCACATCTGGGGCACGTGGGAACGCAAATCCCTGGACACGCTGCTCTCCATCCGCAGCGGCAGCCAGGGCCTTGGTAGGGCGATGTATTGCCTCGCCAAGTGGACCCAACGGACCTGGGGGATCCCCACGGACCAGTGGGTGTGCGTGGTCACGCTGCGCCCCGAGCAGAGGGAAGCCCCCCCAAACTGCAGGGGACCCACCCCCCCACGCCCCACCACCCTACAGCTCTGCCCGTACATGGTGGTATCCCGCCTCATGGTGCTGCTGTGGCCGGGCCCAGACACCCCCACCCAAAACTACCCCCACCTCACAGAGGAGGACATGCCCGGCATCCAGCGATGCTTCTTCCGCACCCTCGACTACCTCCAGCAAACACACCCGCACGTCCTGGAGCAGATATGGCCACCCCCCGGGTAACCCACGTGCCCACGCAGCCGAGACAACACCGCCACACCGGCACCAGCACGCACGGATCACCAGGGAAAACGCGCGCACACGCCCGGTGCCCGAACCCGCACCCTGGTTCTCGCTACTTGCAGGACCCAGCATCCTACGCCCGCCCCTGAAGCCCAGGACCCTCCGCCGTCTCCCACAGCCCTCTCCTCCGCCTCCGACTCCACAACCTGCACCACCACGACCACCTCATCCACCACCACCACCACGTCCTCATCCAGCACTCCACCCCCCAGACCGCGGGGGACACCTCCCAAACGGGCCCCCAAACCCGCCCCCACCGCGAGCAACCCCGCCGCCGCCAAGGCCCACGCCACGACGAGGCCCACACCCGCGACCCAGCCGAAACCAAAGACCGCCGCCAAACAGCCAGCCAAACCCGTCAGCGCGCCACGACCGCAACCCGCAGCCAAGCCCAAACCCAAGTCCAAACCCGGCGCCACGACGGCAGCGCGAGCCTGGCCCCCCGAGGACGTCCTCTATGACATTCGGCCCCAGCCGTCCCAGGTCCGGAGGCAGCAGCGCCCAGCACGGCGCCCCCCCACCGTCACCGACGCCGCCGCCACCACCTTCATAGCGGAGCGCTCCGCGGCCGAGGCACGACGGGCCTCGTCCCGCCACCTCTCAAAGCCCGCACCCCAGGCCCACGGACCGCCCCCGACCAGGCCAGAAAGACGCCAGGGTCCGCCAGCAGCGTCCCCCGCCCCCTACCAACCCTCGATGACAGCCCACATACAGCGCATGCCCCGCTACCGCCGCCGCCGCAAGTCCCCGCCCAACCCCGAGGCGGAGACCGTGCGCGCACACCCGCGGGTCCACATCCGCGCGCGCGCCAACTCCCCGCGCACCCCCACGGAACAGGACTACGAGGAATCCCCCAGGCCCGCCACCGCCACCGGTCCCCACGACCCCGTCACACCCACCCACGCCCACTCCTCCGCCCAAGACCGCAGGCCCGCCCAGGGACAGTGGTGGCAGCGCTGCACCCACACGCAGCTCTGGGAGCTGCGAAAGTGGGCCCGGGGAGAGCCCTCCCTCGAGGGCCTGGTCCATCGGCCCCGCAAGGGGTCGGTGGAGAACTGCCGCCTCCGGCCAGCGGGGGGGTGGATGCCGCAGGCCGCATGGGAAGCCTTGCTGGCCGATGCGCTCCACCCCCTGGGAGTCCACCCCCGCAACCTCCCCGCGCCCCAGGACCACCCGTATGTCCTCAGGCGCCTGCTAGAGAGCCTCCAGGAGACACAGCGAGACGGCATCCGCCTTTGGGACATCACCCAAAGCCCAGCCCCGCACACACACACCCCCTCACCACCCGACAAGCGTCGGCGCACCGACACCGGCGGCACCCACAGCACCCCAGGAGCCCTGCGCACCACACAACACGACGCACCTGACCCCCCGGCCAGCGGCGCCGCCACCTAACCCCGTTACCCAGCAAACCACCACCACGGGGCGCCACGCCAGGCCCCGCCCAGAAGTCACCAAACGAACCGGACGCCAAAGGACGCCAACGCACACGACAACGGGCACCACTACGCCCAAAGGCACCGAACCCAGGCCCGCTACCGTCGCCACCGCCTAACCGAGCCAAAACCAAAACACAAATCAAACCCGAGCCACACCCCGAAACCGCTAACCCTTGACTCCTAACCAGGCCCGCCGAGGGAACAACGTAACCACAGCCCACACCCACAGCCCACACAGCCGCCTAACCAGCCAGCCCCAGAAGCAAAGAGACACCTAACCAAACCCACCCTGGCCCAAGCCCGTGTACATCAGGACGCGCGAGCCGCACCCCTGGGGCGCGACCGCCGCCACAGCACCGACGACACACGCCAGAGGACACAACAATATTGCACCGCCGCATCAGCTGCCCGTGCCTGTGCCTCCAGTGTACGCGCGCCCCTGTTTTTCTTTTTTTTCCATCAAAAAAAAAAAAACGAAAATTAGGGGGGAGGAAGAGGGACACAACCACCTATGGCACACGCGCACCGCACACAGCGCGCACATCGGTGAACGGGAGCCAAGTGGCCCAGGACACCGCACACGCAACACAACACACCGAGCGAGCACACTGGTGAACAGGAGCCAAGTGGCCCAGGACACCGCAGACGCAACACAGCAAACCGCGCGGGCACACCGGTGAACAGGAGCCAAGCGGCCCAGGACACTGCACACGGGTAGGGCGGCCGAGGGACAGGAAAGAACCAACACCCCATGGGTCGGACGCACTGGGGCGACCCAGCCGACCCACCGGGCCAGTGGCAGGAGCGGTACTCCAAGGCCACTGGTCCGAGCGCGGCCAGGCTGCATCGGGGACCATGGCAAACGTCACCCGGAGCCATGGAAGCAACCGGTGACAGGCGAGCCGGTACACAGTCCAGGAGGGGGTCGCCTGCCAAGCAGAGTGGCCCCGCAACTCAAGCCACAAGGCTGAGGCGGTCGTACCGTAGACTAGCGGGAGCAATACTCCTTGTGGTGAGAGATACTCCACACGGCTGGGCAGCCCCCAGAGCTGCCGCCCAAAGGAGGGGGCATGTGGCCCTACCCGTGGACACATGTGGGGACACCCTCCCACCTGGGACACATGGACCGGGTGGCCGCGACAATGCCTTCCCAAGCACATGCGGGAGCGGCTCAAGAGGCACCTGACATAGGGCAGTGGGAGGGACAGGACGTCCCCTTGGTAAGACCTTCTGCCTGCAATGTCAAAGGAGGCATGCCGAGCTCCCGAAGATACCTACCTACCTACCTTTGTGTTGTTGCCTGTTTTGTTTGTGTGTTTCCCGTTGGGCCTGGCTGTCCTCTGTTGTCTCCTGGTGGGTCCTGGTGGCTCCTGGTGTCGTGTCTCGGTGGTGTGCTGTGGTGGGTCCCTGGGTGCTGTGCTGCGCAGTGTTGCTGCGCGTTGTGCCGCCTGGCGTTGCGTTGTTGTGCGCTGTGTTGTTTCGTTTTGCTCCGTCTGGTGCTGCGGCGCGCTGTGTTGTGTCCTGGGGCGCTGTCCGTCGTCTTGGGGTCCTGTGCCTTCTGGCGCCGTGTTTTGTCTTGTCCCCCCGCGCTGTGTGTGTTTTGCTGTGGTGTGTCGCTGCGTGGTGTTGTTCGCCGTTGTGCTTTGTGCCGTGTGCGCCCTGGGGTGTCGTGTTGTGCGTTTCCTGTCGTCTCCGCCCTGTGCGGTGTTGCTGTGTGGCCCGCTCTCCCTTGGTGCCGTGCTCCCTTGTGCTGTGCCCCGTCGTGCTGTGCTGCCGCGTGGTGCCGTGGTGTCCTGTCATGCCGCCTTGTTGGGTTTGTTTCTTGTGTGGGTGTGGTTGTACCTACTTGAAAAACCGGTGCAAAATTTCTTAACATATTTTTTTCCTCTTTTTTTGGCTTTTGTATTACACCAAAACCTGTTGTCATCAGAGATTGGCTCTGAATAGGCTACAGCTTGCTTGCAATGATATTTTCTTTGCTTGATTTCCTGCTGCACCGACGACCAAAGACAGCAGACGTAACACACAGCGAAAACTGCACCAAACAAAAAGACACTGTTTTGTTGTGTGCCTTTCAAACAAAGTTCCAACCACTGCCAGTGCAGCAGTGACATAGCTGCGCCACATATACAAAACAGAGCTGTGGCTCAGCCTCACGAGCGTGACACTGCAACCTTTCACACTAGTATACAAACACAAACAAAGGCTTTCGCAAAGGGCTAGCACAGCCAATGCATATATATAATTCGACGTCATTCTGTCTGGTGAGAAAAAAAACAAAACTGTCATTACAAGACACCACACAAGACCCTGATCTAGGACTTGCAACAGAGATGGTGAAAAACGAGGCAAAGGTGCACATACTTGCAACCTTTCAAGCACAAAAATAGTGCTTTCGGGCCAAAACAGGCCTTTGACACATAAGTCATTTTTACATCGAACTCATCATGAGACTTTCAGAGGGGAGGTCTTGTCAACAACAAAAAAAAACAATAAGAGAGGAAATCAAAAGGGCAGTGTATGCACATGGTCAAGGTCTCGTGTGTGTTGACAACCGGCACCGCTGAGAATCTCGCCCCCGCTGATGCACTCGTTGGGCTGGCGCACTCCTTGGCGCTCTTGTTGGCCGATCCCTTCAGCGCCCTCCTTGGCTAACTCCTCAGCGTTGCTGGCGGCCCATATGAAAGAGGCCGGTCGCTCAAAAGTCACGCGCACAGGGTCGTTGGCGAACAGTTCTTGTCCAACAGCTAGGTCGTTGCACATGTAAGCAACGGCCGACACCACAGCAAAGATTTTGTAACGCACGCTGAAGAGCGCTGACCTTGGTGATGCGTAAACTCGCAGCCATCGCAGCTTGCGTAGCATTCGTAGCTGGCGCAGCCTTCGTAAGTTTCATATGTCTCGTAGTTTTTTTAGCTTGCCATACTTGTACTTGCAGCTCTACTTGATGCTTCCTTTCCTTGGTGCATTGGGGTTTCATTGCGTCGTTCACTAGCGTCCTTGAACATGGCAGGCGGTGGCAGTTTGCAGGCCACCTCCACACACCAAAAGAGGGGCTCTCCCAAACTTACGCAAAAATGCAGAGATTGAGTTTTTGGGGTCCCGCCAAGCAGTCCGCTGTGCTCGTGGTGTTGTCATACTTCATGTTCACTATAGGGAGATTGGGAAATGGTAACAGGTCACAAGCACAGACACGCGGAACAGCAACGTCTGAAATGGTCTTGACTCTGATCAGTCTGATTTTGCACTAAGTCCCTTCATAATGCTGCCAAACAAGCACTAAGGAGCATGAAATCGGAAATGATTCTTTTATTATACAAGCAATCATGCAATGGGACAAATATCATGAATGCTACTTCTGTCGCGCCTGCGCTTTCTGCGCAATCTTGCGCACTGGCACCTGCGCACCTGCATGGTCCCACAAAGTGCTTGTGAAAAACATTTTGCCTTGAGGATCCCTTCATCCAGTAATGACACGAATCGTACAGTTCCCAAAGCTGTTGGCTGAACAAGTTGGTGTCTGAAGTTGGTTCGCCCTTCTTGGGGATCACCAAACGCTTCTTAGGCTTGGTTGGTAGCTCACAACCAAGTGGTATAGGTTCGGGTGCGCTGGTGACCTTGAGGAACTTTAACATTTTGCAGCTATAAAAAAAAGTATGAAAAAACGACCTTTTCCAAAAACAGCCAAAACGGGTAAAAAATGCAAGGCAATACAGCAACAATGAACGTAGTGACAAACAGAAGTGCGAACCTCATAAATGTGGCAGGGATGACCGACAGACATTGTCAACGAGCCAACCAAATCACATTTCTGCTGATCTATTGACTCGGCGTTTGACAACCAGGCAAATATGCAACAGAAAAGAGCAAGGTTGCAGCCAAAAAGGGTCGTTTTTGGGTTGCCGGCAGTCCGGATGACGGACTTGAGAATGGGAACTGCCGGAACCCCTTCCACCCCCAAAGTTCTCAGATTGTCGCTCATTCTGCCTATGTGGCAACCAGACCCATTAGGGGTAGGAATGTAAGGGACGAGAGTGACGCCCATGGGACAGCAAATTCATAACAGGTAGCGTCGTGTGGCGAACCGCGCCTTCTTGCGAGCCATAGCAGTGCTCAGCCTGGCCAGGGCTGTCTCGGCAACGTAGACGAGATGTCCTTGGCCATCTGGGCCCGGGGAACGGGGCGCTTTCACGTTCACTTGTGCCCCGAGACCGCCGGACACCTGCGGGTCATCAGCCACACCAGGAGGTGTGCCGGCATGGGCTCTTTGCACGAGACTATTCGGCGCGCGCATCAAGACACGGCTAAGTAAATTCATGGATTTCAAATTCAATTTTCAACGGATTCGAAAATTTTCCCACCAATCTCTGAATACACACCTATGTTGGGCACCTGGTTTACCACCACACGTATCAACGTTGAAGCACACAATGCACTCGTCACTGGGGCAACAAGCAAAGCAACTCATGCAGCTAGCTACACTAGTGGCTTGCACCTAAAGTTGTGAATGGAAAGAGGAAATTTAGAGCCTACAAGCGATCGTGAACCATGAACCATCTAGCGACACAACGACGAAAGTATGGTACGTGAGAAAGCAAGAAAGCAGCCGAGGGACGGAAGAGGCCCCTATGAGGGGCCTTGAGGGACCAAGGAATACCAGGATGCGAAACCTTCGTGTGTTTGTCAAGTGCGTCGTACAAGTGTATGCGGCGCCTTGTATGTCATGTTGCCTTGCAAACCGGTCATGCGTCCGTGTGCATCATTCACGTGCATGGTGCCAAGGCCTTGGACTTACAATCTAGTGGAAAATCCCCTTGCCACGACGAGAAAGGCCAATGTAGGGGAGCTTGATCAGCAATGCATGCATAAGTGCAAGGTAAGACGGGTATTCAACGATGTGTACTGATGCATATGGGACCTTGCCCTTATATGCAGGTCCATTTTAGGATGTAAAAGTATCTCCATGGAAGCCAGGAAAGCTCCAGGAGTTCGCTGGCACTCCAGTACAGATGCCAGCTGGTGTGTAGTAGCAGGAAATGGCTCCAGCGTGGCCTGGAAATAGCTAATTCAGTGACTTTTTTAAGGTTTTTGAAGTTTCAAATATATTTGAAGGTTCATTGAAGCTTCGAAGTAATTAGAACCAACGGCGCGGCAGCGGGCGCCAGTTGTCGCCGTCATTTTTACGACATTATCTTCTTGACGAAGAATGTCGTAAATCTGCGTAAAGGCTACAGCAAAGCTGTTTTTATATCAATTTTTAATGAATTATGATGGATTTTTAGTGTATTTTATGGCATTTTTCATGAAAATGCACTAGGTTGCCAATTTTGTACAGACGGCCTGCAGCAACAGTAGTTCCCTCCCCTATGAGGGATATTAAATATATGTCTGTAGGTTTTAGAAAAAGTATCATTTGGCGCCAGAATGCGCTAAGGCCTCTAGGCTGGCCCGTGGGAGGAGACCCATGTTTCAAGTTTTGACCTTGTTTTTTAACATGTTTTTGACACTGTTTGACTGGTTTGACCCTACTATGACCTACAACTGACTTACACATGTTGACCATAGGACAGTTCTTGTCGACGACAGTCGTCGACGACCTGAATCTCAGGTCACAGGGCCTGTGGTGCCCTGATTTACTCTAATTTTTCCTAAAAATCTAACCTTAGCGCATGGTTTGGTACTTGGGTATGTTTACATCTGTATTAACCTACTTTATTGCCATGTTTGCTCTTTCTTTGTCTCTTAGGACACCAGATTGTGTCATGGGGCGAGCAAAGCTCCTAGAACAATTTGTCAAAGCGTGGTATTACGGGTTCTCCTTTGCATGCTTGCTCTCACAATGAGTCTCTAAAGAGTGCTCACAATGCCTCTCAAATGAGTGCCCAATATGCCTCAAAAAACAGTATAAAAATGGGTACGAAAGACAACCAGCTCTTCCCCATAGAGAGAATTACAGTGGCCAGGATCCACGGGTGTACCAATACACGTCAGTACTACGTGACACACACAACATGGCAATCCAAGATCTCGTTACCATGTTCCCATTAATTAATTAATTGATATGATATCCCCATCATTTATACGTAGTGAAGCGGTACCAAGGACCCCTTGGCCCATATGGTAAATGTCTATCCTTCCCCGTCACCTATGCCTATTCCCCGTCCTACTTGTGGGGATATGTTTCCTCCAACCCATTGGGACCCGGCATGGGACCGATCCCGTCCCCAACCTTCCCAAACTCACAATGCTCACAAGACCAATAGCCCGAGGCCATTTTCGAAATTTGGAGCTAACTAAACGATGGCTCCACGCAATTCAATGCGTACCAAAACATGGTGGTTCGAAAAGACGACTTTTCCTATAAAATTTGGCCAAAATGGCCGTGGCGCCAAGGCTCGTTCTCGAAGCCAACGGCAATATGAGCCTCGAACCAAGGCAATATCGAAAGTAGAGAGCACGAGGGACATCCTGCATAGCTTGTTTGAGTTTTCCAAGCATTTCTGGTATTTTATATGATATTGCCTTGTGAGTACGCGCGCCTATTCTGCCTTTTGCACACGTGCCCATATGCATGCATGATTGACTTGAGATCCAAGGGAGGACTTGACCCATAGTAAGTATGTTTGTGAACACTTACTATGTGTACTACATGACACAAACAAGGTGGAAATCCACGATCTCATTACCACGTTCCCATTGACATGATATCCGCATCATTTATAGGTAGAAAGGCGTTTTAGTCTATGCGGCAGCCCTTATGTCGGTTCGCCCGGTGGTCCGCGCTCCCGGCCCCTTGCTACCGGCGTGTCGCTAGTGGCACCCCCAAAGAGAACGGCTACCCGCGTGGGATATATGCGTATGATTATCTACACCGCTATGTTGATGGGCGCAGTGCCCTTTTGGCGTTTGTGTTGTACTAGAGGCCGTGTTGGGAACGCCTCAGGCCGGGCTTGCTGTGGTGTCGACATGCCTTTGCCTTTTGCGCTGCAGGTGTCGACTTTTCCTTCCGTGTTTCGTGTCTTGTGTGGGGGCGGTTCTGTTCCGCATTTCTCCTTCCGTGGCAGCCGGTGCGCCCTTCCATGTAGTCGGTGCGTTCCTCGGCCGAGGTCTAGTACCAGACGGACTTAGGAAGCTCAAGAAGCTCAAATAGGTCCAATAAGAAGGAAACATGCGAAACATTCCCATACCCACAAGACCACAAAGAAGAAGTTGCATACAAGGAACTCACGTACAAAACCAAAGAAGAAGAACAGATCGGCCGAGGTCCAGTACCCGACGGAGTTAGGAAGCTCAAGAAGCTCAAAAAGGTTGAATAAGAAGGAAACATGCGAAACATTCCCATACCCGCAAGACCACAAAGAAGAAGTTGCATACAAGGAACTCACGTACAAAACCAAAGAAGAAGAACAGAGTGAAGATCAAAGTGAAATAGAAAGCGCCAACGAGTTTTCCTAAAGCCAAACCATTTCCACTGTCCCAGACATTAATCACTCTTCACCCACTTCATTAAACAATGACGACCTTGTGCACAACCTCTATCTATAAGAACTATGACCTTCAAACCCAAGTACACAAAACCACAACGGAGAAGAAGAAAACGACTATGAAGATTAAGAATGGCTCCACATGCACCGAGACTTTTCGGATGACAACACGGCTTACCCAAGTAAGAACGTCATTAGACATAAAGAAGACGATACAAAGAAAAACATCATTACTCCCGTCTCAGATGTTCTTCCCCAGAAATTCGAAAGATTTGTTTTGCAGTAAAAAGATCAAATCTGCCAAGAGAGAAAGCAACCAAGACGTGACATTACACAAGTGAAAAATGGGAACACTGTGTGCAAACCGTTGTATGCAACCAAATCAAAATATTGTTGACATCAAGGCACAAAAAAGTACAGTCGCATCCTTACTACGCTATATCAAAAAATACATATGTATCATGCATACCATGCGTACAAAGCTATGCCTAATCCTAAGCCAAACCTGAAACCCCGTGCACATTCATTCAACCCATGGCACCGGGGAGGAAATGAAAGAGACGCATAAACCAATGCACAGCGCAAAATGTTATGCGTACACAATGCATGTGAAATGTAAACATGCAAAGATCTAACTTCAACTTAATTTCAATTGTACTCCATTTCTCAAGATCCGATGACTTCGGGTCTTTAAAGCATAACCTATGCCCAATAGTAAGCCAAACCTGAAACCCGGTGCACATTCATTCCACCCATGGCACTAAAGAGACGCATAAACCAATACACAACGCAAAATGTTATGCATACACAATGCATGTGAAATGTAGACATACAAAGATGTAACTTCAACTTAATTTGAATTGTACTCCATACCTCAAGATCCGATGACTTCGGGTCTGTAAAGCATAACCCGTGAGAATCTATCTAATCTACTTGTGAATGTGTCGTCGGCGCGACATCTCTGCAGATCGTTCCCGTCTTCGCACTGTCAAACAGAAGCTGACGGATAGCTGCAGCCGTAAGAAAAGGGATCCACAAACCACTACATTTCAATACCTCTTCAGGTTAGGGTTAGGGTTAGGTCTCAAAAAGCCATTTTTTTAACCCGGCCTCATACTCACAGTAAAAGTGGAGGTGCTAACAGATGCTGACGGATAGCTGCAGCCGTAAGAAAAGGGATCCACAAACCACTACATTTCAATACCTCTTCAAGTTAGGGTTAGGGTTAGGTCTCAAAAAGCCATTTTTTTAACCCAACCCCATACTCACAGTAAAATTGGAGGTGCTTTAAGGAGCGCCTGTAGCGCAATAATCATCCCCTCGGGTAGGAGTTAAAAATCTCTCCCCCCCCCCCCGTTTTCACAAACAATCCCAGCTGCTGACCCAGCACCAAGGGGCAGAAGAGAAAAAACACATAAAGCAGAAGAAAGAAATTAGGGCAGCACAGCGAGAAAAACAATGATTCAAATATTAAAATATCAGCAGCGGTATGTGTACCCCCCTTTTTTCCTGGACCGTGGGAAACACGGAATATAACTTGGAGGTATAAAACATCTCAGGCGGTAAGTTGTTTCGGGCGCTTTGATTATGTTCTAGGCTACGTTTTATGCGTAGGATTTATAAATCTCTCCCCCCTCCCGTTTCCACACACAATCCCAGCTGCTGACCCAGCACCAAGGGGCAGAAGAGAAAAAACACATAAAGCAGAAGAAAGAAATTAGGGCAGCACAGCGAGAAAAACAATGATTCAAATATTCAAATATCAGCAGCGGTATGTGTGCCCCCCTTTTTTCCTGGACCGTGGGAAACGCGGAATATAACTTGGAGGTATAAAACATCTCAGGCGGTCAGTTGTTTCGGGCGCTTTGATTATATTCTAGGCTACGTTTTATGCGGGGCGGGAGGGGGGGGGGGGGGGGCTGCACATAATGGTCTAAAGCGGAGATTATATTCAACAGGGGCCACAGAAAATCCAGCCCCCCCCAGAATATAATCAGGCATTTTATGTTGCGTCACAAAAGTTCGACACCTTTTATTGACCCCCCCCCCCAATGTAATTCCGGCCTCAGACCTTTTATTTACCCCCCCTCCCGAAAATAAGTGCGACCTTAGACCTGTTATTTACCCCCGCCCAAAAATAAATCCGGCCTTAAACCTTGCATCCCCCCTTCCTCCAAATGAAATTCCGGCCTTAGACTTTTTATTTACCCTGCCACCCAAATAAAATTCCAGACTTAGACTTATATTTAGCCCGCTCTCCGAATAAAATTCCGGCCTTGGACCTTTTTGTTACCCCCCCTCCCCCCGCTCCTTCCTTACGACATACTAATAACTCACCAACAGATACCAAAAATTGTTCATTATGTAATGGTTTTTGTGCTCGTCATTATGGCATCGTTTTTAGGGCAAAAAAATGCTGATTTTGCACTGAGCTAGATAAAGAGATCTTGTTGGCAGCATCCATCATACACTAACAGCGTTTTGCACAGCGGCATGTGAAAAAGGGGGCGGGGGCTGCCCTGGGCATGCCGAAAATGAAAATGGCCATTGTACACCAAAGAATGTGATTTCATTGATAATTTTATGCCCGAAAATCTTGAACTTCTGCCCTAAACCTCCAGAAGATCACTTTTCTGCAATTCCTTGTCGTACACTGACAGCGTTTTTCAAACCGAGACGTGTGAAGTTTTGGGGGGAGGGTGCCCTAGGGATCTAAAAAAATGACAACTCTTGAAAAATAATGAAATAACGGACAACATTACAGCCACATGGCTGAATGGTCCCCGCTCTGCCCCTACAAGCAACATGCAACAACAATGCTACCCTGCAGACCAAGATGATGCCGTACCTGGCTAGCGCACATGGAATAGAACCCACTAATTCACACTGTCCCTTGCATCTATGAATGCATGAGACTACGAATCAGAATTCCTGTACGTTGAAATCCTGTCTCCTCTGCAACAAGCAGGAGACATACTCTGACGTTAAATACAATTCAATGTGGTTCCCCTCCGTCCATTTTTGCCACACAGCCAATTGTTGAGCAACATAAAACTGCTGTCCACATGTATTTGAGCCCATAATATCCGCGGGGGGGTCACCGCACCGGGCCATTCACCGACTCCCTCCCACACCTGTGCCACTTTTCAAAACGGGGGGGGGCTTGCATGCAGGGGTATTCACCCAGGGTATCATCCTTGCATTTTGTAATGCATACACCACTGCTTGCTATAGAGCAAAGTAGTAAGCATGGCAATATGCATTAAGAGCTTGTTCAAAAGTGTGGGAGTCCAAGACCCCAACTCAAGGGGCCAGTCCATATCCCCGGCTGGAAAGTGGCCAACATGCGGAGAAATCAGAAATGGCTACATAACCCCAGGCCAAAGAGACCCCAACGTGGGGAGAAATCAGAAATGGCTGCATAACCTCAGGCCAAAGGGACCCCAACAAGGGGAGAAATCAGAAATGCCCGCATAACCCCAGGCCAAGGGGACCCCAACAAAGAAGAGAGAAAAGAGAAACCCCTCGCCGAAACGTTTTTGGACTTTAGAGGGGCCAAAATAGCTGAAAACGGACTCATTTTCCTTGTATGCGAACCCCAAATGGTGCATGATACTTTTTGTAAAAATGCGGTTTTGACGTCGTTTTGGTCGCTAAAAGGCCCAATTTCAAGATTTTCTAGGACTAGACAGCAGACTTGTACCGCTCATAACATCACTGGGGATGGCACACGCACGGCGTGCGGCCGTGCAGTAGTTCACTCTCAGTGAACCAAAGCAACACAACACATGAGGGAGGTATACCAACAGAAGGCTGGAAGGCTGGACCAAAATGGGCATCACGCCATGGTGACCACAGGCCATACTCTGTTTTGAAAACATATGACACCAAAGAGATGCACCGGACATTGGTCGGGCGGACCTGTCAGCCACCCGTGAAGCACGTGTGGCTGAGAGACGCTCAGGAAAATACGCAAGCAGCGGGCGGGTTGCTGCCTGGGACGAGGCTTGCTGGCAAATGTACACACCATCATAAACATCGCATTGGCAGTACGCCAACGGTATTGCAGTTGCTGAGAATGGTGGCCACATATCGTTTCAGGCACACAGCATACCAATCCACAAAGAAACTCATGCCCCAGCCAGGCCCTCCGCTTGTGGACAGGGAGCGCAAAAAAACAACAATGCTCGATGAAAAAACAGCCGTTTTTGCAGCACACTTGCGGCACACATGAAACAGGAGTCTCCAGGAAGTGGTCTGGATGAACCACACGCAAACGACGAGCACCTGCGGGCTCTGCTGTCACGGGAAGCCTGGCTCAGTAGGTCTAGACCTGTAGTCTGCAATATCTTGGGGCCTGGAGGGCCCAAGGGGGGGGCTATGATCCCCTCTGCTCCAGGAGCCTCGCAGCTCCTCATGCGCGAAATCTTGACATCAACTGCCTCCCCACAGGCACCGCAAGACGTCTGTTCCGCAGTCCAATCCGCTGAGGTCCTTGTGTCCATCCCTCACTGGAATGTACGGCGCAGATGGGGGGATGCAGAGGCACCTAAGCCTAAGGGGTCTGGCGAAGCAAGGGCTAACGGTGGGTGGCTGGCAATATCTTGAAAGCGATTGGGGGAGGACTGCATGATCTACAAAGTTTCGGCGAGTCATCACCCGTTGTTGCACAACCACCACCAACTGTTGTTACACTGGCTTTGGCAGAACAAGTAGGCAGTGTACTAGAGAGTCTTGGGGCATGAGATGCATATGACTCCTATTCGGGAAGGAATGAACGCACTACCCACACAGCGCCATGCTCTAACAGCCCAGTGCAACAGAGTCCAGTGCCTATTTTTTG